>CM053774.1:34272255-34333146 GCA_028658325.1 Potorous gilbertii | reverse complement strand
CTGTCTGACTTGATTTTCAAAATCCTTTTTGAGCTCTTCCATGGCCTGAGCCCATTGGATATTTATTTCAGATGTTTGGGATACAGAGGCCTTGACTCCTATGTCTTTACCTGATGGTATGCATTGGTTTTCCTCATCAGAGAGGAAGGGTGGAATCATCTGTTCACCAAAAAAGTAACCTTCTATGGTCTTATTTTTTTTCCCTTTTCTGGGCATTTTCCCAGCCAGTGACTTGACTTCTGAGATTCCTCTCCACCCCCGCCTAGATCTGCCCAGCTAGTGCTTGGGGTCTGAGATTCAAATGCTGCTTCCCAGCTTCAGGGCTTTTAGTGGTGGGCCCAGCTGCTATTCAGGGTAAGATTAAATCAGGTTCTCAGGTGGGAGCAGGGCTGTTTCCCAGACTCAGTTCCCTCAGGGGGTTTATGCAGAGAGTTTCCCTAATGGAGGCGCTGCAGAGCTCCTGCCTGCTCCAGGAGCCTCTGGCCTCCCGCTGCCTCTGCTGCTGCCTCCTGAGGAGTCCTGAGTTATGGAGACACCCTGCTCCCCTCTTGGCCTGCCTGCTATTCAGGGTAAGATTAAATCAGGTTCTCAGGTGGAGGCAGGGCCGCCTCCTAGGCTCAGTTCCCTCAGGGGGTTTATGCAGAGACCTTCAGTAATGGATCTGAGGTCTTGCCTGCTCCAGGAGCCTCTGGCTGTCTACTGCCTCTGCTGCTGCCTCCCGAGGGGGCCTGAATTATGGAGACACCCTGCCCTCCTCTCAGGCAGCCCAGAAGTCTCTCTCACTGACCTGCATCACCTGTGGGTGGAGGGATTCCCGTGGCCACCGGAGATTCTGTCCCTGAAGCCTGCTCAGATCTGCTCCTCCCGAGGCTGCATGGCCAAGGTAGGGCTGGGTTCTGCTCTGGTTCTGTGCACGATGGACCTTTGGTGAAAGTTTTTCAGGTCTTTCTGGAACAAAAATCTCCTTCACTCTGTTGTTCTGTGGCTTCCACCTCTCCAGAATTTGTTAGGAGTTCTTCTTTACAGATATTTTATAGGGTGTGGTTTTGGAGCTAGCATGAGTGTGTCTTTCTACTCCGCCATCTTGGCTCCTCCTGATCTTTCTAAAGAACATATCCAATGCCATTAAATTTCAGAGGAAGTTGACTAAGAACGTAAAAGATATAAGGGATTTAGAGATCATCTAGTTCAATTCCTCTCATTTCACAGATAAAAAGACATCAACCCAAAGACTTGTCCAGACTCATATAATGAGAGCAGCAAAGCTAGAAATGGAGCATAATACTACAGACTTGTCCAGAGTTCCTGTTTTTGAAGACCAGTGACATCATAGGTGATGTCTTGACTTATATGTGAATTAAATTTAAGTAAAGCAGAGTTGTACAAAGTCATCATCCTTACTGTCTCTTCCAGATTCATCAAAGTTCAGCAGCAAGATGAAAGTTGAAATGACTGGTGATGGCCAGGGATTCGTTGGATGCATCCTTGGAGATTCTAATGTCTGAGAGAGCTTTAAGTGCCCCTTGGAACCTTCTTCAGCCACCTTTGGGGCTGTTGGAAGAAATGGTTCTCATCTGCCCATTCAGCCAGGGGACAATCTTCACATGCTTGGGTTAGGCGTCCCCCTAGTTCATCAGTAGGTTTGAGATCTGTCAATTACCATCAATCTGGCTTAGCTTGTATGCTTCTTGCTCTGAATACTACAGCTACCTGGAGCCATAAATGAGAGTTGGGTGATAAGTGGACACCAAAGGTGGATGAACATCCTTCAAAAAGGCTCTGTAAGCCCTCACACCAGAGGTATTATTCCTCCATGAATATCCCAAACATCCCTTCACTGTATCACAGTCTTGACTAAAACTGTACCATAATATAGTGAATAGAAGGAGATGAAAAGAGACATCAATTCCATTCCTTATTTTAACATTAATTCACTTGATCTCACTAATTTCACTTAACTATGATTCATTCATTAATTTAGTGTTAGAAGAGACCTTATACGCCATTGAGTTCATTTTATTTCATTTACAGAGGAGGAAATTGAGACCCAGGAAAATTAAATGACTTTAGTAGGGTAAGAGATGTAGTAAATATCAGAGTTATGTCAGGTAACCCACCTGACCTTGATAATATGAAGACAGATGACACAGTAGTTATGGAAACACATTGCGGTTTGGTTTTTTGTTGCTTTTATTTTTGTGGTTGCTTTTATTTTTCAGAAGAAGACACTATTCAAATATTATTTTAATATTAAAAGATCAACATCCATGTCTTCAACCCTACTTGTGGTTATAACCCAGGGGTCTCTCTTAGCGTTCCCCTACCCTTCCACACCCTTCACTCTCTTCCTATGTTTATCAGTTCCAATGATTGCGGTTATCATCTCCCTGTAGTTGACATCCAAATGTACATATTCTGGAATCATTTTTTCTCCCAAATTCTAGATTGATTTATTGACTTGGATCACCAAGTTCTAAGTGTTGTTGTTCAGTCATTCCAGTCATGTCTAACTCTTTGTGACTCTATTTGGGGTTTTCTGGGCAAAGATCTAGGAGTGATTTGCCATTTCCTTATTTAGCTCATTTTACAGATGAGGAAACTGGGGCAAATGGGATTAAGTGACTTGCCCAGGGTCACACAGCTAGTAAGTGTTGGAGGCCAGATTTGACTCAGGTCTTCCTGATTCCAGGCCTCATGCTCTATCTGCTGTTCTACCTAGCTGCCATTTCAAAAAAGAACTCTCTGAATCTTTCCTCTTTAACCTATACCTTCTCCTAACTTTCCTTTTTCTTTTGAGGGTCTTATCTTTTTTCCAGGTACACAGATTTGGAATCTTGATTTTATTTTATACTCTTTATTTTCCCTTAACCCTTTCATATTTAAGTTTATTATTTCTACTCCTCTAATATGTATATGTCACATTTACCTCTTTACTCACATGCCCCCTAGTCTAGTTTAGGCACTCATCAATTTTTACCTATACTATAGCAATCACCTTCTAACTGATCTCCCTAATTCTAATTTCTCCCTTCTGCCAAAATGGTCATCATTAGCACAGGTTTGATCATGTCCCTCCTCTGCTCAAAAAGCTTCCATGGCTTCTGATTATTTTGAGGATAAAATATAATGCCTCTCTTTGGCATTTAAAGTCCTTCACCATCTGGAACCAGCCTACCATTCTAGAAATTATTCCTCATCAGGCAAACTGCCTTTCAGCCATTTCCTATTTTCATTATTGTGTTCCACCCTCAGTTTTTGCCTTTTCACAGTCATTCTCAACTGCCTGTAATTTCCTTCCTCCTCACCTCTCTGCCTTTTCAATCGTTAGTTGACTTCAATTCTCAGGTGAAATGCTACTTCACACCAGGGGCCTCCCCTGATAACTCCAACCCTCATCAGTGATTTCTCTCTGCAAAATTGCTTTGTTGATAATTTCAAATTTCTTTATCAGAGTAATTGTTGTATTGCCACCTAGGTTCCTTGCTTTGTTCTCAAAGAGGACCATGAAAAAAGGAAGTTAATGCTATTACTTGAAAGGGAATTGGGTTTAAGAGAGGGCTATACAAAGTCACCATCCTTACTTTCCTCCCTGGAGCCATCTGGATGACTGGAGATAGCCCCCATTCCCACCTCCCCTCCAGAACTATGTAAATTCCTAAAAAGTAGTAACTTTTATTTTGAACTTTGTTTCCTGGGGACAGAGAGAGGGGAGAGAAAGAGAGAGAGAGAGAGAGAGAGAGAGAGAGAGAGAGAGAGAGAGAGAGACAGAGAGAGAGAGACAGAGAGAGACAGAGAGAGAGTAAGAGGTTAATAAATATTTGTTGAATTGGATTTCATTAGATTAAACAATTTTATTCTGCCTCATTCTCCCTAGCCGCTAGGATTTATAGAGGCACTTTAAAAATGGTATATCCTTTGTTTTTTACAAAAGTCCAGAGAGATAGGTGTTCTTATATCCATTTAACAGATTAGAAAACTGAGGCAGACAGTGGTTAAGTGATTTCTTCAGTGTCACACAGCTAGCAAGCGTCTTGATTTGAATTCAGATCTTCTTGATTCTAGGTCTAGCCTTCTATACACTCTGAGACCCACCCATTTCCCCTATTCTTTCTTTAATCAACAATTTGATTAATTTGAGCGGAAAAAATTGTCCAATTCTTATCCTTGATTATTAGTCACTTCTTGGTTTTAAAGATGAATACAATTATAAAATTTAAAACTAGAAAGGACCTAAAATCTTATTTTACAAATGAGCCAATTGAGGTCTAGAGAAGTTGAAGCACTCATTCAAGGTTATACAATTAGACCTTTAAAATAAGACTGTCGTTACCCCCATTTTCCTCCTGGTTATGCCTCCCAATGAGACTATGATTTCACTTCCTCATTACACAAGTAGAGATGATCCTCTATTACTGATAGGATTAAGTCTAAAGTCTTCTGGTCACAGAGGGTCCTAAACTATGTATTTTCACTGCTTTGTCATCTTTGTCTCCCACTACTCTACATATATGAAAACTCTCCTCAAGCTAGATTACCACTGTGATATGGTGAATAAGGACAAATATTTATTTAGGGCTTTAACATTTACAAAGTGTTTTGCATAACTTATCTGATTTGAGTCACATAACGATCCTATAAATATTATGCAGTATTTTCATTCCTGTTTTACAGATGAGGAAACTGAGCTTCAGAGATAGTCTTGCTACTTCATTTTAGTTGAAATATTCTTCTCTTCCTCTATACCCATCCTTGTATTGCGCCATTTCTATGAACTAGCTCAGTTAACAGGGCAATAAACTAATCTTAAGACCTCTTCAATTCCAGGATTCAGTAGAGAACAAATGAGTATATTAGCCTTTCCCAAGCCATTCCAGTTATCACTTATGTGTTCTCCCCCTGATCCCCAAAAGTGTCTTTCTCAGAATTAGGTTTATTCTGCCCAAGTCTCTAAATCTTGCTGTAGAGTGTAAGGTATTTTAATTTTTTGGAGAAATGTCCTCTGAAAATTTATGAGTGGAAGAGACTTTGTTGTAGGGAAAAGGTATTGCAGGGGCTCTCCAAAAGACACAGGGGATAAGGAACTGGGCTTGGAGTCAGAACGCATGGGTTTAAATCCTTCCTTAGACACTATGAACTCTCAACAAGTCATATAACCACTCTGTGACTTTTTTTATCTGCAAGATGAGGAGATTGGACTCAGTGGCTTCTAAAGTCCTTTCTAGCTATAAATCTATGATCCTATGACCTGGAAGTAGGGAACACTTAGGTTGCCTATGCAAAATGATTTCAAAAAATGTTCTCCACTGTTTTGTAATGCTTTAAATAATTTTAAGAGTAGACAGTGCCATTCATTCACAAATGTCAATATTTATTATTTTTGTCATTGACGGCATTATTCCATCATTATATTTAATCCATTAAGTGAAAATATATATGAGAGCCACTCCTTTCCTGCACCCATCACTCATATAGATTTGGATAAAAATCCATCAGATTATTTGTAGACACATTAAGCCTAGTAAGAAACAATAGGAAAAATTAATGAATACATGAAGTGCAGTGAAGGTTCCATGAAAGAAAAGGCTGGGATCTCCAAAGATAAATTTTGTGTGCTTTATGATTTTACCAACTATGTGGACTATGAACTTTGAATACCATTAGTAGTCTATTCTCTCTGAGAAACATTTCCTAAGTCGATGGTTTCCACATAGCATATGATATATACATTAAAAATATGTTTTAGGTAGAATGTATGATACTTGAAGGTAGAAACTATACTATTTTGACCTAACTTAACCTTATCAAGTACTTGATGAATTAGATTGAACTGAATTGAGTTGAATTGAATTATCTCCAATTATTGGATTTGCATTTACTTTTGGTATTCAAATCAGGGGAAGATTATTTCGGTCTTTTTTGTCACTAATTCCTAACATGGTATTTGGTACATGAGTTCAAAACCTGGAAAATTGACTGCCAAAATGAAATTAAAATGAAGTAGCCTTTCTCTACATTGAACTTATTTCATTCACTGGACTCTTGGTACATTTCAGACACTACGAAAAAGTAAGCAGAGCCTGTTAGAAAAGTCGAGATCCATTACTAGAAGGTTGTTCTAATCAACTAGTTGCTGCAAGCTGCATTATTGAACTCAGTGTTACAAGGTATGGTGGATGTAATGCTGACATAGTAGAGTTTTCATCTGAGGGTCCCAATAAGCTTACAGCATAATAGTCTCTCACCACCTTTACCATCTTAAGAATCACTGCAAGATTCAGTAGACACAGGGAAGTCCTTATGAAAGAGAGAAATGAAATTGTTGTTTTTATTATATAATGTAACACTCCATCCAAGTAATAAAACTGTATGTAATGCACTGAAGAGCATGTTTGTACCAGATAGCCCACGTGGGCAGGGATAGCCTTATACATAACATAGACAGAACAGAGAAGGATCCCCCAATGCTCATCTAGAAAATGTCTCCATCTGCTCACTGTTAACTGGGATTCCACTATAGAAGCTCATTTTGTTTAGCTAAAGGCTTCAAATTGTTAAAATGCAAATCTTCTTGGAATGATGGTGGGTGCATTCTAATCTATCAGCCATGTACAGGGTAGTATAAATGTATTTCAAATACTTTCTAAATTAAAAATGATCTCCCAGGGAGAAAGCCTGAATACTTTAGGTACCTAAGGGAAGAGAGAGGACAGAGATAATGATAGGGGACAGAGAGCAGAGAATCAGAAGTCTGATGACATGAAAATTTAAATTGGTTTGCATGGCATTCAGGGCCTTCAGAGGTCTAATACCAGTTTGTCTTTTTCAGTCTTACATCTTACTGTTCTCTTTTATATCTTCTGTAACCCAGCTAACCTCAACTGCTTACTATTCCATGTATTTTCACATCAACTACCTTTATGCCTTCTACTCAGCCTGAGATGAGCACAGAGAGAAATCAGGACTATAAGGGTATAGTGTTAATATTTTCAGTCACACAAGTGCAGTACTCAGCTCTCTCCACATATGGAGCTCCAGAAAGCTACCCTAGGTTCAATATATTTTTGCGGATCAATACCCACTCAAAGTCAATCATAAGTAGTCACAAATATGTTCATTTTTAAGAACAGAGAATGCACTAGTTAAAAAGGAAAAAGAAATACATTTAACCAAAAACATAGTAATTAAAAGACAAGAAAATTTGCTCCTCCACATTATGAAGCCACCAGCAGGGAAAGTAATGTGCAAGTACACGGTATGTGACCAGGGAACACATAGGGAGAGCACATATGCAGGAAACATGTATGATCAGAGAACAATATGTGAAGTCAACACACAGCAATAAACATATTGCCAAAGTGATGAATGAAGGTTACATTCTTTGCTTTTTTATCCATTCTTTGCTAAGCATCAGATTTCTGCTGGAAATTGTCTTCACCCTGCAAAGCATTTCTGCTAGTGTTGTGATTGCTGAACTTCCCTCTGCTACCATCTGCTGGTCTACAGCTATTTGTCTTCTCCAGCATTGTTCTTTTAATGCATAGCCCAAGGCAATTGAACCACCAGGTCCATGAAGCAGCCAATGAAAGCCAACAAATATACCTACTAATATTAAGACTAGTCTTTATTCTTTTAGTGGTGGCATGAAGTCCATGGTTCCAGGCAACTATCTGGCTTGAAGTTAGAAAATCCCTCTTGCTTCTATCACTATTATACTATCAGTTTGCACCCACTCAGAGCTTTTTGGTATTCCGTTTAATAAAACTACCAAGGAGCTGTGTTTTTGAAAGGTGATGTGGTTCTTAACCCTTCATGTAGCTCTGATGGCCAAGAAAATAAGTAAGTGGACAAGAAAAAAATAGATTTATACCCTAGATATTTTTCCTTAAATTTCTTCTTTGATGATGCACTCTAGGAGGCAACAAACTCACTTGATCATTGTTTAGCATTCTGGCCGATTTCTCTACACAAAGTCCTCTGTATAACATAAAACATAAGTAAACTAGCAAAAGAAATATCCTAAGAACTAGCATAATTCTTGAAATTAATCATCCTAAGGGAAATGAACAGACTATTCCCCTTCTTTCAACTTTATTTTGATTTTTGAAAATGTCTGAAATATTTTCCATCCTTACCTCTGCATCTCGAAACCTATGGCTCCCGTCAAATCTTGGCCAGGTACCACCTGCTATGAAAGGCCTTGCCCGACTCCTCCATTTGTAAATGCTCCCTTCCCACCCCCAAATACTTGAATGACTTTGGTAATGGTAATTTAAATGGGAAGGTCTTTCCCATTCATTAATAGGCGCATGTGACCTGCACTGGTTGCATGCCTTGAGTCACATGAGTCTGTGGAGGGAGGAAGGGTAGAACAGGAAGAGGGGAAGCTAGAGTAAAGCTGAGAGAAAATTGGTCAAATTCTAGTCAGAGCTAGGAAGGATGCAGGCAAGTAGGCATCTGGCTATCATGAATGAAAGAGCTTGGTTGTGATTTTGTTTAAGATACCCTGCTTGTGATTTGCTTAACAGAGCTGGTTTGTGGGAAGCCTAGCAGAGGCAAGACTTGGAGATAATGTTGTCTTCTGCATTGTTACTGTGTATAGATTTTTGTTACTATGATGGGTTTGGCTTTCTGGTGTCTCAGTGTTTTGGCTCTGTCTTTCATATAGAGAGTTTGTTGTATTTTGCGCTTCAGAATTGCACCAGGATATTCATGGCTCAATGAATATCACATTGGTACTACACCAAGTTACATGGAAAACAGAAGCAGGAGAAGTTGAAGATGGCTTGATAAAAGCAAACAAAAAAATAAAAAACAAACAAAAACCTATTTGCAAGGTTGAGTTACAAACAGGATTTCTGATAGATATTTCATGATCTGCCACTATACACTTTGTTTAGAATGTTACCCTTCCTTCATGGAGGATCAATAGAAAAGTCTGATTGCAGCAAAATTCTGCTACCTGAACTGAATTTCCCAACATTATTTCACCTGGAAAGGATCTTGGGTTTGGATTCATTTCTACTGGGAAGCCCTATAGGTTTTTTTTTTATTTGAAAATAATTATATATTAAGATATGATCAATGCTTTATAAATAATTCTTATAAATTATAATCACTATTGTTAGTTCCTTATTATAATCTAGGAAGGAAGAAATTAGAAGATTAGGGAAATGTTTTGGTGGGTATCATGTTAGACAAGGTAGGATAATATTAATTGGATTATCAGAAGCACTGCAACATTAACAAACAACAAAAATAGCACTGGAACTGGAGTCAGTGAGGCTGCATTGAAATTCTACATTGTTGCTTACTTACCTGTAGGACCTTGGTTAAGCAATTTCACCACTTTTTCTCTTCTCCTGCAATTGCAGAGTTGTACTTGATAAACTGTGATGTCCTTTCCAGCCGTCTATGTTCCTCTGGTACTCATGGTAGCTCCTCTTCTTAACCCCTAAAAATGGGGAAGTCTTGCAGTGGAGTCTTCAGGTCATATAATGCCTCACTTGCAAAGGTCTCTAAAACAGGTCTAACTCTAACTTGTTTGGGAAGACAGGGAAAGAGGATGCATAAATAACTGAATACAAACTTGAATTCAGTTAGTTTCACAACCAAATGAAGCGAAATATTTTCCTTTTAGTTTTTTAAACTTCAAATAAGTAAAGTGAATGTTTGAAGAGG
This sequence comes from Potorous gilbertii, assembly GCA_028658325.1. Taxonomy (NCBI): domain Eukaryota; kingdom Metazoa; phylum Chordata; class Mammalia; order Diprotodontia; family Potoroidae; genus Potorous; species Potorous gilbertii. Next base: position 34,323,468 of record CM053774.1, on the reverse strand, counting down.
AATAACAAGGAAGAGTTGAGGGACAAAGTGTGAGATGAATAGTGACTCAGAAAACAAGTTTAGAATGCCCTGCAAGGCCCAAAAGGAAGAATGAAACTCATTTTAAGCATGTTCAAGTCTGTTCCTTTGATTTCTACTTTTTTTCCTTTATTCAGATTACAAGCAATAGCAAATCTGAGAAAAGTATTCTCTGTAGGTCAGACTGTGAAGAGAAGTTATGAATGTACTGGAGTCAAATGTTCTCTTTTTTGGAATCATTTCTTTTCTATTATTTTCCCCTTCAGTATTGTGGGTGGGTTTGCAGGGGAGAATTTTGGCCTTAACAGTTGCTCAGGCTATAATGAGAAATTCATGTACAAGGTAACCTCTTTTATAGTACAATTTCAAATAAAAGGTATAAAATTTTTCAATCTTTCAGTTAGCAGTTATGTGCTGCTCTTTGAGTCCAGTGTAAATGCTATTTACTGTCAATAGTTGCAGTCAAGTGCAGTGGAGTGAGCACTGGACCTTGGTGAGGACTTTGCCTCTGTCCCTTAGTTTATTGGATCCTAGGATGATATGAATGAGTATAAAAGCATTTATGAAGTGCCAAGCTCTACATTAATTAATGAGCATAAAAATAGAAATAGTTCCTTCTCCTAAGGAGTTTACATTCTAATTGGAGGAGATAAGTTAGCGAAGTAGGATCAGACACAGTGGCTAGGAGGTTCCGATCATTCTAAAGGTTTAGCTGCAGGGACGATAACAAGACCCAGAAGCCCATAATCTACATTGGCACACCAGATGCCAATGACTGACATCTAGAGGGCTTAATCACAGGTCAGATGATATATGATGGCAGATGGTAAGGACAAATGATTCACTACCTTAGAAGAAGGATTGTTAGTGATTCCCTGATTATTTAACTCTTTGAGCAGTTATGCCCATTCATCAAAAGGGAGGTAGAAAGGCAAGACCCACCTTAATACCTTCGGGAAGGTGGTAATGAGCCAAAGTTGTAGAGGAGCAGGTTTTCTCAAGAAGAGGGTGAGGCAGGGAGCTATCATCACTCAGGCAGTAAATGGAAAAGGGAAAGATATTAGGACATGTGAGTTGCTTCCCATGGATGTTGATTCAGTTCAGAAGGCAGTCTAGGATTTGGGTGGGCAGGAGAGGGAAAGGGAAGTCTACAATGCCTGTTTTCTACTGGAATCACAAGACTTAGAGTTGACAGTGACCAGAGATCATCTAATCTGACCCATTCATTTTACATGCTAATCATAACTATTTTGTCAAATCACCTTCTCTGGAACCTGAGTTACTTTACATGTAAAACCTGAAAAAAAAATTATACTTGGAAGGCCTAGCTCAGATAATTGCTATGAATAAAGGGCTTTGAAATCTTTAAATGGATATCTGAGGTGTTTTGCTATTTTACAAATCAAAGTTTGTTTTGAGAAATAGCATCATGTGTACAAAGAAATGTTATAGATAGATAGATACATATAGATTATGGCTCTCTGTCATAATTCATATCTATCTATATCTACCTATATGTGTGTATACATACATACATATATGTATATATATAGAGAGAGAGAGAGAGACATATATACATATGCAGGGACATAAACATATATGATGCACGTATATGTTAGTAATTATTCAATGTATGTTGCTAGATAATATATGCTTCACAGACCCTAGTATTACCTTGGATAGGCAAGATATTTTTATACTACATTTCATTTTTTGATATGTTAAGAGAAAATGAAGAATTCTCTCAGCATATTGAGATGACAGACAGGAACTGAATATGATAGGAAGGTTGTAACCTACACCACTGGAAGCAATGTCCACATCATTTGAATATGTAACTAGAAAGGCTTCATAAGTGTACCTAAATATATATATATATATATATATATATGTATATATATACATATATATATATATATATATATATATGGATCTAATCAAATTCATCTGGTCAAAAGGGTCAATTAACTCAATTTATGTTTTTCAAAGGAGAGTCAATTGAGAGGGAAGAAGGAAGGGAGACAGTGACAGAGAGACAAAGAAAGAGAGACAGAGACAGACAGAAAGACAGAGACACGCAGAGAAAGTAATGTAATATAGAGGAGAGGCTTGCCTTTGACTATATGTGTCTATAATGACCTTGAGTAATCCACTTAACTTCTCAGTGTTCTAAGCAACTCTCTAAGACTATAAGCTGCAGAGAAAGTGCTGACTTACACTGATAAAAGAGTTTGGTCCTTGGTGTTCTCTATATCAAAGAAATCACAGATCTAGTCACCGTCACTAATCACACACTCACACACAGAGAGTACAATATTCCATTATATGTAAATCACGTATAAAATATACATATGGATGAAGACTCCATCAATGTTATGTTTGTTTCATAAACTGGCTTTGGCCCAGTAGGTATATTGCTTTTTTCTCAGTTTTAGTTTTACTTCATCACTCTGAAAAAGAAGATTGCTGGTGACAAGGTAGTGGAATTCAGAGACCTGGTCAAAGACCTTTCTTCTTTTTCAGCCATGGTTCAGTGGCAGCTTTTGCCAAAGATGATAAAAAACAAATCTACAGTAGCCAGAAAAAGGCTGCAGACACGTTGATGTTGTTATGTCAGGTCAGCTGAGCTTGATTTCAGCTCATTCCACATCACAAACCTGCCACATGGCCCCAGCTCATCCTTTGGAGCAGGTCCATCCAGATATCTACCTTCAGGTTGTCAGCTTGCGGGGTGGGGTGACAAGGGACTTTGGGGGAACAGGAGGCACAAAGGACCATAGTGAAGCCATCAGAATGATCCTACAGATGACCAACTGGGGTACACTCTAGTTTCCTGTTGCAACATGTCTTAAGAATAAAAATGCAAACATTCTGCTGAAACCTGACATGCTGCTGTCTTCTGGGGTTGGGAGCTGGAGAGTAAAAACCCATGAGCTTTATCTTTACACTTCCCTCTTCATTACAAGCTTGAATGTGCCCATTAGACTTACATTAGCAAGCTATAAAAGCAAAGAAAGAAAAGCGTCACCGAGCTGTCAGGAAATCAAAGTTCTCCAAGTGTAGGAGAAAACATCACAGCAAATTTAAAAGTTGAGCCCTACGCTATGTTCTCTATCCAAATGTAATCTGTTTTTAAATCTGGAAAATTCAAAAAGGCAACCTGAGTACTGCTTCTATGGATGTTAAAAAGGACAAAGAAATCCTAAACATTCCCTCATTGGAAGTACTATTGAGACAAGGTAGAGATTTTATATTGGAAGAGGGTTTTGTGTTATTACCTGGTGCTGACCAGGAAAAAGCAAACAGAAAAGGAGTCCAATGGTATGCATTTTAATACTTGGTTTTTATCAGAGGATTATTTTGATTTTATTATATTTGAGGCCATTGAGGGATGAGACAGACATGAAAGGTTTTGAGTATAGATCTGAGAAATGAATGATGAGCAAATCTGACAATTCATATTCTCATCAAACCCTTTTGAGTAGTGCAGAATAGAGGTTTCCTTGCATTTTCTGACATCTTCACGTCTCATCCTGCCCAGGAAGCCCTGACAAACATGAAAATGAAAAATACCACAAAGAAAATGATTGGAATTTTCTGTACTTTAAACTTGGAAATAAGTCTCATCATTTAGTTTGGGGTGAAAGTTCTCTTTTAGCTGAACCACTTAGTTCTTTCATAGGGATATTTCACCCAGCATCAGAATATGAGAGATAGCTTCCTCTCCCCCATCCCAAATGGAGAAAACTATTCAGTCCTGTGATGGTACTATCTGCCATTTGCAAATTTCAGTGTATATTACAATGTGAAGAAGAAGGTAGCTAGTGGTCTTGGATGAGATGCTTCATTTTCATGCTGTCAGAAGCTTCTAAAGTCTATGGGGACCCAAGGCTTAGGTTATTGTGATCAGTTTAACCTTGGTTTGAAAGAAATCTAACAAAATTCTCAGGCTCTGAAACCATCTCCATGCACTCTGCACAATGATCTTTGCCCCATTACAACCTCTTTGTAAAGTGCTTACATGGAGAGAGCTGCTGTTTCTATTCAAGTATACTTATTCTTTCAATTTAGTTATCATGCTCATCATCACCATGGCTAGGGCACTTAATAAGTGCCCTCTAGGAGTTTGATGTGAGAGCCAAATTGATGAATAGGGACAACATATGATGCCCCCACCTGATTAGCTCGGGGAACCTATTAAATTAATCATCCAATCTGAAGACTTCCAAAGTTCCCCCATTCTCTTCTTTATCCTGCATATAAATCTATATATAAATAAAAAGTCAGATAATTGCCTTTCCCATTCGTAGAGACCTCCATTATGTAAGTTCTTGTGTTAAGTTTATCTTTCATCGCACAGTGGATATACTGTCTATAAACAAATCATTTCCACATCTGACATCCACAGTTCCAGAAAAGATTTTTGTAATTTGTGAACTGGCGTAAGTGGCAATAGGAGATTGAAATAAATGTCTGTACCTAGAATGGATTCCTATTTTGACCTATATGCTTAAGGAGATTGGGTTGCCAGATAGATAATAGTTAATCACATTCGTGTTAAATGAATAAAATCTCAGAGAGTATTGCCAACCTTGCTTTGAGTTCCCTTATCTTATTCACTATACGTTCACAGACAGAAAGCATAAAATATTGGGTCGAAGTTTAGACTCTGGTTGCTGGTACAGGGGAGACAAGAGGAGAGCAGATTAAAGGAAGCATAGGTTTTAATGTCCTCTAAAATCTATTGTATAGTCAAATGAGAGCTTGAATATGTGGGCTCGTTTGCTGGGGGAGGAAACAGTCTTTCCTTTGCTTCAGACAAGGATAAATCTCAGTCACCCGTGTACCCAGACAGTCTGCTAGAAGCAGGTAGGGGACAGTGCAGGAGAGTGAAGGGAACATTTTGTGCTGCAGTCAGTTTCACCTCCCTGGGAGGCTTTGTGTCAGACAACTGGATCTCCTGCACTCCATGCCTGGTGAGCCAATTAGCGCATTCCCCTAGTTTGGGGCTGAAGTCACCACTGTATGTGATCTGCATACTGCTTCAACTGAGATTTGACCTTCTGGGCAGAGCCAAACAAGGCACCCAAGTGAGATAAAGGATTGGCCTTGATATTTCTACACCCTCTTTCTCTCTCTCCTCCCCTCCCTTTCCATCCCAGACCTGCTCATCCATCCACCCACCTCTGCTGACTCACGGAGAGGTGGGGTGACTGCTTTATTTCTGTTGGAAGCCTCGAATCAATATATAGGATGCCTATTAACAATCATGGTTTGTATCTCCCTCTGCCAATGTCACAGATGGAATGCAGGTAACATTGTGTGGCCTGACATCTTTGGCCCACATGAGGGCAGTCCTGGGTAACCAAAAGCCCTCAGTATCTTTCCACAAACTCTGGCAGAAACCAAACTTTGAACACACAGAGCCCGACAAGGTTTCAGATATACAAGATTTTTAAAAAGCTCATAGTGATGACATCCTATAGAAATCAGGAAGAAAAGACGTCTAACAAATGTCTGACTGTAAGTTAAAACAAACTGGCAAATGATGGAATTTGTTTTGCCTGCTTATTAGAGATAATATGGTTCCTTTTAAGAATCACAAAGTCTGTGTAATGCTTTATATTTCAGATCTCTTTTTGTTTACCTACTAATGAATCTTCTCACAAGATGCAGCATAGCTGTTTCTTATTATGGGGTTTGAGAAAAGAGACAGCTCCCTGTGGCCATACGCATCTAGTAGAATAGCAACTGCTAGAAACTGCTAAGACACGCTTTGTCATTGTGTCCTAGTATGGTGTCTTAACTACAGAAGATATTCATTAGAATCACAGACTTAGCGAGTTGATCTAGTAGAATTGTCTCATTTTGACAGATAAGAAAACAGAGACCTGAGAATTAAAGGATTCACCCAAGGTCGCACACCTAGAAAGTAACATACCTGTCATTACCCAAAGCTTCACACCTATATAGTTGGAATTAGGGCTCAATTTCTCTGAAGCTATATCCCAGGTTCTTTCCACATTGCCAACTTTCCATGCTAGTTCAATTTGTTTGATGAATGTCCAGAGAAGTTATGATTTGTTTAGTGTTAAAAGTAGGCATTACTCAATGGATTGAGAAAGTGTGTGTGTTTTCTACCCAAGGACATTAGGTTGGGGTGGTGTGCGAGTGTGTGAGTGTGTGGGGCGGGGGAGGTTGGGGGAGAAGGAGGGAAAAAGGAAGAGGCAATATTGGAAAGTGTGTGGTTTGAGGCCTGGCACATGAACAGGATTTCATTTAGTACCTTAGTTATTTGGTCTAGGATAAAGCAATAACCAACTGTTAGGAGACAGCAGCTCATTTTCCTCACCCTCTGATCCACAAAGCATTAGTTGAACATCCTTTTTGCCAGGTAGGGGGAGGGGGAAAGGAGGAAAATTTGGTCTAAAAAACCCAAATCCAGCAAGTTCATTCACTGACTCATTCAACACAAAATTACTAGTCACTTGCTATATTCAAGACACTAAGTGCTGGGAATGCAAAAACAAACAAATAAGAAAATGAAACACATCCTCAGAGTTTACATTCTTTTTTGGGGTAGAGGCATAACATTATACACAAGTAAGTCAGTATAATACATCCAAAGCAAATACAAACTCATTTTATTTGATGAAAAGACTAAAAACTTGGAGGGCATCAAGAAAGACCTCACATTGAAAGTAGTACTTAAACTGAATCTTAAATGGAGTTACAGAGGCCAAGAGATGGGTATGAGAAAGGTGAGTATTCCAAATAAGGAGGACAAAGACACAGAAGCAAGAGGAGACATTATGTCATATAGGGGTAGCAGCAAGGTCAATGTCGCTGGAACCTGGAATACATGGGTGAGGGTGCTAATGGGAAATCCATCTGGAATTAGCTTGTCAGGGTTCAAAATGACAGAGGAGTGCATATTTTATCCTAGAGGTAATAGAAAGTCACAGAAGTTTCTTGAGTAGGGGATTGATATGATTAGACCCGTGCTTAAAAATATTTATGTGGAGAGGAGAAGGATTGGAAATTTCTGAAAATTTCACAATTCTCTTCTTGTTCTATTATTTCAAACACATTCTAACCCTCATGACCCCATATGGTGTTTTCCTGGCAAAGATGCTGAAGTGGTTTGCCATTTCTTTCTCTAGCTTACTTTATAGATAAGGAAACTCAGGCAAGGAGGGTTAAGAGACTTGCCCTGGGTTACATAGCTAGTCAGTGTCTAAGGCCAGATTTGAATTCAGGTCTTCCTGACTTCAGGTCCAGCACTCTATCCACTCAATGTACCACCTAGATACTTAATTCTCTGGTAGGAAATGGAATATTCTATAATTCTGAGATTAATGATAGAGGTAGTAACTCCCTGGGTGCTTCCTATAATATCAATAAAATCATAAGTTCAGGCCAAATATATGTATACACATGAATATATATACACATATATATTGTATATATACATATGTATATATACACATATATGTACATGAATATATGTATTTTTTATATAGTTACTTATTCAAGCCTTATAAATTGTATGTGTTCATTTAAGCCATTAAGTTTTCACTGTTGCTTTAAAAAGAACATTTGAAAAAGAAAGCCATTTTGGAGTATATTTTTGGACAAAACACTCTATCCTAATACCTTCATGGATTAGAGAGGGAAATATATAAATAACATTTTTTTCCTTTTAATAAGAATTATCTGTAGTTCATGTGATCAATTATTGATTAATATTAATAGTACCCTATTGACAGCTCCTGGATGAAGCAACTCCTTCTACCAATGTACATTGGTTTCTTTTCTGCAACTGACAGTCTTAGAGAGCTGCCTAGAGACTTGAAAATTTATGTAATTTGCCAAGGTCACATATATGGTCACAGATGGACTAGAACCCAAGTCCTCCTGTCCCCAAGGTCAATTTATTTATCCAGCATACCATGAAGCATCTTTAATGTATAAATAATAAGCAGCATTTTCAAGCTATTGTCATTTTCATTCAATAAATATTTATTAAGCTCCTACTGTATGCCAGGTACTGTCCTAAGTGCTGGAGGTGAAAAAAGAGGCAAAAAACATTCTTTGCCCTCAAAGACCTTAGAATCTTATGGGGGAGACAACATGCAAGCAAATGTATACAAAGTTATCTATAGATAGGAGAAATAGGAAATACTTAAGCACTGTCCCTGGAGATAGGCAGAGTTGAGTTCAAATTCAGCCTCTGACACTTGGCACTTTCTAGCTTTGTGACCAATTACCTTGCCAGAAAAAACAAGAGGGGTTAGGGCAGGTTTTAGGCAGAAGATAGAATGTTTTCACATGTATAATCTCCATTCTTACATTTCTATGAAATAAGAAAGGAGTATTGTTCCAATTTTATAAAAGAAATAACCATCTGAGAAAGGTAAAATGATTAAATAATAAACTAGAACTTGAAGTTGGTTTTCTGATTTTAATTCCAGTGTTCTTATCACTTGACACTGACCTTTCCATTCTTTTATTTAGAAAATTCCATGCAAATTATAATTAGGATTCTGATCATTTCAGAGCAGAGGTGAAAGCAGAGGTAAAATTTTTTCTCTCATTTGGAACACAGAGATTTGTGTTTAGATAAAATGGTGGAGATAGGTGTATTTGAAAATGGTACTAGGATAGATGCCAAAGCAGGGAACAATGACTCATGGCTAACCAGGCTAATGATGGTGACACTCTTGAGAGATCATGGAGCTGGAAGGATTCTAATCCAATCCTCTTCTCATTATGAATATGAAAAAACTGAGGCCCAGGAAGTTTAGGTGACGCGTAAGGTCATTCATACAGGTCACAAGAAGCCAAACTAAGAGTGGCACCCAGTTCCTTTGTCTCCAATCCATCATTCTTCCTCCTCTACCACAATACTTCCCTCAGTTGTCATATCATTGCTTAGAATTGGGGGACTGAATTTCAGAGAAAAAAAGCCCCATGGAGTCTAACCCTCCATTGCCAGCCACATGTACTTTATCTTTATCTATTGTTCTCTTCCTTTTGAACTGAATAGAAAAGTGAATTTTAGCTTCCTTTTCTCCCCTTTTCCCCTTTCCTATTTTCCTTCTTTTTTTCTCTCTCTATTTGTGATTTATATTTTGCATTGGTGTCCAGTAATGCCCCTAGGCATTGCTTAGACCACTGATAGTGTTTGGGGCTAACATAGCTGCTGATCCCTATAAAGATTTTTTTTTCTTATTCATGAAAATACATAGCATTTCGTTAGGGAATATGGAGACAAGAATTTGGCTTTGAAAAACACTTTTTTGTTTCATGCACTTGAAAATGATGACTTGGACTGACATGTTGAAAGTGTAGGTCCTATTATTCTAAGAGCTTCTGGAAAATGCAAGGAATGGGCCACTCACTTCAGGTTTGGCAAGTGGAACTCCTCTGATGATTTTTTTGTAACCTTGACAGTAACTTGAATGACCTTGGATTTGAGCTTGGCCAGGATTACCATCACAGTGTTCTCATGAGCATTTAGTTGTCTATTGATTAGCAAGCGTACCTCCCCTCATCCCCATTCAAAAGCTCCAAGTGAACTTAAAAGCCTTGTACTGCAGCCCTCCAGCTGCCTTCCTCACCATCGTTCTTGAATAAGCATGCAAAGGAGTGTGTTGGACTAGAGAGACAGTGGGGGATAAGCAAGGCATTCATCTTTCAGCAACTTGGGCCTTTTGTTTTCTGTATTACATTTTTCTCCCTCCCTCCATAACACAAAGTAGAACATAGAACATGTTTCCTATTACTTTCCAGGTGCAGAGAAAGAAGGAACTAATTGAAAACTGCCCTCCTGCTTTTTCCAGGTCATCCAGATTTCCCATATATACAAGACAGCAATAGCTCTTCTAGGAGAGAAAGTCCCCATAGAAAAGTTGTTCTTTGCATTTCAATGAAACCTTCCAGTCTCTGTCTCCCACTCACAATTTCCCCCACCCTCTGGCCCCCACCCTTTGCCTCCTCACTCCTCCTGCAACTTGATCATTAGCAGGGAGGGAAAGGAAGGAGAGAGAGAGAGAAGAGGGATAGAAAGTAATTAATTCACCAAAGTGCAGCAGCAAATGAATTTTTTAAAATAAATTATTAATTTTCCCTTCAATATTTCTGCATTGATACTGTTTTATGTCTAGGGGATTGGTTGAGGGTGAGGGCTGCTTTTCATTCCAGGCTGCAGTGCTCTGGGTGGAGATGCTGTACTTTATTGTCTTTAGAATGTGCTCTGTAATTTGGTAGCTGTGCTGCTCAGGATCAGCATTCCCTTGGCCAGAAGCATCATGAATGTGTGTGGGGTTGGGCTTGGGGTTTCTTTCAGCTGGGGGTTTGGTCAATAGAGCCACTAAGTAATGATGTTTCATTTTCAAACTCCTCTAGCCTTACTCTCCTGAAATACTTGAAACAAAGAGAAAAATGCCAGAATGTACCTGAAATCCTTGGGGGGTGTGAAAAAAGGGTAGTGTTTTCATAAATCCAAAGTCTAACTGTGTTTGATTCTTTTGTCTGCATAGAAATAAGAATAATAAATCTGAAAGCTGACAACATTTATATAACTCAAAGTGCTTTGTATGCAGCTTCTCATCTGAGCCTTCCAACAGTTCCAGGAAGCAGATAGAACTGACTCCACTTTACGGATAAGGAAACTGAGCCTCAGAGTGGCGAAAGGACTGATTTAAAAAAAAATCTGAACAATCTGCTCTCAGAGCACTCACATTCTAGGTGGGGGGGGAACAATATACATACACATACACACACCCACACCCACGCAGAAGCAGGTCCTACTTCATGGTCTGTTAATGGCAGGTGGAAAGGCTAGGTTCTGGTAGGAAAAATATCAGGGAGGTGGCACAGAGCAAAGTGGATGGATGGTTCACAGGTGACCATGGAGTAGGGCTCTGGGATATCTCCATCAGAAGTAGGCTTGAGGGGATGAGTATCCTGCAAAAACTCAGAGTCCTGTGCCTGATGGGAACTGGCCATGGGGCTGCGAGGGTTAGGTTGCTGAAGGGCAAGTTCCCCTCAGTGGTAGAAGCCTATCTTTAGGCTGAGGATTGGTGGTCTGGGGAGTGATTGTCAACAGGTCTTCCTGACTCTAGATTTAGTGTTCCATCCACTGTACCACACTGACATTCAAAGGGGGAGCAGTGAGGGAACAGAGGACCCAGAGAAAGGCTGAAAGCATTCAGAGACAGGTCCAGCAGAGACAGCAGAAGTACCATAAAAAGGACACACACAGAGTATCATGAAGAGACTGGAGACAACACAGGGAGAGAGATAAGAGAGGCTGAGGAGAACACTATGAAGGGCCAGATACAGACAGAGAAAAATCATGGTATTTGCACTAAATTGTAGAAAAGGAGGGAGGGAAGGAGGGAGAATCAAAAAGGCCATGTACAGCATCTCTTCCATATGTATGTTATTGTCTCACCCTAGTGCCATATGCTAAATTCAGTTAGATTACTGAGCAGGAAGTACAGCATTGGATTACACACTCTTTCATTGATTCTTTGGGGGTATACTTCCAAGTCAAAACAGGCATTTCCCTACTAATGTCTACCAGAAAAACCTAGAACTAGGCAACAACAAGTCTTCACAATGGTCAGATGATAATGGTTTCCTTGGTGGGAGCTTCAGGAAAGGTAAACCAAATTGTCCAGAAGGACTTTTTTATGCATACGGATTCCCTGCATTAGTGAGTTAAAAGATAAACAAAACCTATCCCCAATGTCTGAGGAGTAATTGAATCTATTTAATGCCTTTGGCATCTCTGTGACCACTTGAGAATAGACTAAGGTCTATGGGGGAGTGGATTGAATACGGCCTCAAAAGAAGTTAGGAATGAAATTGAGTCACAGACTATCACCTTTTCTTCCTGGAAAAGGAAAAAGAAGAAAGGCCAGTATTTGTGGGTAGGAGTTAAAAGAATTGTGTTGGGAGTGAGGATGGAAACTAGAGGGAATGGGCAACGATCCCAAAAGATTACAGAAATTACCACTAGCAGAGTGCTCGATACAGTAATTAGTTTTTAGCTTTTCATTTGATGACAGTGAAATATTTCTATTGGTTCACCTGTGGAAGCATTTATTTCTAAATCATTCTACCTAATGATTAAGCACAAGAAGAATTGAGGTTTTTTAAAAGGCAACTTAACAAAATTCAATTTATTCCATAATAATACTTTTGAATTAATGCCTCCATTTTTGTGTGGCCTTTGAAGGCCTGGAAATTTGAGTTACCTAATTCCTGGCAGATGATTTGAGGAGAGAAAATGAAGAAACTCAAACTCCAATTTGGGGGTCAAACATAAGGGAAAACAATATAATGAGCTTCTGGAAACGTAATTTCCTTTTTTAAACTGAGAACTCTTTCTGCAACCTGAAAAATCTGTTTTCCTTCAAATATTTCTCTCTAATGCTGTTTGGTTGCCTCTGAAAGCCATTATTTCCAGCAGTCACAGAAATCCTCGGCTGTGTAGGAGGTCCCAGTAAATTTAGCAGCCAAGCCACATTTGACATGTTAAGAATAGGCATCCACAAATCTTCAGCAGCTTCTCCTGAGGAGATTAAATCTTTCTTTTCAAGAATTTGCTAAATTTCAAGAAATTCTATGGCACAACACAGAGCAAGTGACTTGTTGGGGAAAAGGTCAGAAAGGATAAAAAAAAAAGGCTTCCCTTTGTCAGCAGATCTAAAGGTGGAAACTTAGGAAAACACTTATGGCGATGTGACTTCACTCTTCTGGAGATGGAGAAGGAATCCAGGTGAGCACATCAAGGTCATTGGGCTTCAACTTAGACACAAGGGCAGAGAGGCGGATATTGTGACCTATGCTGTCATGGCCAACCTGTCCTGAGATAGACAAAATGGAGACTTCTGTGATCTTGGGGCTTATCAGTCAGGATTTCAGATTGAGTCTTCTTCCTCTATGTTTGTGGCAGCTAGATGTTGTGGTAAATAGAATACTGGGTGTAGGATCAAAAAGGCCAAAATGTAGCCTCAGACACATCCCAGCTGAGAGACCTTGGGCAAGTCTGTTTAACCTCAGTCTCCTTAACTGTAAAATGGGACCATAATAGTACCTATCTTCCCAGGTAGTTATAAGAATCAAATGAGATAATATATATAAAGGATGGAGCGTGTTGCCTGGAACATAGCAGGCCCTTAATAAATACTTATCTCCTTTGTTAGTATAAATTGTTCGGCTTGCTTCATTCTGCACTATTTCATATGTCCTACTAAAATAATCTGTTGCCTCAATTATTTTTATGATACAAGTTTTTACAACCTGGCATCCCATCATACAGCACAACTCGTTCAGTCGTTCATCAATTGCTAGATATGGTCTTAGTTTCCAGTTTTTTGCCAACACACACACACACACACACACACACACACGCATGCAAGCACACATACACACATCAAGCTACTACAAATAGCAGCTGTTTGCTCTCTGTACCTTAATATCTTCAAATGTGAAAAGAAAGAAAGGGAGAAAACAAATATTAAGCACTCATAGTATGCTAAGCATTTAATAACTATTATCTCATTTCATTCTCGCAACAATCCTGAAAGGTAGTTGCCCTTAATAATCTCATTTTATTATTCTTATATTATAAACCAAGGCAGACAGAAGTTAAATGACTTGCCTAGGTCACACAGCTAGCAAAATGAACACAATAACAGCACTTACTTCCCAATATTGTGGTGAGGATCTAATGGTATGATATTTGTCAGGTCTGGCACGTAGCTAACCCTTGACAAACAATCATTTTTTCCCCTCCCTAAAGCCAAGGGAAAAGAACCTTTAGATCTATCTGACAGAAGTTAAATGCAAAAAGAGAGAAAGACCTGTACTTACCAAAATAATTCGTAGTGGTATTTTTTGTGGTAGAAAAAAGAAATAAAGAAAAGGAAATAAGGTGGTTGCCCATCTATTGGGGAATGACTGAACAAACTTTGGCATATGGATTGAATGGAATACTTTTGTGTCATAAGAAAAATGAGAAATAAAGGATCCAGAAAAAGCAGGAAAGAATTTGTAATGGAAAAATGCTGGTTTGGGAGTCTGAGGACCTGGGTTTTAATCCTAATTCTGCTGTGGTCTTGAGTAAATTGATCTCTGTTGTTGCTGTTGAGTTGTTTCATTCATGTCCAATTCTTTATGACCCCATTTGAGGTTTTCTTGTCAAAGATACCGTAATGGCTTGTCATTTTCTTCTCCAGTTCATTTTGTAGATGAGGAAAATGAAGCAAAGAAAGTTAAATGACTTTCCCAGGGTTACATAGCTAATAAATGTCTGAGGCCAGAGTTGAACTCAGGAAGATAAGTCTTCCTTATTAAAAGGGCAGCACCATCTGTAGCACCATAGTGATCCACTGTACCTACCATCTGGCTGCCCCAAGTTAGTCTCTAAGTTTTGTTAGTCTGATGGGTATGCATTACTTCATCTTCCTCATCTGTAAAATGTGGAGGTAGGACTAGCTAGTACTTGATGTACTTTTCTCTCCCAGATTTATGTTCCTATGCCCCTATAGTTTTTATTTGAACAAATACAGAAAAAGGCAGAACCAAGAGAAAAAAAAATCTAGCAATGAATTCAATCAAGTGAATTAAAATAACACTAAAAAGAAATGAATTGTGACTAAATACAATGCTATATATTGGTTCTAGAATATAGTTGATGAAGCATATTACTCCTCTTGAAGGATGCAGGGGATGGAACAGTTGTAAAGATGATAAGACATTCCATATTCTGACAGATAATATTGCTTTTACAGGCATTTTTGAATAGCTCTTTTTTTTTTCTTGTTACAAGGGAGGGCATTATGGAGAGGGCACTATACCAAGAAAAGGCAGAAATAAGTAAATATAAAAAGGCATGGAGAACACTTTTTTGAAAGGAGACTTTGCTTTAGTTGACACTTGGGATGGAGAAATTCAGTTGCTGATCTCTGTGCCAGAGGAATTATTTTCCCTGTAACATAAAATTTAATACCTTATTTGAAAAAGAGAGAGAGAGAGAGATGGAAAATGAATGTTGTTCTTGTTGGATGAGTGTGTAAATCTGAAGGGTTGGCATGTGAAAGAGAGATTAGATTTTTTTTTCTGTTTACCCTGGAGGGTAGAAGAATTGGGTGGAAATTGTGGGGAGACATATTTTGGCTCAACATAAGGAAAATCTCCCTGATGATTAGAGCTGTCCAAAATTAGAATGTATTACCTCATGAGACGATAAGTTTCTTGTCACTGGAGGCCTTCTAGAGGATTCTGGACTGTCATTTGTCAGGGAAACAATAACCCTTGCTTAAGAGAGAGGTTAGAACAGGTAACCTATGAGGTCCTGATAACCTTTCTGCATACTTAGCATTATATTACCTAAGAGCAAACTATTCATTGATTTTAGAGTTGCTACTTAGGCTGGTGTGAATACCCCTGATATTTTGCCAGTATATTCTATTTCCAATCCTTCTCTGAGTAGGAAAAAAAAATAGCATTCAATGAGCCATGAAAGTTGTATCTTCAAAATACTAAAACCCCCAATTGGAAAATATAAAATTAAATTAATCAACCAGTTATATTATTGATGTTCAGGGTAAGTAATCTATGGCATATGTCCCAAATATGTCAGAGATGACTTTGAATTGATCTGCTAATCAATTAATTTTTCTGTCACCATTCCATTTCCTATATTCCTCCTTCTTGACTTCCTATTCCTTCAAATCGTCTTAATTTATAACCCATTCTAGAGCCTGTTAAGTGTTTAATATGTGTTTGTTGCCTAACTCTGTTAAGCATCAAGTAATCCCTGCTAATGTAGCACCAAGTCATCCAAAAACCAAAACAAACCCGCAAACAACCCAAAACCAAAATCAAAAACAAACTAAAACAAACTGAACTAAGACCAAAACAACCCAGTTAAAACAGGAAGCAACCAAATGATGGATTTCTCCCATGCTCTATATCTTATTTTCCAGAAACCATACCCTAGATAAGCTTTTCTCTGTTCTGTTACCTACCACATCTCCCTTCCTGGATCACAGGAATTCATAAACCATCTGATAAAGAATAATAAGGTTTTGATCTTCATCAAAAGAGAGAGTAGTAACAGATAAAATCATATACATTGGAAGTATTTTAGTAAATCAATTTCATTAATACATTTTTGGCTGCCACATCACACTGTTGACTCATATTGATTTCATAAGCCATAAAACACCAACATGTGAAAGGTCTATTTGTTTCTTGTCCATTTTATACTTAAAAATATTTTATGATCTTCATTCATCAGGGTTGAACATCCATTCCGTGTGTATACTATTACCCATTAAAGCTGGTCACCCCTATTCTTTCTCCTGTAAGATCACATATCACATTAGGATAGAACATTCCTTTTCATCAGTATGTTAGCTCTTTAATTGCAATATATGTTGCCTGGGAGAATCAATCTAAAATTATATTTAGAACAGAGTCAGTGACAGGTAGATGGTGGGAAGCAGAGAAGAGAGTTAGGTCATCCTCAGTTTGTCTTGTGTTCAGAATCCCTATGAGTATTCCAGAGAGATTTGGGGTAGAACACCAAGGTGTTTTCTTGGACTGGCAGAACTTTTAGAGGTGACACAAAGAGGACTCTAAATGTACCCATTCTACGGTCTTGAAAGATATTGCCAACAGTAATTATGTTTCTGTCTTTGCCACAGGGAAACTAGAGAATCAGGAAAAAAATGTTAAAGCACTTCTTAGGAATTATGAAAGTCACTTAATCTCTCTGGGGCTCAGTTTCCTCATGTGTACAATGTAAAAATGTAAAATGTGTAAAATATTATACTAAATGATCTCTGTGGTGTCTTCCAGTTTTCAATCTATAACCTATAATTCTCTTGGCTTCAACAAAGAACAGGCTTTTAAGTGATATAAGAATGGTTTTCTCCTTTAATATTTAGGGGATGGTTTGGATATAATTGCTCATTAACAATGGATTATTGACTTGATTCCCATCACTTCTCCTCACATACTTTATACTTTAGACGGAATGTCCTATTTGTGTTTGCATATGCATACAAATGCCTGGAGTGCTCTCTTTCCCCACTACTTGGAATCGCTAGTTCTTTTCAGGGTTCCTTGTTCAAATCACTTCCTCATACAACTCTGTACCTAAACTTCTCATTCATCTCCCACCCCCAAAATTGTATTATATTTACTTTTTATATATTTTTCATTTATTTTACTCATGTATATATTATTTTTTGCTCTTAGAATGCAGATAGGCATTGAGGGCTGGGATTGAAATATTATGCACATATACATATACACATATATATATGTAACGTGTGTATGTATATATGCTTATATACATTAGCATGTATATATGTGTGGATATGTACATATATGTGAGATTTATCAATTGTTATGCTGTTGAATGTTTTTCTCCCCAGCTCTGATTGATCATTTTTCATCCTATTCCATCTAATCCAATTCCATTAGCATTTAATCATCTCCTATTATGAGCCAGGCACTATGCTATAGGGAAAGCAAAAAGCCAAAAAAAAAAACCAACCCAGATTTCAATTAGCTTACATTCTAATGGTGAGAACAACATATACATGAGTATACACATATATGTGTACATATATAAATGCGTGTACAGATTTATGTAGATAAATATACATAATACATACATATATGCATATATTTTCTAGGTCCTTTTCAAGATCACTTTGATGTATAAAGAAGCAAATCCAAACCCATTCCTGAGAGATAAGGAGTTATAAGTATTCATTTTACAGATGAGGAAACTGAGGTCAATAGAGGCAAAGTGACTTATCCAGGGTTCTACAGCTATTAAATGTCTGTGGCAAGATTTGAACAGAGGTTTTCCTGACTCCAACTCCAGCATTTTTCCACAATACCATCTCAGTGCCTTTATGTATTGCCGTTTTCATGGGAGAAGCATGTTGAGTTCTGTTAAGGACTTATAAGCTATTTTGAAAATAGTAAATTGTAGGAATTTTATGATTCTAGTCTTATGTTTTCTTTCTGAATAGATATAAAGTGCTTTTCAAGTACAGGATTTTCTTTTGTCAAGGAAGAATGATCATGGTTCCCCAAAGAAGTTTCACTTCTTTGCTAAGCATTGGAGATATTTTGCCTTTGGGATGCTAATTAGCATCTTGCATTCCTTGAAAGAGTTAATTCTCTCATGTGGAAAAAGATTTTTTTTCTCCCAGAGAGCTCCCTTCTGGCTTCTCCTAGGAACACAATGCTTGTAAACGAATTTCAGAGAAAAGTTCTTAAAAATGGACATGGAATCATGAAATAACCAAAAAGAGAGCAAGAACAAAAACAAAGAGAGAGAGAGAGAGAGAGAGAGAGAGAGAGAGAGAGAGTCAAAAGAGACAGAGAGAGAGAGAGAGAGAGAGAGAGACAGAGAGTTGCTTAATTCCTTTCAGACTCTCCTCATCCCTTTCCCTGTCCTCTTACCCAGAAGGCAGTTCTGTGCCTTCCCCTGAATATGACTTTCAGGTATATATCATCATCTGTGTTGCCATCTTACCACCCTGTAACTCAGCTTCAAAGAGAAGACTAATTTAAGACCTCTGGTGTGTTTCAAACCTGTAGTTTCAGATAAGGATTCTCCCTCTTACATAATGCATTTCAAAATGAGAGCGACAAGCCAAAATCAGTTTTGGATTTCCACTATTTATCTCTGGGTATTCTTTAAACCTTAAAAAGGAGATAGAACATGGGGTCTGTGAGCTATAGTAATTAGTGCTGGGGGGCAGTAGGGCTGGTAGCAGTGGTGATGAAAAGAAACCATAATTTGTGTTCCATTCCTTAGGGGTCCGTCTTCTGAAAAGAAGTCTTGCAATGTTTTTTTTTTTTAAGCATGGATCAAATAACTTCAGCAGACTGTGTGACAATACCATTTGTAGGAAGGAAACCTATAGAATGACTTACCCACAGAAAACAGACTTGCTTTTTGCCTTACCTTTTAAGTTTTCTAAGTCAACTGATTTGTTTGGCCACCTGCATTTGAAGACCCTGCTGAGCTTCTGCCTTTGCTTTCATTCCCTATCTGTTCCTATTTCTCTTTTCTTAGTAGAGATGAACAATGGACAATT
Source organism: Potorous gilbertii (assembly GCA_028658325.1). Taxonomy (NCBI): domain Eukaryota; kingdom Metazoa; phylum Chordata; class Mammalia; order Diprotodontia; family Potoroidae; genus Potorous; species Potorous gilbertii. Next base: position 34,304,299 of record CM053774.1, on the reverse strand, counting down.
CAGTGCTTCTTCACTTCATTCAAAATATCTTTCTGACTTAAAGTGGGAGATACTTAATGTACTAACTACTTGCTTCAGAATTCATCTTTCTGTGGTGAAGCAGTATGGTTCAGGAGACAGATGACATATGTTCAAAACCCAGCTCATAGGCTTGCTATCTGTGTGACCTTGGGCAGGTAATTTACCTGCTGCGTTACACTTTTCTTATCTCTAAAATGAGGAAACTGGTCTTAGAGGGTTTCAGTGATCCACAAAGACCAATAGACAATTCTGTTCTGCCTTTAGAAGGTTCCAGTCCAATTCAGAGACTCCTAAATAGCAAAATATGGTATTCATACATATTCTGTAAATATCGTACCGAGAGGCAGCATCTCTCTCTGCCAGTCTGCGGGTCAAGTCCTGGTTTTACCAACAAATCACACTCCCTTTAACCCTCAGTTGCCTCATCTAAAAAAATATCAGCTTAATAATAATACTTGGTTCACAAATAATTGTGAAAATAAAATGAGTCCACATGTGCAGAACACTTTGCAATTATAAAGTACTATGGTAACATAGGCTACATTTTTTTTAACTTTTCATACAATAATAAATGTTCACAATAATATATGAAATTATTTCCAGAAATGTTACTTAAAATTCAATGCAACCCAACAGGCATGAGTTAAACGCTTAACAGATATAAGGTTCTGTTCTAGGACCTGGGAGTGAAAAGACAAGACCAAAAACCCAATTTTTGTTCTTTAGGAGTTTAAACTTTTACCTTAAAAATACAACACAGGAACAGACTTACAAATACACAATTGATAATTTGAGAAACGCTTATGGAGTAATACATGGTTGTGCTGGTAAATATTTAATTACCAGAATCTGATGGGTAGGAGGGAATAAAAGAATATACACAAAGACTTTTAAGTTTAATATGCATAATTAACGCTTTGTTAAGTAAAGACAGTAAAAGACAATAAATTAAGCATTGATTTGTAGAGATGGCCAATTTCCCAGGTATATAGGTTTATTTTTGTTGGTGGTGGTTCTTTGTTCTTATAGAGGACCCTGACATCAGAAAGATAATGCCATGATTCACAAGTGAATTGTATTTAAGTGAAGGAGGGTTGTACAAAGCTACCAGTCTCACTTTCTCTTCTGGATCCATCTGGATCCAGTGGCAAGATATAGATCAGGATGACTACACATGACCCTGGATTCAATAGGAAACCTTGGTCTTTTTAAGCTAAGGTCTTTAACAGATTTCAGTTTGACTGAAGCAACACCCATTCAGTGATAAAAGGCTAGGTAAGGAAAGAACAGAGAATGGCCTCTATGACCTAGTCAATAAAAATAAAAGTTAAAAAAAATCAACCCAGGAGTGGAAGACACTCAGGGTTTCTGGTAAAAACAGAAACAATTGCTATTTGCATTTACTCTGAGCCAATAAGGGACCAAACAATGACCAAGTGGGGCTTGGTTTGGGTAATAGGAGTTTAAGGGAATGTCCTTAGAAATCTAGCCCATAAAAAAAATATATTTCCATGTTCAAAATTTGTGTTCTTTTGGGCAGAGGATCCATACATAAGAGGAAAGTCAAGCCATTTGGTCATTGAGCCTTGATTGGCTCAGAGTGAATATAAGTAGCAACTCTTTCTAGTTTATCTAGAAACATTGAGGGTTTTTACCTACCAGATTTATTTTGCTAGGTAATTCTGTGTCTCACTTCTTTCTTACCTCTCCTTAATCACTGACTGGGCATTGCCTCAGTTTGACTGAAATCTGTTAAAGCTCTAAGCTTAAAAAAGGCCAAGATTTCCCATTGAATCCTGGGCCATCTCCAGTTATCCTGATCTATATCTTGTCAGTGAATCCAGATGGCTCCAGAGGAGAAAGTGAGGCTGGTGGCTTTGCACAGCCTTCTCTCACTTAAATACAGTTCACTTGCATGGCATGGCATTACCTCCCTCATGTCATGATACTCTTTGAGACAGTAGAAAAAACAACAGCAGCCTTAAATGGATAATTAAATAATCTATATGGTAAATTGGTTAGAGTTGGCTTCAGTACACCCCTGAATTTGGAGTTTAATTCCAAAAGGTTATGATTCTGGCTGTTCGGACGTACTTCCTATTAAAAGCTTCTTTCTGGTATATAATCAGGGAGAAATTATTTTGGGGCTAGGATTGACTTTGAGATGATCTTCACTCCATGCTTTCCTTTTCTAGAAAGATTACCATCAAATTGTTTTTAAAAAGATGGAAATTGGTACTTACATCAGTTTGCATAGTAGCACACTGTTAGAAAGTTGCATGTGAATTTATTTTTTTATAATTCATTCCTGATTTCTAAGAGAGCTAGATATTTTAAGTAATTCAAGAAATTCAGAATAGAAAAGGACCTTACTTCTAGTTTCTTGTACAAGGATTTATTTAAGAGATGGGAGAATTGAGGTGAGGAAAAGTAACATGCCTTTTTCAAAGTCCTGCATTCTGATCAATACAAAGATTACCCATGACTCCAAAGAACAAGTAATAAAAAACAGAACAAACTTTCTGACAAAGAGATAATGGACTAAATATGCAAGAGGGGACATATCATTTAGAACATGGCCAGTGCAGAAATTTATTTTGTTTGACTATTCATATACATTATATAGTTTTGGCTTTTCTGTTTCTCTAGTATGAGGAAGATAGGAAAGTGTAATGCTAATGAGAGTTAAAGATCTTCCCCACCCATTAATGGGCCAGTCCATTGAGAGAAGCTTGATTACAGGAGTTGCGTTTTTGTTTTTTTTTTTTTGGAAGGCCTTCACCTTTCGTTAATTTGTAATGAGACACTGGTTCTCAAAGGTTGTGATGCCCTGTGGCTCTGAAAAATGTATATATAACCTTTGACATGAGGTTTTACTTTGGGGCTTAATTTTTAGAAGAAGGTTTGCGTGCCAGATGAGACTCTGAGAAGTTGTTAAGGAGCTCCCCTGCTTTGAAAAACTCTCTGATAACTATGTATATAAAATGGTCAGACAGCTGGATCTGTTTGTTGATCTGTGATGTATGTATTGCTTATGGTCAGACAGTTGGAAGCCCTGTCAGTTGGTTTTTATTAGTGTTTTCTCTAAAGTTCAGGGTGCTGACTTTTTTCCCATAACTAAATGAATGATATATGTGCTTGATTAAAGTAATTAATTAAATTATTAAAATTAAAAAGTTGCTTTCCTTTTCGAAAAACAGATTTAAGAACCTATACAGCAGGCCCTCCTGTGTATGCAGGGATCCTTGCTGTTACAGAGGGAAAGAAAATAAATGCTTATTAATTGTTTTTTAATTCATTGAAATACTTAGCGAATGATTACATATGTGAGGGAGAGAGCCTAGAAAAATGGTGGTGCTCTTATAGAGACAGAAATTTTTGAGACAGGGATGGGTCTAGTTGTGTTGAGTTTGATAAACAGTTGGAGATGTGTGACTAGAGGTCAGGAGAGATACTTGGACAGGACATCTGGATCTATGAGTCATCTGCATAACGACAAAAATCATCATCACCGGTCATCCTGACTTTTGTCCTGCGCAAGAGTTTGATGACTCTGGAAGACATAGTGAGGCTGACAGCTGTGCAACTCTCTCTCACATAAGTCCAATTGCTCATAAGTCAAGACATCACCCAAAGATGTCATCGGTCCTCTTTGAAAACAAAGGACAAACAGTAACAACAATACCCACCAAAAAATCATAAAATTGGATCCAATAAGCATTTATTAAGGGCTTATTTTGGGTAATGCACAGTGCCTTCCACATGATAAGTGCTTAGTAAATGCTTATTTGCTGATTGGCTAGCCATTAGGCCCTGAGAATATAGAGACAAAAATGTGACAGTACCTCCCCTCAAGAAGCTTGTTTTTTATTGAGCCTGCACAGAGATAAATAAAATCAGATATGCAAAACAAAAGCAACGTCATTTTAAAGAGAAGGCAACTTTAACTTCTGGGGCAATCACAAAAGATCTCATGTAAGTTGTTGGCAACTAAATTAAGACTTGAAAGCAGCTAAAGATTCTAAAAATCAAAGATGAAGAGGGATCTGGTAGGTTTTACCAAGTGAAAACGATCCAATGATCCTCTGGCCTAGGGTTGGACTCAGTTATCAGAGACTCATCAAAGTGTTAACCACAGTGTGAAAAAATACCCTGGCTTCAATAGCTCTCAAAAACCATGTACCAAAGTGAAGCATTGGGGATTTGTATTCTACCTTAGTAGAAAAAAAAATCCATATCCTCGAAATCACAGCTCTTTAAAGTATTGAAGTGTTTATGTTTTATATTTGCCAAGTGTTTTAAGTAAATTTTATTGAACAAAATTAAATGTCTGCCAGATGAATAGGCGATACTTCTTCTGCTGACCAATCCAGTCCAAAAACATTTATTGTGGGCCCAGAAGAAGCCTGACATTCCAGACTCTGAGTCAGAAAGAGTTGAGTTCAAATCCTGCCTCTGACAGTTGGTAATTATGGGACCCTGACCAAGTGTCTTAACCTCTGTTTGCCTCAGCTTAGTTAACTATAAAATGAAGAGATGACCTCTAAGGGTCCTTCTAGCTCTAAGTATATGTTTCTGTGATCTTGGTACTAGAGATATAAAGGAAAAACAACAAACAGATACACATAATATTATCTGACCTTCTGAAACTTATATACCATTGGCAACGAAACCTCTTATTTGGAAAAGTTAAAGATGATTTCCAAAGGTCTGAACTTTGTTTTGCTTGATTTTGACCCACCTCCATTCAGTTACACTTTTTCCCCTAAGGGAATGTGCTTTCACATTTGTGGTATGGACTGTACCGAGCGGAGCTGCAGCATTTAGGAATGACTCCAGATTGACAGCTGGCGATTTAAAGTTCCCCTAGAGTTACATAGGATGAGAATCTGGCTTTTATTTCCTTTTCCCCACATAGCTGTTTATAATGACTTGTCTATCACTGGCTGTTAAAATAGTTGGCACTGCCTGGCATTCATAGGAAGATGGGGTAAGAGAATCAACTTGCCTTGATTGGTTAGCTATGGAAGGATCAGTCTGTCATTCAGTTTCACAGTCTAGCCCCTTCTCAAAGTAAGTTACTTAACCTCTTAGTGACTGGCTCTCCTATCTGTAAAGTAGAAAGAGAGATACTGACAAACCTCACAGGGAAGCTGTGAAGCAGAACTCATTCACAATAAGTACCAAACTCTTTGGAAATAGGAAGGCCAATGGAAATGCTCAAAATTGTTTCAGGGACACCATCAGGTATAATGCATGTGTGTGTGTGTGTTTCAGGATATTTCTACTTAGCAAATATGGGACAGAACAAAATGATACCAACAATGTAGCATTTAGTTGTACTAAAATTACCTTTCTAAAATGTAGAGAATAATAGGAGAGAAAGATGGTAAACTGTTTGATGCCATTGTCATAGATATTCTCTCCCACTTTAGATGGAGGTTTATTGAGGGAAGAAACTATATTTTCTGCAATTACCCTCTTTCTTTTCCATCTTCTCAAAATTGGCATTTAATACAATTCTATGAACACAGCAGGTATTTCATAAATATCATTGATAATGAGGATGATGATATATTTAATGGAAGAAAGAAGCTATAGATTACCTGTTAACTTAAAAAATCCCTTTTAAGTCTCTCATAGTCTTAGTCTCTGTATTTACCATTGGAATAGCCATAGGGTCTGATTAGTTGGGGAAGAGTGAGAGGAGGAGGAAGGTTCCTTTGCCCAGCTTCCAAATTCTCCCTCCTCCCCAAATCAGTCTACTTTTGTTTGCACTGGAGAAGAGCTGAGTCAAACTTCAGCTTACTTTGATGAGGAGATGGGCCACTGGACTCTCCTTTTTTCCATGACATGTGGGAAACCTCTTTCATAACACTGTGCCAGATTTTCTCTCCTCACGAAGAGTAAGGGTGACTTGGCAAAGGTACTCTTTATGAAGTCCATCTGTTGGATCAATGTAATCTGAAGGGAGTGGGGAAACACTCCATTCAAACTTTACACTGATCAGATATTGAATGGTACATTTGAATTCTAAGGAGCTTCCAACAAAACACAACAAACAAAAAAAAACCTATAAATAGGTCACTCAAGGTGTGAAAAGTACAAAACCACAAAGGAACTTCCCTAGACCAAAAGTGTGAGAGAGAAGGCAAAGAAAGAGGAAGACCGAACAATTCATCAGCTTATTTGGACCCAGATAACCAGCAATGCTTTGAGTGGAGTCAGGAACCATACAGTGACCCAGAGATGCATCAGAGAAAAGGGAGTGTCTTCGATTAAAATACTAAGATGGAGAATCCCTAGGAGTCAATGTCAGTGAGGAGGCCTATTTTTTTTTTGCCCACCAGGGAACCAAGGCTATGCAGAGGTATGTTCCTACTGGAAATATGGGGAAGAGATCTGAAGAATCCCTAAAATTCTCTCCAGAGTCTGAAATGAACTCCAGGTATACAGCTATAATATCACTTTTTATTAGATATATATAGCTATGTGTGGTTCCTAACCACCCACATAGTCTCCTCACCCCTGACTTTTCTTGAGCACTCCTAGCTCCTTGACTGTGACTAATATATGTAAATATAAAAATGTATTTGAATGTTTATATTCATATACACACATGTATATAGTTATTTGTGTATATTGTTACATCATGTGATTCCCCCCTGTATGCATATATATACATGCACATTTATATATTTACATGCTTATATGTATGTATACAAACCTTCGGCTCCTTTGGCCTTCGCACGGAGTGGGGCTAGGGAAACAGTGCAGGTTTCTAACTAGCTTACTTTGGCGCTCACGTTCTGAGGCAGATGTTACAAATGACATGACTCCTCTGCTCAGGGCCTCAGTGTGGAAATTATTCACCACAGTAGACATGGGCCTTTCTGTTTTACTGCCAGTTATGAGCTTGTGAATAACACAGCACACTGCCCTGATTAGTGGATGCTTTCACTCCCTCCTCATAATCACAGGAACTGGAATGGAATGATAAGGAGAGCCTTCATGATAGACTTAGTTGAGAGAGACAGACCTCTCTCTTTTCCTCCTTTGTTCCCTTGTTCCTTTCCAAATGCACTAGACCATTTGAAGCATGATTTGGTGGTTCTGACCGACTCACCTGAGCCACTCAGTTCCTCCCATTTCCACTGCAGTTTCCTTATCACTGTTCTCACTGAGGTTTGAAAGCACCCATGAGAGAGCTTCAAGGTTAGTGCCGTAGCTTTTGGGTTGTACAATTCACTGCTACATGCCAGTAAATGTTGATTCTTCTTTTGTGCATCATGAATAATCTCCTTCATTTTTATTAGAGGTTTATCTACAGACCTTACTTTGCTTTTCATGGTCAACCTAAGGGGTTTAGGGTATTTAAAATGCCCAGCTTTGCTTTCTTGGGAAATTGACCAAGGCTCTGAATCTGTTCTCCTCTTATTTTTTTTTGGGGGGGGGCGTGGAGAGCAGAAAGGAGGTGGGGAGTGGGGGATATCTGAACTATTAATGCTACCCAGCTAAGTAATACTGTCATCTGATCTCAGTGGTAGGTAAAGAGTCTGCACCTGTCTCTTTAGAATTAATGTATGAAAAATAAGGACCTGAATTAGGGTCCAGTTAAAAGACAGGTGATTTTCTAAAATTACTGAAAATTGACTCATACTGCAAAGAATTGGTTGTCAAGGGGGCTACTTGCTTTATAAAATGTGTGTGTCCTCAAAATTGGCATACGCAATAGAATTGTTGAAGGCATTCTATTTATATGTATCTCACCTAATAGCAAAGCTTAATTTTTTTTTTTGGTTATTTGTAATTACATGATAAGGGCTTCATTTTAAGCATTTTAACCGTGATCCATTGGCTTTTGAAAATCAGGGAACAGTTGTTCGTCATTGAGGGAAACTGAGCTCAAATTATATAAACAGATGATAATAGATTATATTGGCGTAGTATTTTTGTGATTGCCGAGTATTTTCCATACATTATCTCATTGGGACATCATAATAACACTGAGAGGGAGAGAGTACCGGCATAATCATCCTCATTTTATAGATGAATCATCTGAAGCTCAGAGAGGCCTTTTAAACTTTTAGAAGATCCCACAGCTCTCAAATATAAGTGTCAGAAGTCAAACCCAGATTGAAAGAAACACAGACTGACTGTACTCCCTAAAATGTAGTTTGAATTTTAATTTTTATGCGCATTCCTCCCCTAAACTGCCCAAAAAGCTAAAGAAAAGAGCATGGTAATCTTGAACTAACTACTGTAGAAAGAAGTTGAGGAATTGTCCTGATTATGGGACTTACTCTCTGAGATACGTATTTGTTGCTTTATGTTGCTAAGCTTATCTTTGCCCAGTTTGGAAGGAGGGCCTGGTGAATGACTTGTTATGTCTAAGATTATCTCCAACTCATCCTGTGTGTATATTGTTTCCACATAGTTATTTGCATATTGTTTCTCCCTCATTAGACTGTGAGCTTCTTGAAGGCAGGTAAAGTTTGTTTCTTTATTTCTTTGCCCTTTCTTTCTATCTGCCTTACATAGTACTATGTCTGACACATGGCAGATACTTGTTGACACCACTTGACTTGGAGAGAGGGGCCTACATGCTGAGTGGAGCTCAGCTGCACAATGCAAAAAATGTCAACCATGTATTTGACCATAGATTGCACAAAAATAAGCAGAAATCCATTTTTAGCTCTTAATCTATAACTCTATGACTGCATTACCATTTTGCTATAGCTCAGTTGATCAATGATACAGGTAATAGTCTCTGCAGCATCCTAGTTATAAAGGATGATATATAATAAGTTGAATCATGTATCTTTTGCTTAAAGATACTTTTCCTCCATCTACACACATAAATACCTATATGATGGTTTGTGTTCGTCCTTTGTTGCCAAAGACGACCATGCCATCAGAAAAATGATGACCTGACTTGCACTTGACTTGGTTTTGAGTGAAGGAGGGCTGTGCAGGTCACCAGCCTCACTTCTCCAGAGCCATCTGAATACAGAGAACTGACATTCCTCAGGATGACTGGAGATGACCCAGGATGCACTGGGAGACCATGGGCCCTTCAGGCCAAGGTCTTTGCAGGTACTCACTTAGGGTGAGACAACATCCATTCATTGAATAGGCCTGTTTAAGAAGTAGTCAGGTCATGGCCCCATTAATGGGATCAAGAAAGAAAGACATCAGGCTGTATGGGAAACAACAACAGTTGTTATTGATAATCAATAGTAACCATATGATGGTGATGATACACTGTTGTATATAATGTAAGTGGAGGCCACACCTGGGATATACAAAAACAAGGAAGACCTTGAGAACTTCCCTATGTTTTATGAGAAATTCCCAGGGTAAATTAACTAGATCTTCTATACAACTTTGGGGAAGGAATCGATTACAATTTTAGACAATGATATAAAAACAATACAGTAGGTATAGCTGACATGTGTCTAGAAATATGTCTTCTATAAGTGGCATTGACTGACTCGTTCGTAAGCATGAGATAACTGCAGTGGAGAATGTATGACATCCATTCATTTAACAGCAAGAACTAATTAGGGGCCTATATATATTCCAAGAAGTGTGCTAAACATTGAGGGAAATAAAAAGATAAATAAAACTTGCTCTTTGCCCCTGGGGAATTTTCAGTCTAGTAGAGTTTACAAACTCACATAAGATATATACACAAATAATTAGAACACCAAGTGAGACATGAGAAATACCATATGAGCAGGACAGTTAAACTCCATAGAATTTCAAAAAGAAGCTTTTTTTTTCCCTGTCTATGAGTGATGCATCTTTGGATCTTCCCCAGATGTGGATAGAAACTAGAGGCCACTGTCACATGCATTAGCCATTAGATAGTTGTGATTTCCTATATTTAGTGATAAGGCATATTACTTTAGCTATTCCCTTCCCAAATACTGGAAAAGTATATGTTTTGTTTCCTTGGTGACAAATTATTTAGTATAAAGAGAGTAAGTGCCTTGGTCATAGTACTACTAATAACTTACTGTATGCCCTTAAGCAAATCACTTGATACTTTTCAAGCCTCAGTTGTCTTAACTCAAGAGAAAAGTGAGTATACATATAATAAGGTCTGTTAAATTCTTTGAGTTCCTTTGTGAGGAAAGTGGGGGAAGGAGTGGTTCTTACTTCTTATTAATACAAACAAAATAATGGATTGCCATAATCTTCCTACAGTTATTTTTATGTATAGGGTATATAGATATTAAGACAAAGGAGAAAGTGATAACCTCTAATATTCACGTTATAGACAATGGATTTTGCATTCTTTTTTTTAACATCAATGGAATATTTTTTAGTTGCAAAAAAAAGAGAAAAAGCCACTACTTTTATTATTTATTTATTTTCCTCTCCTTCAGTCTTTTCTTTTAAAAATATAGCACACATAGATAAATAATGGCTAGGTAAAACTTTATAAAGAAAAAAAATCACTCAGGCTAAGACCTTATTTTCAGACTTAAACGAACTATTATGACAGAGTTATAAAGACCAGCAAAAGGGGCATTATAATGGAAAGCCTGACAAACCCTTTAACTACTACATCATACTCCAGATTTGAAGGTCAGAGATCTTATGTATTTTTAACTGCATCATCTAAGTCTGATAAAATGACCTTGTGCCCGTAGCCCTTGTCTTGGAAATATTAGGATGTGCTGAAAAGTAACTGAGTATGGAAAGCAATAGGATTGGAATTCATGGAGACCATTTCTTCTGGGAGTTGGGGGTTGGGGATGGAGGCTCTAGGTGGAAGGAAGAAAGTCTGAGTCAATTACAAACAAACAAACTTCCAGGTCCAGTAACCAAGAAGCCCACTATTACAAGGCTGAGAAAGCCAAGAAAAAATCAATAAGCTATTGAATTGGGTCCTTTGGGGGAGAACACAATGCATTTTGTAATTTCACAATAGCTCTTTTATTAGGGTACCTGACTTGGGCAAAGTCGACATTATATGTATATGAAATACAAGCCAGGCAACATCCGGGTCTATTTTAAAATTAATAGAGCTTCAATCTTTTGTTTGGGCAATAAACTGAGCCTTAATGCCTGCTAACTCTGTTTTCTTTCTGATTTAGTAAACGTTTATTAAGAACAATTTTATATTTCTCTAACCACGTCTCCAACCCCCATCCCTATCCCCTGGACACCAAACGAAATAGAAAACTGATTGCAGGAAAGCTAGGCAAATAGATACTTAATTTTCCCTACCAACGCATATGCGTATAAAATAAATGTCATGCTGCTGGGGGTTGGGGGGGAGAGGAGGAAAGATGGTTTGTGTGTAGGTTTAGTTATCAAAATCCACAGCATATAGGCTGACAGCTTTTGAAATACATAGACTGTTTCTCTCCTCTGTTTCCATAGCAACTGAGTGCAGAAAGCCTTAGTTTTTGCACAGAGGGGAAAAAAAGTGGGAGTTGAGTCTGGAATTGTCTGGAACAAAAGAAAAATGCAGAGAATGAAAAAAATATTAAACACCTATACCTCCCCCCACCCTCCGCAAGAGACTCACACTTGCTCTAGTCTCCTTGATGCAGTTTTTGAAACCTGTATACTGGGGAGGGCAGGGAGAGAAGATACAAAAATGATGTGACTTTTAATAGCCTGGTCCTGAAATTAAAGCTGATGAGTATTTCCCTCCCCTTTATTCTGCATCAGTGAGATAGGACAATCAATAAAAATGACCTCTAACCACCTTTGCTTTGGAAGGTTTCGGTATTTCTCCTTTTGAAGTATTTCCATTACAACCCACTTTATACGCGATTGTTCTTAGCATTACACAATATCTCCCTCATCCTGATTATTTCAAGTCTTTCATTTTTGGCATTTTTTTCTCCCAGTTCATTAGCTTTCAAGGACCTCTAATAAGGCTCCAAATTGAGTCCATGGAGGAAAAAACATTTTAGTTGCCAACTTCACTTAGAAAGCCTTGGGATGAAGTATGGGGCTCCTGTTGGCATATCATGGATACCCTGAAGGTTCTAAGGTTCCCAAACAACAAGGGGCAATGGTTGCTAAGGGTGGTTATAATTTTTCTGATTCCACTTTTGTGTCCCTACTATACCCAAATATAGTTAATATGTTGTCTTGTTAAATGGTATCTTTTATGATAATTCACCCACCAAACTCCTGTTTCTTCAGCCTGATTCTAGAATAGAAAGGTTGGTATAGGTTTTAAGAACCCTCTACTTGGAGGCCCCCTAACTCATACCTCAGTCCAGGGACTCATCATCATGGACTGCTCTATAATTTACGTTTATTTCATAGCATGTTTGTTTAATTGTCATTAGGAACTTCTAATTGTCCACACTGAAATGATCTGCCTTATGATATAAGGTCCAATAGGACTCTGGTTGGATAATTTCCATTTTAAAGTGGCCACTGTAGATCTTGCATAGATAGAATTCAATCAACTTACCATAATGCTATCCTACTTGTTAATTCAATATTTCGAATGACCTGTAATTTATTTGGTATGAGGGTCCCATCACTGATGTAGATCACATATTGTTCCATCTATACTTTAGTTTCATGACTAACCTTCTGGTAATCATTCTTCTCAAACCTATCTATGTTTCTACTCCATTGACACTTACCTATGAGCCATCTGTCTCTGGGCCTATATGTGATGCCTTCCCTTGCTGGAAGAAACTGTCAAATGTGACATTCCATTGTTATAGCATTTGAGAACTTGGTGGCACCTTTACATTATGAAGAAACAGTCTTGTCAGTAAACTATAGAGCTGGGAGGAGGAGAGGGTGAAAAGAAAGGCAAAAAGGCAGTCCCAACATAATGTAATGGAGTAGACAACTTATAAACAACAATGCACAAGGCAGCTATATGCAGGATGAACTGGAAATAATTAGCAGAGGAAAGGCATTAGAATTAGCGGGGTGGGGTCAGGAAAGACTTCCAGTAGAAAGGATGCTATCTGGAACTTTAAGGAGGCCAGGGAAGACAGGAGGCAAAGCTGATGCAGGAAAATATTCCAGGAGTAAGGAACAGCCAGTGAAAATGCCCCGAACCAGGAGAAGAAGTTTCTTGTTGGAGGAATAGCTAGGAGTTCATTGCAACGTAATGCAAAGTTTGTGGTGGGAGTAGACAGTATACATAGAATGGAAAAGTGGGGAAAGGGGAGTCATGAAGGACTTTGAATGCCAAACACGGATTTTATATTTGATCCTGAAGGTGATGGAGATGGAAGGAATGATATGGTCAGAAAAGCTTGAGTAGAGTTTCTCACTTCATGTAGATTAAAATACACACACACACACACACACACACACACATATATAGTGACATACATTTAAGCTAATTCTCCCTTCAGGGCTGGAAATGAACCTCTCCCTTCTCTATAATAAGCAAAGATTAAATAGAGGTGAGAATTGCTCCCCTGCTAATATAAGGACTCTATACTTTGAATCAGTTTACTGACCTACTTTTAGGAGGACATGAATTAGGAGTTATTTTCCCAGTAGTGGAAATGAAACTTCATTGATCTAGTCAAGTTCTTTCATCCTGTCTCCTTTGAGGCCAACATTACCTGTTTGTAGGATGATTGGCCAAGGTGAGAAGGTCTGGAGAGACACAGGGTGGACTGAACTGTTTCTTCCATAGAGATTATTCCTAAGCGAAGGAGTTATTAAAAGGTTGTTTTTGTTGTTTAGAAAACCCAAATAAATGTCAATCAATTTGGATACCAGCAAGTTTAAAGTATACTACAGTGAATCCTGGCACAATGTGTTCTCAGAGGAATTTGTCTATAATAAGGACATGTCCTAAATACATATTGACATGATTGACTGGATTGGCTCAGTTGAAGGCATTACTGTCTTTTGGGTGAATGACAGACCTTTTTAAGAAGTATATGAATGAAAACATATTTAACCAATAGACTGCAATGACTCCTGAGGGACCTTTTGGGTTGACTGGGAAAATAAATAAAACATGTTTTCTAGTATTACCAAAACATATATTGACCCAATAGATTAAAAAGAAAACTCCCAGGTCCAGAATTTGTGTCTTTAAAAAGAAACAAAGACAAGATAAATACTTAAATACAAACCTTCCCCCAATGTCTCTGTAACTTAAAGAGTTTAAGAAAATTTCAGATTTTAGAATACCAAATGCATTTTTTCCTTCACCTTACCACAAAGATTTCTGCCAGAGACCAACCTATACTGGTCTGTCCTTAAGCTAGTCAATAACTTTCTCCAGTCATCACTGACATTTCAGCTCTTTCTCTTGCTATAATTCAACATGAACTGAGAGAAGACTCATCTTTCTTCTCAGCTTTCCAGTTTTCTTCTACTTTCAAATATTTCTTCTGAAAAAAGTGTTTATCAATGTGTTCTTTTCATATTAAAAATTTGGAGAAATGATTACTTACCAAGTAAAATTGGCAAAACTAGTAATACAATGGGTTTACTTGAAATGGTATGCAACATTTCATACTAGCAACACCCCACCCTCCTTCTCTATTAAAAATAAATTAAAAGATCTATTTTGTTTTCCCTTCACCCCTATACCTTTGGGGAAAAAAAGAAAAACAAATTTCTTATAATAAATATCCATAGTCAAACAAAACATATTCTGTCATTCTGTACCCTAAATTAATTACCTCTTTTTTCATGGATAGCTTTCTAAAATTGTCATAGATAGCCTTCTAGAATTATGAATGGTTATTAATTATAGTACTTACAGCTTTGAAAGTTGTTTGTAGAATATTCTTGTTATTATACATATTGTTTTCTGGTTTTGCACATTTCATTGTTTATTTTATTGAATTTCAAATTGCTCCTTTCTATAATATTGATGATAGATTATTCAATATGTATTTTTCTTCTGACTCTGCTAACTTCAATCTGCGTCAATTCACACAACTCTTTCCATGTCTCCCTGAAACTATCTCCTCATTTCCTACAGAATCAGAGTATTCCATAATATTAATATATTATAATTTATTTCATCTTCCCTCAATTGGCAGCTAGGTGGTTCAGTAGATAAAGCTCTGGGCCTGGAAGACCTGAGTCAAAACCCAATCTCAGACACTTACTAGCTGAATGATTCTGGGCAAGTCACTTAACCTCTATCTGCCTCAGTTTCCTCAGCTCTAAAAAGAGGATTATATGGTTGTTGTGAGTGTCAAATAAGGTGATAATTGTGAAGCTCTTAGCAGAGTGTCTGACATATGGTAAGTGCTATAGAAAAATTAACTAATAATATCATTATCAGGGACATCTACTTCATTTCCCCTTTTGTCCCAATCATTTCACATTTCCACTACTGAAAGCCAGACCAAATACTACTACCACTGCTGCTGCTACTAATACAGGCTCATTGAAAGTATATGACACTTAGAAGTTCTCAAAGTTGTTTGCTTTTCTTCCGTGATTTGAATCTCACAGCCCTCTCTGTAGGAAGGGTACTATAGGTATTACTATCTACTATTTTTCAGATGAGTAAACTGAGGCTCAGAAAAATTAAGTTATTTGAGGCAACAGTTTAGTTTCTGTCTATAGGTCCTACAGTTCATGGAACAGGGTAGATATTTAACAAATAACTTTTGGCTGATGAGTTAGCCAAGTAATAAAGCTAGGAAGTATTCAATGCAGGATATGAACCTAGTTTTTCCTGGAGTCTTTATATCTTAGTGGTCACCAAGTCCAATATTCCTTCCATTCCAAAGTAGAGGAAAGTGTCCTGAATCAAATTTGGGGAGTCACAGAAGGTTTCGGGGGCAAGGATATCCAAAGTCTCTGCAAGAAGTCTTATGTGCTTAAAGACCTTTATATTATCCTATGTCTGGCTGGTCAGGGGGTCCGTGATTGGGCTAGAGGATAGAAAAAAAATCAAAGCACCAGCAGCCCTTCCATCTCCAAACTTTGTCTCTCTACTTCCATGTGGAAGTCCAAGAGGTCACTCACGCTCTATTGCTCTAGACCCTACATTTCTCAAAACTGTCGTTGATTTCAAATGCTTTATTTTCTGGCTGTTTGAGTATCTCTTTTCTTTCAGTCAACTTAAAATGTTAAAACCATTGCCCTCTTTCATCACCTAAAATGCCTCCTTTAAGACCTACTCTTTGTCCTTTTTTTTCTCCATGATTTTTAAATTGCTCACCTGTAAGAGTGTACATCATTCATTTCCTGTGAGTATGCTCTCCTTCATTTCTTTCTTCCCTTCACACTCCTTTCACGACACTCTCTCTCAGTGGATGAGATTGCCTCTTCTGCGGACTCAGAATGTATCACTTTAATGATGCCTCATTTATCTTAGACAATTCTTGAAAACTCTAAGCTGCAAATATTCTGCAATCTCTGTCAGTGTAGGGAGTTTCCACACCAACAAAACCACAAGTTAGTGATTTATTTAGCCTCATTTGCAGGCAAGTGACTAGAAGAAAGAAGTATTGTAATACAGAAAAATCAAATCTAAAATGGAAATGGAAGGTATCTTTGAGAGCACATAACACTATTACTTCATCATACAGATGAGAAACCTAAGACAAAGCAAAAATTTTCAGTGTCAAATAGATTCCATCTTGTTGCCTCAGTATCTTTTGACTTTCCTATTTAAGTGGTTCTTCCTAAGTCATTCCTTGGAGCTATGGGGAAAAAAATTTATACTTTCTCAAGCATCTCCCACCCTGCTTCAATCCTCATTTCAGTCAATCCTCCATAGATCAGTCATGTTGATATTTCTAAAGCAAGTCTTGACCATGTCGCTCGCCTGCTTCATTACTTTTAGTGAATTTTGGTTAACCCTTGGATAAAATACTTTTTAAAAAATGACTTTAGCCCTCTATAATCTGACTCCAGCCTTCTGTTTTCTTTCTTTTTTTTTTGAGGCAATTTGAGTTGTGATTTGCCCAGGGTCACATAGCTAGGAAGTGTCTAAGGCCAGATTTGAAGAAAGGTACTCCTGATGCCAGGGCCAGTGCTCTATTTACTGTGCCACCAACCTGCTCTTACCAGTCTGCTATTTTGAAGTGTTTCACATTAGTTTCCTTCGCACAATCTGCATTCTAATACAACTGACCTAGCTGCTATTGCCTATTTGTGACATTGTAGAATTCACTTCTGTGAAGGTGGATCATTACCCAGCTCTGAGTCTCACATATCAATTTAATGAAATTTAATTTAAGGGAGGGGGAAAATCAACTTACTAATAACTAGAGTTGTCCAAAGCACAATAAGTTATTCCAAGAGATCTTCAAGGAGGGCACCGATTATCTCCTACGCCTTCCTCACTTCTGCCTCTTGCAATGCCTTCAAAGTTTTAGTCTAGCTATTGGCCATCATTCACTCTTGAAAAGGACAAAAGACATAACTAAGATGGTATCTTGACTTGGGCATGAAATACATTTAAGTGAGGCAGAGCTAAGCAAATTCCTCAGCCTCACTCTCTCCTCCAGTCATCGAAGTCCAGTGGTAAGACAAAAATCAAGAGAGTTGGTAATGACCTCAGATACAGTGGGTGACGGACCTTTCTAAATTAAGATCTTTCCTGGATCTCTGTTTGTCTGAGGTAACACCCACTGAATTACCAAGGGCTAGGTAAGAATTGAGGCAAAAGGTAGTCTAATTTACCAGTACAAAAATATCAATCTGGGAGGGGAGGGCAAAAGATGAATTATCAGTTCTTATATCCATTACTGATTGTCCCCAGCTGCTAGTGCTCTTTTCTCCCTCCTTCAAATTATTTAGTCATATACAGTATGTTCCTCAAGTAGAATATAAGCAGCTTGTGGGAAACACTGTTTGTTTTTTGTCTTTGTACCGCTGGCATTTATGAGAGTGCCTCACATATAATTCATGTTCGATAAATGAAAATTGAATTGAAATTCTAGATTACTGGGGTTTTTGATAAAACATGTAGTTGTTCATATTCACCCATTTTTTTTCTTTCTCATTTAAGGTTTCTGTGTAGACCTAGTGTCCCATGCCTACATAGGAAATGAAGTCTATCAGTAACCATGTGTTCTATTCAGCATAGCACTGAGTCAAGTTGGGCATTCAATGAATCAGGACCTTGCTATTGCTGGGGACAAGGATGGTGAAGTCAAAAGTCTCTGTCAAATTTACCACCAAGAAATCCTATTTCTAGCTGCTGTTGTGACCCTGGAATGTCACTGTCAGTAAATTAGTCAGCAACCCCCTAGAATAAGACACAGCTTCTTCTGCCTCACCATGCCAGCAATGGTTTTGCCTTGTCGCCAAGGTCATTTTCATGTAAGTCATAGCAAATACAGGCTGCCAACCTTGAGCTAGTGCATCAGAGCACTAATTTAACAAATGGTACCTTGGTTACTTAGAAGAAAAACTATGACATCCACGTGGAGAATCATACATGTTGGGAGAAGGTTAATTAATTAATAAATGTTAAATGAGTTCTAAGATAAGCATTGTTTTGTGCCAGCTTTTAAGTGTTTTATATATATATATATGTTATTAAATTCATTGGGTACCTCAAGGAGAGAGAAGCATACACTGAGAATTGAGATTCAAACTCTCCCTAAATGAACCTAATTTTACAGGCTTTAGTTTCTCTTCCATCATTTCTTAAATGCAGATATATTCCACAAAGTTCTTTCTCTAACCTCCTTCTCTGGAGATTTTTCCCTCAGTGATTTTACCTATCTCTGGGATACATATTTTTAATAGACCTAAGATCGTTGGTAACAGGGAGATCTTGGTATAGAAACTACCTCTACCAACTGGAACAACAGCTTGTTCTACAGTTTATAGACTTAAATTGTTGCTTGAATATATGTCAGATTGACAAAGAATAAAGACTTCAACCCAGATATTTCTAATTCTGAAGCCCTCTCTTTATTCACTCTCTGTTCACAATGAGTTTCATATTGAAGAATATTAGATTCATATTCTAAAGGAACTCCAGAGGTCCTCTAACTCTTCGTTTTACACATGATAAAATGGAAGCCCAGAATGGTCAAGTGAATTACCCCTAATCACATAGATAATAAAAAGATTAGGGACATGAACTTAGGTCATCTGATTCCAAGTTAAACACTCTGAAAGACAGTTACTGTACCCCAACTACATCTTCTCTCCTCTAGGCTGAATATTTCTAGTTTCTTCAAACATTTCTTATCTGACACAATCTTTGGAAGCTTCATCTTCCTGGTCAGTTTCCTCTGAATACCCTGAAGCTTATCAGTCATGATTTCCATTGTCATGTCTAAGCAGATAACATTCAAATTAATATCTCCAGATCAGAGCTCCCTCCCCACCCCCCTGCCAAGTGCTAGTTTCATGCTTTGAACTAGCTACTCTACATTTCCATGTAAATTTCTTCCAGCTTTCATAATGGATACTCCTAAACAAAAACTGATAATATTCTTCCCATCAAGTTATCTCCCCTTCCTGACCTTCCCATTTCTGTTAATAGTACTATGATTCTCATAGCCACAATCTTCAATTCTGAATATAGATATAAAATTTGAAAGTCATGTTTAAGTTTCCTTGACCCTTGCCTTTGAAATGCAATCAATTAATCAATTCTGCTGATTGTTATTTATAATCTCAAATCCACTCCCATCCTTTAGTCTCCACTCTTTAGCCCGTTATGTCAAATCTAGTCTAATGTGCTAGTTTCTTTTATAAAATTAATTTTATTCAATTAACATGCAATTAATAATTTTCTCTCCCCACTCCCACTGAGGATGAAAATGAAAGAAATGAAAACTCTTATAACAAATATGCATAGTCAAGCAAAATAAATTTGCTCATTGGCCATAACCAGAAATGTTGAGTCATCATCTCAAACCATCATCTTGACCACATCATCTAGAGGTGGTCGTATTCTTTATCAGTATACTTTGGAACTATTTTTGCTCAGTGTGTTGATCAGAGTTCTTAAGTCTTTCAAAATTGTTTTGGCGATGTTCTTGTTATAAAATTATGACTTCTTTATTAATCTCTCTGTCCCCTATCTTTCCCTTCTCTAGTTCATGCTGTTACATCATTATTTTTCCAATGGAACTACTTTGATTACATAACTTTCTTACTCAAAATAACCTTCAGTGGTTCTCTCACTCACTGTGTACATATACAATAAAATCTAAAATTCTTGGCCTAGCATCACCACAATCTGGCCCTAACCTAAGTTCCTCATGTTGTCTCCTATTACTGTCCTACACATATGTTCTAGTTAAATTTGCCGTTTCTTTGAACATGAGTCATGCTTTCTTCCCTCCATGCCTTTGTTCATTCTGGTTCCTTTACTTGGAATACTTCTTGTATTTCCATTTGTTAAAATATTCAAAGTTAAGCTCAAATGCTACCCTCTCCACAAAACCTTTTACCATCCCAGTTGGAAGTGACTTCTTCCTCCAATATTTTTTATAGGTACTTCTTATGACATTTCTCAATGTGTCATTCCACTAGAGTAGCTTTGGGGGATTCAACTTTCACAAAGTCTTACCAGCCAGTGAATGCTAAGATCATTAGAATTTTATTGGGTAGATTTTAATTCACACAAAGGAGAATGCGGGACTTAAAGAGTGTATTGTTAATGTATTTTTGTTTAATTTGAAAATCTTTTTCACCCATTAAAAGGCCTATGTGACCTGCTTAAATCACATGGAAGCCTAAGTCACATGTAGTAGGAAGAGATAGCTGAAAGGTTGCAACAGGAAGGGTGGAACAGAGCTGGAAGAAAGTTTGTGAGAAGAATTGGAGCAGAGGAGTGAGGACACAGACAGGCAGGCTTAGCTAGTCTTGTGTTTGCTTGTGGGAAGGACCCCACAAGAGGGGAAGACTTGGGAATAGAGTTGTCCTTTGTAGTGCTAATGTGTATTGACTTCTTGGTTACTATGATGGACTTGGCTTTCTGATGTTGAGATTCGGCTTTCTGGTGTCTGAATCTTCTGTCTTCTATATGGAGAGTCTGTTATACTTTGTGATTCAGAACTATGCTATCATATTGAGAGTCACTATCAGTGCTATGAATGTTGTGATACAAGGAGATAAAGAACAGAGGGAAGAGCAGAAGGAATAATGGGGAAGAAATAGAACCAATGGGTTATCAGGCCACACCAGAAATGTTAGAAAAACAGGAATGAGACTTAGTGATCATCCTATGGCGAGAGTTCTACAACCTTCCCAGCTCTTCACAGGCATCTCTTAATTGACATGGCAGATATCTGGAGTCTCATCTCCTCTAATCAATAATGTTTATCAAACTCTGAGCTAGAGTCCCATTAGACTAATGACCAATTATGTAGCTACCAGGACAATATTGCATTCTAGATTAACTTAGGACACCTCACATATAGTAGCAGTGGTAAAGCAGGTGATGGTTAAGGGTGGTATCTCACTGGAATGAACTTGCTGGGTTTCCCAATTCTGATGTCATAGAAAAGTGGCATGCCACAGATTGACTGGTAAGACCCAGCTTTAAAACAATGGGCATGGACATTTTCAGTAGTAGAGGATGCCAGATAAAGACAAGACTAAAGGAATTGAGTGTGTCTAGAGCAATTAGGTTACTATCAGGTCAGAGCAACAAAAGAGTAACAATGGACCAAAAAAACCAGAGAGGTGTTTTGGACTTCCACACTCAAACACAGCCTTGTGTTATGGTTAGCATTCAGGTCTCATTTTAAGTACTACATTCGAGTGAAAGGATTGGACGAGATAATTCCTAAGTTTTGTGAAAACTGTTAAATCTTTATGTCACCAGCACCCAGGATTTGTTCAGTCATTCCAGTTGTGTCCTACTCTTGGTGGCCCCATTTGGAGTTTTCTTGGCAGAGATGCTGGAGTGACTTACCGTTTCCTTTTCCAGCATATTTTATGAATGAAAAAGCTAAGGCAAACAAAATAGCTTTCCAAGAGTTCCAGAACTAGTTAGTGTCTGAGGTCATGTTTGAACTCAGATGTTCCTGACTTGGGGCTCCCCTTTCTATTCATCATATTATATAGCTGTCCCATCTTGTATAGTCATTTCAGAATGAAGATTTACTCAATAGATGTTCATTAAGTAAAGAAATTAGCATGAAAGAAAGTATATTCAAGACTGAAAATGAAAGAGATAGCATGTAGGAAACAACGGCATAATAGAAAGACTAATAATATTGAAAATAAGAAAATCTGGATTTCAGTGCTGACCATTTTCTTGAAATGTGACCTTGGGCAAGTCACCTAACTTGTCTAACTTGTTCACCATCTATGAAACAGAAATGATATTTACCTGTAATTCTTACCTCATAGAGTTGTTGCTTTCTGCATCAAGTGAGAGAATGTACATGAAATTTTATATTTTTTTTAGAAAATGTGAAATTTCTCTTCCTTCCAGTTTTATTATTGTGTGTATTCCACAATTAGAAATTCTTTTTTTTTTTTACTTTATCATGGAAGCATAGGATATATAGTTGATAGAGACTTTAGAGATCATCTATTCTGAGGCCTTCCTTTTACAGATGAAAGTAGTGATGTTTAGAGAGTATAAGTTTTCTTCAAATATAAATATATGAGCTGTAGTACTTACTAGAATTAAGACTGCCCCCCACCTGCTATTTTAAAGTATAAATGCTTATAGGAAGTAGAACACAATAAATCTTTTTCACCACATTTAGGGAGGGTTGGTAGCCACACATTAGACTGAGAATTAAAGACACTGAATTCAAGTCCTGGTTTTGTCAGTAAAAATTTCTTCTCTTCCTTTCTCAAGCACTCAGTTTTCTAGTTAGGAAACTGATAGGTATAGAGATAATATCAGAGGTTGCTTCCCAGATGACTTTTTTTTCCCCACTTTATTTTGCATACTGGTCTGAATGAGTTTTATAAAATCCTTTTCCCAAGAATTAATTTTGCAATAGAGCAGGGTGGGAAAGACCTGAGGAAAGTGGTTATCCAGGAGCAGGATGGGAAAGAGATGAGTATTTAGCTGGAGTTGTTTGTCCATTCTTGAAGAGGGCCATGATATCAGGGAGGTGATGCCATGACATGCCAGTGAATTGAATTTAAGTGAAGAAGGGCTGTACAGAGTCACCAGCCTCGCTATCTCCTCTGGAACCGTTTGGGGCTACTGGCAAGATATAGATCAGTATGACTGGAGATGATCCTGAATGCAATAAGAGATGTCCTTTATAAGCTAGGGTCTAAACTGGGGAAAGCTACTAAGTAAGGAAAGATAGGACAACTCAAGGACAACACCTGGCCATTGTATTGAGAGTTGGCCCTTGTAATGACCTTCTGGCTAGAGGTACTAAGTTGAAGGTTGCTGTTCTTTCTCATATTAGGGAAAAAATTCATTTTGCCAAGTATATCAGTAACTTTTCTGCATCTTGTAATCTTAGAAGTGAGTCTTATAGCATCAACAGGTTGCACCTTGTCCAAGGTCAAGTAGCCAGTATGTGTTTGGAGCTGGACTTGAATTCAGTTCTTACTAGTTTTGAAGCCACCTTCGCTCTCATATTTTGTGCTTTGCATATTTGGAGTGATGAAATTAACTGCGAGGCTGGTTACTCAGAAGTGTGATAATCTTCAGTAAAGTATTATATTGTCATATTATGTTCCCAACCTCATGTACCTCCTGCATGAAAACTTCTTCCAATTGTAGAAATTAATGAATTCTTTCACAGGATATGAAGGCATTTTGTCTTTCTCTGTCTTTAAGGGGAATGTCTTCTTCGATGTATTCTCTTTGCTATTAAGACAGGAATGTTTGATATTCTCATGGTGCATGCATAAGAATCTAACTCATATGCCCCCAGAGGACAGTAGATAGGAATGTCTTGTGAGGAAAGCTTCACCTTGAGCTATTCCATTAGATTTATGACTACTCAGCACCTTGGTCAAATCTGGCTTGTGGCTCTGAATCCACTTTTCTCATAATGATGCTGGTAATGTTGTAATATATTATTCTAATAGGATAGTGCTCTGAACTCTAATTTCGAGGGTATGAATATATTCTTCAACCCTCTCACGGGGCACCAAGTTATGGTCCTAATGAGGTCTAAGCAAAGGGATAAAAAAACTTTATTGAGACTATGAAAGAAGGCTTGACAGAGTGGATAGAAAGATGACTTTAACATAGGGAAGACCAAAGTTCAAGTCCCATCTCTGATTCATACTGGATAGGTAACCCTGGGCAGGTCCCTGAGCTTCTCAGTGCTCGAGTCCTCTCTCTAACGTTGTAAGTTACAGCTTCTGATATGCATCAGTAGAGAGCATTTCCTCACATGGAGCTTTGCTACTGCCATGAAATCATGGTCTTATCCTTGCCCCTGTTTAGCTTATGTGTAAGTACCAATTTATGGAGTAAATGGTCAAATTTTCTTATGCTGTTACCTATATACTCTGCTGGTAGGGGAGGAAGAAAAAAACACAACATTTGCTACAAATAAGAATTGTCAAACAAAACAAATTTCTATATGACTAATGTCCAAAACTCTGTCTCATTCTGCATGTTGTCTATTACCTCTCAATAGCATGTTTCATCATCAGTTCTCTGGGCTTTGGGTACATCATTGCACCGATGTTTTAAGTCTTTCAAAGTCATTTGTCTTTACAATATTACTATTCTGGTTCTGCTCACTTCATTCTGAATCAGATCATATAAATCTTTCCAGTTTACTTCAAAACCATCTCATTATTTCATAATGCACAACTATATCCCATTAAATTTAGATATCAATATCTGTTCAGGCATTCTATAATTGATAATGTGAATGGGATGTCCAGGGAGATTTAGCTCCTCTGGTATGTGGACTTGCTGAGCACTTTTCAGGATTGATCATTCCACCTTTGGTGTACACCTGTCACCCAACTCTCACATGTGGCTCCACAAAGCTGTAGTCTAAACCAAATTAAGAGTAACTGACAGCCTTCAAACTCTTTGGTGAATTAGGGGGATATCTGCTCTAAGCATCTGATTACTTCCTTAGGTGGAATGGGTGGGTAAGAATAATCTGCTCCAATGTCCATGATGGTGACTGAAACAGATACCATGGAATACTTACAGTCTGGTCAGACATCAGAAAGGTCAAGGTCATTCACTGCATCTCGGGGCATTGCCAGTCATTTTCACTTTTGTCTTGCCATTGGACTTCAATGACTCTGAAAGAGAGAGTGAGGTCTTACTTAAATCCAATTCATATGCAAGTCAAGACATTACCCATTATATCTTAAATGTCTCTGGGTCCTCTTCAGAAACAAAGAGCAAACAACATTGACAACAACCCTAACTGATGTGCACCTTCTTAGTTTCTAGTTTTTTGCCACTATAAAGAGATGCTACAAATATTTTTTAATACAGTTGGCTCTTATCCTCTTAAAAAATAATTGGGGTATAGACCTGGTAATGGCATTGCAGATTCAGAGAATGAAAAGTTTAATAATTTATGGAGCATGCTTTCCAGAATGACTATATTAATTCACTATTCCACTGATGTGCATCCATGTACCTATTTTCCAACAGCTCAACATTTGTCATTTTGGTTTCTTGTTCTCTTTACCATTATGATGAGAATGAGGTCCAACCTTGGAGTTTCTTTACTTTTTGAAATTACCTGTAATCAAATAGTGAATGAAAAAGCAAATATTAAATACATATTATATTCAATATATAATATTTGCCTTACTCTGTATTTATTTTATATTTACCTTACTGTATACATGTTGATTGATAGTTTTGGTTGTCATGAAACAAAAGGTATAAAGACTTTAAAGATTTAAAGCTTGCCCACAGAGTAATGGAGAGAGATACATGATGGCTGTGAGTAGACTGCTATATGTTTTAGACAAGGAAAGAGGTAAAGGATGTCCAAAGGTAATGTATATTTGAAGAAGATGGGCTGATCCTCTGTCAAGAACAAGGGATAAAAGAGGACCAGACCAGACCATGTGCTCCACTGATATTGTCTTTATGTCAACAGAGTTCAAGGAAGGTGCCCAGTGTGTGTTGGGTGGATCTTCTCTGGCTGCAGTATAATGGATAAAGAGGTGACCTCAAAGCCAAGAAAATGTGTATTCCAGCATCACCTCTCACACAACTTGTCTCTGTTCCTTTAAGTATGTCACTTAACTCCTCAGTGCTCTGAGCAATTCTCCAAAACTATAAATAGCAGAGAAACTGCTACCCTGAATTGGTAAAGAGAATTTCCTAACCTAGGGGTTTCCTATACCGTTGAAATGACATATATCTCTCCCTCTGTACTATACACATACATATGTTTGCACATATACACATATATTTATAGACATATATACATATATAGACATATGTATGTATTATATATATGCATAATATACATATGCATATACATATATAAAAACACATATGCCAAAGGAACTTCAAGAAGGCTAGAGTTCCAAATTGGGTAGATGGACAAGAGATCAAGAATGCATCATATAGAAGATGAACTGTGCTTTCAAGCTAAAGAGAATGAGATAGCATTGAAATAGGGGTCCATTCCAGATATAGGTTACTATTTGTACAAAGGTATAGTGGTAGGACATTAATGTTACACACAGCTACAAATTAGCTGAGTGATACAATGGATAGAGCACTGGGCCTGGAGTCAGGAAGCCTAGCTTGAAATTTGGCCTCAGATACTTCCTAGCTATGTGACCCTGGGCAAGTCACTTAACCCTGTTTGCCTCAGTTTCCTCTTCTGTACAATGAGTTGGAGAAGGTAATATCAAACTACTCCAGTATCTTCACCAAGAAAACCCAAAATGGGGTCAACAAGAGTCACAAATGACTGAACAACAAAAGGGGGAGATTTTGGAAATAAAATTAGAGAAGTAAATTAGATTCAGATTGTAAAAGCCTTTAAATATCAGCCCTAAGATTCTGTATTTTATTCTATAATATTTTATTTCTTTCCTAATCACATGTAAAGGGAATTTTAAATATTCATTTTTTTTTAAGATTTTTGAGTTCCAAATTCTCTCCCTCCCCACTCCCTGAGATGGTAAGCAGTTTGATATGTAGTTTATTCTAGAAACAATAGGGAACCATTGAAGATTTTGGGGCAGGGTCCGATCTGTGTTTTAGGACTCTGATTCTGGAATGGACTTCAAAAAATAATCTAGAACAAACCTTCTCTGAAGTTCACTTTGCTATTTTTCTGCCCCTGGGTTCAAGACCCATTTCTAATGTATACTGTTAGTTTCTGTCATCTGGCCTTCTCATTTGCTGCATTTGTATTTGTGCATAGGTTTAAAGTCCAATAGGTTCTAAAGGGTAATTTTCTCTTACTCTTTCATTTTTTAACTGAGACTCATAGAAATGAAGTGACTTGTTCAAGGTCACTTAAGTAGTGTACACATTAGTGGCATAAAAAGTGCTGTCTACATAGGTCAAATGGATAAAAGAGTTCAGCAATGAGTCAGTGAATTTAGAAAATCAATGAGGAAAAATCAAGGTCTAAAACTTCCTCATGGCTTATTGCCTAAATGGTCTGGATAATTGCCTTAATTCTCTACTTCACTTGACCTATGTTGACCCAGTCATAGATTCTTGGTCTGGGAGGGGAGCTGAGGTTATTTGGTCTTTGTCCCTTACTTGAAGCAGAGACCCTTCAGCTATCTCAGATTTTGAGAAATTTATATTTTTAAATAACTCTAATTAGGAAATCCTGTAATATCAAACAATTCATTTTAGAATTTAATGACTCTGATTGCCAGGAAAGTCACTGGCAATCATAGACCTAGGACTGGGAAGGAACTTAGAGGACATCCAATCACCTCCTCCCATTTTACAGGTAGTTGAAATCCATGGAAGTTAGTTGACTTGCCCAAGGTCTCAAAGACAGTAAGCACCAAAACAAAATTTAAATTGGACTTTATTTGTTTGCTTTCCAGTGCTTCATGATGTCCATTAAGTCCAAAATTCCTTGAACATCAGGTCAAACAAGTTGTTTACCATTCTTCTGCTAAAAGTAATTAAGATCTTAGCTTTAGAGGGTTCTTCAAGATGATCTAATTCAACCCAATGAGTTTAAATAACTTGCTTTAGGTGATACAAGTTCTTAGCAGGGGAGCTGGGATTCCAATCCAAGTCCTCTAACTTCATTTTCAATTATATTTTCCATCGTATAACACTGATCTTAGCTTCTTTAGGAACATCATAGTGAAGTTTATCCAGCATTCTGACTCAGAGTTCACCATTCAATTCTTCTGTCCCTAGCTTCAAGTCCCATTTCTAACATATACTGAGTGTTTGCTCCTAGGAAAATCTCACTGCTCTGGTTAAGTCTCTAAGATTCTAAATTACAAAGAAGATGCAGACCTGCATTGATAAAGGGAGTTTCTTCACCTAGGAAGTTCTAATAGCAATGAAATCACAGATCTAGAACCCATTAATATGTATCATTTCCCCCTAATAGATTAGAAATGCCTTAAGAGCAAAAATTGTTTCATCTTTGTTTTTGCTTTCCCAACTACTAGTAGGATGACTTGTACAGTTGAAGTACTTAATGCATGTTTGTTCAACTGAAATGTACAGGATTTTTCAACTCCTAAGTATTTAGTGAGCATCTAAGGTGTAAGTATCATTGCTAGTCTCTGTGGAGGACACAGAAATTTAAAGGCTATGGTTACTTGCATAGCAGAATTTACCATTATGTTGAAGAACAGAGACTCTTTTCAACCCTAATACACATAAGACTCTTAGGCCAGTGCCATCTAGGCAAATAAAATAGTACCATCCAGGCAAACAAAACAGTAGCCTTAACTTCCAATTCTTTGGATCTCTAGGTAGGTGTTTCTTTTTTCTCTAATATGAATAGTTATCTACACCCTCTCTTCTATAACCATTTATCCTTGCCCAGTCATTCATTACATATTGAATTTACTTAGAAACTTGGCCTTGAACTTACCACCTCCAACTTTTTAAGGAGAAAGCATTCTGCTTCCCAGGAAGCACGAAACTGGCAATAGAAAGCTAGTTTCAGCCATAAGTTTCACTATTCCCATTTTTCACCAACATTCCTCTTTCCTACAAGAGTTTGTGCCTGATTAGACCTGCTTTTTTTGTGCTCATTCAGCTCTCTGGGTAATAAATATTTTATCTTATCAATAAACATGAATTTCAGTGATCCAAAGATATTTAGATTCTTAATTAGATAGAACATCCAAATTGGTTAATCAGAGTGTTTTTTGGCAGTTTCTGCATCAAAGTTACACTTCATCCTCTGTTAGCCTTTGTAATATTCAGGCTGAACAACTTAAAATTCTTCGTTCAGACTACTTACAATCTGTGTTAATCAAAATGCTGTAATTAAATTGAGCATGGACTTCTTCAGTAACCTTATCCACTCTGCATTCAAGTTGTCTCTACATGAATGTTTGACACTGGTACAGTCTTTAAATATTAATGCCAAGCCAAAAATGAAAAAAGAAAGAAAAGAAAGAAAAAAGGAAAGAAAGAAAATGAAAGAAAAATGAAAGTAACAGTTGGAGTCAACAGAAGGTAAAAGTGATAGCAAGGGACACTAGGAATAAAAAAAAAAAAACCAAAAAAAAAAAACCAACTTTGGAAACTTCAGCAAAGGATGCAAAGAAAAATAAACTTGCCAGGCAACCAGTTACCAGCATACAGGGGGACCATTTATATGCAATTTGAGGCTCTAAGGAATGGATATGCATAGCAAGCTTTAGTGCTATAAAGATTAGAATCTCTCTGAAGCAACAATTTCTTTTGGAGTTTTTCTGTTCTGAATTTTACTTTTAAATTGCCTTCCAGATACTTTACAGGTTGAAAAAAAATGAAACACACATGTGTGTGTACTCACACAAGCGCATACACACACACAAACACACAGATACATACACATCTACACACAGTACTTTTCATGCATAGGATGGGCAGCACACATCAGAAAATTTCATACTGCTTCCCCAGGAAGGTATCTTTATGATCTCCATATTTAATTGTGTAGGATAATAAGCATCACCTTAAAATAATATTCTTCCCTCATGTGCATTCAGTGATGGGGTTCTTAGCATAATCTGTAAGTAGTTTGAATGGGCATATTGCCAAGTGGCTTGGATTTTTTCAATGAACGAGGGACAAGGGGAGTGTGTGAGACAGAATGTATAGGGAGTGACTACCCTTGTGCCAGATAGAGAAATTCTGTTGAGAGACTGCCCTGTTGAGTTTCAGGGAGAGTATGCCCTCAATTTCACTGCAGTGTGCTAGTGTTCATTCAGCTGATGAAGTTCTCAACTCAAAGGGCAGCATCCACTTTGTTCTAAGTTCCTACTGGAATGGAAAAGCTGACAGGGGAAAACTTACACAAAGGATATTATGCTGTTAAAGTTTGTTCAAAGCCACACTTGTCAGATCTCTTTGAAATGAAATTGAAAGGGAAAAACCAATTTTCTTTGAGGACAAAGTTCATCTCATTTGGTGTGCTGCACCTGTCTAATTTCCTTCTTTGGAAAAGAAATCTTGACTAGGAAAATTTGAGAAAATAGTTTATACCCGCACAGGTACGTATGATAGTGTTTAATTCAGGCGGGTGTTACATTCTTGGACAATAAATATAAGTGAATTACCGCCTGTTGGAAGCTGTGATAAATACTGAGGTGGACTGAGCGTATTAGACACCATTATTCTGCCTCCCCAAATGTCTCCCTCAGAAAGGCAACAGTCAGAACTAGCCTGAAATGGGAAATTTCTAGTTTTTTCCATTGTCAGGGATGTACAAATGGATGCACACTATACTCTTGCATACATTATCATATCTGGCACTGAGAGGGATCTCTCAAAAGCGTATTGGGAATATATCATGTTTGCACTCAAAATTTGCCAAAAAAAAATCATTCTCTATTTTGAGGGTCACTTGCTTATCAACGAGAGTGAATATATTTGGTAAAGGGATGACCGATCATAGAGTCAGAAAGGACTGGATTCAAGTCTGACTTCTGATCTATACAGACCAACCAAGGAGGGCAAGTCACTTGACCTTTTTTGTGTCTCAGAATGCTATTTGGGACTACATTGTACAGCCCAGTTGAAGATCTGCATTGGTGGAAGAAATTTTTACCCCATAAGTTCCTAATTCTGATGAAATTGCATGTCTGGAGATTCCCCCCCACACACACACACACATAAGTAGGTAAGTATCTCTCTGTCTCACTCTCTCTCACACACACACACATAAACACACAAATCATAATATGATCATATATGTGTGTGTGTGTGCGTGTGTGTACGTGAAATATGTAGTCATCATTATATAATAGCTAGCATTTATCTAGTGCTTTGGAAAGCACTTTCTTTATAAATTTTATCTCTTTGTGTCTTCACAATTATCCTGGAAGGTAGGTACTACTATTGTTCTTATTTTGCAGATGAGGAAACTGAGGAAGACAGGATTAAAGTGATTCATCTGGGGTCACATAGAGGGTTACTATCTGAGTCCAGATATAATCTCCATTCTTTTCACTCCAAGGCCAGTACTTCATTCAATGAGCTACTAAATGCTTAAATAGCTAGTTAACTAGCTCTAAGGCCATCTAGCCAAATGTAGATATTGGTTTTGCTTAATCATTTTTCAGTGACATCTGACTCTTCACAACTCCAGTTGGGTGTTTTTGTGCCTTGTTTTTGTTTTTTTTGTTTTTGTTTTTTTTGCAGAGATACTGGAGTGGTTAGTCATTTCCGTCTCCAACTCATTTTACAAATTTACAAATAAAGAAACTGATGCAAACAGGATTAAGTCACCTGCCCAGGGTTGTGCAGCAAGTAAGAGTCTGACTCCAAATTTGAAGTCAGGTCTTCCTGACTCAAGGCCCAGCACTCTATCCACTGTGTCAGCTATTTGCCCCCAAAATAGGGATATATGAATGTATATATTATATATTGTGTATATATATAATATGTTATATAATATATTATATAATATATATTATATATGTGTATATTAAATATTATATATGTATATATCATATATATGCATATAGGTATTATTTCTATATTCCTGTCTCTCTCTCTCTCTGTATATAC
>CM053774.1:34213903-34265998 GCA_028658325.1 Potorous gilbertii | reverse complement strand
AAAGACCAGAGCTGAAAAGAAAATTTGACTTTCAAACACAAGAATGAGAAGAAACATGAAAAAGTAAACAGCAAAGAGAAGTCATAAGGGACTTACCAAAGTTGAACTGTTTACATTCCTGTATGGAAAGACAATATTTGTAACCCGTGAAATTTTTCAGTATCTGGGTATATGGTGGGATTACACACACACATACACACACACGCACACATATACACACATGCACGCACACAGAGACAGAGAGCACAGAGTGAATTGAATAGGATGGGATCATATCTTAAAAGAAATCAAGGTAAGCGGTGAGAGAGAAATGTAATGGGAGGAGAGAGGGTGAAAAGGAATGGGGTAAATTATCTCCCATGGAAGAGGCAAGCAGGAGACTTTTTAGTGGGGGGAGAAAGAGGAGAGCTGAGGAAAAAAAAACATGACGTTTACTCTCATCGCATTCGACTAAAATAAGGAATAAAATGAACACTCATTTTGGTATGAAAATCTATGTTACAATACGGGACAGTGGGGGAGAAGGAGATAAGCAGGGTGGGGGGGATGATGGAAGGGAGGGCAATGGGAGGAGGGAGCAATTTGAAGTCAACACTCAGGGAGGGACCGGATCAAAAGAGAGAATAGCAACGATGGGGGGCAGGATAGGATGGAGGGAAATATAGTTAGTCTTACACAACACGACTATTATGGAAGTAACTTGCAAAACTACACAGATATGGCCTACATTGAATTGCCTGCCCTCCCAAAGGGAATGGGTGGGGAGGGAGGGATGGGGAGAAACTGGAACTTAAAGTTTTAGGAACCACTCTTGATTATTGTTCTTGCTACTAGGAAATAAGGAATACAGGTAATGGGGAATAGAAAGTTATCTGGCCCTACAGGACAAAAGAGAAGATGGGGACAAGAGAAGGGAGGGTTGATAGAAGAGAGGGCAGATTGGTAATAGGGGAAATTAGAATGCTCATTGTACTGTGGTGGGGGGAGGGGAGAAAATTTTGGAACCCACAATTTTGTGAAAATGAATATAAAAAGTTAAATAAATAAATTATATTAAAAAAAGTAAAAAAAACTGCCCAGAAATGCTAGATCCAGAGAGCAGAATATTCACTGAAAGAATCCATTGTTCACTTCCCCAAAGGTATCCCAAACTAAAAACACCAAGAAATATTGAGGCCACATTCTAAAACTATCAGGTGAAGAAGAAATACGCAGCCAGAAAGAAATCATTCAAATATAGAGGAGCTATAGTGAAGATCACACAGAATGTTGCAGCTTCTACATGAAAAGACTGAAGAAATTGGAATATGGTATTCCATAAGACAAAGGAGTTGGGGCTAGAACCAAGGATCAGTTACCCAGCAAAATTCAGCATAACATTTCAGTCAAGGAGATGGACCAGACATTCCATGAAATAAGGGATTTCCTGATCTTCTTGACAAAAAGGCCAGAACACAATAGAAAAATTCGTTCTTCAAGCACAGCTCTAAAGAGAGGCATAAAAAGGTAAAGGGGAAAGAAAAACTTGTTACTCCATTTGGGTAAATTGTTTATCTCCCTATAACGGAAAATGATACTTATTAATCTTGAGAATTGTACATCTATTATGAAATATAGGGAAAAGACATAAAGTAAATGATGTGATGATAAACAAGTGATTAAAGCATGTGAAGGGATTGTAACAGGAAATGTGAAAAGGAGGAAGTAGAAAATGGTAAATTACATCACAGGAAGAAGTACAACATTATATTATAGTAGAGAGAAAGCGGGTAAGGACATGAGCATTGTCTGAGGGATACTCTCATCTGATTTGATTTAAAGAGGGAACAATGAACTTAAGTATATAAATTTAACTAGCTTTACAGGCATTAGGAGGGGAAGGGGGAAGAAAGAGGAGGGAAGCTAAGAGGGAGGGAAGAAGAAGTAAGGGTGAAGGGGAATAAAAGGGAGGGGGGCTGAAAGAAGGAAGGGAAGACTGCAGGAGGTGGTGGTAAAAAGTGAAAACTCTATTCAGGAGGGGAAGGGAAACAGGAAAACTAAAAGCACAAATGGTGGAAAAGAGGATGGAGGGAAAGACACAGATTATAAATATAACTGTGAATGTGAATGGAATGAACTCTCCACAGAATGGAGATGGATTGCAGAATGGATTAAAAGTCATAATTCAACTATATGTTCTTTACAAGAAACATATTTGAAATGCAAGGATATACACAGGATAAAGGTAAAAGGTTGGAGCAGAATATATTGTGCTTCAGCTGATGTAAGAAAAGCAGAGGTAGCAATCCTAATCTCAGACAAAGCAAAAACAGAAATAGACCTAATCAAAAGAGATAAGGAAGCAAACTATATCTTGCTAAAAGCCACCATAGACAATGAAGTAATATTAATACTAAACATGTATGGTATAGCATCCAAATTCTTAGAGGAGAAGTTGGGGGAGTTGCAAGAAGAAATGGACAGCAAAACTATACTAGTGGGGGACCTCAACCTCCCCCTCTCTTAACTTGATAAATCCAACCTCAAAATAAACAAGAAGTTAAGGAGGTGAATAAAACTCTGGATAAGGTAGATATAATAGATCTCTGGAGAAAATTGAATGGGGATAGAAAGAAATATATCTTTTTCTCAGCAGTACATGGCACTTATACAAAAATTGACCATGTACTAGGACATAAAAACCTCACAATCCACTGCAGAAAGGCAGAGATACTCAATGCATCCTCCTCAGATCATGATGCAATAAAAATTATATGTAATAAAAGGCCATGGAAAGCTAAAAAAAATTAATTTGAAACTATTCTAATCCTAAAGGAATGGGTTAAACAACAAGTCATAGAAACAATGAACAACTTCATTCAAGAGAATGTCAATAATGAGACAACCTCTCAAGTCTTATGGGATACCGCGAAAGCATTTCTTAGGGGAAGTTCTATATCTTTGAAAGACTACATGAATAAAATAGAGAAAGAGGAGTTCAATGACTTTTACATGCAGCTGAAAAATCTAGAAAAAGAACAAATTAAAAATCTCCAAGTAAATACCAAATTAGAAATACTGAAGACCAGAGGAGAGATTGATAAAATTGAAATTAAGAAAACTATTGAACTAATAAATTAAACTAATAGTTGGTTTTATGAAAAAAAAACTAACAAAATTGTTAAACCTTTGGTCAATTTCATTAAAAAAAGAAAAAAGTAAACCAAATTACCAATATCAAAAATGAAAGGTGTGAACTCACCTCCAATGAGGAGGAAATTAAAACAATAATTAGGAATTACTTGGTCCAATTTTATGCCCATAATTTCAACCATCTAAATGAGATGGATGAGCATTTTAAAAAATATAAATTGCCCAGATGAACAGAAGGGGAAGTTGAATACTTAAACATCCCCATCTCAGAAAAAGAAATTGAACAAACAATCACTGAACTCCTTAGCAAAAAGTTTCCAGAGCTGATGGAATTACAAGTGAATTCTATAAAAAATTTAAAGAACAGTTAATTCTAATATTATATAGATTATTTGGGGAAAATGGGGAAGAAGGAGTCCTCCCAAATTCTTTTTGTGACACAAATTTGGTTTTGATACCTAAACCATGAAGAGACAAAACAGAGAAAGAAAATTATAGACCAATTTCTCTAATGAATATAGAGGCGAAAATTTTAAATAAGATTTAGCAAAAAGAATATAGCAACTTATCACAATAATAATACATGATGATCAGATAGGATTCAAGCCACAAATGCAGGGTTGGTTCAATGTTAGGACAACTATTAGCTTTATCAATGATAGCAGCAACAAAACTAACAGAAACCACACGATTATCTCAGTAGATGCAGAAAAAGTTTTTGACAAAATATGACACCCATTCCTATTAAAACACTGGAGAGCATAGGAATAAAGGGAACTTTTCATAAAATAATAAACAGTATCTAGCTAAAACCTTAAGCAAGCATTTTATGCAATGGAGATAAGCTAGATGCTTTCCCAGGAAGATTAGGGGTGAAACAACGATGTCCATTATGTCCACTGTTGTTCAGTATGGTACTGGAAATTTTAGCTGTAGCAATTAGAGAAGATAAAAAATAAATGATGGAATTAGAATAGGCAAAGAAGAAACTAAGTTATCACTCTTTGTAGATGATATGATGATATAATTAGAGAATCCCAGAGATTCAAGTAAAAAGATTACTTAAAATAATAAACAACTTTGACAAAGTTGCAGGTTATAAAATAAACTCGTAGGAATCTTTGCATTTCTATACATTAGTATCAAAGTCCAACATCAAGAGACAGAAAGAAAAATCCCATTTAAAGCTAGGGTAGACACTATAAAATATTTGTGAGTTTACCTGCCAAAACAAACCTAGGGATTGATGAACACAATTATAAGACACTTTTCACACAAATAAAGTCAGATATAAGTAAGTGGAAAGACCTCGATTACTCATGGGGAAGACAAGCCAATATATTAAAAATTACAATTCTACCTATATTAATTTACTTATTTAGTGATATACCAATCAAACATCATATAATTAATTATTTTCTAGAGCTGGAAAAAATAATATCAAAATTCATCTGGAAGTACAAAACATCCAGAATATCAAGGGGACTAATGGAAAGAAATGCTAGGGAAGGTGGGCGAGAGCTAACAGATCTCAAATTGTATTATAAAGCAGCAATTATCAACACTAGTTGATATTGGCTAACAGAAGGGTAGACAAGTGGAATAGGCAATGAATATAGCAATCTACTGTTTTACAAAACCAAGGACCGCAGCTTCTGGGATAAGAACTCACTGTTTGACAAAAATTGCTTGCAAAACTGAATAACAGTATGGCAGAAACTAGGCATAGACCAATGCCTGACACCATACACAAGAGTAAAGTCCAAATGGGTACATGATCTAGATATAAAGAGTGATACTATGGACAAATTGGTGGAGCAAGGAATACTGTATTTATCGGATTTATGGAGAAGGGAAGAATTTATAACTAAAGAAGAGATAGAAAGCATTATGAAGAGCAAGATGGAAAATTCTGATTACATTAAACTGAAAAGTTTTTGCACAGCCAAACCCAATGCAACCAAGATTAGGAGGGATGCAGAAAACTGGGAAAGAATTTTTTTAGCCACTGTCTGTGATAATGGCATCATTTCTAAAACACATGGAGAACTGAGTCAAATGTACAAAAAACAAGTGATTCCCCAATTGATAAATGGTCAAAGGATATGAACACATAGTTTTCAGAGAAAGAAATTAAAGATGTCTATAGTCATATGAAAAAATGTTCTAAATCAGTATTGATTAGAGAGATGCAAATCAATACAACTTTGAAGCACCACCTCACACCTTTCAGATTGGTAAACATGACAGAAGAGGAAGATGACAAATGTTGGAGAAGATGTGGGAAAGTTGAAACACTGATTCATTGTTATTGGAGCTGTGAGTTTATCCAACCATTCTAGAGAGCAATTTGGAACTATGCCCAAAGGGTTACAAAAATGTGCGTACCCTTTGACCCAGCAATATCGCTACTAGGACTGTATCTCCAAGAGATCATAAAAATGGGAAAGGGTCCCACATGTACAAAAATATTTATAGCAGCACTCTTTGTGGTGGCCAAAAACTGTAAATCAGGGGGATACCCATCATTTGGAAAATGGCTGAATAAATTATGGTATATGAATGTAATGGAATACTATTGTACCAT
This sequence comes from Potorous gilbertii, assembly GCA_028658325.1. NCBI lineage: Eukaryota > Metazoa > Chordata > Mammalia > Diprotodontia > Potoroidae > Potorous > Potorous gilbertii. The sequence continues at coordinate 34,260,279 of CM053774.1, read as the reverse complement.
AAGAAATGATGAACAGGAAGACTTCAGAGAGGCCTGGAAAGACTTACATGATCTGATGCTGAGTAAAAGGAGTAGAACCAGGAGAACTTTGTGCAGCAACAACCACAGTGCATGAGAGATTTTTCTTGTAGACTTGGAACTTCATTGCAATGCAAGAACTTAAAAAAAATTCCCAATGGTCTTTTAAGGCAAAATACTTTCCACATCCAGAGAAAAAACTACACAATTCTGTCACAGAATGTAGCAGATCATTTTCTCTTGTATTACATTTTGGTTGGTTATATGATTTCTCCCATTCATTTTAATTCTTCTACACAACATGACTATAGTGAAAATGTATTTAAGAGGAATGTATGTGCAGAACCTATGTAAAATTATATGCCATCTCGGGAAGAGAGGTGGAAGGTAGAGGGAGGGAGGGGAAAATAAATCTAAGTTGTAACTGTAGAACACTGAAAATAAATAAAATTAATAATAAAAAAGAATATATGTACTGTGGGGTCAGGAACAGTTTTTTTGTTGGTGGTGGTAGATTTTTTTTCCTGTCCTTTGCAAAAGGATACAATGGATAGAGTGCACATCTAGTAGTTAGGAAGAAGAGTTTAAATGTGGTCTAAGATACTTAATCAATGAATAACCCTGGGCAAGTCACTTAACTTCTCCTAGTCTCAGTTTGCGTCATTCATAAAACAGGGGCAATAGTAGAACCCACCTGCCAGGGTTGTAGTGAGGATAGAAAGATGTAATATTTGCAAAGCTCTTTGCAAACCTTAAAGCAATATACAAATGCTAGATGCTGCTGCTACAGGTACTATTATTGCTAAAAAAAATAATAATAAAGTCATCATCATCATTGCTTTTACTGCATTTTTATTAATCTGTTGGTATTATCTCCATCACAATGCTTGGCACAAAGATAGTGCTTCATGAAGGCTTGTCTACTGACTGCTCTGCCACTTGTTTAAGGGCAATTCTTTTAGCCTCAGTTTTCAGCCTTAATTCTTTGCCTCAGTTTCCCCATGTTTAAAATGAGGGAATTAGGTTAGCAGATCCCTTAAGTCTTTCCTTCTTCTATATCTAGAACTCTATAGTCCTTAAATTTCATTGGGATTATGTGTCTTCTTTGAATGAACAATCAATTGCACGTCTGAAAATGACGATTAATTACCCCTCCTTCCCTGTTTTTCCTACTGGTAAAATTTTACCTCTTACTGGAGTGATAACTTTTTCCTATGATTTGCTCATACATCTATCATAATCAGGAAATTAAGGAGGGATTTTTAGAAACTGTGACCGTTTAGTTCAAATCTGAGTCAATTAAAAAGAAAAAGCAAACCAAGTACTCCATAGCCAAGTTTTTAGTCAACTTTCAGAAAGAGAAACATTTTGAAGTCCATTTTTCTGGGTGCCATGTTGGTCCTGCTTTAAGTTTGTTAAATTGTACCAAGCATGGAAAAGATCCAGTAGTGAAAACTGAAAAAGTTGTGAAGTTGACTGCACCCAAAGTAAGTTAGAGCAAAGCCATTCAAATTTGCCCTTTTGCCTGGAAAATAAATTGGTTATCATGAAGACTGATATAGGGGATTAAATAAACTTAAGTTACTCTATGAAACAGCTGAGGGAAATTCTTAAATTTGTTATTGCCTATATGAATGTTGAGAAAATGATTCACTATAGAGAGGACAGATAAGATGGCGCAGTGTTTAGAGTCCTAGACTTGGTGTCAGCAAGACCTATTCTTGGACTCTGGCCTCAGACAGTTGTGTTGTGACCCTGGGCAAGTCACTCAACACTCTCACCCTCAGTTTTCTCTTTATAAATTTGGGGACAACTATAATACCTACCTCATAGGTTGTCACTATGATCAAATGAGATAATAAATGAAATAAGTTTTGCAAACTTTAAAATTCTATATAAAGTGTACCTATCCTTATTATTCTCATTTGTCATTTCCCCTTGCCTTAAAAATTGCTGTCTTGTGGTCAGAGATCTGATATGCCTGCAGAAATTCTCAGACACAAGAAGGCCCAAACTCTGGTGAAAGCAGTGAGATATAATTGAGAAGGGAAGGAGGAGGAGGAGAGGAGACAGAGAGAGGAGAAAGAGAGAGAGAGAATGGGAATTTTTAGAAGTTCTAAAATAGAAGATTAGAAGATCTTGGTTCTAATCTTAGATCTGCAGCTTGCTTACTGTTAGACAAAGAGCTATTCATTTTATCTCCCTGTGTTTTTATTGTATTTTATCTGTCGAATAACAGGGTTGAACAGAATGACCTCTGAGGGTCTTTCCAGTTCCACTTTTTTAAATTGTTGAAACACTGAATCTTTTAAAAAGAGGATGAAGTAATGTATTCCCACCCCCAGAAAATAATTCCTTTATTATATTTATTTAGAACCTAATACTTATGCATATTTTCAGGAAAAAAATAATAGTTTCTGCACCTAGGAAATCAGTGAACATTCTGAGAACTGAATTAGCTGCTCTTGATAATGTTTAAAGGTAATCTAGAACAGAGGTTCTTATATTCTGTGTATGTGTATGTATGCATGTGTGTGTGTGTGTGTGTGTGTGTGTGTGTGTGTGTGTTTGTTATAGAACCTTTGGGCACTATGTTGAAGCCAATGGACAGTATTTTAATGCATTAAATAAAATATACAGAATTACAAAGGAAATTTATTACTTTGAAATACAGCTATCAAAATGGACCATAAATTAAAAATCCATGAAGAAGAATAAAAAGATAAAAGGAAATGACATTTTTCCTCTTTGTGGCTGCTTCCTCCACTCCACTCCCCAATCAAAATATTATTTAATTTTTCAGTTCACTGAAAATGGTCAGAGTTGTCTTATTTCGACAAGTCAGAAACTTTTATAAATTAGACGTCTTCTCTTTTTACATTTCTCGTTTTGGTATCACACACATGCTGCCTAGTGACTCAGGCAAAGACATAAATTCAGCAAATCTGGCAGTGGTTGGCTATTATTGAAATACATATACAATGACAGCTGAGTGTGGTGGTACATCCTTCTAATCCCTGCTCTGGGGGTGGCTGAGGATGGTGGATTGCTGGAGTCTAGGAGTTCTGTGCTACAATATGTGAAATCAATTCAGGTGTTCACCTTAAGTCCAGTACTAATACACTGAATCCCTGAGAATAGGACAGCCTTCAGGCTGCCCAAGGAGGAGTGAACAAGCTCAGATTGTTTGATATTCTGATCAACAGTGAGATCAGGCTTATTTGTGAATGGCCACAGCTTGGGAAGACCCAGTCCCCCCAAAAAATTACCAACAAAATAAGCAATGAACCTTGAGCCTTTTTCTTCCCTACCTTGTACTAGATGTGTACTAGATGGTAAATTCCAGAAATTGGAATTGGTTTCCTCATACCTAGGGTAAGATCTTAATAGCCAATTGTGGTCATGTAGATTTAACATAATTTCAATTCTTTGGAATTAAGAAGAGAAAATGTTTTATTTAAAAACAAAACAATAACAAATTATCTTGGAAAGTACCAAGATACTATGTCATAGGACTTTAGCGTTTCTCAATTACAAGAGACTTTGAGTCACTTGTAGTCTAACATACAGCGGAACAAAATCCTCCACTCTAATATAGCTGACAAGTCATTGCTCAGCCTTTTCTTGAAGATTTCTAGTGAGCAGGGCTCACTGCTTCTTGAGGCAGTCCATTCAAAATGTCTATCTCTCTCATTGTTAGACAATTTCTTTCTTACATTAAATCTAAATCTTGCTCTTTGCAACATCCATCCACTGCTGCTAATTCTTCCCCATGGGACCAAACTGAAGGAGACTAGTCCCCCTTTCACATGACAGCTCTTCAAACATTGAAAGTCAGGCATCATGTCCTCTATAAGCCTGGTCTTCTCCAGGCTAAACATCCTGAGGCTAAATATTTCTATCATACTAACCTTCATGCATTTGTTGATAGACCACAGGGAAAGAATGACAATGACATTGTTTAAAACAAAGTAAGATGCTTTGATTCCTAGAGCATGAAATTGATTCTATCTTAAGAATGACAAGAATTAAGTAAAATAAGGCACCATTACCATGTGCAAGATAGAGTTGAAAGAAAACTAGTCATTATTGAAGATTACTTACTGGCTTAGGTCACCAGACCTCTATGCTTAAAAGACTGCTTTAGTGCAATAAATGGTAAATTTCTGATTTTTAAAGACTTAAAAATGTTTCAGTATTTATTGAATGTTTATGATATAAGCAATACTACTCAGTGTTGCAGTAGACGTGGCACTGTCCTTGGAGACCTTTTAGGTAGGATTAATAAAAAATGAAATATATATACATATATGTGTATATATACATACACACATATGTATAGGCACATATATATACATATATAATACACACATATATGAATGCTCTGATCATGTCGTATTGCTCTGCCCCAGGCCCCAACTCCACCCCCACTCCCTCACTACACATGCTCATTTACAAATCTTTAGAGGTTTCCTATTGCCTCTAAAATGAAATACAATCTCCTCATTACTCATGGTTAAGATGCTGACATAAGAGGTCCTATGAGAGGCTAGGTCTCCAACAAACTCATCATCAAACAGCTAAAAGGAAAGTAAATGGAACAATGAGTGAGGAGACTAAAAAAAGAAGCACTTTTATCCAGCCAGAACTGCATAAGAACTCAGCCAGAAGTTTATAGCAGGAAAGGTAGAAGTCAGTTTTAGTTCTGGAGGGGAGTCGTACTAGGTAACCTGAATGCAGCTCAGCATCTGTTGATCAGGGACTGGAACAAACACTCTGTCTGTGATGGAATACAGAGTGAGTGATGGGATGGGATACAATAGAATCTAACTTGGCCTTGGGTATGCAGAGCTTAAAGCCTCTGACCTGATATATACTAATGAGGGGGTAAAACTGTGGGGACTCTCTAGTCAGGACAGGAGACAGGGGCATGAAGGCTACATGAACTCCCATAAACAGGGGCCAGAACCAGCACGATATTGGCCCTGGTTTGTCAGAGCAGCAATGAGAGACATAGCCAATTCCCATAAGTCACTGGAAAAAGAGAGACAGGGTCCTCCCCTCTTCCCTTCATCCTCAAACCTGCTCACCAGGGAATTCTGAGCTAAAGTAGGAGACAAAGCAAGTGAAACTACTGGTCACACCAACCTGCGAGTGGTGGTCCTCAGTGGTAGGTACTTCAAGAAGCCTGAGACCAGCATGATCTTGACTTTCGATTCCTGTCAGGGTAGATCAGAGAATAAACCCAACTCCCAATCAGGGATCATGCAAAGAGAAGGTAATACAGATAGACTGAGACCAGCACTCCTAGTGGACCACTATGGAAACCAAAGAAGAAACCAGGGATTGCAATTGAGCAATTGAGCCACTCCATTTAGAATTGCAATAACAATTCCTGATGAAAAAGGCAGAAATAGAATGCTTTTAATGCAAAAGAATTTAGACAGGTTAAAAAAAATGAATTGGAATTATTGAAAATGGCTAAACAGTGAAAGGAAAGTGGAAGAAAAGATATGTGTCCTTCTGAATCCCACTATCTTCAAAAGAAATAGGAAAAAAAGAAAAAAAATGCAAGAGCTGGGGACAGAGGGTTGACTCTGTCTTGCTCTTAAGAGAGGAAAAACAAGGGAGAGAAAATGGAATGCAAAGGAGAAGAAATGAGGAAGAAGGGAAAAGAATACACTGTTTCATAGTCTGAGGCACATAAGAAACGAATCGTGGACTAGATTACAAAGAAGAAATCAACAGTATATTGGAATATTATGAGAAATAGAAACATAAGAAATCATAGAGTAAAAATGAAAGAATGAAAAATAATTTATGATGTCAGGAAAATTTTTAAAGTAGAGATGACAATCATGAATCTCAAAAAAGGCAAGGGTAAAAATGGTCTTGGGTTGACAAAATAAGCAGGGAAATATCATTATGCTTAAAAGTACCAGGGAAAATGACATATATAATAAATTTGTACTGTCTACATAGCATTTCAGTACTCATGTCCCATGTATATATGTGTTCTGGTCTTTTGATAGAGTAGAATGCAAGCTTATCTGAGGACAGGGCCTTCTTTTTCTTTCTTTTTCTTTTTTTTTCCTTCCTTCCTTCCTTCCTTTCTCCCTTCCTCTATTCCTTTCTTTCTTTCACTGTTTCTTTTCCTTTTTACCCCCTGCCCAGCTCCTTTCATGTGCAGTTAAGCGAAGTGGTATGTTGGAAAAAGGCAAGATTTGGAATAAGAAGACTTTGGTTTGAAATCTAGTTCTGCTACTTTGTATTTATGTGACTTTTATTAAAATACTTAAACTACCCAGGCTTGAGTTTATTTATATTTATTATGAGGTATTTTGACCTCTAAAACTCTTTCAGTACTTAAAATCTGTGCTTTATATGGTGGTTACTTAACAAGTGTTTTTAAATTGAATTGACCAATACAGAAAACAATAAAAGAACACATGTGATAGCATTTAATCAATTGAGAAATTGTATGTCAAATTGTGAGTGATTTGCAGAAACAGTTTCTTCTCCCTCTCTCTTAAAAAGTCTGTTTCACCAGGATCCATGACAATGTGTGTGCGTATGTGTGTGTGTGTGTGTGTGTGTGTGTGTGTGTGTGTGTTTAGGGAATGCAATAGTGATAGCATCTCTAGAGATGAAGACATTAGTCAATAGAGAGAAAAGGGTATAAAGCAGATTTTGGGACCATGATCAAATTTATTTATCTTTGTTTTGAAAACTTGTAAACCACTGAAAGTCTTCCCTTATATGTTCTGTGCTGAGTTTCTAGAAGGCAAGTATGTAAATATAGAGCAAAAAAGAAGAGGAAGAAGGAGGAGGAGGAGAAGAAGGAGAAGAAAATAGCTCCTAGCTTAAGAGATTTTACAATTCAGGCAGTGTTGCATAGTGGAGAAGCACTAGATTTGGAGCCAGAAAGATATGAGTTCCAATCCCTCCTTAGTCATTTAAAAGCTGTATAACACTGGGAAGCCCCTTCACCAGTCTGGGCCTCAGTTTCCGCATTTATAAAATGAGACCTTTTGACTTAATGGACTCCAAGTCACCTTACAGTCTAAATCTATTATTTTATAAATGAAATATAATATAATGTGAACATGAATATGCATGAGAGATTCCAAAAAGTATAAAGACAGTCATCCACAGGCCAGAAGGAACACCTTTGGCTGGGTATAGTTTAAGTTCCTTAAAGGCAGGGACTATTCTGTTTTTGTCTGTGTGCCTCCAAAGCTAATACAATGCCAGGAACATTGTAGATGTGTAATAAATTTATTGACCAGGGAAGAGTATAGGGAAGCATACTAAAGAGCATATAAGGAAAAACTCATGGTTATTAATGGTTTATCTGAAGTGTTGAATATGAAATATGTACTTAATATAGTATAATAACATACATAAATAACATTTACATGGTTCTTTCAGGTCTTCAAAGCACTTTACATACGTTTTATTATTTGTGAGAAAGGTGCTATTACTATACCCATTTTACAGAGAAGAAAACTGAGGCTGACAGAAGTTGAGTGTCTTTTCCAAAGTCACACATTCAGTAAGTGTTAGGTATCATCATCACACTATCAATGCTTTATTCAATTTAATTTGACAGACATTAATTAAGTGGATTTTCTGTGCAAATCAGGTCATTTGGTACTGCTAGAGATAAAGTGAAACATGGACAGCCCTCATTTTTAAGGATGGAATATGACAAGGATGAAAAATAATCAAGCATTTACTATATACCAGGTACTGTGTTCTTGCATTGAAATTGAGTTCTCCCAAAAGTAAAAACTTAATACCACACTAAAACTTTTAGAATATCCTGTATGAATTCAACTCAGAGTGTTAGAGATTGAAGAGACCTTAGAGATCTTTCATTCCTACTCATTTTGAAGTCCAAAGAAATGAATTGATTTTTCTAAAGTCACAGTTAGTGTTTGGCAAAATTGACACTCTAACCTAGGTCTCCTGGCTTTATATCCAATGATCTAGCACTATGCCATCTTAACCCTAACTCTGCCCCACCCCTACTCCCAATACTGGAGAGTGATTCAGAAAGTATTAGAATCGGTGATAGAAATAATAAGTTTTGAGTTGCCTCTAGTTGATCTGAAGTTTCATGTTCAAGGTTCCACAAGATAAAAGATGAAATCCTGTTTTCACTTTCCCTCATCTATCCCCTCCCCCTACCACCATCAATTTCTCTCTGAGACAAGATACAGGAAACCCTCCCTCCTTAAGAAAGACCCAGGCATGCTGCCAGGGATTTCTTCCTTGCCTGATGTCTGCATGGAGACATTTTGTAGAAAAAAATCACAGCAGTCTATAGCTAGGTTCATTTCTGGGAGTAGCTGCCCTCATTTGGATTTTTCGGCCTGAATTTTTACATTCCTCAAGTCTTAGCTGTTCATGTGGCAGCTGTCTTCTCCCACTCTAGTGAAAGACTCTCTGGTTTCTGAAGAAGAAATGACCATTGGGGCAGAGAAGGGGGAATGATTTGGGAACGAGAAAAGCAGAGCCCCTGTCTCCGTACACATCATCCTATTACTTGGGGTGATGGCTTGACAGGAGATGGAGAGGAAGAGCAGCTGTATAGGGGTCAGCCCTGGAACAGAGTCAACAGTCAAGGCAAGAGGGAAATGAAAGTGAAAAATAACAAGCAAAAATAAATGTGTAATAAATAAAGCACTGGAAACTTTTTGAAATAACTCAGCCGCACCTCTTTTCTCCTCCCCAACCCCATATGGGTTATAGGATTTAATAGAATTGTTGACAAAGGTCCTACTAATAGGCTGGAGCTCCAAATGGGCTTGCCACTGTTCATTTAACTCATTTCAATTCAGCATACATTCTTGATTTGTGCAAGTCAGGCCTTGTGCTAGGCACTGAGGATACATGTAAGAGCAAAACATGAGCTAGACCCTGTCCTTAGGAATATCCCTTTCTACTGGGGAGATTCAACTTGTACACTGTTAAACAAATTTAAAAATACAAAGTAAATACAATAAAATTTAGGGGGGAGGACACTGACATCTGAGATGAGGGACCAGGAAATTCCTCATGTAGGAGGAGGTACTTGATTTGAACCTTGGAAGTACCTTAGGGTTTTTAGAGATAAAATATATGAAGTCTAAATACAGATAGAAGCCTACTATTTACTCTTTTTTGTTTTGTTTTGTTTCTTTCTCATGATTCCTTGCATGCATTCTAATTTTTCCGTACAACATGAGTATTGTGAAAATATGTTTAATAAGAATGTATATGTAGAGTCAATATCAGATTGTGTGCCATCTTTGGGAGGGGGTAGAGGAGGGAGGTGGAGGAAATTTAAAATTTATAAAAGTGAATGTTGAAAACTAAAAATAAATTAATTAATTTAAAAAGAAATATGGATAAAGAGGAATTACATTTCAGATTATGCAAAGGAAGAGAAACTAGAGGTGAAATATCATTATGAGAAATAACAAGTAGCCCATTTTGTCTGGTAGGACTGGTGGGGGAGGGGAATATGAAATCACTCTGGAAATGTAGATTAAAGACAGATTGTTAAGAATTTTAATTTCCAATCAAGAAATTATATTTTATCATATAGGCAAGAACTCATTCTTCTTTCTCACCTACAAGAAGCTTGGTCAAAGGTTATGAAGAGAAAGCAACTCTCATTATTTGAACCATTACTGGGTAGTGGGTAGATCTTATACCAAAGGCTACAAATGATTTATCAGAAGAGGACACTTCTGATGACACGGCTCTGGTAGCAAAACAATCTTTCAAGCCCTTCTTTATATCTGCTTATCAACAAAATACAAAGCACACAAACCTTCACTATTGCATATTTACCATTACAAGGTAACTGCAAATCCTGCATTGTTCCTATGATAAACTTACTTCCCCATGAAAATAAGGGTTGGGCTATAAGAGCTTGTAAGTCCTTTGTAATTCTATCATTCTACAATGTAGAGAAAAAGTGATGCAGCCCTTATATTACTATGAGAAAAAAATCAGAATAAAAAAATGAACTAAGTCCCAAAAGCACTGAAAAAAATCATATAGGAAAGAAGGTTTAAGGAGCCTAAAGCCATCAAGGAATAGGATTTTTTGTCTGCCCAATTGATCAAAATCTCCCTTGGAGAGCACTTTGTCTTCCTCTGGCCATATAGCTATGAAAGAGTAGAGCACAGTGGCTCTCAGCGCCCCAGCACCCACCCTGACTCCTCTTTTTTGCACAGTTGAAGTCCACACCAGAGTTTGCCTTTTAGATTTTCTGTTTCCAGACTTCATAAAAGAGGCATTTGCAAATAAGTTTCTTATCATCATTAACAGTACTATCACTAAAGGGCATATGTTAAGTTTTATGATGGTTTAGCACATTAATATTTTACAATCAGGCTTTAACATGCTTTTATCTTTTTTACACAAGATTAATATCCTGCCTGAATTAGTTTTATTACATGCTATTTCAATTTTCACTAAGCTGCTTTTCCCGCACTAGAATTTAAGCTCTTTTCCATACTATTTTTCCCCCTCTCATTTGTGGGATTTAATTCATTTTTCCATTCTTATTTTTTTCTTTTTAGTATTGTGAGGATTTTCCCAACATGATGCCATTTACAAAGTATTACTGTCAGTTAATCATACTATTAAGAGACATCATAGGTGCAGGACAACCTCCTAATTTGTACCCATCTCCAGTGGTGTTTTAGTCATTAAGTCTTCTGGACAAAATTCTGCATGATTTTGGCTATGTCTACACAGTATAGGGTGAATTGAAAATTTAGCAAATTTAATTTTAGAAAATTTAATTTGGTTTGGTGAGATAATTAAATAGATAATTCAGGCCCAGTCTTCTACTTTGAGACAGAGTTTTCAGTACCTGAGAAGAGTGAGAGAATGATTACCAAGTCACAAGGAATCACATTGAAGGAGGCAGATTTAGAGGGGAGAGGGATGCTGAGAAAAACAGATTTGAAATGGAAAAGTGAATTAAATACTTTAAGTTGAAATTTTATCCTGATTTGTCTGCTTCAGCTGTCTACATAGATCAGATTAATTTAACATATGAGAGTATTTCTTTTTTCAATAAATAACAGAGAAAATTTCAAGTTCATCTTTCATTTTGGCATATAAATTTAGAAAATAAAGTCTCCAATATAATGAAATTCACTTCCCTCTCTTGATAAGGAGATGGGGAAATATGAGTTCAAATGCTGCACACAATGTTAGATGTAGTCCTCTTTTCTGAGAGGTTACACTGAGGAGTGGGGTATAACAAGTAACAGTGGTATTAAAACAGAAAGACACCAACCCAACTTTTGAAAAGAAAACAAAATAGGTTTCCAGGGTCATAATGATAGATGAAAATCAATTCTTTGATAGAACATACTGTATGCAGATGAACTTCTTGACCCTGGAAAAAAGCATAGATTGATATCATAGGACAAGGGTTGTGAGAAATACAACCACTATATAAGCTAACATATTAAGATGGAAAGGAGTCTTGGAGATACAGCCGTGGCAGGCAATGATTATTTAAGGTAAATTGTAAATCAATTACCAAAAAGTATTTATTACTATGCCCCAATCAACTTGTCTTCAATAATTTCCCTTTTTGCATCACACCATCCACAATGAGGTTGACATTTTCACATTGCCTCAACTTACCAGGACTCACTCCATGCATGTTGCTCCCTTACCCAACGTGTCTCTTTCCTTCCATCGAATTTTGCCTTTTCTGTGTTTCCATTGTTTATATCTTTACTAAGTAAGTGATTATTGGCTAAACAAATAAACTTAAATCCTCATGTCATCTTCTTCCTAATGTTTCTATTTTTATAGGACCTTTCAATACCTTAACCCAAAGGAACGAGTCCTTGGATTAATGGGAATGTCAGTGGGAGAAATATCTTGATCTCATGATGTTGCTTGTAGCCCTCAGCTCACCTATTCCACCTCTTTGGGTAAAGGCAGATCTATTCTTCCATAAGAAGACTCTTTTTTTTTATTTTTATTTCTAATTTGTCCCATTTTTTTTTATTTAAGGGAAGACCTGATCAGTTAGTCCTAGGATAGGCTGCTATGATCTCTTTCATCTGAATATGACTGAGAATGACTTCTAACTGTAGCAGAATGCCTGCCAAGTCTGATAACAATTCTAGCTAGCATTGACATAGTGCTTACTATGTGCCTAAGTGTTGGGCTAAGGGTTTACGTTTTTATCTCATTTGACTTTTGCAACAAACTTCCAAGGCTGGTGCTATTATTATTTCAATTTTACAAAAGAGAAAATTGAGGGAGAGGTTGAATGACTTGCCCAGGGCCACCCAGCTTGTAAGTATCTGAGGCTGGATTTGAATTCAAGTCCTCATAACACCAAACCCAGAACACCCAGTTGCTCCTGACATAAATTTGTCAACTAACAAAATGTCACCACTAAAATAATTTGCTTTTATTCGTAGATGCTAATACAACACTTTATTAAACCTATCAGGATGATGGTGATAAAGGCTAGAATCTATTTTCTTTCTGGCTAGCCTTGACCTAGCCATACCATTCCAAATCATGATTCATTGGGTGTTAATGAGAAGAATTCATTTCTTAAGTGGAAAAAGATCATACGTTTTTAGGGACCAAAGATAACTAAATGCTTCTCTATTTGATGTCTACTGTGTGAAAACCTTGCCAAAACTTGATATGTTGACTCCTCATGTTCATTCCTTCCTTTAAGTTATTCTCACACCTTACTTCATATCATACTACCATGCTGCTGAAATATATGTCTGTGCCCCAGGAACACTGGAAGGAATTTTACAGTTAGAAGAGAAAACAAAACTGAGAATAGGATAGAAGCACTTATTTAAACAGAAACCTCTTTCAAACATTATATATAAAAAATACCAAAAGTACATGGGATTGGGTCAAAAATAAATAAAATTGCTCATGGCCTGTCAGGGTCCTCAGATGATGGACAAGGTGGATGAGAATTCATCTGTAAGATTTTCTTTGTAGAATAGAAAGTAGGAACATCAGTCTGAATTATGTGGCATGAAATCTTCACTTTTGGGATTTGAGGGGAAAGGAGAATTCCATGTGACATTTGGTGCACAGGTTGGCGGCGATTCGTTCTCTTTCAAGATGGATGCCATTGTTTATGAGGGACCGTATGAGTTCTGAGCCCTAAAAGGGTAGCTGGTCATTGCACAGTACATATTAACTACCCCACTCCCAGATGATCCAGTGCAAGGGAGTCATAATTAATATTATGTGGATAATAAGAAACACTGTGGGAGATTTCCAATTGTGGCAATGAAGATAAGGTAACTCCTAAGTGCCAATTCAATTACTATTAGAATTCATCTGCTACTCTCCACTCCACTTCATATTTAATTATTTCAATGAAGAAGTGTGAGAGATTCTTATCATCTCCATTTAATTCCCCAATGCACTTATTTCTCCCCTGGACACATTTATTCTACTGTATTCTCTGCCGTCTTAGTGTATGGATTCCGAAAATGAGCTGAAAAGCTCAGACAGCTGAGGATAGTTGGTATCAGACAGCTTTTCCCTACAGATAAAAAAGAAAAAAAAATAAATGCCTTTCTGGTTGTGGTTGCCTCTTTCAAAATATAACAATTTAACTGAGCAAAGCAGTTCAGACTTTTGTTTCATGACTGTTTCTGAAAGTCTCTGTATTTGCTTTTAGAAAAGTCAGGTTTCTCTTATCAGTAGGTCCTCCTAGCTCCTGTTTTGAACACTGTATAAATTTGAGGCACCTCCATTTATTATTCTTTGTGAGAAATAAGAAATCAGACATTTCAGCAGCCACTTCCCACTGAACAGCTCAAAGCATGGAGAAGTGATCTGCTTATGCTGGATGTCTCCCGTTGTGTATGGGTTGTGGTGGGGATGGTTGATTGATTTCATGTTACTTATTGCACTGGACTAGAGAGGGAGGGTCATTATGGCCTCTGTCCATGAGGTGCTCACTGTCTAAATTCTATTGACAGTCAGAAAGCCGATAGGGGAAACATATATAATAGTAACACATTGACTGAAAACAGAGCTACAGATCCAGTTTCTTTTCCAACTACTCAATCTCTGTGAACTCTTTTCATTATAATTCTTCAGTTCCCAGGATTCATTTCACTTCCTACCCCTCTGAGTTGCTTTCTTTATGTGACAGATAACAAAACAGGATGAAAACTCTTTTGGCCCCCAAAAAGGAGTCCTATATGAGGGGTAGGGGTGGAAGGCAGGGTCAAGAAGAGAGAGTGGTATAGTGGGAAAGACTCTGAATTTTGGATCAGAAAACACAGGATCAAAGACTAGGTCTGCCATCAATATCAGTTATTTGCTATGGGACCTTGAAGAAGTCATTGTCTCTCATTTGGTCTCAGTTTCCTCTTCTGTGAAAAGGATGGGGTTGAAATATATGACCACTAAAATTTGTTCTGGTTCTAAATCTTTAGTAGGGACTGAGTATGGATTGGTTCTATGATTTCCAGGAGAGGAAATTCCTTCTCCTACCAGGGCAGGTCAGCATTTTGTCCAGGTGTTACTGATTCTTCATGATACCATTTGACATTTTCTTGACAAAGATGCTGGAGTGGCTTGCCATTTCCTTCTCCAGCTTATTTTATAAAATAGATGAGGAAACTGAGGCCAAAAAGTTTAAGTGACTTGCTCAAGGTCACAAAGTGACTGGGAGACCAGATCTGAATTCAGGTCTTTCTGACTCCTGACCCAGCACTCAATCCACTGTGCCACCTATGTTCTCTACAATTTATAGTCTTAGAGAGTTGTCCAGAGCACTGAGAGATTTAGTGCCTTTCCAAGGGTCAGGCAATCAATGTGTCAAAGGAGGGACTTGAACCCAGGATTTCTTGGTTTCCAATCCAGCTTTCTATCTACTATGTCAAGTTGTCTCCCAGGTAATCTTTGAACCATTTTTAAATCTACCCAGGGTATAAAATGTACCTTGTTCTCCCCATCATCATGCACATGGCATTTAGCAACATGTATTTAGGTCATGTTTCATGAAAGTTTCCTTGCTTCATTCTGTTGCAATTTTTGTACTCTGGATAGCATAGCTAAAAATTTTAAGAAAAGGCAAACTTTTGTATATAAATATAGGCATTCACTTTTAAATGTATAAACGCATATATCCAAACTACCACATAATTGCACATACTTTATTTGTGAAACATTGTCTGAAATTCTGAGAATAAGTTTTGAACACCCAGTTTTGTGCTTTGGTGATGCTTTTCTAAAAGGAAATGTTTACATAGGGTCCCACAAAAAAGAAGTCAAATCCTAAACATCCTACCCTACCACTCCAATGTCCTTGCTAGGCAATATATTAGAAGGCACACATGCTAACCATTGGATTGGACTGAACTGGATTTGAACCCAGAAGATTTGAATGTCAGTCCCTACTCTACCTTTCTACATTTTATTCTTGTGCACACACAAATTCATCTCACTGAGCATCAGGCATTTTTCAGTCATGTTTATCTCTTCATGATCCCATTTGGGGTTTTCTATACAAAGATACTGATTAAACTGATTAGCCATTTCCTTCCCCAGCTCATTTTACAGGTGAAGAAACTGAGACAAAACAGCATTGAGCAATTTACCCAGGCTCATACAGCTACTAAGTACCTGAGACCAGATTTGAATTAAGGAAAAGGAGTCTTCCTGACTCCAGACACTCTATCTACTATGACACTTAGTTTTAGTTTCCTCATAATAACAATATTGCCCACCTCAGAGATGGGAGAGTCAAATGTAAACAGCTTTGTTAACAATAAAGATCTATGAGAAATGGCAGATATAATAATCTATAGTGAAGATTATAGGCTGAGATTTAATTTTGATAACCCACCTTTATCAATCCTGGACTTCAAACAATTTTTGGATGAGCTGGTTACAGGTGATAGAAAGTTGTCCTAAGATACTCCTCTGATTTCCACCCTGTTCTCTGTTCCAAAAGGGACCTGTTAAAGCCTGGCAAAGATCAGCCAGCTAAGCCCCAAGACTGCAGGGACCCAGCTGTTCTCAGCAGCCAGTTATGACTGAGCTTGTTTAAGAAGTATTATGAGGCTGGTATTAAAGACTCGGTGGAGGGGACAGCATGGGATACTAGCCCCTAGGTATAAGAAATATTATAAAGGAAGAGGGAGTAGAGAGGTTGGAATAGGAAGAACTGGTCTGTGTAAGAGAGAGGAAGGATCATTCTGTGTTAAGACTGAGAATTATTATGTGTTAAAGATGGTTCTGCATTCCCAGTAAGTACAGAGGAACTTGATGTGGTGAGAGTGCATTCAATGGCATTGAAACATAAGTGCTGGTTTTGCAGTCAAATGACTTGTTTTAAAGTCTTACCTCCAACACTCATTACCTGTGACTCCTTAGGCAAGTCATTAACTTCATTGGAGTCTCAGATTCCTCTTCAATTAAATGTAGGGGTTGGAGTAAACGGTCTCTTTAACTGACACTAGCTCCTAACCTATGATCTCATGATGGGGGTCTGTGTTGTCTCAATATTTCCTCTATTCCAAGCAGAGATATCAGGTGTAGGGAGCCATGATGAAGATCTGGAATCAGACTTTGGCTTCAGATTGAAAGCAATGTTAGTGCATATGCTAGATTCCTAACTATGAATTAGCCAGGACTTCACTCTCTAAGATGGCATCTTCAATCTAAAAGCATCTGCAGTTCTTATAAAGAGGAAAATACTACATTCCAAGATTGAAAGAAAAGTTATCAAAATCAAAAAGCCCAATACTCCCCAGAGAGTCTCCGCAGCATTGTTCAGTGTTCAAGGCAGAAACAAAGATCCTAAAATACTTTCCAGTAATGAGCCACTAAAACTGTCTCAAATGACTGATAAAGGAATAAAAGTTTTAAAATCCTCATCCATGCATCAATTCTGCATTTCTCATTTTATTGTACTGATTAATCATATGCTCAGAGAAGTTGGCAAAAGCTATCAAAAGCCAACTCATGTAACTTGAATGCCAACTTCACAAAATTATCAGTCTGGTGGGATGTGTAATGAAATATGCCAGACTGGGTCATTCTAATGTACTTTTGAAAGAATAATACATATTCATTCTCCTCATTTAGCACCTGAATGACAAAAAGCTGGTGAAAATACCGCACCAAGGAACCAAGCAAGATGGTTGCCTTTATGAACAAAGCATAAAAAGGAGTGACAAGGGTGAAAAATTGTAAAAATCTTCTTGTACCTCGTAAGTACTGTTCCCTTTCGATAGTGAAATGAAGCTCTCTGGGAGAGGGTTATGTTTTAGAATCATTGGATGGGATGCATTGGTGACAAATTTACATGAAATACACATTTCTTAATAAAATTCTCCACTAGCTTTTTTAAAAAAGAAATTGGAAGGGGAGGGGAACTGCCAGTCTCAACGGAGTGTTTTTCTTAAATACTGAGTATCTTCTCTGTGCAATGGAAGGCTAGATTAATCACTAATGAAAGCCTAAATGCCACTTCCAGATGAAATAATGAAAGGCAAAATTATACCATGACATCAGTGAATGACAAAAATCAACCCCCTTGCCTAATTCCATAGTGTGTTATTGAATTGCAAGGTAGTGCCTCAGAGGCATAAAATAAATAGCTAATAGGATCTTCCTGTGATACACATATCCCTTCTCATCTCCCCCATTTCTGTGTCTCAAGGAATAATATTGACAAGAAGTTGTCTGTAATACTTCATGCCACTGTCACTGGTTGACATTTCCGCACCAGTCAGGTCTCAAAACAGAGGGAGGACTGTCTTTTTTTACAATTAAGAAAGCACCATTTATAACCACTACCATGTAACACCACTGCTAAGCAAAAAGAAAGGGATTATTCAGTCTCTGGAAAGTACTAGGAATTTTCACAGCTCTCCTCATGCTTGGTGCCTTTACCCAAGGATATTTAGGAAGTCAATTCGATGTCTGAGACTCAAATCCATATCCACAAACAGAATTTGAAAAGACAGTATGAAGAAAAAAGGCTATTTTTACTTGGATAATATGATTTCTAGAAATATGTAGATAAACTAAGTGCAGTAACCACAATGTATGGCAGATTCATGTATGAATCTATTCAAGAATAAGACTACAGGAGATCAAAGGAAGCTAGGATTCAAAGGAAAAACTTCTGGCCCTGGGAACACCATTGCAGTGACTAAGAAAAGATCTTTGCAGATATCTAACTTAAATCATTTCTCCTTTGTGCGCAGCAATTCCTCATGGTCTAGCTGTTTTCTAGTACACCTAATCCCTTTCCTTTTCTCATGCTGTTAATTTGAAGGTACTTAGGGAAACTAAAATAGAAGGCTCAGAAGATGTAATCACTGTGGAAGAGCTGCCTGTTTGATGTCAGCTGGGCCTCTCCTATTGGCTGCTTTGTCTTGTGGGCTATTGCTTACCTTCTACTTCGTGCTTCTTTTTCCATTCCTGCTAGCTTCTCTTTGTTTAATCTGGGCAGGGGCAGACTTGTGATTTCATTGATACAGGGAACTCCAAGTGAGGGAAACTCCCTTTGACAATGCAGATTGGTAACTGTTCTGCAATTTGCAAGGGTATTTAACCTGGGGTGGGGGCTATAATTATATACACATAAATGCATATATCCATATATACATATAACATGCTTTTATGTGTATATGTGTCAATATGCATGTATATGGATATTTGCACAGTACATCTACATATCTGTATATAAACATCATATATAAGTATATACCTGTATTTCAATATAATTTGTTTCCTTTGTAATCTTTGGCCTTTTATTTTATATGTTTAAAATATTATTTTCAAAACCAGTACATAGTTTTCAACAGGCTGCCTAAGGGGTCCAAGACCTCACCAAAATTAAAAAAAAAAAGGCTGTCAAGTTATTTGAGTCCATAGGGGCAACTAGGTAGCATAGTGAATAGAACACTGAACTTGGGGTCAGAAAGATCTGAGTTCAGATGGAACCCTGAATAGTAACTTGCTGTACGATCTTTGGCAAGTCACTTAATCTCTGTCTGCTTTAGTTTCTTCCTCTATAAAGTAAAGATAATAGCAACATTTACCTCTCAGAGAGGTTGTAAAGATAAAATGAGATGATATTTATAAAATGCATACTTAGAACAGTGGCTGGTACACAGTAGACGCTTAATAAATGTCTTATATGTGTGTGTATGTATGTATGTATGTATATATATACACATATTATATATGTGTGTATACACATGCACACACACATATTTAACTTAGTGTTTTACTCAAGATCATTAAGGTAATTTGTATCAAGGATGAAACTTGAATTCAGGTCTCCCTAACTCAATAGCTGGCTTTTTACTCACAATACCATGCTTCTTCTAACCTCTCTTAATTATTTGCTAATTCAGAAAATATAACTAAAAGACTATAGGACCAGTTGGGTTTGTGAATACAGGCCTGCTGCTAAGGCTGGTAGATCACTAGAGTCTGGGAATTCAGAGCTGCAGTGGGACCAGAACATATCTGATGCCTTCACTAAGTCTAACACCAGTATTAGGAGATCCCAGGACTGGAAAGTCATCGGGTTACTTAAGGAAAGACTAGTTAGGCCAGGTAACAAATAGAGTAGGTCAAAGATTTAAGCAAATTAACAGTAGGGTCAACATAGCATGGCTCCTGCCCATGTAGCCAGAGCTAGGTAGCAAGATCCACTTTAAACAAACAAAATAAGAGGACCACACTATTCAATCCCAGAATTACTGAAACCTAATAGTTTTCTTTTTAAAATTTAACTTTTAATTTATGAAATAAAACAAGCATTTCGTAACAAAGAACAATTAAAAAAAAGATGATTGTACATGAAACTAATGGTTTTCAATGAGTGATTATTCCTTCTATCATTTCCTTGCCTCCTGACTTAGTGGGGTCCTTTCAGTCTTCTCTGAATGAGAGTGGACCCAGGACCAAAGTGCTTTTTGTGTTTTTCAGCGAGGCTAGAGCAGTTCATCATCTGTTGTTATTTTGCTGCCTTAAATGAGATGTTATATAGGAAAGGAATGTGATTGTGAGGGGTGGGAAAAGGTAGACAGAATGTAGCTATAGTTTCTATATGTGAGTTTTCATCTTCATTTGAGAGAGCTTTATTCTATGTACTAACTAGATTGGAATATATCTATAAGCAGTTCCTATTTACTCTGTCCCTATTCCTATCTCTTCCCTTCTTTGCTGCTTGTATCACTGACCTTAATAAGACTTACAATCATGAGATCAGAGATTGAGAATGAATTTGTACAATCCGAAACTATCACTTGACATTTGATGAAACTGAGGTCAAGCTAGGTTATGTGCATTGTCCAAGGTAACACAAAGACCATAGCACTGGCTTCCTCGCTGTTCCCTGAACAAGACACTCCTTCTTTCTGCTCCCAGTATCTTTTATGTCTGTTCTCCATGCCTGGAATGTTCTCCTTTCTTTGTTCCTACTATTGACAGCTTGGCTTTCTTTTTGTCACAGTTACAATTCCATCTTTTACTGGAAGACTTCTCCAACCCTTTTTAAAAAAATTATTAGATAACTGGGGTTAAGTGAATTGCCCCAGTAGCTAGTAAGTGTCTGAGACCAGATTTGAATTTAAATCCTCCTGACTCCAGGGTCAGTGGTCCACCCACAGAGCCACCTAGCTGGCCTAACTCTTCTTAATTCCAGGACTCTAACCTGTTCATTTCCTATTTTTCCTGTATATAGCTGACTTTGTATGTATTTCTTCACATTACCTCTCCTACTAGGTTTTAAATTCCTTGAAAGTAGAGACTGTCCTTGTCTTCTTTTAATAACTCCGGAGTTTTGCACAGTGCTTGGCACAATGTATGTGTGTAATAAATGTTTATTGATTGATAGACTGATTAAATAGCAGAATCAGGGTTTGAACCCATGTCATCTGATTCTAAAGTCAGTGCTCTTCCTCCTGTACCATGATGACTCTTTTTCCTTGTCTTATTATATGCTAACATGAAATTCTATAGGTCTGTCACATCCTCTCATTTAGCCTCCATCTCCCTTCAACTCCTGCATTAATTGCTCTTTAAAACTGAATGCTTTATTAAAAACTCAACATTGAATATCAAAACAACCAACTTAACTGGCTTGGTGACTATTTGCATTTAAATGAATGAATTTTAATGCACAAAAGCATCACAACAATTTTTAGCTGCTCCACATAAAATGTTGATCAGAATTGTCTATTTCCATTGAATTTTCATCTTGCATGAGTAGAATTAATGTATATTTCTTTATCCTGGCACTTTTGCTTTTCCTTTGCTTTTTTCAAAAATGCCTTTTCCTTATCAGTATAATATTCTATCCCATGAATGTGTTGCATTTTGTTTAAGCATTCCTCTATTTTGGGGACTTACATTAGTTCTTTTTATTTTTTTTAATATTCATATGAGGCAACTCTGTTTTTTTCAATGGTAGGATTCATAGCAATGATCCCCGAAAGTGACCATTTAGCTTCATTGTTATAAATGATGGGTTTGATGTGCTTTCCTACAATTTATTTTAATTATTCTTAACGTTCTCTAGTCAGAGTCTTAAGTTAATTATTGAAGCTACTTCTAGTGAGTCATTGGGTCCAATGGACCTATTAATATACAATATTTATCTGTTTGTCCTAAGGTTCTCCCACGTCTCTCAAGGAACAGCGAACATTAGCTTATGTGGGGAAGTTTGTGTTTCTCCCCATATGTGAATTTTAAAAGCTTTCATAATCTTGTCCATTTGGGATATTCAAAATCCCTAGTAACAGTGTTTTTATACAATACCTAGAATTCTTAATGAAACATACACAAACACATACATAATACTCATGAGTTCATTATTTGAAATAGCAAAAAAAAAGCAAATTGCCAGTTGACTAGAGAATGGCCGCACAAATTATGGTAGTACATTAATATAATAGAAAAAGAATCAGAGAACATGGAATAGTCTGTCTATGTCATGTACAACATAGAACACAGAGGTCAAAGAACAATGCACACATTGACTACGTTAATATACACAAAGACAATCCTCACTGAAATTAGAATTCAGGTCAAACGCAATAATAAAAGTTGCTTCCAATCAAAACACAAACTTTCATCAAAACTACATATCAAACTCTGTGCTAGGCACTCAGGATATAAAGACAGAACAAAACAGTAACTGTTCTTAAGGTTTAATTTAAAACATTAAAAATTTTAAAAATTTGTTCAGAATGACCGATATTAGAATATATTTCCTTCCTGTCTGCTAACCTATAATTATAAAGTCACATCTGTTCTTAAATATATTACTGTATCAGCTGCTTTGCTAAACTTTTTTTAGGTGAAAGCACAATGGGGGGAGGATTGTTTTTGATTATTGTGTCAAAACAAAATTTATGAATAAGAAAAATATTCCCAAATTTGAAGTAGAAAATTGCCTCTAAGTTATACAAAGAAATGCAAAAGATCTCAGCTTACATATGCTTTCTTCAGAGTGCCCAAATTTTCACCAAACTTTCTTCTATTCTCTCAGCTTTTGTTTTTTGAGATGATACAGTCATAGGAATTACATTAACTTAGAAGGGAAATACAGAAGGAAATAAGCATTTATCAAGTGAATACTACATTGCAGTCAATGTTGCTACATGTTCTATAGATATTATCTTATTTGGTTCTTAAAACACCTTGTGAATTAGGTACCCTTATTAGTCTCTTTTTACAGTTGTGGAAATGGAGGCAAATGGAGGTTAAATGACTTGTCCAGCATCACACAACAAGTGTCTGAGGCTGTTTTTGAACACAGGTTTTCCTGACTCTAGAACAGCCCTGTATCTACAGAGCTATTCAGTTGCCTCAAGACAACAGACCATTTAGTCCAATCCTCTCATTTTGCAGATATGTCACAGAAAAGCAAAGTGATTTGCCCTCATTACAATTTTAGTTAGTGGTGGGCTAGGACTAGAAATATTATCTTCGGTTTTTCATTTCAATAATCTTTCTATTCAAGCCCAGCAGTGCATCTGAGAGGGAAAATAATCATTTTGGGCATGAATTATTATATTTATATGGTACATTTGGGTTCAGAAAATACATTTATATTTGTTTCACCTTGTAATCCTATAAGGTACATGGGGTAAAGGGAATTGTGCTCATTGTAAGTATGAAGAAGTTGACATTTAGCTTAAAGTACTTTATTAAGGTCACGAAACTGCTAAGTGGCAAAATTAAGCCATGAACCCAATCCCCCTTTTCCCCCAATCCCTTTCTCTTTTCATTGCACTGTTAGTTTTGTGGAGTTCTTTCAGAGCAGTAGGTTGAAATACCAATTTTTATTCAAATTCTTGCTTTTTCATCTAATTTCTTTCTATTCTCAGTTATGTTCTATGAATTATATTCTCAGGTATAATTGATTTATGTCACATAATGGACTATTATTTTTCTTATTTTTTCAAAAGAAATCTAATTATGAGATAAAGGTCAAGATTCAGTGATCATTGGCTCTTGCAACCCTGCTTCTAGACCTTCATATCTTAGTCATGTGTCCTTATCCAAAAAAGAGCTTGGTGGTCTCTGAGGTCCTTTGCAATTCTAGATCTCTCTGGTCATTTCTTCAATAAATGCCTTACTCATAGAAGAGGCCATGCCCTCAATGTACTTATGTCCTTGACCCCTGTTGCCCTTGTTGGTGACTGCCTTTCTTGGACCACTCTTTCAGGAAAGACCTCTCCATACTTCACTTCCCAAAGTCCTCTTTGATCATTTGTTCCACAACTTGGATCACTAACTTGCTTCCCACACCGGAGACCATTCTCTGGAGAAACTTCTGCTTTGAGACCCCAGTATACTAATTGGTGATTAAGGCTTACTTGGCTCCTCCCCTACTCTCTTTCTTAACAAGCTTACCATGTACCTTCTACCCTCTTTCCCTTACTTCTCTAGTCCTGCAGTCATGAGCCATAATCAAGTCAACTCTGCCATACTTCCTGGATGGGGAGGAACAGACTATTTCTCTATTCATATTGCTTTTCAAACTAAAATGCTCTTCTGGCCACAACTTTTCTATGTGTATTGTCTACCCCCATTAGACTGTATTAAGGAACTTCCTTTCCTTTTTATGCTTGTTCCCAATGCTTAACAGAGTGGTTGGCAAATAGTAACTACTTAATAATAACTTCTACTTCAGGGAGTTTTTGTGGGATTCAAATGAGAAAATATACATGAAATTTATTGCAAATCTTAAATTACTGTATGAATAGTATTTTTATAAATGAATTTTCATTCATTCATCTACCTTCGATTGGATGAGAAAATATGAATGGATCAATGTGTCTACTACCAATTAAATAAAAACCAAAACACAGGTGACTGTACACATTGTTATCTCTATGTACATTAAACAACTCATTTCAGCCTCAATGCCACCATATACATTTCTACAATGAAGCATTTCATTTGCAAAGCTTCCAATGACAGTATTATGCTTTTGATAAAGCTTAACAGGTAAAGCACAAAGTTTATTGGATGAGTCTCAAATATGAAATGATTTCCCATTTGACCAACAAAGTAATATTTTCTAAGTAATACTCAAGGATGCTTAGTTAATTTCACCTCATGTCTCATTATCACTTAGAGACTGAGTTGGTTGCAACTTATTTGTACTTCTTTCTTGACACTAACCTATTTTATGTTCTTAAAAAAACATATTCACACAAAAATATATTGCATGTTATTACTGCTTCCAAATTGCTAATGCTCATTACCTTTAAGTCCTTTTTTTGGTATTGCCTTAGATAATTAAATAAAATTTAGTTTCATCAATTATTACATGGCAAATATTTTAAATATACTAGTCCAGTCTTATCAAAATGCCTTTCTATAAGGCAAGAGTACATCTTTTAATGTGCATTATGGCTCCAATTAGAAGTCTGGTAAAGCCTATAGATCCCTTCTCAGATTAATGCTTTAAAAGCATAAAATCAAATATATAGGATTGCAAAGGAAACAAACTAGATTCAGATATATTTGTTCATTTTCTAAATTCAGGACTCACTGGAAACTTTCCACAAAACTCTTTGAGGTTCATGAACCTTAAGTTAAGAATCCCTGCCTTAACAGAAATCTAGAGACATTACAATTTGGTTTCATCCATTTTCAGGCATTAGGGACAATGCTCAGAGCTTTTTGCAAGAGATAGATAGAGGTACCTGAATTGCCTGACTGCTCAGACTCTCATGGTAAGGGCTCTGGCCAGCCTTACAAATGCTTGAGTGGATAATGAAAGAACTGGACAAGGGACAAAGGCTGTTGTGTGCCACGAGACAAGGCAATCTAATCAGATGACTCCCTTTCTGGGTTTAAAGCAATACACAACTCAGAAAGAGGCTGCCTAGACTCCAAGAACTATCCTAAAGGGATAGGTTGACCTATGGAAGGGTTGTAGACAGCTTATATCCTCATCTCCACAAACACATGGAAACATTCATTCATACACTCAGGAAGAAAGTCCCAATTTATGTCTATACACACACAAACACGCACACACACACAAGTATGACATTGGCTGGTGGGAACTTTCATAAAATGTTCCTTTCCTCACTTATTAGAGAACCAGGAGTCTCAAAAATAGTGTTTGAAGGCTTAACATCATTGGAATAGATTTTCTACCCAAAGAAAAATCAAAATAGTTTATAGTTTAACTTTATAAGAGATTATTCTTGAAATCAGTTAACTGGATGGTTCATAGAATTACAGGAGATATAATCTGCTCATCTCCTTGATAGGGAACATTTGTAGGAGACAATTTGTTTCTGATAAACAACATCTATTGCACATGTTCTGAATCAGGAATTCTTGGATCCCCAAAGAGCCTTTAAATGGAGTTCAAGAGATCTATGAACATAGATGGGGAAAATATATCTTTATTTTCTTTAAATTCTATTTGAAATTACCTATTGCTTTTTAAAATTATTGTGAAGGGTCCTTAGGTTTCACCAGACTGCCAAGAGGGCCATAGCACAGAAAATATTAAGAAACCCAGGCTTATTATGACATAATAGGATAAAGTTGAGCATCTGGAAGAAAGATCAGGTATTGCTAGGGGCAGCAAGTCACCAGCTAGGGCCTGGTCACAAAGATACTTAGGTAGCTAAAGGCAATGAATGAAAAGAACTGCTAGAGTCTCCCAAAGAATAAGCATGGGTCTCTGCCACCATCTGCACATCAATCAGTAACAAGAACGTACTGTTGATTAGTTTCATGTTTAGCTCTGTGGGGGATATTGTTGGTATTCAGTTGTTTTAATCATGTCAGACTCTTTGGGAAGCCATTTGGGATTTTCTTGGCAAAGATACTGGAGTGGTTTGCCATCTCCTTTCAGATGAGGAAACAGAGGCAAACAGGGTTAAGTGATTTGCCCAGGGTCACACAACTATTAAGTGTTTGAGGCCAGATTTGAACTCAGGAATTTGAATCTTCCTGACCTCACAGAAGGATAAAAACTCTGGTCCTATCTTCACAGTGCTTACAGTTTGTTTGGAATAAAAAAGGACATACATATGTTTAAAAAAGTCATATATATATATATATATACACATATTATATATATAATATGTATATGTGCATGTGTGTCTGTGTAGATAGATCGTTAGATACATAGTCCTCAAAGTTCAATTTTTTGATCCCTATTCTTTATTCTCTCTGGTCTTTCCCTTTGAAATATGTCTTGAAGAATAGATGAGGCTGATCAATACAGTAAAAAGCTCTACTAAGGCTAAAAACATTCTATTTTTTTTTAGGGTATGAGAGATTTTGGTCTTGTGATTTCAATGATGTGAGAAATTCCCAATGTAGAAACTTTCTCTAATCATGCTAATTAGCATCTCATCTGTAGCCTAAAGTGCAAAGGAAAAAATAGATGGAAAAGGAGAAAAAAAAGATATTCATCATAATGCCTACAGATAAGAAATCTAACTTTGAAAAGTTAAGAGAATGTCATTCATTTGCTCACAGGCAAGCATACAACTTGGACCACATATGTCGATACACCTAGGCACACCTAGCCCACACTCTGTGTGTACTTTTGCATATGTTTCTTTCCTGGAGGCAGAAGGTGGGGGGGGGGAGGGATAGAATTACTTAGGAGATGGGAAGTCTGTCTCAGTTCCTTTTAGATAAAGTGACTAGCAAATTTTTAGGAAGCAAGCATTCTGTCAAAGACTATTTGGGATGAAAGGACTCAGAGTTTGAACAAAGGAAACATTAAAAAGGCTGAGAAAAGGAGAAAAAAAATACGTTGAGAAAATCACAGACCTGTCCACAGCCTGAAAAGTAATAGCAGACAAAGAAACAGCTGTCCTTTTCCCACTTTATGAGGAAAAAAACAAATAGAAGCAAAATTAATAACAGCAATAGAATGTCTAGTAGAAATTAGGTTAGGCAGAGAAGGGACCATTCAGATCACCTGGTGATTTAGGATTGGCTCCGATGCCTGCAGGTTGACACAAATGGCTATACTCATGTCACAAAGCCCTCCCCTCTGAAACTTCAACGTGATTAGAAAATTAGACCTTGTGAGTTGACTGCTCTCATCCTGTGGGTTTTATTTTATCTTCCTTACAAGAATCATCATTGTCTTTAGCCAGCCTAGAAACTTTCTCTAAACTCCTTTTCTCTTAGTAGTTAGGAACCAACAAATGGAAGAAGTTCTTGTGAAAGAAAAAAAATCTTTCCTTCTTCAGT
Organism: Potorous gilbertii; assembly: GCA_028658325.1. Taxonomy (NCBI): domain Eukaryota; kingdom Metazoa; phylum Chordata; class Mammalia; order Diprotodontia; family Potoroidae; genus Potorous; species Potorous gilbertii. Next base: position 34,232,499 of record CM053774.1, on the reverse strand, counting down.
GTTTATTGATACTGTTGTTATATTTGTCCTTCGTTCTGGAAGAGGATCATATCAAGATGATGACAACTTACCATTGACTTTGGTTTGAGTGATCAAGGGCTACGCAATCACCAACTTCACTTTCTTCTCCTGAGCCATCTGGATCCAGTGGCTAGATATTCATCAGCATGACTGGAGATGGCCAAGGATGCAATGTGAGACACTGGTCAGGTTAAGGTCTTACCACGTTCTCACTTTGAGTGAGATACAACCATTCAATTAAAAGTTTCTTTAAGTTACTCAAGGGTCCTTTGGGTTTACTGGCTATATTTCTTGCTCAAAGATCAAATCTTACACCCAATTCATTCCAGAGCTCATAGACTGGACAATAAATCCCAACCCACCTAGCACAGAATATAGTAAATAGTAATTGTTTTTCTCTTTTACCCAGGAACACTGAGGGTCTTCCCTCCCAGTTTGATTTTTTTCAGAATTTATACCCATACTAAAACATACATACAGACACAGACTAGAGAATACAAGGTGTAAGACTCTGAGAATTATATTTCCGTGCAAATTGATCATGAATGACTCCGAAATGACAGGTACTGTGCCTGTCAGTGAATATGTGTTTAATAAATATTGGTTGATTGATTGTTTCCTCAGTGTTGTCCTTAATACCTAAAGCGTGAATTTTAAAAGTGTTGGGAGGAAGAGAAGATCCAAATCACTGTCAACAACATGGTTCTTGACAATGCCCACATTTCAGGTTTACTTATTTTTTTTAAAATTTTTACCACAATCATATGAAAGGTACAACATCTGTGGTCTAAGAATAGGCACAAGTTTCATCAATGGGCATTTTTGTTGTGTAGTCATCAGGACGCATAAGGGTACATTCCATTCCAGAACAGAGCACATGGGAGGAACAGGAAAACTTGAACTGGGCCTAAAATTTGTGGCCCTGTAAATTACCTTGCAGATGAACCATATTGCTTTAAAACAAATAATTTACATTTAAATAACTTATCTTCTTTCACCTAATGTAAAAGTCATCTTTATTCTTTCTTGACAAATCCCCAAATCTATGGACTACTTCTTTGATCATATTTGTGCAATAAAATTGAAATTTCCAGATATGGTGGGTAATCAATTTTCGTCACCTCATCTGTGTTTCCAATCTCATTACAGATTGCAATTTTCAGTGCAGATTACATGATGACCCATCAGTGGCTTTGTTGTTTCTGAATTACCGATTCCTTGCCTACTGCCAGATAAGAACAAAGCCTATGCATCAGCCTGACAGCTTGCAAACAGAAAATGGGCTTGTAGGATTGGATTTAAATCCCAGGTGTAGGGGATAATTACCACATCACTCATGCAGTAACTGAAAAATGGTATTTCAACAAGAAAAATTACATTCCTTTTATAGTGCCAACAGAAATATTATTTGAGGCTTCACACTGATTCAGTGTAACATTACATGTGCACTGTACTCATTAAATGTAATGTTTGTTGCAACATAAAAAAAGTTATTGTTTTAGGTACTTTGGTGGAGCAGGTAGCTTAAATTTAAGGTTTGTGGAACCTTGACGGCATAGAGGTCATTTGGACCATAATATACCCAGTGCGAGAAAAATGACAACCTGACGCAAAGCATTCCAACTGGCTCCTATTATGGGCCAGCCAGATAGATAGTACAAAGGGAGAAAAGAATAAATCTTGCATTTCACAAACCCCAGGCATTTAACCCTAGAATGTGTCCAGAGGAATACAACAAACTCTAAGATTCTGAATCCCTTGACCAAGCTGTATGTCTTTTACCTAGGCTGTGAGATTACTTTTTCCTAGATTTATGGTCTCAAAAATAGAAACAATGGAGTGTAAAAGAAAAGGACTTGATACAAATATATATATATATATGTGTGTGTGTGTGTATAATGTGTGTATGTGTATATACACATACATACATAGTATGTATATATGTGTATATGTGCATATATATGTGTATATATGTGTATATATTATATACACATATATATAACATATATGTGTATATATATATATATATATATATATATATATATATGTAGTAGAGAAGATAGTAACTGTCCTTCTATGGTCATTGCTTATCTGGGTCCAGTTCACCCACAAGACTGGAGTTGTTTCCCAATGATTGTGCAGGCATGAGACTAATGAAAGCTAAATTCAGTACAGTAATCTGTAGGTGCAAAGGGTTATATATTGACTGCTGAGAGCAACAAACCATATTGTATTAATCCTGAGCCCTAGTTATGTTTATGGCTTACTGGCTTTCTCATTAAGATGATCAGAATAGTGTAAAAGAGTCCACTGCCCTTGGATTTACTGTATTCCTGCTAGGGCTCCAAACATGTTTTTAAAGGTAGCTATATCATAGTGTAGCTCTTTTCCTTTTCACCAGAACCTACTGAGTTTCTACATCATTATGATGAGACTGTTTTTCCTATGAGGTAGAAGGAAAAATAACTCTTGTTAAAAAAAAAAAAGTTGGCCTCTGACATGATTGAGCTGGAGAATTTGTCTTGTGCAAACTCTTCACTTTCCACACCATTTTTCTTTTCTTTTCTTTTCTTTTTTTTTCATGGGTCTTCTTTGCCCATTTCATGGGTGCAAGATGGAACCTCAGAGTTACTTCAATTTGTATTTAATTATTAATGATTTGGAAGATTTTTTTAAAATGTGGTTTTTGACTACTCAGATTCCTTCTCTTGAAAACTTCCCTTTCATTTGATAATTTCTGCCTTGAAAAATATCTCTTGTTCATAAACATGTGAACCAGTTGCTTATGGAAAGAGACTTTTATTAGAAAAACTTGCTAGTGATGTCTCCCCACCATATTCCTTCCGCAGTTAATTGCTTCCATTGCAACTTTAGCTGCATTGCTTTTATTTGTGCAAAGCCCTTTCAATTTTATGTAATCAAAATTTTCCATTTTACATATAGGGAAATTCTGTCCTTTGTTTGGTCATGAAGTTTTTCCCTGTTCTAAGTCTGAGGTATCTTTGTCTTCCTTGATAATTTTTTTTAATAACACGACCCTTAAAATCTAAGTCATCTATCCATTTGGAGTTTTTTCTAGTGTATATATATCTCTCTTCTGCATTTCATCCCGGAAACTTTTTCAGGGTCTACAATCTTGCTGCCATCAAAATGAAAGCCCTAGAAGTCAGATGAAATGACAAGAGACTGTAACTCTATGGTAAAAAATGTAATTGTTGCTTATAGATAGGAACAATATGCAGGACGCCAAACACAAAGATGATCTTTATCTAAAAACTTCAAAGCATCAATTATATCATCACTCTTTAATCATTTGATAGTGTCTGGGCATACAAGGAGACAAAAGTTGAGTTGGGATTAGAGACCTTCCACTCAGAAAAAATAAAAACTTATCAAGTTGAAAAGACAAGCAAGGCATGCCCCTAAGGAAGTATATAGGTAAGTTAAGTGCAGAGAAAGAAAATATTATCTAAGTTAAGAAGAAAGATGTAACATGGAATTCCAGAAGTAATAATAGAAGCCGTCATAAAGAAGATGGGACTTTTTCTGGGCTTTGAGTTAAAGGCAGACCTTAAATAATTAGTCACAAGCAGGGAGAGTACCCTTGGCTCAGGGAGTACTATTATTAAAGGCATGAAAACAGTAATACACATAGATTGTTCAGAAATGGATGAGTTAATGAGTTGCAGCAGAGGTTTTTCCTAAAAAAGCTAAGATAGGTTCAGGATAAATTAGGAGACATAAATGCCAGGACAGTATTCAATAATGTTGCATTGTATGTCATTAAAAGTGATTTCAAGCAAGTATTATTTCCCAGATTTCACAGACTGAGAACTGGTGGCACAAAAAGTGAAATGATTCATCTAAGCTTGCTCTGATATTGTAAGACTGAGACCCATAGAACATTAAAATGTTCAAAGTGTTGAAATTCAGAATCACCCAAAGGGTGATGGAGAGGGACAAACTCACCACGAATAGCCTGAAACACATTGAAGACAGGAAGAGGTAGAGGTAAGGATGTTATAGAATAAATGCATGATCCAGGAAAAAAGATAGAATCTAGCTTCTACATGGTAGAAGAAGGGATAAGCAATGGATAGTTCATATACTCCTTACTGTGCTTATGATGTTAAAGGAAAAGCATGGCTCTGTTCTCCTACGAGATCATGTGGACTTATGGTGGTACACTTAGTACATGGGGATAGCCAGACTTCTCTGCATTATGATTTGTCTTTGGAGGAAATTCTATATTGGAAAGATCACAGATTCATTTGTGCAGGTAGGCTTAAATCTATTCAACATGGTAATAGCACTGGAAGTAGCAAAGGCTTTAATAACAGAAATCTCATTTATTTAATGTTTTTATAGATGATATAACTGAGGCTGAGGGGTTTAATGAATCAATGAGAGCTGAAAAGCTAATAAGTATACAAGATGAGATTAAAACTCAAATCTTCCAAATTCTAAGTTAAGTGTGCTATCTTGGGCATCATCCAGCTACCTCATATACTCATAAATGGCACCTACATCACTTAATCCAAGTCATTGGCCATCAACATGCATTATTTTGATATTTTCAGAATCACATTGATAGTACTGATAACATGAGTCTTTGCTCTAGGTCTACATTTTCTTTAGATAATATGACTCAGATTTAGTTGTGTCACAATTTAAATTCCGAGTTTGTTCTATTTCTTGAAATGCAAAGCATAACCTATTCCACCCACTCTAGAACACAACAAACTTATGGAGATAAGTCCTGCTGTAAGGAAACCGCCTGGCATTTCTTTTTTCGGTCTTATCAAGGAGTACAATGTGGGCTTGGGTGTGGATCAGGTGGTCATATTAGAAAATGCATTAAAATGCAGGCTGACAAACAGGCCTAAATGAGAAATTGCCATTTTGGTTCTGCTCTGGAAGTCATCCTCCTGACAGCACTGTGGAGAATGGGATTTAGTTGCGTTGATGCCACCAGTGCCTTACATGTCATGGCTTAATCAGGGGTCATCATGTAACTTCAAAGCAGATGGTAAAGCTGTGTTTGCGAATGAAAGCTGATGGGACATTAAAGCTTACCCTTACCTCTTTGCTCCATAGGATTTACAGGGGGAGTTATCCACATGATCATTTTGGCACATACCATTTTTATCCTTAACTTTCAGCAATGTCTTTCCTCATACCCTCTTCCCCTCACCATAGTGCCCACCATCCCATGAAACAGCATCATTAAACTGAACATTTGTCTATATACATGTTGTGTTGCCCCAATAGAAGGTAAGAAAAGAGAGTTATTTTTGTCCTTTCATCCCTCTTGCCTAACATACATCAAACATGTAATATATGTGCCTTGCATTTACTCATTCACAAAGATTTTAATTTAACATTGCCCTTCACAGATGCAAACTGGAAGCCATCTCTATCTACCCATACTGTACTACTACTTTGAATGCCCTTCCATAAGTTTGCCAGAAGGGATTTCTATCCAGCATGCTAGGTGTCCTATAAACTTTCTCTTGACTTAGCATAGAAATGCCTAGAATAATGGAGCACATGTGCTATACAACATTTATCCCTTGTTTTCACCATACAATCATTGTTTTCATTCCAACATTTCTTTGATGACATCCTTGACTCTCCATCCTCACTGTTGGACTGTTAGTCTTATGGTGCTGGAGAAGACTTTTGAGAATCTCCTGGACATTAAATCGATCGAGGACATTAAGAAATTATGGAAGGACAAATATTGAAGCTGAAGCTCAAATACTGTGGCCATATAATGAGAAGACAGGGCACATTGGAAAACAAACAAACAAATAAAAAAAACCCTTATGTTGGGAAAGATTGAAGGTGAAAAGAGAAGAGAAGATGGAGAGATAGTGTAATGGAAGAAATTGACATGAGCTTCAAAAGACTTTGGAGATAGTGGCAGTTGAAATTGTTCAGGATGCTATGGTTCATAGGGTCATGAAGAGTCAGACATGACTGAATGACTAAATAACAACACATAACCCTGAACTCTCCAAAGAATAGAAATTGAAAATTACCTAAAAGTTAATGGAGAGGCACATGGTAGACTGGAGCAGAGCAGGATTTCTTAACCTGGGGTCATTGAGCTTAGGTTCTTTTGTTTCTTGTGATAATTATATTTCTATATAATTATTTTTCTTCTTAAGCTCATATATTTTGTTTTATGTATTTAAAATATTATTTTGAGTATAGATCTTTGATAAACTATCAAACTGTTAAAGTACTTAATGAGACAAAAAAAGGAAATACAATAAAGGAACACAATAAAAGATGTCATCAATGTATGGACCTTATACCTAGTGGGTACTTAAAAGTTTTTAAAATAGAATTAAATTGTGCTTTAGCTGAATCTTCTCATTATGTAAGAATCAAAGCAATAGCATTCATTCAAAAAACTTCCAAGCTGAGAGATTGATCTGAAGTACCACCAATGTGAATCAATTGACTACATCTTGTGTAAGAAAACCAGCTATGTATTTTTAAAAGGGATGTGACAAGAATAAGAAAGAGGCAGACAAAGCCAGAGATAAAGAGACAGAGAGGGTATGTGTGATTTTTCAGCGATCAAGTATTTTCATTTTGACATGAAAATAAATGCATCTGGTACCCCACTTCAGCTCAGTTCTTTCTCCTGGGGCTGGAGGTATTGCTTATTTGGCCCTGTGGCATGTCCTCCTGGTAGCTGTGGGAAAATAGTTGTTTACATTACTTGGAATAACTCTCTTCTAAAAGCCTCTCTTTCTTTCCAAATAGCTTTGATGCTTAATTTATTTTTCCCCCTTAAGCATGTCAGATGCTGTTTGTTGGTACTCCTTCCTGTAGTTTCACAGTTCGCTATTTTGTTAGACATTGTCTTAGCGATTAAGAATGGAGCTATTCAAATTGACCAGTGCATTATCTCCTTTGTCCAGGTCTGCTCTTTATAGAAAAGATCTCATAGCACTTTGAAAACTGGCATGCACTCAAGCTAACCACATGCTGAAGGCAGGAGAGTGTAGGAGGTGGTGTGATTCTTATACAAAGAACCTGATGCTCAAATAAGTTAAATGACTTGCCTGAAGTCACACAGCAAGGAAGAGGCAGGGACAGAGCTCAGGAGAACAGACACCCACATCTGTGCATTTAGCATTGCATCACTATAACTTCTTACCCTTTGCTAGAATGGCAAATGGACTATAGGTTTCTATGACCAGCGAGGTTTACCCCAGGTGAATTTATGCATATAGTAGAGGAAACATCTTTTTTCTTCTCCTTCTATTGACAAGACAGTAATCAACAGAAACCTGTAGACATAGAAGCCTGTTCCCTCCTATTCCATCCTGAATTGCCGCACTGTGAACACAGAGTGGAAAGCTTTGTAGATGTCCCCCTTTGAGATACAGTTGGGAGAAAAGGAGAGTTGTTTAGTTTTTCTAGATAAAAGGAGTAATGGTGGTAAAGCAGAGGATATTTTACTCATCACAGCTTTATATAAGGGCAAAGATCTTTTCATAATGAGAGGCAGCATGATGGAGTAAATAGAGAGTTGATCTGTCAGTCAGAAAGATGTAGATTCAAGTTTCACTTCTGATACATGTTGGTTATGTGACTCTAGGCAAGTTATTTAACATCTCCATGCTCTAGTGAACTTCTAAGAATGTAAATTGCAGAAAAGACATTGACCTACATTGGTAGAAGGAGTTTATACATCCAGGACTGCCTTAAATTGATGAAATCATAGATTTAATCCTTGTCTTTTACATGGCTTCTGTTACTGTTGTCATTCAGTCATTTCAGTCATGTCCTACTCTTCATGGCTCCATTTGGCTCTTTCTTGGAAAAGATACTAGAGTGGTTTGTCATTTCCTCTTCTGGTTCATTTTACAAATGAAGAAGCTAAAGTAAACAGGGATCAATGACTTGCCCAAGATAAAACAGTAAGTATCTGAGGCCAGATTTGAACCTAGCTCTTCTTGATTTCTGGACTCTAGCAGACTCCATCTACTGTGCTACCTAGCCACCCCTCTGCCCCACTTTTACATTACAGAGGCTAGTTTAAGGCCTCTGATGACTACAGCGGCATGTAAGAAGGTAAGGATGGAATTTTGGTGGGTACCTCCCTGGACTTAACTTATTTCAGTGTTTTACTCCATCTATATATCTGCATGGAAGAATAGCATAGAATTAGTTGTTAAGCACTAAGGATCCTAAAATACCAGAACAATTTAGTAGCTATTAGATCAGAAATCCTCACCATAGCTTACAATTTAACCTTCAGAGATTAAATTTTAAGGTGATATAGAAAGTTCTCCATAGACCAGGCTAAGACTCAGACTGAGGTGCCCAAGCCCCTAACCAAGGAGTAGGGAAGAAAGACTAAACTTAAAAGAACATTCTTCTTTCTTCTAAATATATTGGTTTCAATGTACATCTTCAGGGAAGTTGAGAGTCTTCAGTAATCCACACACTAAGGGGACAAATAAAGGAAAAAATCAAGGGATTACTGATCCCAGGCAAACAGATCTAAATTTTCTAAGAGAACTGGGGAAAAAATCTGTGAGGGTTTAAGCTTTAAAAAATCATGGCAACTCTTGCTCTGGAAGAGATAGTCAAGGAGCCAGAAGCTGGAGGCAGTGGAGACTGCAGCCAAGTAGCATCCAGCAGAGCAGCATCCGGTAGGGGAGCATCCAATATGGACTGCAGGAGAGTAGTAGCCAGGAAAGATGAGTTGAATGGAGATTATAAAACCAGCCAGAAACAGGTTTGATGGGACCAGTATAGTTATATAGTAGAAGACATCAGTACTTGCATAGCATTAGATAACTCCATGTATTTCTTAGAAGAACACTCCTCCAAGGATATATCTTCGTCATAAATGTCACCTACAAACGTACCTCTCTATATTTATTTTCATATGAATTTGCTCTTTTCACTAAGGTTTTGGGTATGTTTTGGGACAGGACATCCTAGCTTTATGGAAGAAATATTTAATTGAAGGAGGGGAGGGAATAAGTATGTATATAGTACTGTTGTTTTCCTTCATTCTCAAAGAGGACCATGGCATCAGGAAGGGAATGGCGTGAATATGCTAAGCAATATGCTGAGCCCTTTTCTTTCAGTCTTCACAGTCTTGTGAGGTAGATGCTGCTATGATACTCATTTCACAGTTGAGGAATTTGAGAAAAACAGAAATTAAGAGATTTATTTAGGACCAAAACAGCTAGTTAGTGTCTGAAGATGGATTTGAACTCAGGTCTTCCTCACTTGAGGTCAAATACTCTCTTTACTGTGCCAACTATTTGTTTCTTACTGCTTTTCTTACTATGCCATTTCATTAACTTTGAACTAATTGTGCCATCATAGTGACTATTAAAGATAAGCACATAAGTAAGGGCTCATGAGCTATGGTTTTATATGGAATAGTGACCCACAGATTCTTGACTCACTGATTCTCTTGGACCTAGGGTACTGAACCTGTGAGTTGGAGGATACGCTCACTGTTACAGTTCCATATAACTCTTTGTAAATGGTTCCATGGCAAGGGCACAATTTCAAAATATGACCCTTTGTGTTAGACCTTGACACATGATTAAGATTTTGTTAAACATAGTTGTGGGTCTGTATGTAGTTGTAGGCATGTGGAAAATCAGTTTGAGAGATCTGCATAAACAAAAACAGAGTTAGGATGTGAATAACAGAATGTTAGATTACTAATTCAGGTGGGAACCTTAGAGGTCATCTAGTTTACCTCCATCATTTTAAAAAAGAAGAAAGCTAAAATCCCTAAAGGTGACCTGTTTTGAAAGTGGCAAGTCATCCAGTTTGGCTGGAATATAGTGCGCATATGGAGAAATAATGAGAGATAAGGGTAAAAACTTAGGACTAAATCATAAGGGCTCTCAGTGCTTGGTTATGCAGTTTGGAACTTCATTTGGCAGGCAATGGGAAAGGTTTGAGGAAGAGAATGACACAATCAAAGCAATGCTTTAGGAAGTATATTTTGATGGCAGTGATTAAGACAGATTGGATGGGGGAGAAAGTGAAGGCAGCATACCAATTACAAGGTTCTTATAACTGTCTAGATGTGAGGTGACTATAATCTGAATTGGAAGGGAAGCTATGAGAATGAAAGAAAGATGGTGAATATGAGAAACATTGAAAATAAAGAATTACTAGGACTTGGCACCTGAAGATAACACCTTATGTTTGTCCAAGTACTTTATGGTTTCCAAAAGTGTTTCACACAGATTATTTGATTTTTTTCCCTCACATAATCCTTTGAGACAGAAAAGGCATTTTTTAGCTGCAGAAGGAAAAAAGCCAGAATGTCTAAGTGAGTTGCCCCATGTCCTAAAGCTGGTGAGCAGTAAATTGAGGACTAGAATCCAGATTTTCTAATGAAGAGTTCAGTATGCTTTCCACTACAACATACAGACTCTAATGGAATAGCCAGGGAAAAGAGAGAAGAAAAGCTCTAAGATGACAGAGGACATACAGAATCATAGTACTATTAACAAAAACAAAGAAACTGGGAGTCAAGATGGCAGAGTAGAAGGATGGACCTGTAGAAGCCACCACACCCCATAGCCCATAAAATAACTTGAAGAAATGACTCTAAACTAATTCTAGAGCAACAAAAGCCACAAAACAACCAAGTGAAAGAGATTTCCAACCCAAGGCAGCCTGAAAAGCAGACAGAAAAGATCTATCACACCAGGCTTGGAGCAGAGTGCAACTCAGCCTTGGTTGTACCATGAGGCAGGGACAGGACCAAAGCAGGCTTCAAGGTGCCACCAGCAGGTCCCAGATTGCTCAAGCCCCAAATGTCAAAGACAGTTTCAAAGGTCAGTGAGAAAGTCTATCACCCAAGTGAGATGGGAACATGGTCTTCCATCACCAGCAGCAGCCATTGTAGCAGCAGCATCCCTTTTTGGAGCCCTTGGCTTAAATATGCTGAGGAAGGTCTCAGCCCTTGGCACTCCTGGGGTGAGGAGGAATACTGACTGGTGGAACTGTTAGAGGCTCTGGACAGGGAATCCTACTCAAAGATCCTGGGCAGAAGAGTGCTTGTGGTTGCTCTCAGATCAATATGCAGGCCATTGATTGTGCCACCTTGGAGGAACTGAGAACTTACAGGTCCCTTCTTAACAAAGGACTCAAGTCCAGTAACTGGCTGGGAAAATGCACCAAAAAGGAAAAAAAAATATGATTATAGAAGGATACTTTCTTGATGAATAGGTATATTCTTCCATTCCTTTTGAATGAGGAAGAACAATTCAAACCATCAGAGGAAGACCTGAAAGTCAAGGCTTCTGCATCCCAAAACTCCAGAATAAATATGTAGTGGTCTCAAGCCATGGAAGAACTCAAAAAGGATTTTGAAAATCAAGTAAGAGAGGTGGAGGAAAAATTGGGAAGAAAAGTGAGAGGGATGCAAGAAAAGCATGAAAAGCGTGTCACCAGCTTGCTAAAGGACAGCCCCCCCAAAATACTGAAGAATATGACACCTTTAAAAAATAGGCTAACTCAATTGGAAAAAGAGGTCCAAAAAGTCAATGAGGAAAAGAATGATTACAAATCAGAATTAGTCAAATGGAAAAGGAGATTCAAAAGCTCACTGAAGAAAATAGTTCTTAAAACTTAAAATGGAGCAGATGGAAGGTAATGACTTTATGAGAAACAAAGAAATTACAAAACAAAACCAAAAGAATGAAACAAATAGAAGACAATGTGAAATATCTCATTGGGAAAATAACTGACTTGAAAAATAGATCCAGGAGAGACAATTTAAAAATTATGGGACTACCTGAAAGTCATGATCAAAAATATAGCCTAGATATCACCTTTCATGAATTTATCAAAGAAAACTGCCCTGATATTCTAGAATCAGAGGGTAAAATAAATATTGGAAGAATCCACTGATCACCTCCTGAAAGACATCTGTAAAGAGAAACTCTTAGGAATATTGCAGCCAAATTCCAGAGTTCTCATTTCAAGGAGAAAATATTGCAAGCAGCCAGAAAGAAACAATTTGTGCATTGTGAAAATATAGTCAGGATAACAGAAGATCTAGCAGCTTCTACATTAAGGAATAGAAGGACTTGGAATACAATATTCCAGAGAATACAGGGTGGATAGGAAGGTATGGTATCTAAAAAGTAAAATTAAGGGATGAGAGAGGAATATATTAGGAGGAGAAAGGGAGAAATGAAATGGGGCAAATTATCTCTTATAAAAGAGGCAAGAAAAAGCTTTTTCAATGGAGGGGAAAAGAGAGGAGGTGAGAAGAAATAAGTGAAGCTTACTCCCTTCACATGTGCCTTAAAGAGTGAATAGCATGCATACTCAGTTTGGCATGAAAATCTATCTCACACTACAAGAAAGTAGGGGAGAAAGTGGTTAGTGGGATGGCTGAATGATAGAAGGGAGAACAAATGAGAGGAGGAAGTAATTAGAAGTAAACACTTTTGGGGAGGGATAAAGTCCAAAGAGAGAATAGAAGAAATGAGGGGCAGGATATGATGGAGGGAAATATAGCTAGTCTTACACAACATGACTCTTATGGAAGTCTTTTGCACAACTACACGTATATTACCTATATTGAATTGCTTGCCTTCTCATTGGGGATGGGTGGGGAGAGAGTAACAAAAGGGGTTGGAACTCAAAGTTTTAAGAACAAATGTTGAGAATAGTTTTTGCATGCAATTGGGAAATAAGAAATACAGGTAATGGGGTATAGAAATCTATCTTGCCCAACAAGAAAAAGGAGAAGATGGGGAAAAGTGAAGTGAGGGGTGTGTAGGAAGGGAGGGCAGATTGGGGAAGGGGTAATCAAAATGCAAGATGTTTTGGAGAGAAGGGAGGGAGGAGAAAATTTGGAACTCAAAGTTTGGTGGAAATGAATGTCGAAAACTAAAAATAAATAAATAAACATAAAGAAACCCAAGGCAATCATTGATTAGAACAGCTTAATTAGCAAGGAATATAATGAATTTAATTCTGGATGAGTTGAATTGGTAGTAGCGGTGGGTAATTCTAGCAGAAATGTCTGAAGGTCAGTGTTTAATGTGTTGAATGTACCTAGAAATTAGAGGTTGGAGCTAGAGATATCTGTTTGAAATCCATCTGCACAGAAGAGATATTTGTAGTAAGGAAAATGGATGAGATCACTAAGGGTGTAGAGAGAGGAGAAAAGAAGGTTGTGGATATTATCTTGAAGAAGACATTTATTTTGTAATGAGAAAGAAATGAAATTACCAAGAAAACAAGGAAAGAATAGCAGAAGACAATGGAGGAGACGCAATATGGTATATCGCAATACAAAAAGAAGAGACAGATAGATTAAGAATTTATTAAGTGTTTACTATATGCCAAGCATTGTACTAATGAAATAATAATCATAGAGGATATGATCACCAAATATAAGTACTGGTAATCCAAATAAAATGGGGGAACGACCATCCTAATCCTAAAGATGCTTATATTCAAATGAGACAAGGCAGCACGTAAAGGGGTGCCGAAAACGGTCTGTATGAAAACAAAGATTAGACTTGAAATATAAAAGTAGAAGAGGAATTCTAGACAGAAAAAGTATTTTGAGTATATATATACATATACACATATGTATATATATATACATATATATATGCATATACGTATATATATGGATATACGTATATATATTTATATATATATATATATATATAAATATATATACGTATATCCATATATATACGTATATGCATATATATATATATATGTATATGCATATATATATATATATATATATACATATATACCCTAAAAGTATTAGGGTAGGTTTTAGTTATTAAAAAATGAGAATGCAATCAAAGCAATGATAAAGGCAGTAAGGAATAAAGGAAGATGATATCTTGTGAAGACAAAATGGAAGGAGGAAGACGTTTGGAAGAATTCAGGGAGATTTTGAGTTAGAGATGAGAGATTTTTAAAGAAGATTTTGCTGGAAAGACTGAACTTTCATAGAATCATAGAATATTGGAGTAAGTAGAAGGCAAGTCTATCTTCTGAACATGAAGGATATAGATACAGATTTTGGGACATGATAAAAATTGAAAATGTGTAAAATAGGCATGGTTAGAAGCAAAATAATGTGTTAACAAGAGATGAACCAAAGATAGCATCAAAAAGGCCCCCAGCCAGGATTTATAACTTTAGGGGAAAGACATTTTCCCTTTTACCTTAATCATTTTAACACCTCACTAATTGTTTTACAACCAGTACATTAGAGTCTTAAATATAAAAGTTTTTCTCAGAGTTCTTTATCAGTGTCACTAACTTATCCCCAAAACTGTGTCCTTATAATTAGAATAAAAAGTAAGAGGCTTTACAATGATCCTGGGTTTGAAGCAATCAGCAAAATTTTATTCACAAACAGGAGGACTACCAAACTCTCGTCTATAAAGAGCCCCATTCCTAAATTTGTATTTGTATTTTGAGTTAGATATCCTTTAAACATGATCAGCTGTCTTTGGTGAGCACATAACTCACTACTTATTGTCTTCTAAGATATTTATAATCACTTAATAATTTGTTAAGCTCCTACTACAGTTGGGGTTCTTAATGAGTAAACTTGTTTTTAATTCTTTTTTTTTCTTGCAGAAGCCAAGATGACTGAGAAAGCAATAAATTGCCACAGCTCTTCTATATTCCCTTTCAAACAGTCATAAAACAGGACCCCCAAAAAGTACTAGAATAGAATAACTAGTAAAAAGATGGAGTGAAACAATCTTTTCGCCCAAGAAACTTGAAAGACTGACAAGAAAGGTCATTCTCATTAGGGTAAAAGGGGAGTGCATTCCAGGACAAGTATCCTCACAAGTCAGCAGCAAGCCCACCTCAGCAAATGAGCAGGAGATCCTAAGTCCTAGACTAGTGGAGCAGCAAACACCAAAGCTAGAAGCACACACTTGCCTCTACATAGGCAGAGGAATCTAGAGGCTCCAGTCCTGAGAACCACCGTGTGCTTCACCCTAGGCCTGGGAAAAAAGGCATTCTCCAGTATGACAAAATGTAGGCCAGGCCACCTTGTGCTTCAGTGTAGCCCCAGAGAAACAAAAAAACACATTACTAGGCATCAGCACACATGATTCACCACCACTACTACTCTAGGTCAGCACCAGGTGAGCTGCTAGGCTCCTATGGCCTCCAGCAGCACCAGGCAGCCCCAAACACAAACCCACAGCACAGCCTCAAACACAAGTGCACTCCACTCCCAGGGGCCTCAAAGTAACATCATGCAAGAAACCAAGACCTGCAGCCACTGGCACTACCAGTCTGAAATAATCCCCTTTCCACCGTAGGTGCAGGGCTCAAATTTAAAAGAAAGAAACCACCCCTCCCCCAAAAAAGTGAGCAAAAAACAACATAAAAAGAATCCCAGGACAGAAAGTTATGGTGACAGGGAAGGCCATCATACAAACTCAGAAGAGGGCAACAATTTCTGAATGTTTATGGGCAAAACGCCAAAGAAAAATATGAAGTAGTCTCAGACATTGAAAGAACTCATGGAAGAGTGCAAAAAGGAGCTTAAAAATAACAAATAAGAGAGATAGAAGAAAATGGGAAAAGAAATGGGTGGTGCAAGAGAATTATGAAAAAAGAGTCAGCAGCTTGGAAAACTGCATTAAAAAGGAGAATTAGACAAATGTAAAAGGAGATACAAAAATCCACAAAAGAAAGCAACTCCTTAAAGAGTACAATTGGTCAAATGGAAAAGAAAATACAAAATCTAATTGAGGAAAAGAACACCTTAAAAGTTAGAACTGGGGGACAAATTCCTTCAGATACCTCTAGAAAGGGAATCTGAATGAAATTTGGAGGAGCAAAATTCAACAGGAAACAGACTGTGATAGATTTCCAGTCCAGGACAGACTGGAAGGTCAACAGGAAGGATCTATTGTATGTGGCTGGAGGAAAGAATAGTACATAGGCTGTAGCAGCCATGGCGGGCGGGGGGCAGGAAGCCCCAGGTGATCTGAAGATGAGCACCCATCCTGGGCTGATATGCCCAAGATTCTGCAGTATGGCTGCTGCCTCAAAGCACCTGGGGCTTCCTGCTCGGCCCTACTCTGTGGAGACGTGCTGGTATAGTCTTTGCACTCTGCACTGTGTGATCCTCCAGCCCCATGCAACAGATCCTTCCTGTCGACTTTTCAGTCTGTCCTGGGCTGTGAATATGCCACAGTTTGTCTCCTGTTGGATTCTGCCACTCCAAAATTCTGTCAGATTCTCTTTTTAGAGGTATCTGAAGGAGTTTGTCTAAGAGCTTAGGTGAGTAGTTGGTCTCACTCCACCATTTTGGGCAAAAATGACAATTCTACATAAATTAATTTCCTTATTCAGTGCCATATCAATCAAACTACCAGACAGTTGTTTTATAGAGCCAGAAAAATTTATATCAAAATTCATTTGGAAGAGCAAAAAGTTCAAAATATCAAGGGAACTGATGAAAAGAAATGATAGGGAAGGTGGCCTAGCCCTATTAGATCTTAAATTGTATTTTAAAGCAGCAGGCATCAAAACCTCTTGGTACTGGCTAAGAAACAGAGGAGTAGACCAGTAGAATATGTTTGAAAATCAAGACACAGTAGTCAATGAATATAGCAATCTACTGTTTGATAAATCCAAGGACCCCAGTTTCTGGGATCATTGTCTGTCATTGTTTGACAAAAATTGCTGGAAAATCTGGATAACAGTGTGACCAAAACTGGGTACAGACCAATGTCTAACACTGTATACAAGAATAAAGTCCAAATTGTTACATGATCTAGGCATAAAGATTGATAAGAAGTGCAAAATTGATAGTTTTGATTACAATGATTTGAAAACTTTTTGCACAAACAAATTCAATGCAGCCAAGATTACAAGGGAAGCAGAAAACTTGGAAAGAATGTTTACAACTAGTATTTGTGATAAAGGCCCTACTTCTAAAATAAGTCAAATGTACAAAAATTCAAATCATTCCCCAACTGATAAATGGTCAAAGATATGAACAGGCAGTTTTCAGAGGAAAAAATTAAAGCTATCTAAAAAAATGCCCTAAATTACTGTTTAGAGAGGTGCAAATCAAAGCAATTCTGAGGTACCACATCACACCTATCAGATTGGCTAACATGACAAAAGAGGAAGACAATAAACATTGGAGAAGATGTAGGAGATGTGGAGCTGTGAGCTGATTCAGCCACTCTGGAGAGCAATTTGGAACTATGCCCCAAGGTCTACAAAAATGTGCATACCCTTTGACCCATCAATATTGCTTCTGGAACCCTATCCCAAAGAGATCATAGAAATGGGAAAGAGTCCCACATGTACAAAAATATTTATAGCATCACTCTTTGTGGTGGCCAAGAACTGGAAATAAGGGAGATGTCCATACATTGAGGAATGACTGAACAAGTTGTGGTATATGAATGCAATGAAATACTATTGTGCTATAAGAAATTATGAACAGAGGGGAGGAGCCAAGATGGCAGAGTAAAAAAATACACATATGCTAGCTCCTAACCCACAGCCCATAAAATACTTGTAAAGAAGAACTCCCAACAAATTCTGGAGGAGCAGAAGCCACAGAACAACAGAGTGGAGGAGATTTCTGTTCCAGAGAGATGTGAAAATCTGACATGAAAAGTTCCTCTCACACTGGACCCAGAGCACAGCACAGCCCCCTCTGGCACCAAAGGGAGTAGATCTGAGCAGGCTTCATGGACAGAATCTCCAGCAGCTGAGCAGGTCCCTCCACCCACAGGTGCCAAAGGTCAGTGAGATTGTCTTTTTGGCTGGCTGAGAGGATAGTGGGGTGTCCCCATGACTCAGGCCCCCTCTGGAGGCAGCAATGAAGGGGGCAGCAGATAAGGGTTCCCAAAGCAGGCAGCAGCTCGGATCCATTGTTGAAGGACTCCTCATAAACCCCCTGGGGGAACTGAGCCCCTTGTGGTGTTCCTGCCCCCACCCCAGCAGCTAAACTTAATCTCACACTGAATAGCAGCCCCACCCCGCTGAAGCCCTAAGGCTGGGAAGCAGCATTTGAATCTCAGACCCCAAGCTCTGGAGGTGAGGTGGGTGTGGAGAGGAAACTCAGAAGTCTGGTAACTGGCTGGGAAAATGCCCAGAAAAGGGGGCAAAAAAGTAAGACTGTAGAAGGGTACTTTCTTGGTGAACAGATATCTCCTCCCATCCTTTCAGATAAGGAAAAGCAATGGTTACCATCAGGGAAAGACATAGAAATCAAGGCTTTTGTATCCCAAACATCAAAAATAAATATTCAATGGGCTCAGGCCATGGAAGAGCTCAAAAAGGATTTTGAAAATCAAGTTAGACAGGTGGAGGAAAAACTGGGAAGAAAAACGAGAGGGATGCAAGAAAAGCAGGTCAACACCTTGCTAAAGGATTCCCAAAAATACTCTCATCACATTAGACTAAAGGAAGGAAAAAAATGCACACTCACTTTGGTATGAAATCCTATCTTACAATACAAGAAAGTGGGGGAGAAGGGGATAAGCAGGGTTGGGGGGATGTTGGAAAGGAGGACA
>CM053774.1:34202350-34213803 GCA_028658325.1 Potorous gilbertii | reverse complement strand
CAATGGGGGGCAGGATAGGATGGAGGGAAATATAGTTAGTCTTACACAACATGACCATTGTAGAAGTCATTCGCAAAACTACACAGATATGGCCTATATTGAATTGCTTACCTTCCCAAAGGGAATGGGTGGGGAGGGAGGGATGAAGAGAAGTTGGAACTCAAAAGTTTTAGGAACAACTGTCGAGTACTGTTCTTGCTACTAGAAAATAAGTAATACAGGTAATGGGGAATAGAAAGTTATCTGGCCCTACAGGACAAAAGATAAGATGGAGACAAGTGAAGGGAGGGATGATAGAAGAGAGGGCAGATTGGTGATGGGGAAATTAGAATGCTTGGTGTTTTGGGGTGGGGGGAGAGGACAAATGGGGAGAATATTTGGAATCCAAAGACTTGTGAAAATGAATATTAAAAGTTAAATAAATTAATTTAAAAAAAAAAAAGAAATGATGAACAGTAAGACTTTGGAGAGGCCTGAAAGGACTTATATGAACTGATGTTGAGTGAAAGGAGCATAATCAGAAGAACTTATTCACAGCAACAACCACAATGTGTCAGAAATTTTTCTGATAGACTTAGTACTTCATTGCAATGCAAAAGCTTAAAAAATTTACAATGGATTCTTGACGCAAATTACCTTCCACATCCAGAGAAAGAAGTATGGAATGGATCACAGAATGAAGCAGACAATTTTATTTTATTTTATGTTTTTTTAATGGTTTTTCCCATTCATTTTAATTTTTCTATGCAACATGATTAAGATGAAAATGAATTTAATAGGAATATGTGTGTAGAACCTATATAAGTTCATATGCCATCTCAGGAAGTGAGTGAGGTGGGAGGGGAGAAGGACGATGAGGGAGGGGAAAAATATAAGCTAGATTGTAGAACACTGCAAACAAATCCAATAATTTAATATAAAAAAGAAAACCTTAGAAAACAGTATTGGCCAAATAAAAAGTTTCAAAATTAAAAAAAGCTAGTGGAAGCTAATGACTCTATGGGACATCAAGAATCCATCAAACTAACTCAAAAGAATGAAAAAAATGGAAGAAAATGTAGAATAACTCATGGGAAAACAACTAATCTGGAAAATAGACCCAGGAAAAACAATACCCAAATCACTGGACCACCTGAAATTCATAATCATAAAGAGAATCTGGACAGCATCTTTCAAGAAATTATCAAAGAAAACTGTCCTGATGTCCCAGAACTACATAGCAAAATAGGCATTGAAAGAATTCACTGATCACCTCAGGAAAGAGATCCCAAAATAAAAACTGCAAGGAACATTATTGCCCAATTTTAGAACTATAAAGTCAAGGGAACAGTATTGTAAATGGCCAGAAAGAAACAATTCAAATATTGTGGAGTCACAATGGGGACAACACAGGACTTTGTGGCTGTAACATTAATCATGAAACATGATATTCTGGAAGGCAAAAGAACTAGGACTACAACCAAAAATCACACATCTGGCAAGAATAGGCATAAAACTCTAAGCAGAAAAAAACAATCATTCAATGAAATAAAAGGATTTCAAGCTTTCATAAGGAGAAGACCAGAACTAAACAAAAACATTTGACCTCCAATATCAAGACCAAAGAGAAGCATAAACAAATAAAAAGAAGAAAGAAAACATAGAGTTAAACTATTTACATCCTTGCATATGAATATGATACTTATAAACATCAAAACTTGTATCACTAATATAAGGAGTATACATAGACAGGGTATGGGTATAAGGTAAATTTGAGGGAATTATATAAAAATATAAGGGATGAGAAAGAAGAATACAATGGCTACAAAAGGAAGGAAATTTAGAGTGCAGTAAATTATTTCACATGAAGAACCACAAAAGACTTATTATAGTGGAGGGGAAGATCGGAAGATGGGCAACAACCATCACTGGAATCAGTTGGGTGTAGGAATCTATCTTATCTGATAGGAAAGGAGGAGATCAAATAAAGGGAGAGGGTGGGGACTGACAGAAAGGAGGACAGATCAGGGGTGAAGTAGACAGAAAGAAAATACAGGGTGAAAGAAGACAGAGGACATACAGGAGGAAGTATAGGATAGAGGGAAATACACAGATAGTGATCATAACTAGAACAATGTGAATTGGATGAATTCTCCTATAAAACAGAAGCATTTAGCATAGTGGATCAAAAACCAGATTCCTACAATATGTTGTTTACAAGAAACACACAAAGTGGAGAGAGACACAAAGAGTAAAAGGGTGAATCTATTTTGCTTCAGTTGAAGTAAAAAAAAAAGGAGGGGTTAATTAAAAGACATAAGGAAGGAAAAAACATCTTTCTATAAGGTACCTTTGACAATGTAGTAATAGCAATACTGAGCATATATGTACCAAGTGGCATCCAAATTCTTAAAGGGGAAGTTAAGTGAGCTATAGTAAGAAATATAAAGCAAAACTGTACTAGTGGGGGACCTCAACTGTTCCCTTTCAGAAGTCAAGAAATCCAATAAAAAAATAAGCAAGAAAGAAACTAAGAATATTGGAATTGTTAGATATGGCAGACCTTTGAAATGATAGACATAAAGGGTGACACCATAAGCAAATTAGAAGATCAAATAATAGTCTTCCTGTTAGATCTTTGGGGGGGGTGGAAGAATTCATAACCAAACAAGATATAGAGAGCATTATAAAAAAGTAAAATAATTTTGATTTTATTAAATTTAAAAAAAAAAAACTTTAGTACAAGCAAAACCAAAGCAACTAAGACTAAAAGGAAAGCAGAAAGATGGGAGATTATCTTTATAATAAAAGGTCTGTGATAAAAAGTGTCTGTGATAAAGGCCTCATTTCTCAAAAATATAGAGAACTGGGGCAAATTTACAAGAATACAAACCATTCCCCAATTGATAAATGGGCAAAGGATATGAACAGGTAGTTTTCAGATGAAGAAATATGGACATGAAAAAATACTCTAAATCACTATTGATCAGATAAATGCAAATTAAAACAAGTCTGAGATACCACCTCACTCCTCTCAGATTGGTTAATGTGACAGAAAAGGAAAATGAAAAATACTGGAGAAGATGTGGGAAAATTGGGACAATAATGCACTTCTGGTGAAGTTATAAACTAATCCAACCATTATGGGGAGTAACTTGCAATTATGCCCAAACGGAAACCAAACTGTGCATACCCTTTGATCCAGCAATGCCACTACTAGGTCTGTGTTCCAAAGAGATCATAAAAAAAGAAAAGGAACCAAACGTAGTTATAAAAGCCTTTTTCCTGGGGCAAAATATTCAAAATTGATGGGATGCCCATCAATTGAGGGATGACTGGACAAGCTGTGGGATATGAATGTAATGGAATACTGTTGTGCAATAAGAAATAATGAAGAGGAAGTTTTTGGAAAAAATCTGGAAAGACTTGTACAAATTGATGTGAAGTAAAATGAGCAGAAGCAGGAAAGCATTGTACACATATCAGCAGAATTGTGTGAGGATCAACTATGAATGACTCAGCTCTTCTCAGTGATATATTGATCCAAGACAAGTACAAAGGATTCATGAAGGAAAATGGTGTCCATGTCCAGATAAAGAACATATGAAATCTGAATGCAAATCAAAGCTTATTTTTTTAAATTACCTTCTTTTTCTCATTCCGTTTGTTCTTTTTGATCTTTTTTTTCTTTTCACAACTGTATTCAATATGGAAACACTTTTACATGAAAGCACATATATATGTATATATATACATATATACGTATATATGTACTATATCAAAGTGCCTACCATTTTCAGAAGATAGGAGGTGAGGAGGAAGGGAGAAAAATTTGGAACTCAAACTATTGCAAAAATGAATGGTAAAACTTTCTTCACATGTAGCTGGGAAAAAATAAAATATTCATTAAAAAATTAAATGCCTATATAATTTGATAGCTGACTTTGTATTCTCTCTCTCTCATGCACAAGCAGACACACACACACTCTTTCTCTCTCTCATGTGAGAAATATGAGATGAAGCTTACTTTGATACATAGCAATGACATATAATGTATTTTACATGTAGCAGCAAGCTTGACTTCAAGGATGGAAATTTGTCTCAGAGTTGAAAAACTTGGGTAGAAGTTTCAACTGTTTCAATTAACTAGTTGTATGATCTTTTATAAGTCTTACTTGTTTCATTAGCTCTCAGATTCCTTTTCCATGGAATGACTAAGTTAGATTAGTTAATCTATGAGGTGTCTTGTACCTCTGGTATTCTGTAACAATGACAGCAATATCAAATATGGTTGCACACTTGTGCTCATTGTAAGCAGAGATCATTTTGGAACATAGTGGGCACTTAATGATTGCTTGCTGATCAATTAATTGATTCCCACTTTACAAATGAGGAAACTAAAGCCCAGAGAAATTCAATGAGCCTTACCCAAGATCACATGACAAGTATGTGGCCAACCCAGGACTGGAATCCAGTTCTTAAATTTCCTAGTCCAGGGTTCTTTGAAAAAGTCACTGCTTTTAGCATTCATACTTTTTTCAGCACCCAATTTATTACATGATAAAATATTAAAGCCAATATAGAATTAATGATTAATATTTTTGTGCCACTTTAAGGTTTAAAGCACTTTACATATATTAACTTATATTGTGAAATAGATACTTTAATACAGGTTTTTATTCTCTCCTTTTCTAGATAGGAAAACATAGTATTAGAGAGATTAAGTGACTTGTTCAAGGTCATACAGTCAATAAAGCTGCCTGTTCACATAGTTTTCATTATTTATTAATTGGGGAATGGTTCCTAGTGTTATAAGTTTGAGTCAAATTCATATATATATACATACATATATAATATATATACAAAGTGAAACCTTTAGCTGAGAAATTTGCTGCAAAGTATTGTTTTTTTTTGTTAACTCATTTCCCTTCTAATCTTAGCTGCATTTAATCTAATTTTGACTTTATTTTATTTTATGAATTGATAAGTATTCATATTTTTACATTCCACCTGCTCTCTCCTTGATTGAAAACAAAAGAAAAAATTTGCCATAAATATGCATACTCAATCAAAACAAATACTATATTGATAATGTTCAAAAACATGTGTGTTTCCATGTGCAATCTAAGTTTATCAGCTTTCTGTTAAGAGATGGCTAAGCATATTACATCATGAATCTTCTGGAATACTGAAATATATAATCAGTATTTGGTCATTTATTCCATATCAGTCTTTGATTTTTCTAGATTTTTCCAAAGAACCAGAATACTATTCTCAAATTTTTTGAAAAGTTAATTGCATTGCTACCCAAAGAATAGCAGCTATTATCTAGTGAAATGTAAAAGAGATATGAATGGTACTCAGTATCTGTAGAGACACATGAGAGTACCCCAAAGATTCCCTCAAAGGATTGTAGATCAGCTTCCAGAGATAGAGCCTGTGGAAGGAAGGAAATCATATCTATTGTTGGAAGCTCATTTAAAATGTTAATTTGCTTATGTCAGAGGGTATACTTTCATTATTTCATGCCTAATTTGATTAGCCTACAGAAATGGTGACATGTGTCAATAAGAGGGATGCTAGTTAAAAATTGATGTCTTGCCAAGACAGCTTAATGATACAGTTGGCTTATCCTGGAGCTAAATATTCTGAGTAGATATTCATTCTTGCAATGGAAATAAAAACCCTGATCAATAGTTAGAGAGGGAAATAAGTAGGAAAGGGAATGAGACTGTATCCTGAGCCCTCTTCTCTTTTGTTATACTCTCTTGTTTGATGAACTCATCCATTTTCATGGATTTAACTTTCATGCAGATGACTCTTTAAAGGAGTTTTATGTATAGCCTCAGTCTTTCACCTAAGTACCATTCTCAAATTACCAGTTATATATTGGACATCTCAAACTGGATGTCTCATAGATATTTTAAACCTAACATGACCAACCAGAATTCATTTCTTTCCCAGTAAAATATATCCCTATACTAAAATTCCCTGTATCCATTGAGAGTACAACC
This sequence comes from Potorous gilbertii, assembly GCA_028658325.1. Classification (NCBI taxonomy): domain Eukaryota; kingdom Metazoa; phylum Chordata; class Mammalia; order Diprotodontia; family Potoroidae; genus Potorous; species Potorous gilbertii. The sequence continues at coordinate 34,207,810 of CM053774.1, read as the reverse complement.
ATTCTTTCAATCATCTGTGTTCACAACTTCAACTTTCTTCAGTTTCTTACTCTTTTCATTCCTCATATCCAATCAGTTTCCAAATCTTTCCTTTTCTACCTCTACATCTCACATATATCCTTCTCTCTCTACTCCATAGGACCACCACCTGTTTTCAGGATCTCATCTCCTTTCACCTAGACTTTTGCAACAGCATCCTAATTTATCTAATCCATCTTCCACACAGCTGCCAAAGTGATTTTCTTCAAGCACAGGTGAGATCATATCACTAATATTCTCAAAAAACTGTCTATGGACTCTCGGCCTTTAAGATAAAATAAAATATGAACTCTTCTATTTGGGATTTAATGGTCTTTCTTACTTGGACCAAATCTGCTTTTCCAGCTTAGGTCACTCTCTTTTACACACTCCACAGTCAATGTGATGAGATCAATATCTATTACATTACTCTTTCTCTTTACAATACAGATTAAGCTAGATTTTCCCTTGTGGCCACTAGGGGACACACTGAATAGAGTGCTGGGACTGGAGTCAGGAAGCTTAATATTCCAAGGTTCAAATCAGACCCAAGACATCAGCTCTGGGACCCTGGGCAAGTCACTTAACTCTCCTCTCCTCAGTTTTCTTATCGGTAAAATGAGCTGGAGAAGGAAATGTCAAATCTCTCTTGCACAAAAAACCTAAATGGTATCATGAAGAGCCAGAAACTACTGAACAACCACAATTTCCCTTAAATGTAATGAAGTCAGGATTTGATTAACCTAGGAATGGGGCAAGCTTCAAAAGGTGCTGCCCTTGAAGTAGCTTCTTGGTAGCCTCTGACTTTCTTGACATGGCTTTCTGGTCACCTGGTGTTGCTTTCCTTCAAGTCTTGTAGATACCCAAATTTGACTTTTGGCTAGTGTTGAAGACCACATTAAGTTACTACATACAATCCTGTGGAACGCATGCATTTCCACATGTAAATGAGGAAGGTCACATCTACAGAAGGCTAAGTGCTATTGTATCCTTGTTGCATATGTTGTTATGTTAGGGCTAAGTAAAAATCCTTTTGTTAGCTGTTCAATGATATATGGGTGTCTTATTCAGAATTACATAGAACTTGAACTAACAGGATTCTGGAGTCAGGCACACCCCTAATAGCCAAACAGTTCTTTTTATGGGAGGCAGCTAGCTGAAATGGTGGTTAGAGAGCTGGGCCTAGATTCACTAACCTGAGTTCAAATCCAGATGCATACACTGCTAGCTGTGTGACCCCAGGTATTTAATCTTTATCTGCCTCAGTTTTCTCAGTGATAAAATAGTGGTAACAACAGCACCCACTTCCTGGAATTATTGTGAGAATCAAATGACATAATATTTGTAGAGCACTGAGCACTGAGCACAGTGTCTGCCATATCATAGGCACTGAATACATGTTTACTCTTTTCCATTTACTATGCCTCCACACATTATATATAGTTCTTGCATCTCTGTACCATTTCACTCCAAAGAGTAGAGTTCTTTTTCACCTCTAGGTCTCTTCAAATTGTTTCATACAAGACAGTTCAAATTCCAGTTTCTACAAAATACCTTTCCTGATCCCTTAAATCTCTATGTCCTCTCTCCCAAATGTTTTATAATTATTTTGTCTATTTTGTATATGCATTTATATTCATGTAATCACCTTCTATAAAATATAAGCTTCTTGAGGGAATGGATTATTTAATTTTTGTCTCCATATGTCCAGGGATTAGTATAGTGTCAAGAACAAAACAGGTGTTTGTTGATTGAGTGTTTCATATTCAGTAATTCTTTGCCAAACAAAGAACTTCATGATTGGTCATATTGTTGGACAAATTTTCATTGGACTAGGTCATAGGGTGCATCCTGGGTGAGTCTAAAAAAGTAGAGAAAAATCTGGTACCATTTTTGGAAGCATTTGAGACATCATTCCATAAATGTTATGTATAGTTGGAACACTAAATTTAAAGTGAGAATGAATTAGTGAGTGAATAAATGAATGAAAGAAAGAATAAGCATATTTTAAGGAATCATCATGTGCCAAGGGTTGTGCTAAGCTTTAGAGATACAAAATGAAAACAAGGCAGTCTTTGCTTTTAAGGAACTCAGACTAATTGAAGGAGACAGCATACATAGAGACTTTAGCTGCAGATTAGATTCTAAAAAACCTCAGGGATCCTAAGAGTATCATTACAAGGTGGATAGCAGGACTCAGGATTCTTTAGGATGCCCAGAGTTAGTATCTCTGAGTTCCCCTCTTTACCTGCTAACTCCACTGTACATTACATATTTCATGGCCAAGAGTGAATCCTCGCTATATGGATCTCCTTTTGATTGGTTGTCACAGGATCTCAGTTGTTATTAATTAATCTACAGTCTGCAAACCATACACACCTTATTGATTTCTTCCTTAAAATAATTACTTAGGCAAAGCCTCCAAACTCATTATGGACTGTCAATATTAGTGATGATGTTTGAGGATTTTTAGGTAACTAGACTTCCCCATTTTCTTCCCACATCACTAGAGACATTTGGTTTGAAAAAACTGCTAAAGAAACAAAAACCAAGACTCTAGAGAACAGGAAATTGCTTGAATTTCTTTCTGGATCATGAGGGGTCCAAAGTATCAATGCACCAGAAACAATGGGCACTTCCTTATCAGTCAGTGTTGAGAGAGAAGAAAAAAATCAGTCACCTTCAGTGAGATGATGTTCAAAGTTGTTAAACTTAGGTCTCAGGTATTCTTAAAAAAGAAAAACAACCCACTTCCAATGAAGATGTTTCCAGGGTCTCCCAAAGGAAACTCTTCTTATGTTTAAATGACCTGATTCTCAGTGTCTCTTTCTTAATACTTAACCTAGACCTCATTTTGTCACAGTTCGATCCCATTACTCTTGGTTCCCTCCCCAGTGGCCACATTGAACAAGGTAATGTTACCTCTGGGAATGATGTTCCAGACTTAGAAAGTCAGACTTATCAGTGTGTCAGGCATGCTGGTATTGCAGAAAGTTTTTATTTTTTTCAAATATCCATAGGGAGAGAAAGAGCCCAAGGATGATTTTGAACTAAATAGTAACATCATAATAAATATGGTATATATGAAGATAGTAAGGTATGGTAGAAGCAGCACTGGGTAAAAAGAAAATCACAAGACATAGATTTAAATCCCAGCTTTGTAACCTGATAATTGGTGGAATTTAGGCAAGTGACTTAATCTTGTCTGACCTCAGGCTTCTCACCTATTTAATGAGGGGTTTGTACTAGGTGCCCTCTAAGGTGCTTTCTAGCTTGGGAACTCTAGGTAACAAATTAAATTAACATATATTTAATTAGCTACCACAAAACTGTAATCAAAGAAATGCATACATGAAACGGAATATGAGTGGATTATGTGGTAAGTATGAGGGATAGCAGATGGGCAACCCACATGCTGAAGTGATGACCTCATAAAATCAAGAGAAAGCAAAGAGGGCATGTTGGACACATCCCTTGTAGGGATCGTACAGGAAGATGTAGACAGGAGTCTCATAGAATGGGCTGTCAATAATAGATTGAAATTTATATCCCTGGGGTGAATACATACATGAGTAAGACCACAGACTCACATTTAAATGTGCATAAGGAAGCGCATTTGATGGCATGGAAGAACATGGAGGCATGATCTTTCCCCTAAAAAAGCTCATAATCTAATGATGGTAATTAAACAAAAAAATCTTATGATAAGTTAATGATACCAGATTTAGTTACAATAGATCAAATGTCCATAGATAGCACCTAATTAGTTTCCAAATGAATGACATAGTCAATGCTACCTGAATTAAAAAGACATCCAGATGTCACCAAAAACTTAACACATCTAAAACCAAACTCATTGACTTTCCCTCAAAACCCACTCTCCCTCAAGACTTTCTGTTCCTGCTATGTGAAACTTCTTCCCTCTTCCTGGAATTTTCTAAAATCTACGTTGGTTTTAGAGGCAGGTAGGTAGGAAGACCTGAATTCAAATGCAATCTCAGACTTACTACCTATGAGCCCCTGAGCAAGCTGTTTAACCTCTAACTGTCTCAATTCCCTCAACTGTAAAATGGGCATGATAACAGCACCATGGTTGTTGTATCAAATGAAATTATATTCATAAAATGCTTACCACATACCAGATACTGTATAAATACTTTCTCCTACCCTTTTCCTTTCCCTTTCCTTTGAGGCCTATAGGAAGTCCTATTTCCTTCAAGAATCTATACCTTCTTATCTCATTTTTACAGTTCTCCTCCTGGAACGTCTAATAGTATTGATCAATTGCACCTTTCACTCAGCCCTAACATGTGAAGCCTTGTTTCATTACTTACCTTTAAGCTACATTTCCAACTTCTCAATTAGACCAGAAGACCAGTAAGCCTGGTACTACGTCTCCTCATATCCACAAGATCTGGAATATAACCTGCATATTGTAGGTGCTCAACAGATGCTTTAATGCTAATGATACTGATACAATAACTTCAGACTGGGGTTGTTCAAGGAATCTTTGCAGACATGGTGAGATTCAGGTAATACTTAGTAACTTCTTTTTGGTTTTTTTACATTGATTTAACTTATTTTTAATTTATAGAAGAAAATAAGCATTTCTATAACATATTATAATAAAAAAGTTATTGCATATGATACTGCAAATATATTATGCATAATATTATTCTTTTAAAATATATAATGAAGGAGGAGCCAAGATGGTGGAGTAGAAAGATTCACATACGCTAGCTCTGAACCCAGAGCCCATGGATCTCCTGTAAAAAGAACTCCTGACAAATTCTGGAGAAGTGGAAGTCTCGCAGAAACAGAGTGAAGGAGATTTCCGTTCCAGAGAGCCCTGAAAAGCTGACTCCAAAGTCCGTAGCACACCGGACGGGAGCGGAGACCAGCCCTGCCCTGGCCACACAGCAAAGAGATGAGCAGATCAGGGGCAGGCTTCAGGGATGTAATCTCCACCGGTCGCAAAGGTCCCTCCACCCACAGATGCACAGGTTAGTGAGAGAGACGTCTAGATGGGCTGAGAGGGGAGCGGGGTGTCTCCATGACTCGGGCCCCCTTGGGAGGCAGCAGCAGAGGCAGCAGAGGCCAGAGGCTCCAGGAGCAGGCAGGAGTTCCATTACTGAACATCTCTGCATAAACACCCTGAGGGAACTGAGCCTGGGAGGCGGCCCTAACCCGACCTCAGAACCTGATTTAATCTTACCCTGAATAGCAGCCAGCTACTGCTGAAGGCCCTGAGGCTGGGGAGCAGCATTTGAATCTCAGACCCCAAGAACTAGCTGGGCAGATCTAGGTGGGGGTGGACAAGAATCTCAGAAGTCAAGTAACTGGCTAAGAAAATGCCCAGAAAAGGGAAAAAAATAAGACCATAGAAAGTTACTTTCTTGGTGATTAGATGTTTCCTCCTTTCCTTTCTGATGAGGAAGAACA
>CM053774.1:34186039-34201850 GCA_028658325.1 Potorous gilbertii | reverse complement strand
AGAGCCTAGACATCATCCTTCATAAAATTATCAAGGAAAATTGCCCTGATATTCTAGATCCAGAGGGCAAAATAAGTATTCAAGGAGTCTTTCGATCACCGCCTGAAAGAGATCCTAAAAGAGAAACTCCTAGGAACATTGTGGCCAAATTCCAGAGTTCCCAGGTCAAGGAGAAAATATTGCAAGCAGCTAGAAAGAAACAATTCCAGTATTGTGGAAATACAATCAGGATAACACAAGATCTAGCAGCTTCGACATTAAGGGATCAAAGGGCCTGGAATAGGATATTCCAGAAGTCAAAGGAACTAGGACTAAAACCAAGAATCACCTACCCAGCAAAACTGAGTATAATACTTCAGGGGAAAATATTGTCTTTCAATGTAATTGAGGGCTTTCAAGCATTCCTGATGAAAAGACCAGAGCTGAAAAGAAAATTTGACTTTAAAACACAAGAATGAGAAGGAGCATGAAAAAGTAAACAGCAAAGAGCAGTCATAAGGGACTTACTAAAGTTGAGCTGTTTACATTCCTACATGGAAAGACAATATTTGTAAATCTTGAAACTTTTCAGTATCTGGGTAGTTGTTGGGATTACACACATATGCACACACACATACATATACACACATGCACACACACACATGTACACGCATGTACACACACATACACACATGCATGCACACACAGAGACAGAGAGCACAGAGTGAATTGAATAATATGGGATCACATCTTAAAAAAATTAAGGTATATGGTGAGAGAGAAATGTATTGGGAGGAGATAGGGTGAAATGGAATGGGACAAATTATCTCTAATAGAAGATTCAAGCAGGAGACTTTAGTGGAGGAAAAAAGAGGAGAGCTGAGAGAAAAACAAGTTTACTCTCATCACATTCGACTAAAGGAAGGAATAAAATGCACACTCATTTTGGTATGAAAACCTGTCTTACAATACAGGAAAGTGGGGGAGAAGGAGATAAGCAGGGTGGGGGGATGATGGAAGGGAGGGCAATGGGAGGAGGGAGCAATTTGAAGTCAACACTCTTGAGGAAGGACAGGATCAGAAGAGAAAATAGATGCAATGGGGGGCAGAATAGGATGGAGGGAAATATAGTTAGTCTTCCACAACATGACTATTATGGAAGTCGTTTGCAAAACTACACAGATATGGCCTATATTGAATTGTTTGCCTTCCCAAAGGGAATGGGTGGGGAGGGAGGGATGGGGAGAAGTTGGAACTCAAAGTTTTAGGAACATCTGTTGAATATTGTTCTAGCTACTAGGAAATAAGAAATACAGGTAATGGGGAATAGAAGTTATCTGGCCCTACAGGACAAAAGAGAAGATGGGGACAAGAGAAGGGAGGGAGTATAGAAGAGAGGGTAGATTGGTGTTAGGGTATTAGAATGCTCAGTGTATTGGGATGGGAGAGGGGACAAATGGGGAGAAAATTTGGAACCCAAAGTTTTGTGAAAATGAATGTAAAAAGTTAAATAAATACATTTATTTAAAAAAATACTTTTTAAATAAAGTACAAATTTTGAGTGTCAAGATAATAGATTGTGGAAGGAGCTCTCTGAAGCCCTTCCAATACCACTCCAAACTAGAAAAATGCCTCAGAATTGATGTAGGATCAGGGAAGTAGCTTTCCAGCCTGGTAGGAAAGATCTATCCTGGTGGAGTGGGAGAGGAACAAGGGTCAAGAACAGTCACAGCAGCCAGTCTTATAGCAGGGAACCTGGGGCAATCTACCAGTGAGGCCCCAACCACCTGTAAGTCAGTAGCTCCCTAGTCTATGAAGCACAGCAAGGCCCCACCCCATTGACCTCAACCCCAGTACAAACCACTAGGGAGACCCATTCCCAATTGCTGACCAGTAGTGAAGCCCTGCCCTGCACCTGGCTAACATCAAGACCATGTCCCTGGAGCCTACCAGCTGAGGGATCTTGTTTCCATTGAAATCTGGCAATAAGGGTTCCAGGCCTACCTACCAGAAAGACTAGGTTGCCATTGCAACCTAGCAGCAAAGTCCCATCCCTGGAGCAGGCTAGCAGCTAAACTCCATACCCAGGAGAGACAAACAGGATGCCCCTCCAACCCACCCCATGCCTGTATGAACAGAAGGGAAACCTACCCTCCAGAGAAAGCAAACAGCTAAGTGAAGTCCAGTGAAAGTCAGCAGTAAGACCCAGAGCCTCAGCACAAAAAAAAGACTGAGACAGTGCAGAACCAAAGCTCAACTCTCATATAAAAACACCAAGTCACAAACAAAGGCAGAAGCAATGAGGAAAAAACAAAACAAACAAAGAGGTTGCTACTAGAAAGTTAGTGTGGTGATAGGGAGAATGAAGGCATAAAATTAGAAGAGGACAGTATGGTTGCATGTGAAGGCTCAAAGAGAGATGTAATTTGGTCTCAGACCCAAAAAGAATTCCTTGAAGAGTTTAAAAAGGATTTTATAAAACAAATTAGAGAAGCAGAAGAAAAACAGTAGGAAGAACCAAAACAGAGAAAGAAAATCACAGACCAATTTCCCTAATGAATATTTTTGTTATATTCAATTATAATTTTTAGTTTACTTACTTTTAGTTTTCAACATTTACTTCCATAAGTTTTAAAATCCCTGCCCCCCCCACAAGACAGCCTGCAATCTGATATTGACTTTATATATACATTCCTATTAAACATATTTGCACATTAGTCATGTTGTAAAGAAGAATTATAATGAACGCGAGAAACCATGAGAAAGGAAAAACAAAACAAAATAAAACAGTAGACTTTGCTCTGCATTCAGACTCCATAGCTTTTTCGCCGGATATGCATTTTACATTATGAGTCCTTTGAAATGTTTTAGGTCCTTGCATTGCTGAGAAGGGCTAAGTCTATCAAAATCAATCATCACACACTGTGGCTATTGCTGTGTATGATGTTCTCCTGGTTCTGCTAACTTCACTCAGCATCAGTTCATATAAATCTTTCCAGGTTTTTCTGAAGTCCATCTATTCATCCTTTATTATTGCATGTTAGTATTCCATTACATTCGTATGCTACAACTTGTTCAGCCATTCTCCAATGGATGAAGTTCCCTTCAATTTTCAGTTCTTGGCCATTACAAAGAGATCTGCTACATTTTTGTGCATGTGGGGCCTTTTCCCATTTTTATGATCTCTTTAGGAGAAGTGGTATTGCTAGGTCAAAGGAATGCACATTTTTATAGACCTTTAGGAGTAGTTCCAAATTGTTCTCCAGAATGTATGCATCAGCTCACCGCTCTGCCAACAAGAAATGAGTGTTCCAACTGTCCCACATCTTCTCCAACAGTTATCAGCTTCCTGTTTTATCATGTTAACCAATCTCATAGATGTGATGTGGTACCTCAGAGTTGTTTTGATTTGCATCTCTCTAATCAATTGTGAGTTAGAGCATTTTTTCATAGAACTATAGTTAGCTTTTAATTTCCTCCTCTGAAAACTGCTTGTTCATATCCTTTGACCATTTATCAATTGGGGAATGTCTTACATTCTTGTAAATTTGACTCACTTCTCTATAATATTTTAGAAATGAGGTCTTTATTACTGAACTAGTTGCAAAAATTCTTTCCCCGTTTTCTGTTTCCTGCCTAATTTTGGTTTCATTGGTTTGGTTTATACAAAACCTTTTCAATTTAATGTCATCAAAATTATCCATTTTGCATCTCTTAATGATCTCTATCTCTTGGTTGGTCATAAATTCCTCCATTCTCCATAAATCTGACAAATATATATAATATCAGTCTTTATCTCTAAAATATGCATGAATTTGGACTTTGTTTTGGTACACAGTGTCATCAGATGTTGGTCTAAGCCCAGTTTCTGCCATACTATTTTCCAGTTTTCCCAGCAGATTTTCTTAAAGAGTGAGTTGCTATCCCAGAAGCTGGACTCTTTTGGTTTATCAACCAATAGATTGCTATAATCATTGACTATTGTGTCTTGTGTACCTAACCTATTCCTCTGATCTACCCCTATATTTCATAGCCAGTACCAAATGGTTTTGTTAATTGATAATACAATTTCAGATCTGCTATGGCTAGTCTATCTTCCCTAGCATTTCTTTTCATTCATTCCTTTGATATTCTGGAACTTTTGTTCCTCCAGATGTATTTTATTATTTTTTTCTTGCTCTATAAAATAATTTTGGTAATTTGATTGCTATGGCACTGCATAAGTAAATTAATTTAGGTAGAATTGTCATTTTTATATTCACTTGGTCTACCCATGAGCTACTGATGTTTTCCCAATTATTTGGATCTGACTTTATTTGTGTGAAATATGTTTTATAATTGTGTTCATATAGTTCCTGTGTTTGTTTTGGCACATAGACTCACAAATATTTTATGTCTACACTCACTTTAAATGGAATTTCTCTTTCTATCTCTTGCTGTTGAGTATTGTTAGTCATATATAGAAATGCTGAGGATTTATGAGGGTTTATTCTATATCCTGCAACTTTGCTAAAGTGGTTTATTATTTAAAGTAGTTTTTTTACTTGATGCTCCAGGATTCTCTCAGTATGTCTTCATATCATCTACCAAGAGTGACAACTTAGTTTCTTTTTGCCTGTTCTAATTCTTTCAATTTTTTTTTCTTCTCTTACTGCTAAAGCTAACATTTCTAGTACTATATTGAATAACACTAACGATAACAGACATTCTTATTTCACCCTCGTAATATTTGCTGATGATTTTAAGTAGATGCTACTTATTTTAAGGAAAGCTGTCTTTATTCTTATGTTCTCTAATGTTTTTAATAGAATTAGGTGTATTTGTCAAAAGCTTTTTCTCCATCTATTGAGATAATCATATGGTTTTAGTGAGTTTTGTTGTTGATATGATCAATTATGCTGATAGTTTCCTAATATCACATCAGGCTTGCATTTGTGGTACAAATCATATCTGGTTAAAGTGTATTATTCTTCTGATAATTGCCTGTAATCTTTTTTTTTTATTTTTGCATCTATATTAATTAGGAAAATTGATCTATAATTTTTTCTTTGATTTAGCTCTTCCTTGTTTAGGTATCAGTACCATATTTGTATCACAAAAATAATTCAGTTGGACTTCTTCAATTAAGCTATATGTATTGGAATTGATTTCAATGTAAAGATAATTTAAATGGGAATGTAATTTTAATGGGAAGATCTTTCCTATTCATTAATAGGCCCATGTGACCTGCCTGGGTCCCATGGAAGTCTGAATCACATGAGTCTGTTGGTCCTCAGGTGCTTGCAGTTGTATGTTGTAGAGGTGTTATTTGACCTAGTGCTGAGCTGGAGGCAATGTGTGCTGTTGTTGGTACTTGCCATCTCCTCAACCCTGGGGTTCAGGATCTCCTTTAGGTCCACTGAGCTGGGGACTGTTGCTGGCCTGATGAGATACCTTTCACCCTGTACTGGTCCCCTTCAGCCACAGCAAGAGGGAGCTTTCACTTTAATCCCCTAGCCTCCCAACCCAGAGCTAAAAGCCTACTGTATACCTTGTCTCCCTCTCCTTGCTACACTACTCCAGAATTTTTCTTGGGATAATATCCTCTGGGATTTTCAAGGTGAAAGGAGGGTGAGAGTAATGATGTTTACTCTGCCATTTGGTTCTCACAAATTTAAATAGGTGATTTTCAAATATTTAGTCTGTGCACTGACAGTCCCAGAAGTAGCTGCTGCCATAGCTGCCACAGGACCCATGCAGGCCCAAGTTTCTCTCTCACCCAGCTCCAACAGACCCACCCCCCCCACTCCTGTACCAAGAGGTCTAGAAGTCATCACAGCTGTCAGAAATTCAGTCCACTGGCTTCCTCTCTGACCTCACTATGATTGGGATCTAGACTGCACTGCTCTCCTAACCTGGTACAACACACCTCTCCTATCCACCCTTGAGGTTGTCCTTTGCTGGAAATCTACCACACTCTGTCTCTGAGGATTCCACCTCTCTAAAGTTGTTCAGATTCACTTTTTAGAAGTATTTGAAGGAGTTCGAGCTCATTTGAATCCCTGCTTTCACTCTGCCATCTTGGTTCTGCCCCTAATGAATATTGGTGCAAATATTTTAATAAAATACAGGTAATGAGATTATCACAACATATTAAAAGTATCATATATTATGACAAGATGGAATTTATATGAAGAATGCTGAGTGTTTCATTACTAGGAAAATTATCAGCAAAATTGACAATATCAACAACAAAACCAACAAAAATCACATGATTATCTCAATAGATGTGGAAAATACCTTTAAAAAATATAGTTTCCTTTGCTATTTAAAAATAAAACACTAAGAAGCACAGAAATTAGTGTAACAACTTAAAATCCTGAGTCTTAGCAAGCACTATATGTAAAGAAGATAAGCTAGAAGGCTTCCCAATAAAATTAGGGGTGAAACAAGGATGCCCATTATCTCATCTATTATTTACTATTGTTCTAAAAATGCTAGCTATAGCAATAAGAGAAGAAAAAGAAGTTAAAGGAATTAGAAAAGGAAATGAGGAAACAAAACCAACACTCTTTGCAGATGATATGGTGTTAATAGAAAAGCCTAAAGAATCAACTAAAAATCAACTTGAAATGGTTAACAACTTTTAAAAAAGTTTCAGGATATAAAATAAACTACATAAATAATAAGCATTTCTATATATTGCCTACAAAGTCCAGTAGCAAGAAATATAAGGAGAAATTCCATGGAAAATAACTGTGAAGATGGAGCCAATATGACAGAGTAAAAGTAGTGACATACTAGAACTCTCACCCCAAATGCCACCAAACACCTGTAAAAAATTACTCCAAACAAATTCTAGAGTTGCAGAACCCACAAAATGACAGCAAAACAACCCAAGAAAGCCTGGAATGTCAACAGGAAGCATTTATCACACCATACTTGGAGTGGAGAAGAGCACAGTCCAGTGTGTGGGCCAGGATAGAATAGACAGGGCTGCAGCAGACCTCAGAGGATTGAATCGTTGGCAGTTGTGGAAGTTTGCAGACTTCTGAACCCACAAATGCCAAAGACAAGGTAAGTAGAAAAATTCTGTGAGACCTGGTCTGGCTGAGGTCTGACTCCATGAGGAGGTGGTTACAGCATCACTGGCAGCCTCCATCTCTGGAACAGAGAATAAGGAGGTGGTTACAGCATCAGTGGCAGCAGCAGGAGGGGCAGCTGCTTCCAGAGCTCCTGGTCCACCAACAGTGGGGGATAAAGCAACTGATAGAAAATCCCAGAAGGCTAGGACAATACACACACATTCACTCCCATCCCCACTGAAAGCAGAATCCTACGTTGGCAAAAAGTTAGAAAGTCAGGTATTTGACTGGGAGTGTGAGCAAATAGTGTAAATAACAAAACAAAAAACAAAAACAACTCAGACTATAGAATATTACTTTGGTGACAAAGAAGATCAAAACATACCAGACTAAGAAAACAAAGCCAAAACTCCTATATCAAAAGTCTCCAAGAAAACTATGAATTGGTCTCAGGCCATGGAAGGGTTCAAAAAGAATTTTTAAAATCAATTATAAGAAGTAGAGGAAAAATTGGGAAGAGAAATGAGAGCAATGCAAGAAAATCATGAAAATTAAGTCAACAGTTTTCTAAAGGAGATTCAAAAAAATGCTGAAGAAAATAACACCTTAAAAATAGACTAACTCAAATGGCAAAAGAGGTCCAAAAAACTAGGAGAAGAATGCCTTAAAAAATCAGAATTGGCCAAATGGAAAAGGAGGTTGAAAAATTCACTGAAGAAAATAATTCCTTCAAAATCAGAATGGAGCAAATTGATGCTAGCGACTTAATGAGAAATAAATAAATAATAAAATAGAAGCGGAAGAATGAAAAGATAGAAGACAATGTGAAATATCTCATTGGAAAAACCGTTGACCTGGAAAATGTATCCAGAAGAGATAATTTAAAAATTATTGGACTACTTGAAAGCCATGATCAAAAGAAAATAGCCTAGACATCATCTTCCAAGAAATTGTCATGGAAAACTGCCCTGATATTTGAGAAGCAGAGGGTAAAATAGAAATGGAAAGAATTCACCAAAATCCTCTTGAAAGAGATCTCCAAAGAAAAACTCCTAGGAACACTGTAGCCAAATTCAGAGATTTTAGGTCAAGGAGAAAATATTGCAAGCAGCCAGAAAGAAACAACTCTAGTATGGAGAAATACAATCAGGATAACACAAAATCTAGCTGTTTCTATGTTAAGGGTTCAAAGAGCTTGGAATATATTCCGGAGTTCAGAGGAGCTTGGATTAAAACCAAGAGCCAGCAAAACTAAGTATAATACTTCAGGGGGAAAATGGAATCTAAATGAAAGAGATGAATTTCAAGCATTTTAGATGAAAAGATCAGAGCTGCATACAAAATTTGAACTTCAAATACAAAATCAAGAGAAGCATGAAAAGGTAAACAGGGAAGAGAAATCATAAGAGACTTATTAAAGTTGAACTATTTACATTCCTACATGGAAAGATGACATTTGTAACTCATGAGACTTTGCTCAATATTAGGGTAGTTGGAAGAAATACAGACAGACAGACAGATAGATAGATAGACAGACAATAATTATCAAAACTATCTGGTACTGCCTAATAAATAGAGTCATGGATCAGTGGAATAGATTAGGTCCAAATTACATGATAGTAAATGACCATAGTAATTGACGATATGATAAACCCAAAGATCCAAGCTTTTGGAATAAAATCTCATTATTTGACAAAACCTGCTTGGAAAATTTGAAAACAGTATGGCAGAAACTACATATTGTCTGACATCAAATACTGTATACCAAGATAAGATCAAAATGGATATTTAATTTACATATAAAGGGTGATACCATAAGCAAATTAAGAGATCATGGAGTAGGTTATCTGTCAAATTTATGGATAATGAAAGAATTTAGTGTCAGAGAAGATATAGAAACCATTATAAAATGTAAAATAGATAATTGTGATTATATAAAATTTAAAAAAATTTGCACAAACAAAACAGGAGCAACCAAAATTCTAAGAAAAGCAGAAAACTTGGGAGTATTTTGCATCAAGAATCTCTGATAAGTATCTCCAAATATCAAAAATAGAGTCAAATTTGTAGCCATACAAGTCATTACCTAATTGATAAATGGTCAAAAAATATAAACAAGCAGTTTTCAGACAAAGAAATCAAAGCTCTCTATACTCATATGAAAAAATACTCTAATTTACTATTCATCAGACAAATGCAAATTAAAACAAATTGGGGTACTACCTCACACCTGTCAGAGTGACTAATAACACAAAAATGAAAACACTGGGTGTTGGAGAGGATGTGGGGAAACTGGTACACTAATTCATTGTTGGTGAAGTTGTGAACTAATCCAACAATCTGGAGAACAATTTGGAACTGTGCTCAAAAGGCTATAAAACTGTGCATACCCTTTGATTCAGCAATACCAATACCACTGCTAAGTCTACTCCCCAAAGACATACAAAAAAGAAGGAAAGGACTCATTTGTACAAAAATATTTATAGAAGCTCTTTTTGTGATGGCTAAGAATTAGTAATTGAAGTGAGACCCATCAATTGGGGAATGCCTAAACAGGCTATGGTATATGGTTGTAATGGAATAATATTGTGCTATAAGAAATGACAAGCAGGATAATTTCTGAAAAATCTGAAAAGACTTCTATGAACTAATGCATATTGAAGCGAACAGAACCAGGAGACTGTTGTTCATAGTAACAGCAATATTGTTTTATGATGAACTGTAAATGCTTTAGTTATTCTCAGCTATACAATGATCCAAGACAATTCCAAAGGACTAATAATGAAGTATACTTTCTGCCTCCAGAGAAAGATCTGATATTGATTGAATATTGACTGAAGCATATTATTTTCCATTTTCTTTCTTTTTTCTTTCATTTGAGTCTTCTTGCACAAAATGAGTAATATGTAAATGTTTTTCATAATTGTATATATATAGATATATATAGCTTTTATCTGATTGCTTACCATCTCAGGGAGGGGAGAGGACAGAGATAGAAGGAGGGATAGAATTTGGAACTCAAACCTGTCTTTTTTCCTGTACAGCTATTGGACTGGCACATCAATAGCCCATGCCCACTCTTAGCAACACCTTAGTGGCCTTTGGCTTAGGTAGCCTAAGCCTGTGTCTCTTACCTTGCATTTAGATTCTATGCTCATAGGCAGTCATTGAATATTTTGGGGTTGAATTTTCTTCACCCATAAAATATATGCATCAATAGAGACGATCAGTAACATCTTTGTTTTTATATTTATTCTGTTAAAACTTTGACTACATGAATGTAAATACTCAGTCTAATGACAACCCATCCATTCCTGTCTAGTTTTTGACTATGTCTTTCCATAAACATATCGCCCAATTTACTGAAGACCTTACTTCTGTTCTCCTGGCTTTGCATGGGTTACCACCGGAACATGAGGGATGCTACTTGGCTATTCCTTTCTCACTATGATTGGCCAATTGTTTGTTTGTTTTTTCTAATTACATTTTTATAACACCTTTTACTCTGCTTCTACTGTAAAATTCCTCATGTTAATATGTTGCAGCCTACTTTTCCCCAATATGAACCTCTCCATGGACATTTGGATAACCTGTAACTTCAATTCTTCAGTAACTGATATTACATACCTCAAAACTATACATCACTGGGAATATATTACTATTAAATCAATGGGCTTTCATTTCAAGGAGAACTTAAGGTTATTAAAAGGAATTTGCATTTCCTCAAAATCATCCAACTTGCTCTCTCCCTCACTCATATTACTTACAGAACCAAAATTACAGCAGCTACCTGATGCTTCCAACCAGATGTTTCACTATGTGTCATTGTCAATATGAGATCTTAATTTCTGTCTTCCTCCTGTCTACCTCAAACAATAAAATCTATGGTCTAGTATTTCTAGTAGGGTTTATCACATTCTAAGAACAAAACTTTATAAACACTACAAAGTCATCCAGTCTTCTCGTTTGTTTACAAAATAGCATCTTACCTTCAGTCACAAGGAGGGAGTAATATAGAATAGAGGCAGTGCTGGATTTGGAGTCTGAGTATTTGCTTAGTGTCATTCCACTACTATTTACTAACCTGTATGGCTTTGGGGTTAGTGACTCCCCACTTAGAATTCTCATTTTCTCATTATCAGACTAATAGGGTGGAAAATATTAACTAGGCTACATTGATGCCCACCCTCCCAGTGGGGCCTAAACCAAATTGAAATGTAATTGAGAAATATTTAACCAAATAAATAAAGATACAATAAGACATAGATAATGTTAACATGTGGTTTTCTAAGTCAATATGAGGCTGACAGGGGTCCTTATGTGCAGTTGATGAGATTAGACGACTTCTGAAATTGCTTTCAATGCTAAATCCACTATTCTACGATCCTGGAAAGAAGGGAGAACTGAAGCCTTTCACTTCTTCAAAGAACTAATAGTATTAGAGTGCTGACTGGGCCGAAGAGCAATTACTCTGCACTATTTACTTTTCAGACGCAGGGGTCAAAATGACTTTCCCAAAGGCTGACTTCTCCCAGGGGCTACCTATTATGCCTAAGCCCTCAACATATAAATAATTGAATTAGTCCCCATTAACAATCATCAATGGTAAAAGTACACTGAACATAAAGAAAGCTCCTAAAATAATGTTTTTGAACCAGCTGCTAAATTAAGTAATGTATTTGTTTTATTGCACATTTGCATAATAGGGCAAACTAGAGCCTCTCCCTAACAGATGTGTTGGTGGCAGGGAGATTTGATTACTGGCTTCTGTTATTAATCACTGCACAAATCTTAAATGATTTGTTTCTACAGTTTGATCAATTTACATCTGAGTCCTTGCATCTATGCACACAATGTAGGGATGAAACATCTGTTCACACCTTGAACAGGGGCATTCTCATAAAGGGCTAGAAGTTTTGTTAACTGAGGTACAAGATCTGTTGGATAAAGACTGACTCTGTCTCAAAGATTTCATTATTCCTAATTAGGCTAATTAATAGCTAAAAGTCATTTTGCCATCTCCTTAATACCCATATTGGGGGTGCTAGTTTTTTTGGCCAGAGATTGTCAGAAAGACCAATAAAAAACAACATAATTTGGATTTTATAATGTAAGAAATCAAAATTAGCACGTACTGGGGGATGCATTATTCTGTTCACCAATAACACAAAATATCATTTTGGAGAATTACATTGTTATAATATTATTGAGGAAAAATTTCCTTAATTAACATTTTTAGTTTGAGTGGGTTTTTTTATTTTAAATTCAACATTTCCTAATCTCGTATCTATAGTTTCCATTGACCTTTTAAATAGATGCGATATATTTTATGATAATGAATACTAATAACAAATCTAGACAACAAAAATTTTTTTTCATTCCTTTCCAATAAAACATGATAAATTCATTTGTTTTACACATAAATATTCTTCTTCCCTAGAGCCTTTTGTAACAATATTGCAAAATGATCTGTTTCTTTATTCTTTTTTTTTTGACAAATAATCAGTTGGGATATCAAGAAATTGAGTTTATATTTCAGCATGCCATTTCTGTTCTTTTTTTCCACATACCCTCTAGTTTTTAAGGGGAAGGTCCCCTTCAGAGACATACTGAACTACATTATATTTCCTCTAGAAGGTGATAAGCTCCTTGAAGGCAAAGATTATTTCTTTTTACTCCGTTTTGGATCCTTAGCTTGGAGCACACTCAATAAATATTTGTAGAATGGAACTAGGATGATAAACTTAAAGGTCACTGGTTCAACTACATTTTGTAAATAAGTGAATGAAAAGATGTAATCAACTTCCATAGTTATTAAGGACAGAGCTGTTTTTTTGTCAAAGATCTTTTTATTTTTATTCTAGTGCTCTTTTCCATGTACTCTGCTACCTCCAAAATTTGAGTATTTGGAGATATATACTTCTGTGTATTATAATGCTATAAATCTACATATTGTATATATATATATATATATATATATATATATATATATATATACTTATATGTATATGTATGCACATGAAGACACACATATGTGTTTCTTATATGTATGTATATATTTCTATGTATATGTGTGTGTGTATTATTCTGAAATTCTTTCAATTAGTTCTTCAATTTGCCCTCTGTGGACAAAGAGAACTAAATAAAATCCCAAATAAGTAATTTCTGAAACCACATTAAGACTTTGTTTTTAATACCTATTTTAAAAAAATTAAAATGTATATTTTTGCTCAGTCAGACACACTAGAGTTCTGGTTGGATTCATTGCCTTTTTACAGTTCATTTTGGGAGCTAATGAAGCATCACATATTGGTTTCAAATTCAAAGCATATGTAGTCACTGAGGCATTTTTTCTTTGGGGCTCACAAGGAGCCCCAAATGTGATCATCTTAGAAAATACAATTTAGTCAAATACTAAAAACAAAACAAAACAAAAGAAAAACAAAACAAAAGAAAACCAAAACTTTCCCCTCCCTAGATGATGGAAAATCTTCTCTTTTGAGTTGCCTACTAGAATATAAACTGCCTGAAAATCACTTGGGAGCAGATGAAAATATATTGGAGAACTTGCATGTCAAAGTCCACGAAAGACAGTGAATAAATTTGGATAAATGCACCGAGGTCCCCAGGAAGGAAAAATGAGTTAAAAGACAATGTGAAAAGATGCCGAAGAGGTTAATGTAATCCAGACAGCAAACTTAACAGCATTACAGATCCAGAGTCTTCTCCAAAGTCATTAGCACCATTGCCGGCGGTGTCTGCCAAAGAGCCAGATGTCATTCTGCCATAACTTGGCATCTGATGGCTGTCATTTACAAGAGAGAAGCGAGCAAGGGAGTGCTGTAATTAGGTGTTCTGAATGGATCCTCGTCTTCTGAATTATGATGGGGCTTTATTGGTGATTTCTAAAAAATGCTAAAATGTTGGTATACACTGAACACATGCAAAGCAGAGAGATGGAGGAATGCTGGGTTATGGCTATGCTACAGTCCCCTGGAAGCAGATATTTAAAAAAAATTTCCTTGGGGGGAATATAAATATAACCAGTATAAGTAATGGACACAGGGAAGTGAGGGGAGATGCGTTCTTTAAATATTCCTGCTCATTCTGGGAAAGGTGGTTGTCCAAACTCAAAACATCAAACTATCTAGCTACCTTACATTGTAGTTTCAAACTGTTGGTGGAAGATCCTCTTATTCATACTGGGCTCAAAAAGGGAGGATTGATATTCGGAGAACTCAGAAGGAGTATCAGAAACCACACTGCCACAACATTTTCACATCTAAATGTGTGGCAAGGGTTCCCCTCCTATAGTTTTGAAAGTTCTCAGCAACCTTTGCCAGCTACCAGGCTACCAAGCCACCAGTAAGCTAATTCAAGTCTTTGCCCTGGGCAGGGAGAAGTATGTTAAAGTTGAGAGCTGGGAATCCAGAGAATACATGAAAAGTTGTGGGTGTAGGTGGTTAGAAGTCAAACTAGGG
Source organism: Potorous gilbertii (assembly GCA_028658325.1). Taxonomy (NCBI): domain Eukaryota; kingdom Metazoa; phylum Chordata; class Mammalia; order Diprotodontia; family Potoroidae; genus Potorous; species Potorous gilbertii. The sequence goes on along the minus strand of CM053774.1, from coordinate 34,187,326 downwards.
AGTAACATCATTCTTTTTTCTCTATGGAGAAGTACATTTTTAGTGAGGCTACCAGTGCAAAGGGAACACTCATTTCCGTTGACCAATTCCAAACTTCCCTTTGGAATCACTATATAAAAATCCTTGGTGACAATATATCCAGTGGTGCTGGAGAATTTCAATAGAGAATAGCCCCTAATTTGTTAAAGAGACGTGTTGTGTTTATGATAACTAAGTTTACTGTATAGGAAGTAAAGACTGGATGAGGGCATATTTGAAAATGAACCCTTCCTGCCAAACTCACAAAAAGTGAGAACAGTTCGGGGGGCTGCCTTAGTAAGCATTTTTATTTCTTCTTCTATTAATTCTCTTTAGGGGTGGAAGGGTAGAACCTTGTGTGATGACCTTGGGAGAGTCATTTAATCATATTGGGTCTCTCATGTAAAAAAAAAGTTGGATTAGATCCGTGGTGTTACATTTAAATAGAAATGAGGGGCCACAATATAAGGATCCCTTCAGGGCCACATATTACCTTATAAAATCACTTATTAACATCTTAGTTCTATTGTATTTTTATATATTTTGTTTACTATTTCTCAATTACTGTACATTTTAATAGGATTTCGGCCACACTTGGCCTTTGGCATCTCTGAACTGGATGACCGCTGACCCCTTCTCTTCTGGTTCTAAATCGATGAATCTTTAATTTTATTCTCCTAGACAAGTCCCTTAGGTGCTGTTTGCTTTGGGCAGTTCCCTTGAACTTATCTCCTATCTTCAGTCACAGATGAGCAACTTGAATGGAGAGAGTTTCCATACACTGAGGGAATAAGAGTTACTTTGGAAGTTAATTTTCTTTATTGTCAAAGGATAATTTGAAAAATACCTACCCTAACCCTTTTTATCTTCTCTCTCCCTCTCAACAAACATTATTCCAATGGTCTCTGATTCTCTGACTGTGGAATTCTGAAAGTTGGAATGGTGACTTAGTTATATATTTTATTTATTTTTTTATTTCAATATAAATTTATTTATTTAACTTTTTACATTCATTATCACAAAATTTTGGGTTCCAAATTTTCTACCCATTTGTCCCCCCACACCCCAGTACACTGAGCATTCTAATTTCCTCTATCACTAATCTGCACTCTCTTCTATCATCCCTCCCTTCTCTTGTCCCCATCTTTTCTTTTATCCTGTAGGGATAGATAACTTTCTATTCCCCATTACCTGTACTTCTTATTTCCTAGTAGCAATAACAATACTCCACAGCTGTTCCTAAAACTTTGAGCTCCAACTTCTCCCTAT
>CM053774.1:34147194-34185539 GCA_028658325.1 Potorous gilbertii | reverse complement strand
GCCTCCATCTGTTCCATTCTAATTTTGAGAGAACTATTTTCTTCAGCGAGCTTTTGAACCTCTTTTTCCATTTGGCTAATTCTGCTTTTGAAAGCATTCTTCTCCTCATTGGCTTTTTGAACCTCTTTTGCCAATTGAGTTAGCCTAATTTTCAAGGTGTTATTTCTTCAGCATTTTTTTGGGTCTCCTTTAACAAGGTATTGGACCATTTTTCATGCTTTTCTTGCATCTCTCTCATTTCTCTTCCCAGTTTTTCCTCCACCTGTCTAACTTGATTTTCAAAATCCTTTTTGAGCTCTTCCATGGCCTGAGCCCATTGGCTATCTATTTCAGTTGCTTGGGATACAGAGACCTTGAGTCCTATGTCTTTACTTGATGGTAAGCATTGTTCTTCCTCATCAGAAAGGAAAGGAGGAAACATCTACTCACCAAGAAAGTAATTTTCTATGGTCTTATTTTTTTCCCCTTTTCTGGGCATTTCCCCAGCCAGTTACTTGACTTCTGAGAGTCCTCTCCGCCCCTGCCTAGGTCTGCCCAGCTAGTGCTTGGGGGCTGAGATTCAAATGCTGCTCCCCAGCCTCAGGGCTTTCAGTGGCAGGCCTGCCTGCTATTCAGGGTAAGATTAAATCAGGTTCTCAGGTGGAGGCAGGGCAGGCTCAGTTCCCTCAGGGGGTTTATGCAGAGACCTTCAGTAATGGATCTGAGGTCTTGCCTGCTCCAGGAGCCTCTGGCTGTCCACTGCCTCTGCTGCTGCCTCCCGAGGGGGCCTGAGTTATGGAGACACCCTGCTCTCCTCTCAGCCAGCCCAGAAGTCTCTCTCACTGACCTGCAGCGCCTGTGGGTGGAGGGACCCCCATGGCCCCAGAGATTCCATCCCTGAAGCCTGTTCATGTCTGCTCCCCCTGGGGCTGTGTGGCCAAGGTAAGGCTGGGTTTCGCTCTGGTCCCCTGCATGACAGACCTTTGATGAGGGTTTTTCAGGTCTTTCTGGAACAGAAATCTCCTCCACTCTGTTCTGTGGCTTCCACTTCTCCAGAATTTGTTAGGAGTTCTTCTTTACAGATATTTTATAGGCTGTGGTTTTGGAGCTAGCATAAGTGTCTTTCTACTCTACCATCTTGGCTCCTCCCCCCTCTAGCTGAGATTCTCTCTGCCCCACTTGTGAATCACAAGCGTTACAAGTACTTCGGCTCCTTAAAAGTCAACCCAATATGGTAAATCTGTAATAAACTTAGTTTTTCTTTGGCTTTAAAAAGGCTTGTGTCTAATTCATTTGAGCAGGACCCAGCATGTAGCTATTTTGGAGAAGAGCACTCCAAACTCAACATGTCCATTCTATAGAGGGAGGAGGTTGCTCCTTCAGGGGAAGTGTGATTTCATTTATTCAGTAAGAATTATTCACTATGTGTCAAACCTAACTAAGGACCAAGAATATAAGGATCAAAACAAAATAGTTCAAATGCTCAAGAAGCTTACATTTTACAGGATGGCAAAGACTGGTACATGAACTAAGTCATTACAAAACAATTTCTGAGGAAGGGAGCATTAAGATTCAGGCGATCGATGCAAAAGCAAGGACTCAAACATACATGGGGGATCTGCTATCACAGGTTCTTCAATCTGCTTCTCTAAAAGGTAAGCAACTTTTGAGGGATCAGCAATCACTTTAATCAAGTACATGGATCGTTCACTTAGTTTAAGGGAAAAAACCAGCACCATGAACTTCAGAAAAAATACAGAGAAATCAAAAGCAACAGACAGTGCTTCCAGCTGACATAAGCAATAGGTAAACACAGATCAACAGACAGATAACTGTCTGACCATACATGCGTAGTTACCAGAGGGAGAAGCATCAACATCTGGGTTTTCAAACAGGAAGTGAGAGGGTGCTGCTTAGCAGTTTCCCAGAGTCTCAGCTGGTCGAGCAACACTTCCAGTCAGTAAGCTCCAAAGCAAAACCTCACCTCAGAGTCTTTATATGTTTTTCAGAGCCAGAGGGTGTCACAACCATTTAGAACCAGTGCCTTCTTAATAAAAAGGTGTGGACCTTCCTACAAATCTTTCCAGGTCCGTTAATGGATGGGGAAGATCTTTAATCTCATTCTTCAGTCAGAGCACTTGATTATTCAAAAACAAAAACAGCAAAAGATCCTACTTTGCTTGCCATTACAATCAGAAAAGACAATATAGGTGGCCCTTGAGTTAAGCCTTGGAGGGGTGCCATGGGAGTCTATGGGGTAAGTAAGGTGACACCCCCCCACCCCTAGAAAGCTGTCAATTGCACTTAGTATTGCTTTTCTTCTTCATCACTTTGGTCAAAATGTTGCTTTGCATCCTTTTGCCACCAGTTGCCTGTATATCTAATCAGATATACAGTAATCAGTGGTTCCATCCTGTTCTCATTTTGAATATAACCCCCAAGGGTGATTTACTCTACATAAAAGGTACTGATTAGGGGAGCTTCAGTGATACCATCTGATACCAGGGAGGGATAGGTGGAGCTGGGAATGAGCATATATGTGTGTGAGTATCTTTATGTGGGTATGCATGTGTAGGGGAAAGAAAAAGGTGTGTGTGTGTGTGTGTGTGTGTGTGTTATCTGTGTGAAACATAAAATTAATCATAGGGAAGAGCAAAAATAGGTCCCCAGAAGCAAATTTCTTCTTTTTTTTTTCTTTAATGGAACAGAACTTATACCCCTCCTAAGGGAGCCCTTTACTTCTCAGCTGGTATCAGGCAGCAGGGGGCTTTTCCTCCTGGTAATTCACACTGTCTAATAAGATAATGCCAGCCTTAGTTTGCTACACTTGGGGCTGCCCTCTACCTCCTCAGAATCACCGTCATGCAGACTTAATCACTTTTCCCCATTTTCTCCTTTGCCTCGTCAATGATCAGAAAATCAGATCCCTTGAGAACATCTAGGGTTAAAAAGCGAGCTGGCCCAGGAAAAGGCTGTTAGTCCTTCATAATCTTTAAGAAACTCATCTTTATTGATCGTGTACCATGTCATACAGTGTTATTGTACTGTGCTGTCTCACAGATATAAATTTCATACCGGATTTGCAGTGGCAACCCCTACCCAGTAACCAAATATGACAGTATTTCAATACTAAATTAAAGATCACATTACTTCCAAACTCTGGTTCCCGGAGACTTTCCTAAATAGATATTTTTGCTTTCACAAACTGTTTAAGACAAATCATTTAATTCTGTCATATATGAACATCTGAAAAGAATGTACCTATATGAATATATACTCTCTCTTTGTAAATTATAACCAATCCTCCCCCCACACATACCCCCACCATCTATCCACTATGAGGAGCAGGAGAATAGAGATAGAAATTGACCATAATCATCCTATGCCTTTCTACTGTACATCAAATATGTACCATCATTATTTCAGGTTTTGATGCTTTCATGGCAGCATCATTGCTAAGAAAAATAATAGAGCTTATTATTTTCAATGTGCACCATCAGTAGGTTTCAATGGCTTTGCTATCACTTGAACAAAGCCACATTGGGAGGCAATACTGCATTCTTGTCTTCAAAATAGCTCTGATTTTATGTGAGGCCAAAATAGATCTTCCCCCCTTTTCCTTTATAGTCCCAATGAGTCTGTGGAAAGCCAAGAAATGTAGTTTTGGAAGGAGAGATGTTTTGCCCATTCTCTTATGTCTACATGCTAATATATGCCACCTTCACTTCAAAGAATTAAAAAAACCCAGTAATATCAACAATAACAAAAAAATGGACAGAGACATGACGGCACTGTATAGGCTGCAATTCAGCTGAATTCCCCCAACATTCTCCCCCAAACAACTATAAAATAACGACTCAAAATTTTTCAGTGGCAGCGCCATCAAAAGGTTTGGGTGAGACATTTTTCCAGTCTAAGATCACTTAGAAGTTTAACAGGAGAAGTCTGTGACACTGGGGTGAAGGCCTGTCTAGGCAGCAGAGGCATCACCAGAATCATTTGTGGGCCTTGGAGGCAGCTGCAGTACTGGCAGCAGCAGCAGCAACAGTAACTTCTGGAGTTCTGAGCTCAGAGATAGTAATGGGTTTGGACAGCTGGTTAGAAAGAGATTACAGGGGATCCTTTGCTGAAGAATTTCTGGGTCACAATTCCAGGCAGAGAAGAACGTTTGTGATTAGTCAGAAGGGAGCACAAGACCTGGTCTCAATTCTATGGCAAGAAAAAACACTAGCACTTGTGGACGCATGAGAGTAGGGGGCTTGGTCACAGTTCCAAGGCCAAGAGGAGCCCTAAGCCTTGTAGCTATAGGGGAGCAAGGGCCCTTTCTGAATAAAAAACAAGGCGCATATCAGAAGAGCAGTGGACACACATCTCCCCACATCATACCACCTTAGAATGACCCCAAGTTAACTTTGATCCCCAGAGTTAACTTTGAAAATAGGAGCACAAAAAGGCCCAAAAGTGGAGACAGTGCCTTCTCACAGCAAAATGAGTAAAGCCAAACTTTGACATAAAGTTCAAAGTGAAGAAATTGGCCAGAAAAGGAGCAAATAGCAAAAAAACAAAAATTAAAAAACAAACAAAAAAAACCTCCTTATACGTTAAAAGCTTTGTAAGGTAGCAGACAAGACAGAAGAAGATAACAGCATGAAAACAGCTAAAACCAAAACCTCAAAAAAAGCTAATTGGGCATGAATAAAATAAGAATTCCTGAAAGAATTAAAGGAAGAGAGAAGTAGAGGAAAATCTGGAGAAAGAAATAATGAGATGTAAGGAAATTATGAAAAAAAATTAATGTCTGAGTAAGAGAGGTACCAAAAATACTAAAGCAAATAACACCTAAAAACATAAAACAGATTTGGCCTAATGATAAAAGAGGCACAAAAATTCACTGAAGGAAATAACTCTTTAAAAAGCAGAATTAGCCATATGGAAAGAGATACAAAAGGTCACTGAAGAAATAATTTCATAAAAATTAGAATCAGACAGTTGGAAGCTAATGACTCCCATGAGACATCCAGAAATAATAGAAATCTAAAGAATGACAAATTTGGAAAAAAATGTGAAATATCTCAGAAGAAAAAACAAAACAATTGACATGGAAAATGGGTCAAAGACAGATAGTTTAGCAATCATTGAGCTACTTGAAAGTCATGTTACAAAAAGGAACATGAACATCATATTCAAAGAAATTAAAAAGGAAAACTGTACCAGCATCTTAGATCCAGAGGGTAAAATGGAAATTGAAACAATCCACTAATCACTTCCTAAAAAATATCCCAAAATAAAAACTCACAGGAATATTATGGTCAAATTCCAGAGCTCCTGGGTTAAGGAGAAAATATTTCAAGCATCTAGGAAAAAAAAGAAATCAAACATCATGGAACTACAGTCAGGATCATAGAAGACTTAGCACTTTCCATGTTAAAGGATTGTAGGGCTCAAAACAGGATATTCTGGAAGGCAAAGGAGCTAGGAATATTCTACATAGCAAAACTGAGTGGATAGTTAATGAAATAGCAGACATTTAAGCATTCCTGATGAAAAGATGAAAGCTGAATAGAAAGTTTGATATTCAGAAACAAAATTCATAAGAATAAAAAGGTAAACATGAAAGAGAAAGCATAAGAGACACTATGTTTAAACTATATTCCTAAATGGAAGATGATATTTGTAATTCTTAAGAACTTTATCATTAGTAGGGCATGTAGAAGAAGTCTACAGAGAGGGCAAGAGTATGAATTGATTATGTTGGAATGATTTTGTCTCCCCAAAATTAAATAATTAAAAGAAAACTTGATGAATTAGAAAATGGGAGAAGGGAGAAATAGGGAATTGTTTTTCTCACATAAAAAGAGGTATGCAAGGAAGAGCTTTTGTGGTAGAGGGGAAAATGGTGGTAGTGGGAAATGTTTGAATCTCACTCTCATAACAATTGGTTCAAAATGGGGAACAAATACACACAGACACATGCATATATCTGTGCACACACTCAGCTGGGTATAGAAATCTTTCTGACTCAGTGGGGAAATAAGAGGGGAAGGGGTTAAAAGATATAAGGTAGATGATAAAAGGGAGCACAGATTAAGGACAACAATGGTCAGAAGCTGAAAAGACTTGTGAGGACAGACAGGATCAAAAGAGAGAGAAAGAGAAGGGTGAACATAAGAAAATAGGATGGAGGGAAAAAATAGTAATCATATTTGTGAATTTGAATGTACTGAACTCACCCTTAAAAGGGAAGCAGATCACAGAATGGATTAGAAATCAGAGTCCCACAATATGGACAAGAGACACACTTGAAATAGAAAGATGCACACAGATTTAAAATAAAGAGCTTGAGAATCTATTATGCTTCAGCTGAAGTAAAAAAAGACAGGGATAGTAATCATGACCTCAGACCAAGCAAAATAAAAAAGTAGACTTAAATAAAAGAGATAATCAGGGAACCTACTTTTTGCTAAAAGGTACCATAGTTAATGAAGCAATAAAAAAATACATGCTAGCTCCAAACCCACAATCCATAAACTACCTGTAAAGAAGAACTCCCAACAAATTCTGGAGCAGTGGAAGCTGCACAACAACAGAGTGGAGGAGATTTCTGTTCCAGAGAGCCCTGAAAAACTGACACCAAAGGTCAGTTGCACATCAGACCCGGAGCAGAGCCCAGCCCTGCCTTGGCCGCACAGCACTGAGAGGATTAGATCCAAGCAGGCTTCAGGGATGGAATCTCCAGAGGCCGCGCAGGTCCATCCGCTCACAGATGCCACAAGTTAGTGAGAGAGCCTGTTTGGCTTGTCAAGAGGGGAGCGTGGTGTCCCCATAACTCAGGCTCCCTCAGGAGGCAGCAACAGAGGCAGCAGCAAAAAGGGGCTTCCAAAACAAGCAGGGGCTCAGATCCATTGTTGAAGGTCTCTGTATAAACCCTCTGAGGGAAATGTGCCTTGTGAGGTGGCCCTGCTCCTACCCAAGCAGCTGAACTTAATCTCACACTGAATAACAGCCCCACCCCTGCTGAAAGCTCTGAGGCTGGGAAGCAGCATTTGAATCTCAGACCCCAAGTACTAGTTGAGTGGATCTGGAGGCAAGGTGGATGTGGAAAGGAATCTCAGAAGTCAAGTAACTGACTGGGAAAATGCCCAGAAAAGGGGGGAAAAAATAAGGCCATAGAAGGTTACTTTCTTGGTGAGCAGATATTTCCTCCTTTACTTTTAGATGAGGAAGAACAATGCTTACCATCAGGGAAAGACATAGAAGTCAAGGATTCTGTATCCCAAACATCCAAAATAAATATTCAATGGGCTCAGGCCATGGAAGACCTCAAAAAGGATTTTGAAAATCAAATTAGACATGTGGAAGAAAAACTGGGAAGAGAAATGAGAGAGATGCAAGAAAAGCATGAAAAATGGATCAACACCTTCCTAAAGGAGACCTAAAAACATGCTGAAGAAAAGAACACCTTGAAAAATAGGCTAACTCAACTGGCAAAAGAGGTTCAAAAAGCCAATGAGGAAAAGAATGCTTTCAAAAGCAGAGTTAGCCAAATGGAAAAGGAGGTTCAAAAGCTCACTGAAGAAAATATCTTTAAAAAATGAAATTAAAGGATCAGAGAGAAATATATTAGAAGGAGAAAAGAAGGAAGGAGAAAGGGAGAAATGAAATGGGGCAAATTATCTCTCATAAAAGAGGCAAGTAAAAGACTTTTCAGTGGAGGGAAAAATAGGGGAGGTGAGAGAAAAAACATGAAGCTTACTCACATCATATTTGACTAAAGGAAGGAAGGAATAAAATGCATACTCATTTTGGTATGAAAACCTATCTTCCAATACAGGAAAGTGGGGGAGATAGGGATAAGTAGGGTGGGGGGATGATGGAAGGGAGGGCAGTGAGAAGAGGAAGCAATTGAAAGTCAACACTCTTGGGGAACAACAAGGTTAAAAGAGAGAATAGAAGAAACGGGGGGCAAGATAGGATGGAGGGAAATATAGTTAGTCTAACACAACATGACTATTACGGAAGTCATTTGCAAAGCTACACAGATATGGCATGTATTGAATTACTTGCCTTCCCAATGGGGATGGGTGGGAGGGAGGAAGGAAGAGAAGTTGGAACTCAAAGTTTTGGGAACAACTGTTGGGTGTTGTTCTTGCAAACAACTAGGAAATGAGAAATACAAGTAATGGGGTATAGAAAGTTATCTTGCCCTGCAGGACAAAGGAGAGGATGGGGATAAGGGAAGGGAGGGATGTAAGATGGGGGGTAGATTGGTGATGGGGTAATTAGAATGTTTGGCATTTTGGGGTGCGGGAGGGGAGAAATGGGGAGAAAATTTGGAACCCAAAATTTTGTGAAAATGAATGTTGAAAACTTAAATAAATAAATATAAATACAAAAAAAAACCAATCCAAAACAAAACCAACCACCACTACCACCAGCACACTTTCCCTTCTCTCTTCTGGTCTGTCTATATCTAGCCCATCTATCTCCTTGGTCAGTCCTCCTTACCTATGCCTTACCACTGGATTGGGATGACTGTGAAATCAAATCCAATTCACTGTTAATTCAAGACAATCACCCTTCTAATGTCATTAGTCATTGGCCCATGTCCAGCTAGGATACCAACATTCTCTTCTCATTTGCTAATAAAATCCTTGAAACTTTTTTTTATACTTAATTTCCCTCCTTCCATACTGTCCACTCAGCCCCTTGCAAGCGGGATTTTACCCTGCCTACTACTGAAGTTGCTCTCTCAAACTTTACTGAAAGACATTTATTGACAAAACAAGTAGTTTCTTTTCACTCATTCTCCTTAATCTCTTTGTAGTTTTTGTCCCACTTGACCTCTAAAGCAGATTAAATGATCATTCTTTTTTAAGTTCGAGACAGAGTATATTTTTGGTTCTTTAACCATGACTTTTTGGTTTCCTTTGATAGACATTTCTCTTTTTACTGGCTTGATTTGTTGTATCTTGAGGTTTTTTCCTCTTCCCTTTCCTCTCTTCACAATCTTTCCTTTGGCAATCTTATTCAGTCCCATGATTTTAAAACTGCTCTTTCAATGTAGATGTTTCCAATCTGTAACTCCATCCTTCACCTCTGTTCTGAGCTCTAGACTTATATTTCCATTGCCTAAAGAATTTGTACCTTAGATCCCTCTGGCTTCTCAGCTGCATTAAGGCCATGGCTAAATTCATTATCTTTCTTGCTAAATACACTCTTCTTTCTGACATCACTATTTCTGTGTGGCAACATTGTACCTGAACTGCTTTTGCAGCAACAATTGGGTTATTTTCTTTCTTTTCCCTTTCATCACCAATCAATATCATAGGCCATCAATTCTACTGGGCAGCTAGATAGCACAGTAGAGAGACGGCTGAGTCTGAAGTCAGGAAGACTTCTCTTCCTCAGTTAAAATACAGCCTCACTTAACCAGTTGTATGAACCTGAGCAAGTCACTTAACCCTGTTTGCTTCAGTTACTTTATCTATAAAATGAGTTAGAAAAAGAAATGACTAACCACTCTAGCATCTTTGCCAAGGAAACCCCAAATGGGGTCAATAAGAGTTGGACATGACAGATGATAACATTTTTCACTTCCACAATATCTATTAATCTTCCCTTTCCACATCATTCCTACTACTACTTCCTTAATTCAGACCTTCATTATTCGCTCCCTATACAATTTCAGTAGTCAAATACCATGTCTTCTCACCCTTGGCTTCTCACTTTTCAAATAAAAGCTTTATACCACTACCAGTACTGCTCAAAAATAAAAAAAAAAAAACTTCAGAGGACTTCTCCTGCCTCCCAAATATAATTCAATTTCCTTGGCTTAACATTCAAGGTCCCACTATCTGGTACCTTCCTAGTTCTCCAGTTTTTCCTTGTATCACTTCACCTTGTACATGCTACTGTCTAGATCAACTAGATTGTTATTTCACAGACATGTCATACATCTTCCTAGTGAGTGTCTCTGCTTGTAGTACTTCTTATATATAGATTTCTTCTTTCCTATTCTTTACTTGATGAATTCAACACAGCCTTTAAAGTACAGCTCAAATGCTATTTCCCCATTAAGTCTATCTCGGTTTGATCATCTGTAAAATGTGCATGCTGCACAAAAGAGGTGTCTGATAGTAACTGTTTCTCTTTTGCCTAGGAACCTTGAGGGTGTTCCCTTACCAGTTTTATTTTATTTTTTATTAAAGGAGCCATCTTTTGCGTAAGTACTTAAAGAGACTTATTCATTGAATGGGTGTATCTCACTCAAAGTGAAAATATGATCTAAACTATAAGAATATTATCTCTTTCTCTGATATAGGAACCATGAAATGTTGTCATTAAACTTATCTATATCTATGGTGTATGATCCCTTCTAAGTTATTGTTTGTTGTTGGTTTTTCTTGGTTTATTTTTTTTAGAATTGGGGGCCATCCATGTTTTTTCTGTAATTTGTCTCTTCTCTAAGGCTTAATCCAGCAACAATAGGTACTTTATAACACTTAGGTTTGCTGAACTTTCTAATAATTTGAAGTGTTTTCCATTAAAATAGATTTTACACTTAAGTGTTGAGCTCCCCTTTACTAGAAACCTTCAAAAGTGTATTAGAAATGTCCTGGTATATTTCAGAAGGGATTACTGCATCAAGTTAAATCGGTTAACTTCTGATATTACTTCTAATTTTTAAGATTCTAAGACTTTGTGAAACACAGACCTAAAGTTAAAAGCAAGGTTTATTATATATTTTTCTGGTACTGATATTTATTTTTCATTCACATTCTTGTGGCCTTGTCTAATTTGTCTCAGCTTACTTTAGCCTTACTTTTTTATTTGTGATTTTAAAATTGGGAAGGAGGAAGGGAAGTATGAGGTGGCTTCTTTATTACCCACAGGAAAAAAAGAATCTTGGCAAGTCCTGATCAATTTCTTTGAAATACCTGATATAGAAGATTACAAACACTGTGAGTTTCTATGTAGCATCTTTCAGAAGATTTTTAGTTGCACAATCAGCCCTATTCAAGAATTGGAACATCAAAGCTTTGCCAAAGCAAGGAAAGCTTAATTGAGAACACACTTTGCTTCCCTTTGTTTGCATATTACAATTCAGTGAATAAAGACTGTTAAGGAATAAATGAACAATTTATTTTTTTTATTCTTAACTAAACTTTTTTTATGTTTTTTTGAAAGAAATATAAACAGACAAATGATACTGAACTCAGCACAATTCAAAACTCAGTAGCTTGAGTTCTTTTCTATAATGAATAAAAGAGAATATTCTCTGTGTGTCTTCCCAGATGCATGCACTCAGTTCCCTAATTTTTCTTGTCTTGAGGGGTTACATGAAAATTCTGTATAGGAGATTCCTTCTTAGTTACCAAATAGAATAGATGACCTATAAATTCCCTTTCAACTGAAATTCTCAAACAAAATATTAAGATTCCCAAGCAATTGTTCATCTTAGACCAGACAGAGAATGACATGCTCCTCTCTAATACTCCAAGATCATTTACAAGGAAGAATACTGTGATGATGTCCCATCACAGTGCACCAGTCAAAAGGCAGGATGGAGTTTACATTTAAAAAATCTCATGCTTTACAAGTTATAAAGCACATTGCTCACACCAGCCTTATGTAGGAAGTAAAAAGTAGAAACATTATTCCCTCCATTCTGCAACTGAGGAAATTGGAGCAAAAATAAGTCAAATGACTTGCCCAAGACCAAATAGAGAGCTAGCAACAGAGCTGAAACTCAAACCCATGTCCTTTGACATAAACTTTAATGGTCATATGCCCTCATGCTCATGCATAGCAATGGGAAGACAGCCTTCAAAGAAGGTATGATAACACTGGCATGATGGGATGAGACTGAGATAGCTCACAAATCTTTAGGATACGTCTCTAGGCAGAAATCCCTTATAGCTCTCCAATCTTCTTGCATCTTATTCCCTACCTTTTACTCTATGATCCAATAATGCTGACCTCTTTATTGTTCCTCACATGAGTTACTGAATCTCAGGATTGTAATCATTTCCATGGCTGGAATGTTCTCATTCTTTCTCTTGGTTTCCCTGATTTATTTACTTCATGGCTCACCTAAAATCCCACATTCTAGAAGTAGCCCTGATCCTCTTTAAGTGTCAATTATTTCCAGTTTATCCACTATATCTCCTCGTTCATATTTTCTAAATTGCTTTCCCCCTGTTTAGACTATGAGCCCCCTGAGAGTAAGGACTGTTGTTTTATATTATTTTTGCTTTTCTATGAATTCCTAACACTTAGCACACTGTCAGGTGCTTAATTTATTCTTGTTGACTTCAGTTTACAGTATCTAGTGGTACAACCACACTGCATGGTTCTTCTCTCAGAACTTCACCCACAGTTGCAGTCAACCACTTCTCCAGGTGAGCCAGAAAACAAAGAAGGATAGTCAGCACGTCATTATTGACCCTGTCGCTGTCCTCCTCAGTGATCTAGATAAAGTCTGAGTCTCCTATTCCCAAAGAGTTTAACAGTCTATTTGAGGACACAAAATAATTAGAGAATGATACCATTGAACAGATCATGACAAATAAGGCAAGATACTATTTCTCACTGGTAGTTTCTGCATCCCCAGTAACCAGGACAGCAACTCACACAGATGAGATACTTGATAAATGCTGGTTGGATTGGATTGGATTGGTCCTGAATGCAAACATTATAATGGTTCTGAGAAGAGATAAGCCAGCTTGGACTGGAGCAGATAAGATGATTTTTAGGGGATAGGTTCTCTGAGCATTTTTTTCCTTCTGTAGAATCGTAATCACAATCTTAGCATTATCTACTTCTCAAGGTTGTTGTGAAGATAAAAAGAGACAAATTACCCACTATCTTTTATGACCAGAAAATATTATTATGAGGTCATAAAGGAATGGATTGTAGAGTAGAAGGAAGAGAAAATTACAAGAAAGGGAGATACAGCATGAGCAAAAGTGGAGATTTTTTGCCTTCTCCTTTTATTCTAGATTATATATCCCCATAAATTCATGTCACATAACTTCTAGTTAATTACAGGTGACCATGAACTTTCTGTTGATCTGTTTTCATATCTCCTCAGTAGGGATATTATAGAGCTTAAGAGATGGGGTTATTCCTTCTGCTATCTCAAGTGCATGATGCCACATTGGTGTCAGAACAAAGAAATGAGCATCCTGAAGGACGTAGTTCATCTTTCTCAAGTAATATATAATGCCCATGTCCCCAAATTGATTGACAAATTCTTCCTGAGGTACTGTCTTCCAGCTTTAAAACTCTTAAGAGAGAGACTGTGCTATGAACTGGAAAATGATAATTTTGGAATTACAAGACCTGATTCAAGTTATGATATTTATTAGCTACATGGGTGCATATTTTCCTTAGTTCTCAGAGGCAAGTCCTACAAACAACAAATTCGGGAAAGCTCCTTCTTACGTTGGAAAATAGACCGGTTGACTGATACCTGATACCTATGGACCAGTTTTCCTGAGTCCAAGATGATTCATTATGCTTAGGGTTGGTTACAGGTACAACATTATTTTAACCATAGTTATTGATCAGTCATTGAATAAGCTCTTATTATAACCTATGAATTGTGCTAAGCACTGAAGATACAAAGAAAAAGCAAAAAAAATCCTTGCTATCAAATAATTTTTACAATTTAATTGGAGACATTGTCTACTTATGACCAGAAGGGTTTAAACTCTTCATTGTTTCAGACAATACTCAATTAATAAGATACTAGAATATTTCTTTAAACTACTTAAGTGAGGATTGACTTTGTGTGAGTCTCTGTATCCTTCTGAACCTTTGTTTTTCTGTAAAATGTAGAAAATACCTGTAGTGTTTACTGCACAGGCTTGTCACAATGATCAAATGAGAAAAAAACTGCCATTCTGTGTTAGATGGAGTTGATAAACCTATTTATTATTGTTAAAGTGATCATAAGTCTGGATAATTTTAACATTAATGCTGCACTGGAATAAATGATAAAGGTCTTTAATTTCAGTGTTACACCACAGCCAGATAAAATATGGAAGGATCACCCAAAAGGTCATGGAGAGTCATATGTTGGATATGAATAGGTTAGGTCACATCACCAATGAAGAAATGCTCAGGGGAAAGTGAATAAAGGATGTGACCAGAGAATATGGTGGCCTGGTCATGCAATCTGACTGAGGATAACTTATGGGACAATCTGGGGGTTCTATTGATTGACAAACAATGTCAAGAGAACTAAAAATAGACTTCCAGCCTATTAAGTTAACCCCAGAGGGAGAATTATGGGAGGACAAGGACAAGAGTCACACAGGTCACACAAGATCAGAGGGTAGGAATTGATTTCAGTCTGCACAATTGGAGAGAAATCTGACAGTGATGGAATCTCAAATCCAAGGTACTAAAGGATCACTACAAGGATGGCAAGCAGGTTAGGAAATAGTTGGTGGACTTGTTAATTGTCCAGATCCATTTACAATATAATGGGGAAGCTAGGTGATGCAGTAGACAGAGTGTTGGACCTTAAGTCAAGAAGAACTGAGTTCAAATCTTCTCTCAGACACTTACTAGCTGTGTGAGTCTTGACGTGCTAGAGAAGGCCATGACAAACCAGTCTAGTATCTTTGCAAAGAAAACTCCCAGTTAAGTGACTCTCCCAGGGTCACACAAATAGAAGGGGTCTCAGGTTGAATGTGAATTCAGGTCTTTCTAGCTACAATTTCTGTACTCTAACCACTGCACCACCAGACTATGTGATAATACAGAATTTCAATAGAGCATAAGAAATTTGGTCCAACATAGTTTTCAATACCATAAAGGAGGAGGAAAAATCAAGCCACTGCATAGAAGTTTATGGAATTTAGTTGTAGGACTTATTTTTTACTTTACTGATTTAATTTAAACAATTTTTGCATTTTTTGTGCCAGCTAGGCAATCATATATGAGAATCAATTTGTATAAGAAGGTGAAAGGCAGTTACATATTGTGTTACTCCTTTTTCATAACTTATTAGGAAACATTTGCTTCAGAGAAGACTATGACATTTGTTCATGCAATTTTATCAAGACAATTAAACTCATACCTGTGTTCTTATCCAAAAGTAAATACCAAATTTTAAATCAATTGATTTCCAAGTCAGATGAGCTAATCAGTCATGTACTAGACATATCATGGATGTGCAAGATGATTCTTTTTTGTTAGTGTGGTATAGTAGAATGACCACTGAACTAGGAGTCAAGACTTGTTTTGTATAACCATGGCCTCAGTAATCCAGGAAGTCATTACCACTGAGTCTCATTTTTAGCATCTAGAACATGACAGGGGTATTTGGAAAAGTGCTAGATACATAAGAACTGCTTAGTGAACACTATTTGACTGACCTTTATCTTTGTGACATTAGGCAGCTTATTTATATCTCTGGATATTAGATTCTTTCACTGTCAAATCAGGGGATTGGATTAGCTTATCTTAAACACCCCTTCTTCCTAGAAATCCTATGACTATATGAAGATTGTTGATTAGTTCTTCTCTAGACCCCAAAATCTATAATTCTAAGGTTCTGAATTCTAGCTTATAGCTATGAAATCACAATAACGAAATCAACACATCACACCAAATACATCACTTAATATTATAGATGAAACTATAGATTTGAAGTCCAACTCTTACTCAAAATTGTCTGCATAATTATTTAGTTTTCGAGAGAATCTTTTTGTGGCAAGCTGGTTCCAGTGTTGGGAAGGTCTTTCAAATCTTTGACTGAAATCTGCCTCCCAGTAACTTCCACCCATTGGTTTTTGTTCTCTGTTCCTATGTGACACAAAAGTCTATCACCTCATCTCAATGACAGTTTTTCAAATATTTGAAGACAGGAACAATTTGACCTCTAAGTCTTCACTTCCTTTGGCTAAACATTCCTAAGTTCCTTTAAATGTTTCTTACTTATTATAGCTTTCAGAATCCTTGTCATCCTCATCATTCTCCTTTGGCTGTCCTCCAACTTGTTAATGTTGTTCTTTAAATGTGGTGCCAAGAATTGAAGAAAATATTCTAGATGAACCCCATCAACTCTTTATTCTAATAGATCATAATATTTAGCTGCTAGTAATTACTTGGCAATTCCAGTTGTTGAGTCTGCATCATGAAGGGTTCTCCATTTATTTGGATGCTATCTAAAGTTTGACAGAATCAAGTCCATATATACTCATCAAATTTTGACTCTATTGCCAGAACTAGTAGCCCCTGATGTCATCACAGAAACATATAATCATAGATTTATATCTAGAAAGGATGTTAGGGGCCAATGAGTCTAAGTACCTTATTTTAAAATGAGGAAACTAAGTCATGGAAAGGTCAAGTGACTTCATCATGGTTACATAGTGTCTGAGGTAAGATTCAAACTCAAGTCTTCCTGACACTAAGTTGAGTACTCTATACACTATATTACTTACTTGCCTTATCTTGCTTATTTCAATTCTACCTCCTTCATCTAGATTGATGTCTCCAACTGATCTATCCAAAGGTACTTGTTGACCTCCAAGACAAATAAGTCAATAGTTTTACATGGGCAAATTTCCTTCAACACATTGTATACTTGTGCCTCTGTTTCCCAAGAGGAATCATAGAAACAAAGTGCAGCTAACTCTCTGTTTATGCGGGCAATTTGGAGTGAGGAAGAACCCTTTCTTCTGCCAAGCAGAATAACCAGTAGTTACATGATGCTTTTCTATTCTGTCACCCTTCCTCATGCCTGCCACCTATCATGAGCCCAGAGAAACTGAAACCTTCTCCTTTTCAAGAAAACATTAGGAGTACTCTGCTGTAGAATGCATTCTACATTGACCTCATACATAGATTGATTCTGGCAAGATCTGGAGACTAGAGCGAAGAAGTATAACATGGGAAATAATGGGAAAAGCTTCACTTGGATTTAGTTAGTATTTTTTTAGGTTACCTGGTCAGTATGGTTTGTACAATGTCTGCCACTATTGTTCAGCATCATGTGAGGAGGAGCATGCAAGATTTGGATAAGCCAATGTTGGAATTTGGAAAGAAAAGGATAAGTAAGGATAATTTAATGGTAGAAGATAGTGTCATGTTGAACTAGTTAATTTAATGGTAGAAGATAGTGTCATGTTGAACTAGTTAATTATAAGACAAAGATTTCAAAGGGAGAGAATGAACTAAAGATAGGATAGTTTGATTGGGAAAGCAAGGAGGGGTAGAATCATTGGAGGTCATGATATCAAATGAAACATTTGGAAGAGGTGAGATGAAGATAAATAGAATGTGATATTAGAATATCAAGTTCTGTATCATAGGGCTTGAACCTACATTCATGTGAACCTACATGATGAGGACATGAAAGGTATGGCCATCTCTGTATGTGATACAAATATTAAGTTTAGAACACTGATTATCTGGATTGACTGCTATCTTTTGTATTTGCTGTTCTTTTGCATTTAACTCAATTCCTAGCACATAATAAGCACAGTAGGCTTAATACACATTTGTACTTCCTAGTTGGGAGAGTAGGATGTTTGAAGGGACATGAACTTATACAGTCATCCTTTCTCCATTACAAGGGTTAGGGACATAGTGTCCCCACGACCTGGAGATCCATGTATAATTTTTTGATCGTCCTTTCATACCAGAGAAGGTCTGATTTTTGGGGGGTATTTATAGTATCTTATTGTAAAATTTGGATTAAGTATTTGGTTTGGCTCTGTGTCATCTGTTAGCATTCATATATCTTCTTCAGTTTATGCAAAACTCCCCCAAAATTCCATTGAGTCCTCAATGTTTAGGGACAGTTTAGGTGTAGCTGACTAACTTACCCTTCCTCATTAGCTCCAAGCTTGCCCCTTGCTAGCAAACTATTGATTATATTTTGGAGTTGATGGGGTAAAATGTGGGGAAAATGTTTGCTCCTGTGATGATGGGTCTATGTTTGACCAGATTCAACAACCACTCCAGTCCTCTCCAGATGTGTTCTTTCCTTGCTGTCACATTGCCTCCCTGGGGGTATCATTCCTCTGAAAAATTTGATCTTTTCCATAAGACAGTCCTGGGATCAGTGACAGTGCTACAGGATGTTAATTATTTCCCGTTTTTCATTTTTGCTAAAGAATAAAATATTAGAAAGAAAAGTGAAAAATAAATATTTTCTAAATCTTGATTTCTAAGGCATTAGGTTCCATTATCAACAATACTAATGTCTAATGGTGAAAGAAACTTTGGCAAGAAGGATGTAAACTAGCTATAGTCAAATCTTCAACTACAATATTTGATATCCTCTACTCTCAATGACTATAGAGATAATTATACCACGTATAAAGAATGCAGATTGGAGCCCAAGGATGAGGAGTCCACCATTCATTCTGGATTAAATATTTATATTAGTTTCCAGTATATATTCATGGATCTTCTTGTTGGTGCTAAATGATATAAAGGGAATGACTGAGATTTCCATCTCAGCATATAAATTTCCACAGATCAGGCTCCATGCCAGGAGACATGACTCCATTTTCAAATCTATTCTCTTGGGTCAGAGGACAGAACACACACAAGTGTTCTGAACTGGTTACTTCTGTTCTTACTACTGTTAAATACTATTAGACAGGGCTGTGACCCAAGTGGATATTGTGAAGTTATTGCCCCACAGAAAACATATGGAGCATGTAAACACCTCAAAACTGTTTTCTTACTAGGTGGAGAAACTTTATGTTTCTCATAACTTTTTGTGATGATGGCACTAATAGATCACAAATATTTATTAAACACCTACTTTGTACAAGTTGTTGTATTGGTTGCAATAAATATACAGAGAGTACTTTCCCTCAAAAGGCTTACATAAGGGCATACAGATTTGTAAAGAGAAATAAATGAAAATAATATTTTAAAAGAAAATTTCATAAAATAAGTGAAGAAAAGGAGAAAATTTCTGAGATCATGCAAAAGACCTTTGTAGAGTCATCATTTGAATTGAACGTTATAAGGGTCTAGGATTTTGAAAAGACAGAGGAGAAAGAATGAAGAGAATCTCAAGAATAGCGAATAGCCTAGGCAAAGCTACAGAGATGGGAAATAGGAGATCCCATAGGAGGAATACCAAATGTCTGTTTAACTGAAGCATGGAGTTATTGAGGATTAGTGATACATAATTAACCTAGAACAATAAGGTAAAGTCAGGCTACAAATCTAAGAAAGAGAGAAGGGACAACATCAAGGTACAGCTGAGCTGAAACAGAAAGTTTTAAACAAAAGAGTACTAAACAAAACTAGAAAAGAACATTGCAGCTCATTGGTCCTTAAAATTTAGGCTAAAGCACTTATATTTCATATTAGAAGCAATAGAGAATAAAGTAATATTTTTGAGTAGGGAAGTAATATGTGTATTAAGAAAATTGTTTGGGAAGCTGTGTGAAGAATGAATTAGATATGGCAGAGGCTCAAAGCAAGAACAATTAGGAGACAAATAGTAATCCAGGTAAGATGTGATGAAGACATGAATTATAGCGATAGCTGTGTGAATAGAAATGAGGTTTGTTGGCATGTTTTGTTTGTTTGTTTGTTTTTATGAATCTATGCTGGCTTTTGGTGATCACTTCTTCCTTCACTGAATATTCCTGAACTATATATTATAGACTTTTTCTAGCAATTAAAATCAAGTTCATTTTTCTGATTCCTCTCTTTTAATATTTTGAACATTAGAACATTTGTCCTTCCATTTGTTGAAACTCTCCCATCCTTCAAGTTCTTTTGAATACTACTGATGGAAAATCAACAAACATATCTCTTTTGTTTCTTCTTTCAGTGACTTAGGATAGTAGTGCTGGTGATTAAAAATCATAATTATCTGCTAGGTGGTCTTTTACCATCTTCTTACTTATATATCAATTTCCATCTTTGATCTATTCATTCCAAGTCAAAGGTTTCTTCTGGCAAGAAAGAAAAAGTTAAGTTAAATAGCTGAAGTACATAGGTCATGAGAACTCAAGAGGAGAGATCATTCCTAACTAGGGTGTCATGGAGTGATCTATAAAAGAAAAAACATTTCAAATAGATCTCAAAAGATGGAGAGACTTTTATAGGCTACTTGGGGGATGAATAAGGCCTTTTCATGTAACTGGAATAGTGTAAACAAAATCACGGCAATAGGAAAGATGATATGTTCAGAAAGTATTAATTGTTCTAGTTTGCAGTCAAGTCAAACTGCATGAAGAGGAATCATGGAATCTGATGTAAGAAATAGAATTGAGTCAAATTATAGTAGGTCTTGGACTAGTAAAGGAGTTTGCATCGTGTTTGTCTTATATATCTGTTCTGCATTCATAATTAGAGTGCAAAGTCTTGAAGGTTAAGGTTCGTGTCTTTCATTTCCTTTGAAGCTGTTACCCACAATCCTAGGTTGAAAATTCTTGAATATATTAATGACCATAACATTATGATCATACCCATCAATTTTCCTATTTTCAAATGGCTAGAGTATTCTGTGAAGATGTAATCAATCAAGAAGCACTTATTAAGCACTTACTATATGCTAGACACAATGATATACACTGGTAATAGAAAAACAAAAAATGAAACAGATTGATTCTCAGGAAGTTTACAATCACTCATGAGAAATAATGTGCTATTGTTCAGTTGTTTTAATAGTGTCCAACTTTTTGTTATTCTGTGTTTTTTTTTAGCAAAGGTAGTGGAAAGGTTTACCGTTTCCTTCTCTGGCTCACTATACAGATAAGAAAATTGAAGTAGGATTTAGTGACTTGCCCAGGGTCACATAGGTTTGAAATCAAAAAGATGAGTCTTCCTGAGTTCAGGCCCAACACTCTCTGTTGCACCTAGCTGCTAAACATCATATATATGCTATGTAGATACAACCAATATGAGGGCCATCTCCAGGTGTCCTGGACCCAGATGGCTCCAGAAGAGAAAGGGAGGCTGATGACTCATCACCCCTCTCTCACTCATCCATGGCATCACCTTCCTGATGTCATGGTCTTCTTCCAGAATGAATCATAAACAGCAACATCCAAAATAAAAGAAAATACAAGGAGAGGAAGGGTTTTCACTTGGAGCCCAAGGAAATTAAAAAAAAACAAACAAACAAACACAAAAACAAGTGTGATTGAGTTCAACTTTGAAGTACGCAAGGAATTCTAAGGGGCAAAAATGAGTAAAGGATGCATTACAGGAATGGGGGATAGCCTGTATAAAAGTATAGAAATGCAGAATGGAATAATATTTGAATAACAACAAATAGGCCAATGTGGCTAGAATGCGGAGATCATGGAGATGGGTTTTGGTGGGTAATAAATATGAAAATACAGTCTGGGGTTAGATTGTGAAGGGCTTTCAATGTCAAAGAAAGAAGTGTCGATTTTACCTTAGCTACGGTAGTGAGTTATTGAACCTTCTTGGTAGGCAAATGACATAGTCATACTTGTATTTAATAATAATTAGGCAGTCATGTGAGTGATCCAGTAGAAAAGGAAAAGACTTGAGGCAGGGAGGTCAAGTGCTATTGTTGAGTTGTTTTAGTCATGTCTGACTCTTTGAGACCCATTTGAGGTCTTCCTGGCAAAGTTACTGGGGTGGTTTCCTTTTCCAACTCACTTTACGGATGAAAAAGTTAAGGCAAACAGGGTTAAATGACTTGCCTTGGATCAGAGAGTTAGTAAGTGTCTGAGAACAGATTTTAACTCATGAAGATGATGTCTTCTTGATTCCAAGTCCAGTTGTCTATCCATTTCACCACCTCGTCAGCCTGGTTGGGAGGCCAATTAGGAGCCTGTTTTAACAATTCAGGTAAGAGATGATGAAGTCCTGATCTAAAGAGATGGGATATGATTGGTAAGAAGGGAACAAGCATGTGACATGTTATTGAGGTAAAATTGACAAGACTGACCAACTAATTGGAAATTGAGAAGGAGACAGAGGGAGAAAGAGAGGAAAAGAGATGAGGGAGAGAGAGAGAGAGAGAGAGAGAGAGAGAGAGAGAGAGAGAGAGAGAGAGAATAAGAATAAAGGATGACTCTGAAGTGTGAACCTGAAGGACTGGGAGTATGGTGTCACCCCTGACAGAAATAAGGAAGTTAACATGAAAAATTTAAACTGAGTTCTATTTTATACCAAATATTTTTTGAGAAACTTAGACAATACATCTTTATCTAGATAAGCCTAGCAAGCAGTCAGCAATGTAGGATTGAATTTCAGGATAGAAACTAGGACTGGATATTTAAAAAATGGTAGTTAGTGCTATTGAGATGATAACTAAACACACGGTAACTAATGAGGTCACTAAAAGAAAGGAGGTACAGAGAAGATAGAGAAGAACTAGATAAAAACCTTGGAGTGTACCCGCAGGTCATAGATACTGACCCAGAAAAGAAGCCTGCAAAGGAGATAATTTGCATAAAAGAGAATATTGTTCAGGAAATACTGACTGGTAGACATATTTAACATCTTATTTTATCATAGTTTTTTTTTTTAACATAGTTGATGATGCATGTCCACAGATATGTGAGGGAACCATGAAAATCAATGTTACTTCTATCATTAAATAAGGGCATAATCACATTTGAAGTGACATGAATGTTGTGAGCCTATACAAGCCACACTGCTATACATCCTATGACAGCGAAAAGAACATTGGGTTTAAGTTCAGAGAATCGAGTTCTAATACTATTTTCACCTATAACAACTAAATGGCAATGGCGAAGTCATTTCATCTCTATGAACTTCAATTTTCTAATCAGCAAAATGGGAATAAATATGATTTTGCTGCTTAATTCATCAAGTTAGAATGAAGAAAGTGCTTTGCAAATCTTAAAAAGCCATAGAATTGTGAGCAATCATTAAGATATTGAAACTGGACTAGGCAAAATTATTTTCAATTTTATCAGACTTTCACTGATATATTCTAGTCCAAATTGATTTAGGAAGTCCTATCCTTCCAGCACATTTTTCTCTTATACATGTGAACACAATATTGTATTATTTCACATACAAAACCTTCACAAGGTTATCTTTTTGTTTGATTTGCCTGGTGCCTCCCTTGTCTCCTAGGCCGGCATTACGCATTCTGAATAGGACCCTGTGAACATAATTAAGGGTCATGCGTATGGTATCAGGAGAAGGGGATAAGGAATTAATTTTGTAGTTTTTCTTCCCTGGGCTACAAATTGGTTTGTAAGTTACTATTCAGTTCAGCAATACAGAGCTCAGAGGAAAAGACCATAGAGCTACATCTGTGCTGCCTTAGACGGCAAGAAGAGAGAAGAAAGAATAAGAAAAGATTAGATTTTGTACATACACAAAAAGGAACTTCACAGTATGCTTTGGGAGAGTGATTGATTTTTTTTCCGGTGAGGTGTGTATGTATATATGTGAGTGTGTGTGTGTGTGTGTGTGTGTGTGTGTGTGGGTGTGTGTGTGTGTGTGTGTGTTTTAATCAAGTTTCATTTAATTGTATGGAAACCATTACAGCAAAACCAGACTGACCTTTGGGGAATTTGTTCACGTATACTGCGTATGGTGTAGACATCAGAAGAAGAAGTTGTTCTGGAGTGACTGAAAAAACCTCAGCAATTTTGGTAGCTGTTTTTCTAATTTCCTTCTTTTATTTAATCATAGAAACCAAGCTGATAGTTTAAGAAATATATATTAAGTGCCATCTTTTTTCAGAACTGCATGATAAAATGCAGAAAAAGAAGACGGTTCAGTGAAAGTTTCTCGTATAAAAGAAATAACATTTTTCTCATTTGCTATTTTACAAAAGTATTATGAATGCTTTTGTTAAATCATAGTTATTCCAGCTACTACCCTTCCCTCTTTGGGCCTCCCCGTGGGTGGTTGTTAATAGCGCAATAGAGTTTGGGATGAAGGACTAGACTCATGCCAAGAAATCAAACATTTGGATCTAAAATATGGTTTGGGGTTTGTTGGTTTGTTGTTGTTTTAGCATCCGTTGCCATGACAGCAGCAAATGCTTCAAGGAAAAGAAAGCCTTTGCGCATCTGTATGTGTGTGTGTGTGTGTGTGTGTGTGTGTGTGTGTGTGAGAGAGAGAGAGAGAGAGAGAGAGAGAGAGACAGAGAGAGAAAGACAGAGAGAGAGAGACAGAGACAGAGACAGAGACAAAGGGAGAGAGAGAGAGGGAGGGAGGGAGGGAGAGAGACCCAGGTTTGCTTTAATACTTTAAGGTACAGAGTTACATCTATGCAAGTTTTCCTTCTACTGCTAAAAGACTGCATTACTCCATGCCTGAATAGATTATGATTAAAATAATCTATTACCAAGCAGACTCCTAGTGATGAGACCATAAAACTCATGTGTGTATATATATATATATATACATACAAACACACATGCACATATATATACATACACACAGAGAAAATATTGCAACCTCTGATATCACTGTTGTTGACCTAGAATAAATTGCAGAGTTCATTAGAGTGAAGAGGTTAAGATGGATGACCATCATTTCTCATACAGTGAGGTGATCGGGGGCAATTGACTTACTTGCCAAATAATGTAAATTGTCACTAAGTGTGTGTGTGTGTGTGTGTGTGTGTGTGTGTGTGAGAGAGAGAGAGAGAGAGAGAGAGAGAGAGAGAGAGAGAGAGAGAGGGAGAGAGAGAGAGCAGGGAGCTATTAGTCTAAAGAGATGTAACTATCAAACACAGTTTTTCATTAAATCTTTAATTTTGCATGGAAAATGTCTGGAATCATCCTAATATTCAAAAAGATCTGTGATCTCATTAGCCTGAGAGTTCTCTCTAACAAGTGACATTGCATCCCATTCATGCCATATCATTTTATTCCACTTTCATCTATGTCTTACTAAAAGCATACAGAGGGACAACCTAATGAATTGAAGGCTATCCTTGCTTTTTTGCTTTGTCGTGAGTGTATTAAATCTATTATAAGTCTTTTTCTGTTTGTTAAAATGTAGCAATTTTTTTTAATGATGTTATTTGATGTCAAGTCAAATTCACCTATGTCTGCCAATTCTGTTCTTTTTCTTCTTTTGAAGAAAGTGATCATAAGGAGGTATGAAGCTTTTGCCTATTTTAATTATATTTAGCTATTATTATATATATACATATGCACACACACATATATATATACATATTCATATATATGTATGAATATATATACAAATGTATATGCATTTGTATGTGTAGGTTACTGGCCAATAAGGCTTGGACTAGTCTTCAGATCAGCTAGATATGTGCATACTTTTTTGAATGATACAAACCTCGGTGATATGGTAAGTCTACTTTTTGACTTGTTATTGGAGGGGCTCTGCCTCACTCTCATCCCCACCACCATTTCAGAAAACTCCTACTTATTCTCAGACTATTTCTTCTCAGACTGTTTCTTCTCAGCTTTCTGTACTTTAACCAAAAGTTTTTTAATTGACTGTTAACTGAAACTGAGTTGTTTTGTCCTCTCTCATTTCTTTCTCCTGAATATTGTCTTTCCTTTCCAAAATACTTTCACTATTATCCTAAGTGGTATTTAACAGTGCTACTACCCACATCTCTATTAACTTCTTCTGGTCTCAAGGGCTTTCAATGTTTCTAAAGGCGTGAACACACATTAAGGAGACCATGACATTCTATTATTTTCTAAGTTTTCTTTTCCAATGTCTCTTCTAAATCTTCCCTTCTCTTTATTCTCTTCCCACTTACCTTTGGCCAAAATTCACTCTTAGCTATAGTTATCTCCTCTTTGTCACTTGAAAATATTGTTTTTGTCCTCTGCCTGCTAACTTTGTGTCACCTACAAGATATAAACAAAATAGAAATTAAGTAATTTCATTTTGTCCATTGAAATAGAAATTCTCCATTTTCTAGTAGTACAATGGGAGGACCCTGAGTGTAGTAGAAGGGGATAGTATAGAATCCATTCTTCTCTGACTCTACTTCCACTAGCTACGTATCTATATGTACTACTAAGTGACTCCCATTTCTACTTGAATTTGAGATCACTGGTCTATAGAGAATCTAATGAAAATTAATAAGAGGAGAGTGGCTTGTCTACTATTACTAGAATATCTTAATAATAGGTCACATTCTTCTAAGACTAGTGACTTTAGATTGTCAATTAAAACTGCATTTTATTTTTCTGTTGGCTGCAGAACCTCAGTGCATCTAGATCAGGAAATTGAACTCATTTTAAGAATCCAAGTGATAACTTGATATCTATTCACATATCTTCTGCTTGAAATTCATGTCAGCTATGTTTATTCTACCCTTAATAGGTTGAAGATGTTCTCAACGATAGTGAAGATGGAAACAAAACAGGCTCCAAATAATTCTCTTTTATCTCTGTTTTCTGTTACAATTCACCTTAAGTACTGCATCTGTTCTTTTCTTTCTACTCTGAGCAGACTTTTTAAACGTTCTTTTTAGTATTCTTAGGGCTTTTTTATGAAGCTTCACTTGTTTTAGGTTTTGCCTTCCTTATCTTAATGGACTTTTCCATTCTTTTGTATTCATCCTGAATTTTCTTTTTATGTCCATGCACTTTTTATGTTCATCTGAGCCTCCAGTGACCTTCTTATGTAACTATATTAATTTCTTTCGATTCTTATAATCTCCTTACCTTTTTTTATTAGGATCATTTGCTATTCTACTACTAGAACTTCGTTTTTCAAAACATTTTCTCCTCTTGACTTTTGCTCCATTTTGTCCATTTTAGCAATGAAATCATGTTCAAATATTATCTGAAAGTTATTTTTAATCTTTATTCCCTTCAGATAAGATTGAGGATGGAGCTGAGCTAGGTGTACCATCCCTCTCAGTAAACACACACACACACACACACACACACACACACACACATTTTACTAAAGAAATTGATGTAGCTTTCCCTTCTTTAGTTACTACAAATTTCAAAATGACATGATCACTTTCTTTCAAAGTTCAGTCATTTCCTTTCTCGATTTTATGTATATCAGAATTAAATCCAGAGTAGCAACTATTCTAGTCGCTTCCTTATGCTTCTGGAAGTTTAAATTATCACATTTCAAGAAAAGAATATATTGGATCCTCTGTTTATAATGGAATGAGACTTGGAACATCTGTGTTTTCCCTAGCACGAATATATCTTGGCTCCATGGCCTATGTTAGGAAATCATCATTCATATCCCCTTTTTGGCAAGGTGGTTTGTTGTATACTTCTGAAGCAATCTCTCTCTCTCTCTCTCTCTCTCTCTCTCTATCTCTCTCCTGTCTGTCTCTGTCTCTGTCTCTGTCTCTCTCTTTCTCTCTCTTTCTCCTTTTACCCTTCTTCAAGTAAACTCCAACATGTTTCCATTCTAAGATTTATGAATTTTCACACATCTATACCTTCTTGACATGCAGCACCCCTCATTTCCCACTTATGATTCTATAACACGTATTTATTTTAAATGAGGAATATATTTCCATTGCTAAAGTTCAAGTATAAGTCCATTACCATCAAGTCTAGATGATATCAGTGAGATTAAACTTATGTTTGTATTAAACTTTCAGATTCTCTGTGTTGGTATGTAAATGTTTGGGACCATAAGTTTTTGAATCTAGGCCTTTGTTTAATTGTTTTCTCATTTGAATAATAATGAGATGTTTCCACTATAATTTCACTTCCTGTGTCCTTAATATAATTTAACAGTTGTAGTTTGGATTTTTCTCACTTTCCTTCCATATATATTTTAAAGCTATTTTGATCAGACTAATCTTTCTCCAATCAAACATTTCTTTTCAATCTTTATGATATTTATCTATCCTTAGCAAATAACTCATCATTTTGATTTACCATGGTCCTGGAAACAATAGCCAGCTATTCATTTTTTGTTTCTTTTCCAAAAAAAAAATGAACTTTCAATTGGAATAATAAATGAAAATACCACTTGTGCCTCCAAGTCCCACAAGTTCCTAGCCAGGATATTAGAGTCACTAGTAACTCTTTCCAGGTTTCTTCTGGAAGGATTCCTTATTCCCACATGAAGCAGCAAAATCTGGTAGCAGTTTGATTTTGTGAGTCTTGTTTGGCTTTTTATCATATCTCAAATACACACTTCAGGAAGTTAACATAAATCCCAGTCAGTCATGTCAGGTATGTATCCAGCCACCTCCATAAAACCTTGGGAACAGAATAGGGAAGAACCTTTCACTGACCCTCATTATGCTTTGTAAAACATCTCAATAACTATATGGTTGACAGAAATAGAGCTTTATTTAATGGTTTCCAAGTTAGCATGTCATAGAACCCAATGGGAGTTATGGTTGCTATGGTGTAAGAAGCACACTTAAGTGTTTGGCTAATACCAGATCCAAGTAGCATTGTGAATTATATAATTTGAAAGCTCTCTTTTGTTCTCCCCATGTTAGCTTGTAAGGTTCAGTATTCTTGTTATATCCAAAATCAACCACTCTGGTATCTCACCTTTCTTCTCCTTCCATATTTATTTAGTCCTAGGCCTCACTTCTTTAGCTTTCTGCTACTATCTAACTTGAATGGGAGTTGCTGTTGTTGAGTTTTATCTGATTCTTTGTGACCACATTTGTGGTTTTCTTGGCAAAGATACCAGTGTAGTTTGTCATTTCATTCTTCAGCCTATTTTACAAATGAGAAACTGAGGCAAATGGGGTTAACTGACATGTTCAGGGTCACACAGCTAATAGGTATCTGAGTTCAGATTTGACTCATGAAAAAGACCCTTCCTGATTCTAAGTCTAGTGCTTTATCTATTGTGTCATCTAGCTGCCTCAAATAGCTTAAGCAAATGTAGCTAAAGTCTCCATTCATGCAAACATGGCCACTCCCAGTAATAAGGTGACTTAATTGATTAATTCAGTGTTTGCAGATCTCTTAAGCAATATATGTAACAAGAGAAAGTTCAAGTATCCTGAATGGCCAAAATGGAAATAAATTTATTGTATTTGAGATCATTTGAGATCGGCAGTCTTACCTAATAAGAACTGGTTATCTACTCACTGGGGCAACAAAGAAGCCAAGAAATTACAGAACTTTGACTAATGAATGCAAGAATCTAGGGATTCAAGTGATTATTTAATTCATTAAATTTGACTATGTTTTTGGGATAATGTCATTGATTAAGGCTTGATTCTGATGGAACCTAGAAAGGGATATGTTGTAACCATGAATCGCTGCTACTGAGGAATATGTAGAAGTGATGAGGTGATAGGACCTCTGGGTGAATTTTTTACTGCATAATGTGACTACAACTCCAATTTCATCCATGACCTTTAGAACCACTTTAACTTGCCATGAAGTAATGGAACTATAAAAAACGGTATTAGATCAAGGAATTTGGTTTCTCCAAGGCCAAGTCACATGCATAATGCCCACAACTGATTGAACAAAGCCATTTTTTATTGAGTCTAGTGGAATGGCATGTTCATGGTGAAAGGTACAAAACAGCTTGAGGCCCCTCCTTTTTAGTTGTTGAGTTCTCAGCAAGCCAAGAAATGCATAGATAGGCGTATGAGCAGATAGATGATCCTCAACTGAAAAAAGTAGTGGGCCAGAAAATTACATGAGAATTCAAAGCTCTACTTCACAGCCCCAAAGAACCCATTCTGGTTTTGTTAGATTCCTTGATTTTCTGATCTCTTCCTTGGCTAATTAGGAAGGAATTAATGACTCCATTCTCACTTATATTCCATTTGCATTCTCTTTAAGATTATACCTCTTCCTACTTCTTTATGTCTTCCTACCTACCCCTTGTTTATTTTTTTTTTTGCATTTTTAAAAAATTTTAAACAAATACAAAATGAGAAAAGAAAAAAAAGTGTCATGTACATGGCAGACCATAAGAGATGAATCAATATAAAACAATAAATTTCCATTTCAAAAAAATCTATACAATAAATACTACACATTGTTTTCAAACCTGCCCAGCTTTTCCTTGCTTCTTTATTGGTTTTCTATTTTCCTTAGCTGCGCAGTGTTTACTTAATTCTTCCCTCCTTTCCTCCAGACCCTAAGACAACTACAATTCAGTGGATATACACATACACACACTCACACACATACGTATACATATATATATACACACATATATAAACATTCATACATATATACTCATACACACACACACACATACATATAAAACACTGTATTTTCCTTATTTTCACCTGTCATCTGTTTCTCTGAAGGTGGATAACATCTTCCTTTATAGGTCCCAGTCTTTCCATGTTTTCCAAGTTCATCATTTCCTATATCACAATAGTATACCAACCCAATCACATCCTATCTGAGAGATTGTCAATGAAAGTTTCTTTTTCCCTTTCAGGATTATACTTAACTTTGCTGCGTAAATTACCCTTGGTTGTAATCCCAGCTATTTTGTTCTATGGAACCTAGTGTTCAATGAAGAAGCTGCTAGTTCTTGTGCAATCTTTTTTGTAGCTCCATGATATTGAAACTGTTATTTCTTTCCCTTGTTGCTTCTAATAACTTTTACTTAACCTGTGATTGAAACTTGTCTATAAAATTCTTGTAAGTTTTCCTCCTGATACCTCTTTCAGATGATGATGATTTCTGCTTTGACTTTTTTTTCTATAACTTCAGGGTAAATTTTTTTGCAATATTTCATCAAGATTTTTTAATCATAATTTTCAAGTAGTACAATTAGCCTTATACTATTCCTCCTTTATCTGTTCTCTAGATTAGCTGCTTTTCTGATAAGATATTTCACTTTCTCTTCTATTTTTTTCATCATTTGATTTCATTTTATTATCTCTTTGTGTCTTAGAACATCATTAACTCCCCCTTACCCAATTCTCATTTTCAAGGAATTACTTCCTTCCTTAAGTTTTTGATTCTCTATTTCAAGTTGTTGATTTTCTTTTCATAGTTTTCTTAACTTTCTTGGATTTCCCTTAGTTTTTTTTTCTATTTTTCCTCAATCTCTGTTATTTGATTTTTAAGTCCTTTTTAATATCTTCCAAAAAATCCTTTCTGTGATTGGGACCATTTGCCATTTCTCACTAAAAAAGAAATGGTTTTTTTAAATCCATTATCTTCCTCTGAATGTGATTGTGTTCTTTCTCCTTTGCTTACTTATTATTGATTTATTTATTCACTCATTTATCTACTTTGTTAATGTAGTTTGTTTATTTATCTGGTATTAGTGTAATCAGGTTATAGTTCTTAAGTATGGGGAATGATGCCCCACTTCTCAGGTACTTTTTACTGTTGTTTTCTAAAGTCTGTCTCGTGGTTAAGTCTTGGGTTCTCCTCTCTACTCCCAAACTATAGCTAGGGCCTCCAGCCACATTGTCCCAAAAATTGATTTTGCTCCCTTGGATGTCTGCAAACTACAACTGTCCTCTTTGACCTGGAACCAAAAGCAGGGACTTTGTTCTCCTGCAAGTGCCCACTACTGCACTCACCAGATGTGTACTAGCTCCTGGCATGCAGCTTCCCCATCCCTCTCTTATTTAACATGACCTGGATTCAGCATGTGGTCCCAGGATACAATTTCCATCCCCAATTATTGACTGGTTCCCTGACTGAGAATCATGTTAAGAAGATTACACCCTCTACCTTGCTCAAAAGCCATAATAGAAATTGGGGTGAGGGCAGCCCCGGATAAAAAGCAGCTGAATCTAGCTATTGGCTAGTCTTTTTTCAGGTAAATTACCCAGAGAGTCAGTGTCTTCTGTCATGCTACTCTTCTCTCAACAT
This sequence comes from Potorous gilbertii, assembly GCA_028658325.1. NCBI lineage: Eukaryota > Metazoa > Chordata > Mammalia > Diprotodontia > Potoroidae > Potorous > Potorous gilbertii. The sequence continues at coordinate 34,153,836 of CM053774.1, read as the reverse complement.
TCCTATTTTCTGTCTTCAGTTAAATCTACTGGGTAGGATTTATGCTTCGTTTATTATACATGTTATGGACCAATTTCATGAGAAAACTGAAGTCCTTGAGGGGATTTTTTCTTTGCTTGTTTCTATGGACTTTGGCCTTGAAGGGCTTTAAAAGTCATTTTTGTTTCCAATTATCACTGCCATTGGCTTTCTGGCTCCACTTCCTTCTGATTTTCTTCACGTCTTCTCTACCCCTTGAGCAGTTTGTTGTGCTTGAAGAATAAAATTCTTTCTCTCTCTCACCTCTTCACTCCAGTTAGCTTCCCCCCACTGGTCCCAACTGCTAATCGGACCATTTCACCACACTAAATTACAGCATTGTCCTAAGGCAATGAAACTTCAACATAAATGTTTCTTCTCTGATCAAAAGTATTTTAGGGAATAGGTGGATGCCTAGTGAGATTTTAGACCACAATGTATACAGCAGTATTCTCTTGGCCTTAATTTAGCCTATGAAAGGAAAAGATGAAGAAACAAACAGTGAACTGTGACTCAGATCCTGCATTTTGCCAACACGTTTCTCCCCATCCTTCAGCCTGGTGTTTATCAAAGCTTCAAGGTTAGGTTCTGTATTTCTGCAGTGTTAACATTGTCCACTGTTTCCTTTAATGACTAGAAGGATTCCATTCCCTTAGCTTTGCAGGGTCTTTCTTTTACCATCTGTCAACAGGGAAAATAGAAACAAACAAACAATTTTGCTCTTCTCTTTTTCCTTTAGTCTTTAACTTGCTCTCAAGTTAAATTGAAGAGGATTTCATTTTGCAAGCTTTTATAGAGGGCCTTTAACCAGCATTTCTGCAGAATTGTATTTGAATTATTCATTCAACTCAATCTTTACCCAGTGACTAATGTGCTAATTATACCGAAGAGTCATTTTAAGGTTGGGTTGGGTGCTCAATGCTAAACATCATTATTAAATATTCATATGGTATTTGGGGGAAAATGCTGATATGAAGGACATGGTTAAGTGTGTTAGTAACTTTTCCCTAAACCTCACATGAATTTGGCAATATCATACAGTGGGAAGGTTAGCAGATCAGAAATTGAAAGACTTGGGTAAAAAAATCTGACTTCATCAATTACTACTTGTGACCTTGGGCAAATCCCATATTTCCTCATTGTTTCCAAATGTATAAATACTGACTAATATTTATATAGCACTTTAAGGTTTGAAAAGCACTTTACTTAGGCATGTTATCTTTATTTCATCTTCCTAATAACCTGATGAAATAAGATTTTATTAAGACCACTTTCAGAAAAGGTGACTGAGGCTGAGAAATATAAAGTGATTTTCCTAGTCACAGAACAAGTCCGAGGCAGAATTAGAACTCACTTCTTCTAACTCCAATTGCATTGTTCCAGTCATCATGGAACTTAGTGGAGGACATTGGAATCAGATAATTTCTGAGATTCCCTCTAACTCAATACTCTATAATCCTATGAATTGCTACTTTTGTATTTTTGAAAGTGTCTTATCTGAGTGCCTCCTCCTCTACCATTATTTTTTGAGAGTCAATTTTGCATAGCTGATAAAATACTGGACTTAAGAGTCATCAAATTCTGTAATCAAATTCTGCCTCCAGTTCTCACTACTACCTGAATGTCTCTGGGACTCAGTTTTTTCATCTGTAAGATTATAAGATTATATCATCCTGTATTATAAGGGTATTGTATATTCTTATATCATAAAATGATATCATCGGGACGGATGCCCGCTCCAAGATACCTTTGAGGTTAATTGGTAGTGACTCTTCATATTACACATGAAATCCAATTGCCTTAGGTGACTTTTCCAAAGTATCTTAGGCAGTTAGTATCAGGACTGGAACTGGAGTTTGCTCTTCCCAGATCCAGCACTCTTTCCATTGTACTGCATTTCCTAATACTGAACTGAAACACATTTTGAGGAAGAATAATAGAATTTAAAATGCAAGGTTCCTGAAAAATGTAATTATGATGAAAAATTACTCAAGGGAGTAAAGAATAATTATCTCATTTGAAAACTCCATGAGGGGAGAGTCTATAGCTTAATCTTTATATTCCCTAGAGTGCTTCCTATATAGTAGCACCAAATGCCTGTTTTTGAAGTGATATTAAATACAAATATGAAAATGTATAGTAGACTGGAAGAGGTAGTACATCTCAGCATATCACCCAAGCTATAATATATGTATGTGCGCACACATTCATATATGTATACACATACATATATGTGTGCATGTTCGTATGCATATGTGTGCATGTATATACATATGTGTTGGTGTAAATGTATGTATATGTATGTGCATGTATATATGTGTATATATACATTTGTATGTGCATATGTATATGTATATATGTGGGTATGTATGTGTGTCTATGGATATATGTATATGTGTGTACATATGTATATAAATAAAAACTCAGGTTTTCATTAGTTGAAGAGGAGAGTAAAAATAAAGAGCCTGAGAAAATGACACAAAGAGCGGAAGTTGAGTTCACTCTGATGAATCAATCATCTGGTAGCTTTTAATCTAATTTTCAAAATATTAATCAACTGCTATGTGGAAAGTACTGTGCTAAGTTCTGGGAATGCAAAGACAAAAACAAACAAATAAAAATCACAGTTCCTGTGCTAAAGTCACTTACATTCTATAGAGCAATATAGCACATGTATAAGCTGGTGTATGAATGATGAATTCAGGAGTAACAGAGCACTGATCTATATCACTAATCTAATAAGGCTGATAAAAAAAGAAAAAAAGCTAATCATTGGAAGTGGTATGTAACCTAGGTCTAGAAAAAATAGATTTTCATAAGAAGAGAAGAGTAGGGAATGTACTCAAAGCATGGGGTCAGCCTATGAAAAGTACTCAAGTAGAAAATAAAATGTAATTCTCAGTGAATTTTTAAATCAGGAGTTTGGCTGAAATATAGGTATGTAAAGTAGAATTATGTGAATTAATCCAGAGAAGTTAGCATTTTATGTAAAAGCAACAAGGAGCCACTGAAGTTTCTTGAACAGGAAAGCAATATATTTATGCTTTAGGAATATTATTTTTGGTAATTTAGTGGAGTATATTTTGGAGAGAGGAGAGTTTCAAAACTCAGAATAAAATTATGAGCTTATTATAATAGTCCTGATATGAGGTGACGACCTCGGCCAAGGTAGTGACAATGTGAGGTGGGAGAATAGAAAGAATGTGAGAGAATTCTAAACATGGAATGGACAAGAATTGGCAACTGATGATGTGGCAGGTGAGGGAGAGGTGCCAGTTAAGAATTATGACAAGTTTGTAAACCCTTGTGTTCAGAAGGATAGTGATGTCTTCAGTGGAGATAATTGTCCTACTTTTTAATTTGTAAACTTTGAGATTCTATTGGACCTTTCAAATGAAGATGTCAAGCATATAAATGGGACTAGATCTCAGGAGAAAGAATACAGCCCAAAATATAATACTTGATGTTATCTACAAAGAGATGATAAATGAACACCAGGGAACTTGTCACTAAGAGAGGGTGTGGAGATGGATTAGGGCTTAGGACATCACTTAGGAGGCACCTACACTTAAGGACCAGAATATTGGCAATGACTGAATAAGGGGAATGAAAGAGAATGCATAGATAAGTAGGAGTAGATTCAGGAGGGAAAAGCATTATGAAATTTGAACCAGGGGACAATATCCAAGAGGACGAGATCAACAGTGGCAAAGCCCATAATGTGATGAAGAAGAATGAGGACTGAGTAGGAGTTAAGAGGTATTAGGTAACTTCTAACAAAGATGGTGAAATGAAAAATTGTAGTGGAAATCAGGTAACCATATACATATTCTAGGAAAAGACAAAAAGAATCCCAGATTGAACAACAATAAACAAAACCAAAGAGAAACAAAAATTAAGCTTCTTCACCCAGTTCAGAAAAGTACAAAAATATTACTAAAAGCCACTAGAGACGTGAAGAGAGTTCACACCAACGATGCTAGCACATACCCTGGAGAACAAATTGAAAATTCATAGAAGCTGAAAGGTTTTCCCAATAAATGAGCCTATGATTACTGATAGAAGAACCCCTTCCAGGAATACCATTATAAATCTCACTAAACAGGTTGAAAGCCAGAGGAGACTAGGAAAGAGAAAACAATAAGGAAGCCAAAGTGAGTTTGTCTGAAGTCAGCCAGGGACCTGAATAAGAATTCTCCAGTAAATCTGCAAAAGAACATTACCTCTATTAAACAGATACCTGAAGCAAAATTCTAGTCTTTGTCTATCTGAAAGGAACCGTTAGACAAAAGATAGACCCTGTTCCTATAGGTTACTGGGCAGTGAGACAGAATACTCCTAAGTATTCCTCAAAGCAATGTGAACCAGAGTTTGAGACAGAGTCAGTTCAGCACTTGAATACTTATAGACTGAGTACAGGAAGCATGAGACCCATTCAAAATCTAATTACTTACCAGGACTTCTTAGGGATACAGCAGGGGATTAAACTAACTCATAGTTTGGGATTATGAAAGCAGAAAGAAACAGAAATAGTCAAAGAACCATCAGGAGACTAAGACAGAAAGATTAAGGTAAACTGTGAGATCTGGTACCAGCTACAACATCAAGAATAAAATAACAACAGCATGCAAATTGCTGAGAAGGCAGGATCAAACAGGGTTTACACAACACATTCAGGAATGCTGGAGGGAGGGAGGTGGAGAGAAGATGGTGAAGGAAAAGAAGGGACTTCCCTGAGCTCTTCTCCAGAGCCCTGTAAGCATCTGTAAAAAATGACTCTAAACAAATTCTACAGCTACAGAACCCACAAAATGAGAGAGTGAAACAAATCGTCAGCCAAAGACAACCTGGAAAATTGATGGGAAGAGTCTAAAGCACCTGGCAGGGAGTGGAGCACAGATCAGCATGGGGCCCTACCAGCACATACAGCCCAGAGGAAGCCTCAAGGGATTGAATCATTGGCAGCTATGGCAGTTTTCAGCCTTCTCAAACCACAAAAGACAAAAAAGTCAGTGAGAAAATTCTATGGGACCTGGGTGAAATAAGAACACCCTGTCTGTACAGGTGTGGCACCAGCCGAGGGCAGTGGAGGTGGGGTGGCATGCCAGCAGCAGCAGCAGTGGCAGCAGAAGCTGTTTCCAAAGCTATAAGCCAACAGACAGTGGGGAATCAAGTGGCAAATACAAAATCCCTGAATCCTGGGACAGTACACCCACTTCCACCCAACCCCCCACTGGAATCAGAGTCCTACTTTGACAAAGAGTTAAGAAGTCAAGTATTGGACTGGGAGAATGAGTAAACATCATAAAAGAACTCAGCCTATAGGGGATGGAGTCAAGATGGTAGAGTGCAAAGACCAATCTTTAGAAGCTCCCCAACATAGCCCAAAAAATACCTGTAAAAATTGACTCTAAACAAACTCTAGAGCAGCAGAAGCCACAAAGGACAGAGTGAAAGAGATTTCCAGCACAAAAAAGCCTGAAAGACCAACAGGAAAGGTCTATAGCACCAGTCAAAGGTTGCACAGCACAGCAGGGACAGGACCTGGAACAGGCTTCAGGGAGTCACCACTAGCAGCTGCAGTTCCCAGATAGCTCAATCCCCAAATGCCAAAGACAGCTTCAAAGATCAGTTAGAAAGCTTCTTCACCCAGGAGAAGGGAATGTGGTCTGGACTACCAGCAGCAGCCACTGCAGCAGCAGTGTCCAGTTTGGAGCCCTCCTCCTAAAGCCCATGGGGGCTTTGAGGAGCTGACCTGAATCTCAGCTATGAGTGGTAACCTTGCCCTCTGCTTAAAACTCCTGAGAGAATTAAGCCAGTGATCTGAATCTTAGGCCTAAGTCCAGACCTGGAGTGTGAAGGATCACTGGGATGGTGGAGCCGGAGGCAGTTGTAGAGAAGGAATTATACTCCCAGATTCTGGGCAGAAAAGTTTTGGGTTGCTCCCAGATCAGTGCACCAGGCCAGGAGAGGAGAAAATGTTTGTCCCTGGGTTGTGCCATCTTGGAAGAACTGAGAACTTACAGGTTTCCAGATTATACACTCCTCTTGACAAAGGACTCAACAGTCAAGCAACTGGCTGGAAAAATGTCCAAAAAAAGGGGAAAATTAAGACTATAGAAGGTTACTTTCTTGGGGGAGAAGCATTTTCTTCCACCCTTTGGGACAAAGAAGAAAAAAGCATACCATCAGAGGAAGTCAAGGCTTCTGCATCCAAAACCTCCAAAATAAATATTCAATCATCTCAGGCCATGGAAGAGCTCAAAACAGATTTTGAAAATTAAGTGAGAGAGGTGGAGGAAAAATTGGAAAGAGAAATGAGAATGATGCAAGAAAATTATGAAAAATGAGTCAATAGCTTGCTAAAGGAGACCCAAAAATGCTGAAGAAATAACACCTTTAAAAACAGGGTAACTCAATTGACAAAAGAGGTCCAAAAAGCCAGTGGGGAGAAGAATACTGTAAAAAGCAGAATAAGTTAAATGGAAAAGGAGGTTCAAAAGCTCACTGAAGAAAATAGTTCTCTCAAAATTAGAATGGAACAGATGGAGGCTAATGACTTTCTGAGAAACCAAGAAATCACAAAACAAAACCAAAAGAATGAAAAAATGGAAGATAATGTGA
>CM053774.1:34121351-34146694 GCA_028658325.1 Potorous gilbertii | reverse complement strand
AGATCCAAAAACAGAAACTCCTAGGAATATTGTGGCCAAATTCCAGAGTTCCCAGGTCAAGGAGAAAATATTGCAAGCAGCTAGAAAGAAACAATTCCAGTATTGTGGAAATACAATCAGGATAACACAAGATCTAGCAGCTTCTACATTATGGGATCGAAGGGCATGGAATAGGATATTCCAGAATTCAAAGGAACTAGGATTAAAACCAAGAATCACCCACCCAGCAAAACTGAGTATAATAATTCAGGGGAAAATATGGTGATTCAATGCAATAGAGGATTTTCAAGCATTCTTGATGAAAAGACCAGATCTGAATAGAAAAATTGACTTTCAAACACAAGAATCAAGAGAATCATGAAAAGGTAAACAGGAAAGAGAAATAAGGTACTTACTGAAGTTGAACAGTTTGCATTCCTACATGGAAAGATAACATGAGTAACTCTTGAGACTTTTCTCAGTATTTTGATAATTGAAGGGATTACACACACACACACACACACACACACACATACATATATATATATATATATATATATATGTAGAGAGAGAGAGAGAGAGAGAGAAAGTACACAGGGTAAGTTGAATAAGAAGGGATGATATTTAAAAAATAAAATTAAGGGGTGAGAAAGGAATATGTTGGAAGGAGAAAGTGAAAAATGGAATGGGGAAAATTATCTCTCATAAAAGATGTAATAAAAAGCTTTTTCAATGGAAGACAAAATGGCAGAGGTGAGAGAGGAAAAAATGAAGTTTACTCTCTTCACATTTGACTTAAGGAGGGAATAACATGCGCACTCAATTTGGTATGAAAATCTATCTTACACTACAGGAAAGTAGGGGAGAAGGGGACAAGTGGGATGGGGGAGGTGATAGAAGGGAAGGCAAATGGGAGGAGGGAGTAATTAGAAGTAAATGCTTTTGGGGAGGGACAAGGTCAAATGAGAGAATAGAATAAATGGGGGCCAGGATAGGATGAGAGAAATATAATTAGTCTTACACAACATGACTGTTATGGAAGTCTTTTGGAAAACTACACATATGTAGCCTATATTCAATTACTTGCCTTCTCAGTGGGGATGGGCGGGAGAGAAGTTGGAACTGAAAATTTTAGGAATGAATGTTGAGAATTGCTTTTGCATACAACTGGGAAATAAGAAATACAGGCAATGAGGTATAGAAATCTATCTTGCCCTACAACATAAGAGAGAAGATGGGGATAAGGGAAGGGAAGGGGTGTAATTGTATATATAAATATATATATATATATATATATATATATATATATATATATATTGTGCTTTTTGTCTAAATGTTCTAGTCATTTTGAATGTATCTTGTTATATGGAGTGAGATGTTAGACTATGCCTTTTTTCTATCAGATTACTTTCTAGTTTTCCCAGAAGGTTTTGTCAAATAGTGAGATCTTGTCTTACTAAATGCAATCTCTGAGTTTCCAAAATATTATGTTACTGTTCTCTTTTGCTTCTATATATTGTATTTAACATGCACATTGATCAGTCACTCTATTTCTTATCCAGTACCCAATTATTTTCATAATTACATCTTTGCAATATCATTTGAGATCTGGTACATATACATATATATGTAATATATACACATATATAATATACATACATACATACATACACATATTTATACATACCCTCTAATTATCTTAATAATGAGAAGGGTCTCATGAGTTACAAATATCATTTTTCCATGTAGGAATGCAAGCAGTTCAACTTTAATGAGTCGCTTATGACTTTTCTTTCATGTTTACCTTTTCATGTTTCTTTTGATTTTTGTATTTGAAAGTCATATTTTCTTTTCTCCAGTCTTTTCAAAAAGAGTATTTCGAAGTCCTCTGTTTCATTGAAATTTCATTTTTCCTCTCAAAGTATTATACTAATTTTTGCTGGATAGGTGATTCTTGGTTTTAATCCTACCTCCTTTGATCTCTGGAATATCACATTCCAAGCTGTTTGATCCCTTAATGTGTAAGCTGCTAAATCGTGTGTTATCCTGATTGTGTTTCCATAGTACTTGACTTGTTTCTTTCTGGCTGCTTGAAATATTTTCTCACTGACCTGGGAACTCTGGAATTTGGTCATAATATTCCTTGGAGTTTTCCTTTTAGGATCTCTTTCCATAAGCAATTGGAGGATGCTTTTACTGTCTGGTTCTAGAATATCAGTGCAGTTTTCCTTGATAATTTTTTGAAAGATGATTTCTAGACTCTTTTTTTATCATAGTTTTCAGATGGTTCACTAATTTTTAAATTATCTTTCTTGAATCTATTTTCTCAGTCAGTTGTTTTTCCAATAAGATATTTCATGTTGTCTTCTATTTTTCTCATTCTTTTAGTTTTGTTTTATAATTTCTTAATTTCTCACAAAGTCATTAACATCCATCTGCTCCATTCTACTTTTTAAAGAATTATTTTCTTCAGTGAGCTTTTGAACCTCCTATTCCATTTGGCTAATTCTGCTTTTTAAAGCATTTCCCGCCTCACTGGTTTTTTGGACCTCTTTTGCCAGTTGAGTTATTGTATTTTTAAAGGTGTTATTTTCTTTAGCATCTTTTTGGGTCTTCTTTAGCAAGCTGCTGACTCACTTTTCATAATTTTCTTTTATCACTCATTTCTCTTCCCAATTTTTCCTCCCCCATTGTTACTTGATTTTCAAAATCTTTTTTGAGGTCTCCCATCATCTGAGACCATTGCATATTTATTTTAGAGATTTTGGATGCAGAAGTCTTGACTTTTTTGTCTTCTCCTGATGGTAAACATTGTTATTCCTCATCTGACAGGATGGGAGAGAATACCTGTTCACCAAGAAAGCAACATTCTATAGTCTTATTGTTTTTCCCTTTTTGGGGCATTTTCCCAACCGGTTGTTTGACTTTGGGTACCTTTGTTGATAGTAGGTTATACTCTGGGGACCTGTAAGATCTCAATTCCTCCAAAGTGGCACAATTAGGGGAGAGGAGTTACTATTTGGCTGGACTTGTGACTGAGATTCAGATCAGCTGCTCAGTTTTCCCTGGGGGCTTTAAGCTGAAGGGTCCAACAATGGAACAATGAATGCCAGGTGCTGCCGGCTGCTGCCACCACCTGGGGCCAGTGCTAGGGGAGGACTCTGCTCCCTCGTCAGGGAGGAGAAAAAGCCCTCTCATTGACCTTTGAAGCTGCCTCTGGCATTTGTTGGTTGAGGGGTCTGGGAACCTCCACTGCTGCTGCCAGAGATCCCATCACCAAGGCCTGCTTTGACCCTGCTTTCCCAGTGGCATCTGGCTAAGGCCAGGCTGTGCTCCACGTCATATGCAACAGACTTTTCCCATAGGCCTTTCAGGTCACTCTGGGCTGGAAATCTCCACTCTGTTGTTCTGTGGCTTCTGCTGCTCTAGAATTGTGTGAGAGTCTTTCTTCATAGGTAGTGTATGGGCTGTGGGGGAAGAGCTAGAGTATGTGCATCTTTCTACTCTGCCATCTGGACTCTGCCCCAGTTGACTTGTTTTTAATGAATTTCTTGTATCACTCTCATTTCTCTTCCCAATTTTTGTTTTACTTCTCTTATTTGATTTTCAAAATAGTTTTAGAGTTCTTCCATGACCTGAGACACTTCCATATTTTTTTTGGAGGCTTTGAATGTAAGAGTTTTGACTTTGTTGTCTCCTTCATTTTGCAGATGTTGGCCTTCCTTGTCACCAAAGTAAGATTCTATAGTTCGATTCATTTTCTGGTTTTTGCTCATTTCCCCATCCATTTACTTAATTTTTGACCTCTTTGTCAAGGTACCCCTCTACTTACAGTTTGTACTTTTAGTCACTAGAACCTCCCCATAGTCTGTAGGCCTACAGCTTCAGAAACCACTGCTGCCTCTGCCCCTGCTGGCTGCCACAGATTCCTTCATCTCCTCTGCTTCCCTAGAACTGGGGACTGACCACTCTCCCCCCCATACAGATCCAGCAAATTTCTTCCACTGACCTTCCAATTTGACCTCTATGTTTTGGGATTGTGAAGTCTGGGAACTGTCACAGGTATCAGAAATTCAGTCCACCCAGGCCTGGTCACATCCCATCTGTGTAAACATGGCTCATGCTGGACTGGGAGCTGCTCACAGTGTGGAGTGATAAACACTTCCTATTGGCCTTCTAGGCTGAATTGGGCTAGAGATTTGCTTCACTCTTTCGTTCTGTGGGTTCTGCTGCTCCAGAATATGTGTGGAGTCATTTTTTATACGTATTTGGTGAAGCTTGGGGGAGAGAACTAGCAAGCCTTTGCTTCTACTCTGCCATTTGGCTCCGCCTCCCTTAATTAATTCTAACATATGCTTTAAAGGTCTTATTGAATACAATTTGTATTTCATCATGGTCCAAAAAGCGTTCCTTTACTATTTCTGTTTTTCTGCATCTCTTTTGGTTTTTTTTGCCCTAATACTGTGAAGGTGCCATGAACAGCTAAATAATAGGCAAGCTTCTATCTATTTTCATTCAATATTCTCCAAAGGGCTATTATATCTAACTTTTCTAATACTTTATTCGTCTCCTTAACTTATTTTTTGTTTATTTTATGATTTATTTTATGTATTTACCTAAATATGAAAGGGATAAATTGAGGTTCCTCAGTAGTAGTGTTTACATGTCTATTTCCTCTTCTAACTTATTTAACCTTTCTTTCAAGAATTTGGTTGCTTAAACTATTTGTTGCATATATGTTCAATATTTACATTAATTCATTGTTTATGGTACAAAATGTAGTTTTGTCAATTTTGTCTTTCAAGTCAATTTTGGTTTTTCCTTTGTCTGAGACCACAGTGGCTACCTTTGTTTGTTGCTGTTGTTGCTTAATTTCATCTGAAACATAATAGATTCTACTTCAAACTCTTATTTTAACTCTGCGTATCATTCTGATTCAAGTGTGCCTCTTATAAACTGATGTTTCTGGATTCTGATTTCGAATCAAGTCAGCTATCTGCTTCCATTTTATGGGTAAGTTCATACCATTCATATTCACAAGTATGATTTCTAGGTATTTTTTCCTTTCATCCTATCTTCTCCTTTTTATCCTTCTTTTTTCACCCTGTCTTTTCCTAAAAGAAAAAAACAAAACCAAACAAACCAACAAGCAAAAAGACCAAAAAACATGCTTTGCTTCAGACCATCAACTTAATGTAAGAACGTGAAGAATCATTAGTTGATTGCAGAAGTCAATGAGATTGTAGTAGCAAGGAAGCAATGAACTCAGGGGTATGTTTTTTGAGTGATAAATCTTTACCCTTTTCTCCTCTTCCCTATTTGATCCAGCTCAGATGAGAGTGAAGTTGAAGCATTGGCCACTGCACTTCCACCATTTCCCCCTCCATTGTATAAACTCCTCCTTTGGTGCTTCTATTATGTGAAATAATTTTCCCCATTCTTCCTCCACCTTATGCTTTTTTGCAGTATGTTATTTTTTCTCACATTTCTATTCTTATTTTCATATCATTTCAAAATAACAAACTCACGCTAATGCTCTCTGTGTAAATGGACTACTTCTAACTTTTCTAATGATGATTAAGTTCTTAGACATTACATGTATCATCTTCCCAACTAAGAATGTAAGCAGTTTAACCTTTTAAAATTCCTTTTAACTTTGCATTCAGAAGATACTCTTTATACCTCTTTCAACTGGTATGGTTGAATGTCAGATTTTCTATTCAGCTCTTGTCTTTTCATCAAGAATGTCTGAAAGCCCTCTATTTCATTAAATATCCATTTTCCCCTGGTAGGAATATACTGAGTTTTGCTGGTTAAAGTATTTTTCGTTGCAATCTTAGAACCCATGTCTTCCCTTGCTAAATTTTGAGTGATCCTGACTATAGCTCTATGATATTTCGATTATTCTCTTATAGTTGGTTACAGTATTTCCTCCTTGATATACAAGATCTGGATTTGAGCTACAATATTTTGGGATTTTTCATTTGGACTTTTTTTTAGCAGGTGAATGGTAGGTTCTTTTAATTTCTGCTTTGCCCTCTAAGTTCTGGTTCTGAGATATTTTGGTAGTTTTCCTTTATAATTCCCTGAAATATCATATCTAGACTTTTCTTTTAGATAATGGCTTTTAAGTAGCTTAATAATTTTTAAATATCTCCTCTATTATTTTTCAGGTCAGTTGGTTGTTTCTGTGATATATTTCACATTGTCTTCATTTTTTCTTGGTCTTTTGACAGTTTTATTGTTTCTTCATTTCTTATGGAATCATTGCATTGTTCTTGTTTGATATTAATTGTTAAGTTCTTATTTAGTAATCTTTTATGTATCTTGTTTCAATTTATCCAATTCTGAATTTTAAAGAGTTATTTTCTTGATCATTTTAAATACATTTTATCATTTACCCAATTCTTATTTTTAATCACTATTTAAACATATATTTTTTCACTTGTATCAAGTTATTAATTTTTTTCCATAATTTTCTTGCAGAAGTCTCTTTTGCTTTCTCAATTTTTCTTCTACCACTCTTATTTTGCTCTTTTTATATCTTCATTTAATTCTCCTGAGAATTCTTTTTGGATTTGTGTTCAATCTATGTTCTTTATTTGATACTTCATTTATAGATGTTTTCAAGTTAATTTCTGAGCTTCCTTGTCACCATTGAATTTTTTTTATATACAGGTTTTATTTTTGCTCATTTTTAAGTCATTTGCATGACTTTATATTAGAGCTGATCTCAAACCTCTGGGGGTAGGAGGAGTGTATAGCCTGAGCATCTGTTTTTTATATCCTTTTACAGCTTTCCCAGAACAGTGAGGTCTGTGTTTTTAGTGCCTCCAATGTGGTGTGATCCGGATAGGGGTCTCCTCATTGCCCTCCTGTTCTGTGCTTTGATCTTTAATCAGATAGTCTCTATATTCCCACATGATCATGTTAATTCTTCTCTCAACCCCAGGCCTGTGATCTGGAATTGAGTAATGAGTGAGTAATGAGCATCTCTTCCTATATGGCATCTCTTCCCTCATTTAATACTAAGATTGGGGTCCATGGGTTTCTCTTCCCAGGGGTACAGTTCCCTTTCTTTACATTGGTATAGAGCCTCTCCCTGTAATTACTACCACTGCCACAGCCAGATATTGCTCCCATTACTAGTGCTATTCCTTCTGGATGCAGTGCTCCTGGCCATCCCTAACCATAAGTGTGCACAGACCTCTTTTTCTGTCTTTCTAAGCTGACCTGAACTTGAAAGCTACTGTGACTTTCAATTGGCTTTCTCCCTAGGATTCAGATTGACCTTTTTTTAAGGAGATTGTTTTGAAAAGTGTATGTGGCCAAAGTTCCACACAATGCTGCTTTCACTCCATTATCTTTAGTCTATCCCTTTGCCACTATCAGTTGGATTTATTCTCCATTCTTATTTTCTTGACAGCAACGTTTATCTATTCATCTCCCAAGTCAACAAACTTGTATACCTCCCAAAAGGAGTGAATGATAGACTCATAATAATGAGATTGTCACTTGTAGGAAAGCATCATCAGTGTTTATGTCTCCAATATGACACACACTCCTGAGGCCAAAGAAAAAATATCATGAAGACCTGGAGACCTTCATCATCAATGTGCCAAAAGAGGATAGGCTTATAATTCTGAGTTATTTTAATGCCAGAGTAGGCACAGTCATGGCAGGGAATCCTTGGGAAGAATGGAGTCAGAAATAGAAACAGCAATGATAACTTCCTATTAAGGACTTGTATGTCTTATGACCTCATCACCAATATCATCTTCTGTTTACCTAAATGCAACAAAACTTCATGGATTTGCAGCAAATTGCAGCAAATATTGGCATTTAATAGATTATTTCACTGTAAGGAGAAGAGACAGATTGGATATGGGAGTGAAAAAAGCCATTTTTGGTGTGTAGTGCTGGACCAATCATAGACTAATTCTGTCCCAACTAAACATTTACATTCAAGAAAGGCAGCAACTCCAAGGCAGGATGACAAGCAGAAGATTCAGCATCAATATATTAGAGTGCTTCTCTGTGTATGAACAGATTGTAACTGACTTGGAAGGAAATCTGAGTCAACATATTGTTGCTAACAGTGGAGCAGAAAAGGAACGGGTAACTTTTAAATTTGGTGTCAACATCACATTTACTCAAATACTTGCAAACACTCAAATTGGTTCAGTGAGAATGATGGGGAAATTCAGAAGCTACTAAATGAAAAAGGAGATCTCTACAGAGTCTACCATCAGGATAGTTTGTGTGTCCCTAAAATTGAACCTTTAATTCCATCAAAAGTAAAGCACTAGGAAATCTTAGAGAGATGCAAGATGCTTGGTTCAGTAAGAGAGTAGATAAAATTCTGTTTACACTGATTATAAAAAATCCAAAGTGTTTTTTCAACAGTTTTTACAATAGGGTTTTTACAATACCCTAAAAATTATTTATGAGTAAAAGTGCATCCCAACTATTTAGTGCTGATGAAGCCTTAATTATAAGGAAATTATGGAGCAATGGGCTGAACACTAATGTTCTCAATAGACTTCCATCAATAAATGCTGAAGCCACTGATCGTTTATCTCAAGTTGAAGTTAATCTTTTTTTAGCTTAACTTTCAATTGAAGAAGAGGTTTGGAAAACCATTTGGTTCCTCTTGTGTGGCTGATTCCATTCCAGAAGAGATATACAAGGCAGGAGCTCCAAAGCTGATACAAAAGCTCATGGAAATCTCCCAGATTATATGGGAAGAGGAAATTATCTCCCAGGACAAGGATGCCTCTATTGATTGTATAAAAGAAAAGGAAATAGGTTATACTGTGACAACCACAAGGGGGAACTCTCTCTTAGTTATTGCTAGAAAGATTTTTGACAGAGTTCTCCATACTGTGACTTTCCTTCATCTGAAAGATGTTCATCTACCCAAGAGTCAGCGTGACTTTAGAAAGAGCTAAAGAATGGTTGGCATGGTATCTGCTGTCTGACAATTGCGAATGAAATACCAGAAGTAGAACAGAGATCCATACACAGTGTTCATTTGGCCTGAGGAAAATTATGGCAGAATTTGGTTGCCTCAAGAAGTTTGTCAATATTGTAAAACAGTTTTATAGAAGTATGTTTACACAAGTTCTGAATAATCAATGATGTTCTTGTGCTTTCTCAGTAACTAAAAGCAGGGCTGTGCGCTTGCTCCCATGCTTTTTAGCATGCTGTTTCCAGTGATATTGTCAGATACCTTCAACAAGGATAGAAAAAACATAAAGGTCAGGTACCACACTGATGGCAAATTATTTAACCTGAAAAGGCTACATGCCAAGACTAAAGTGGAGGAAGAATTGGTGCATAAATTTTTGTTTGCAGATGATTATGCACTCAATGCACCCTCTCGGGCTGAGATACCACAAAGAGCCCATTGATTCTCTGCCATTTGTGCTAATTTTGGACTGACAACACCAAAAAACATACATTATCCACCAATCAGCAACACAATCTCCATATGTGGCATCACTGGTTATAGTAAATGGACAGATTTTGAATGAATGTGCCTAAGGTTCACTTACCCTGACAGTATTTTTTCCAGGGATATCCATACAGATAATGATGTTGAGCCATATATTGCCAGAGCTGAGTTAGTATTTGGGAGGCTCTAAAAGAATTTTGGGAAGAGAAGAGGTTATCAGACTGACTACCAGACTGAAGGTCTACGGAGTCACTGTGCTGACCTCATTGTTGTATGCCTGTGAAACCTGGACAGTCTACCTGTGTCATGCTGGAAAATTGAGCTGCTTCCATATGAATTATCCTAGAAAGATTCTGAAGATCACCTGGAAAGATAAGGTACTAGCCAATGAAGACCTTTCTCCAGCTGAACTACCAAGCATTGAAACTCTATTACAAAGAGCACAACTCAGATGGGCTGGTCATGTTGTTCAAGTGCCAAATGTATGTTTGCCTGAAAGACTATTTTATGGAGAAGTCACATAAGGCAAGTGCTCACATGGTAGTCAAAAGAAGAAATATAAGGACACTCTCAGGGCCTCTCTGATGAACTATGGTATCAATTGTAAGATATGGAAGACACTGGCACAGAACCAGCCAGAATGACATTCCTACATCAAAAAAGGCTCTGAGCTCTATGAACAAAGGAGAATTGTATTAATTCAAAAGAAGCATGAGATGTAGAAATTTAGAGACATCTTGTTCCCAAATGCACATATGGAAATGGACATATGTCTGACCTGTGGTAGAGACTCCAGAGCTCATATTGGTATGATCACCCAAAGACACTGTACATTGATCTCAATATCATGATGCCATCTTGACCTTCTTTGAGCACAACAAACAATACACACATACATATGGGTGTGCTTATGTATATAGACAATATACACATATTTCATGTACAGAATACATGTATATATAGTATGTGCACATATACACATGTCATATATGTACATGATGCATGTACATGTATCATGCATATACCATATATTAAAGTAGTCTCATAAAAGAATATAGTAGCACGTTAGAGAATCAAAAAGTCTCCCAAAGGAGGTAGGATCTGAGCTGTCTGGAAAGAAGTTGGGGAAACAAAGGCAGAGGTGAATGAACAGAGCATTATGGGTATGAAGCAAAGGATCAGAAGCATGAGATAGTATTATGTTTGAAGAACTTCAAATTATCCAGCATATATTTTATCAATAAGTTTATAAAGATGAGTAAAGTGTAAGAAGATAGGAAAGGAATGAAACAGTCAGGTAACAAAGAGCTTTAAATTCCAACATTTTCTATTTGATCCTGGTAGTAATAGGGAGCCACTGCAACTCACTGAGCAAAAGGGAGACATGGTCAATTCTGTACTTCAGAAAAAAAATCATTTTTCCAAATGAATGGAGGATGTATTGGAAGAGGACAGATATGAGTCAAGAATTCCCAGTGTAGTGTTAATGAAATTGAAGATCTTCTCTGCCCATTAAGTAGGCCTTATATGGAGCCCATTAAGGGAAGCTTGTTTAGGGGAAGTTTGCTTGTAGGAAGACTTTCACACTTTCTGCTAATTTCTAATTAGGTACTGAGTCACGAGGGTTGTGATGCCTTCTGGCTCTGCCAAGTATATGCATACTCTGAGTTGGTATTTTGCTTTGGAGGCTCACCTATGAGCAGGATCTTGTGATACCGTGTGAGTCTGAGAGGCTGTGTTTAGAACTCCCCAACTGCTTAAATTTAAAGGCTCTCTGGATCCAGGGATGTATGTAAAATGTATCACAATATTGCTTTGACTCCGGCAGCAGAGCCTTTTCTGTTGGTCTTTATTTCTCTGCTTATATTTTCTCTGTGTTTTCTCTGAAGTTCAGGGTGCTGACTTTTGCCCTGAACTAGTGAATGTAATGGAAAAAGATTGTTGACCCCTTAAAAACTATCTTTCTTAGTAAAGCATATCCAAGAACCTATGCTAACAGCCATCCTTGGGTATGCCAGTGTGGTTTCCTTTACACCTAGATAGAAGGTTATTGCAATAGTTGAGGAGTGAAATCATGAAGGTCTATACTAGGATCATGGCCATTTCAATGGAGGGAAGGATGTTGTGAAAGTAGAAATGTCAATATTAGGCTATGGATAGGGTATGTGGGATATGTCAGAGAAAGTAATTAATGGTGTCCCTGAAGTTGTAGGTGTGGGTAGCTGAAAGGATGGGGAGGGGCAGGAGTATTCCAAATCCCCTACCATTATTGAAATAAAAACCTGGTATAAAGAGATTCTAAGTCACAAAGGTTGTGAATAATGTATTAACAAGGCTAGTAATTGCCAATAAATGAGATCCAAGGCTTATCAGTATTTAGGTATGTATCCAATAGTCAGAAAGAGTAACTTTCTATGTAGTTGGCTACATAAGACATCAGTAATACAGACTGACCTAAGCCTGTGATTGATTTATCATGAAGAGGAAGGATGAGAACACTTTTCATTTGACTCAGAGAGGGAATTTCCAAGACCCATGGCAACAGGACAAGCATAGAAATGATCCACATCCTTTGTAAAGTCCCATGTCAGGCACTGCCAACACTAGAGTGGTGTGGTGGTAGACAAAACATTTCATGAACAGGCTGATTCCTTCCCTTTCCCCCCTCCTCTCTTCCTTGGTGAGCAAAAACATACATATTTTAAGTCTTAGTAGCTGGGGCTATAGCTTATAGAAATAAGGAAATTGAACTCTTACAAACTCTACCATGGAGGTCTATACAATCAAATCGAAATATGATCCATAAGTATTGATTCAAATGAGTAACCATAATTCTTAATCATTAATCAATCAATATTCAAAATTCTACAACATGGCAAGTGTATCAGAGGGAAAATTTAGTTTGTACTAAAAATGGTGGCCAGATATATATGTGTATGTGTGTGTATGTATATATATATATATATATATATATATATATATATGTATGTATGTATGTATGTGTGTGTGTATGTATATATATATATATATATATATATATATATATATATGTATGTATAAAAACGTAATGTCTTCTTTAGGGAGAATCCATGTCTGAGTGAGAACCAAAAAATGCAAGAAATGAGAAAGAAGTGGGTTAATATGACCAGATTGTACTCCTCTGGAATGCTGTGTAATACCTGAGAGACCTCTTCATCCTAGAAGATCATTTCAGTCCTGGAAGTCATACTTTTAAGACCCTTCCCTCTAATTATAGGGGGGAAGATACTCTCCCCATAATCTCCATTTAAAGAGGGAGCCCATACCAGGCATCTTTTCATTTTCTACCAGGCTACAGTCCTCTAAATCAGGTGTGTCAAGCTTGCAGTCCACAAAACTCCTGAGTATATCTGAACCAGTTAAAATATGATTGAGAATTATTTACCAAAATAAAAATACAATATAACTCAGATAATATCAAATTGTGGTTTTCTAAATCAATATGTAGTAGGCATAGATCCATATCTCTTTGACTCTGACACCACTGATTTAGATTTTTCCATCATGTCCCCACATTGAGCATCTCCCATTCAGCTTCATTTTATATGTTATCTTCCCTATTATATATAATGTGTGTGCATATGTATATGTATATGTATATACATATGTGTGTATAATATATATAATACATAATATGTGTGTGTTTATGTATGTTCCTTGAAGGCAGAGACTGTCTTTTGGGGTATATTTGTATTTTCAGCGCTTAGTACAGCATCTAGAACATAATAATCACTTAAATGGCTTTTTAATAATTAATATGAAAAGTCAGCAGTTACAGAGTAGACATTTCAGAGTACATATTTGAAGAAATGTGCAAATCTAAAGTGGAACATTTTGGTAGACAAGGTTGAGGTGGAAAGGAATGAGGCAGTGGAACTGTAAATAAGGAATAGGATCTGAACACTGGCAACTGATTAATGATCTCTAGGATAAGGCAAGGACAAGACAAAGGGAATATTCCAACTGTTGATGCATGAGTCCACACAAATGACCAGTGGTGAGAGAGAGATCCATTGAATGGTCAAGAGACTGACCTTTTTGAAATCACTCTTGAGGTTCAAATTCCTGGAAGATGGTAATGTAATATTGTTAGGTCCACTTTCCAGCAAATACCATTAAGGAGATGCATAGAAGGCTGATAAGGAGTCAAGGCTGCCTTGTTTACCCTGGAAAAGGCATGGAAAAGGCATCAAGAAATAGAAGAGGTCTTGCCCTAGAACGTGGCAAAGGTCTGATGATAGCCTTGGACTGAGATCCAAGGGAAAACTACAGGGCAGGGCAACATGAGTTGTGTCTCTATACATTCCTCTAGATTTGTTGTAGTAAGTTGAGAAGCATATGAAGGTTGGGAGTCTTGTGTGTGAATGTATCTTTTTGCTAAAGACCTCTATATATCAATCCAATCATAGCCTTCATATTTCAATGAATCTGTGAGTTCATAAATATCTACAACATACATGTATTAAGCACTGACTGTGTGCAGAGTACTATGTAAAGTTCTGTGTGAGTTATAGAGTTTAGGTAAGACAAATTTGCTGCCTTTATGGAGATTATTTTGTAGTATACATAAACGTATACATATGTATGTACCTATACATATGTATATACATATACATATATTCATTTAAAAATCTATGTGAAGAAGAGAAATATAAAGATGAAATGCAATTGTAGAACTTCTGTGTGAATTTCTTAAAGGTCAATAGAGAATGAAAAATTGCCTTCAGGAGAGAGATGGGGAAAGAGGACTCACCAAAGTCTTTTCAACCTCAGTTAAAGATTACAAGGAAAAGTGAATAGCTAAAGAAACAGAATGAGTTAAAGGGAATAAAGGGAACTGAAAGAAAACAGCAAAGATGTTTACAGATACAGCAGTGAAGAAAGAAATATCAGGGAGAAAATAGGCCCACTAACAAATGAGAAGCGTGAAATTAATGATGAGTCTAAAATGGTAGAGATAATGAACTCATTTGTAAAATCGGTCCTTAACAAGAAAAATGAAGATAGGAAATTTGAACAATTAAGAAGTAATGAAAACCTTGCAAAAATAGCTGTTGACAAGAAAGAAGAGAAAAGGCCAGTGCAAGTTAAGGGTTAGATGGCAAGAATTAGCTCATGACAATAAGGAGAAGTGGTCTCATTTTTTAATGATTCTACTGATATCACACCTCAAAATTCTTTAAGTTTGGGGCCATTTTGTTTATCTCATTTTTCTTTTTATGGGTCTGAAGCTGAAGTAGCAAAAATCTTTGGAGGGAAACCCTTAATAGGCTTAGCAACACAGTATGAGAATCTGCTTCAACCCATCTTTTAAGCATCACATGAAAAATATTGTCCTCTAAGTACCTTGGCCAAGGCTGTTATTGTGCCCTGAGCACTTGAAATGAAAGAATCAAATTGATACGTGGTATCACTTGCTGAAGGCATAGTGAGAAATATTACAGTGGCCATGAGGCAGCTAGGAGTTCAAATCTGACTTTAGACCTTTACTAGCTGTGTGACTCTGGGTAAGTTACTTTGCTTTCCTCTGACTCAGTTTTCTCATCTGAAAAATAAGGGCAATAAGCATCTACTTCCAAGAGCTTTTGAGAGAAAAACATGAGGTAATAATTAAAAAGAGCTTAGCACAATGCCTGATATATAGCAAGCACTGTATAAACATCAGTTATTGTTGTTTTTGTTGAAACAGGATAAGAACTGAGGGTTGAAGGCTGAGAGAAATAGTTTCTCCCATCCTAATGCCTTTTACCACTACAAAAAAAGAAAAAGAAATGAGGCTTACTTTCTATCAAAGTTTATTTATGTTTATGGCAGTGGAAGGGGAGTTGAAACTCTATTGATTAAACTTTTCTTTGCATTACATAACAAGGCAAATCTCTGTCATGAAAACGTTGTAAGACTGGCTTATAAGCCAATTAAAAGACTGGTTTAAGAAAATCATATAAGACATATATAAATTGCTGAAACAGAGGCACATGTTAGAATCTATTCCCTATTTGTATTCTAAGTTGATTTTGTTCCAGAAAAGTCATCAGTGTGACATCAGCTCCCAAGATGGGGAATTTCTATAGGGCATGCCATACTGGTTTCCTTTCCCAAATGGGAGGTAAACCAATGGAGTACAAAGATACAAGGAAGTAAAGGCATTTATGGACTCCAAACCCCTTTGGCAAGACTGTTTCATTTAAATGAAAGTCCTACCTTGATATATCTCATTTACTACTCAGCATTAACAGAATGCTGAAGACAGTTTATAAGGAAATGCCAGCAATGACTTCCTCTTTGCTTAAAATCCTATTTAGTTAAACTTACTGGCTAATTATAACATCCATTGAAGAGTGCATGGGCTGATGAAGAGTGAAGGGAGAAGGTGAATAGTTTATATTCTTAACAATGTTGTAAAAATTAAGCAACCCACATTGAGGGACCATCATAGATACCTAGTGGTTAAATGTGTATACCAAGCTAATAAAAGGAGTCAATCTATGATCTTTCAGTCTTAACATGTCTACCTTATTTTCTGATTATATAACTCTTTTATATACTTTATACAGATTTCCAAAATTAGTTTTTCAGTGTCAGTATCTGGCAGCCTACTTAGGCTGCACTGTGCATCTCTCCACATCTCTTTGGGTGACTTGAAACTTTAATGATTTAAAGACTCCAGGATATACTGTTGGATATCAGACAAATGAGTAATTAGTAGACATGACTAGTAATTTTCAAGAAGGACAAACTTTCATTGGAAATGGAGAAAAAATAGAGTCAGGGACCAGAAAGCATGATTTTAAATTTTATATATACATATATACATATGTAATATATATATATAAATATATATAAAATATATATGAAATATTGGCCTTAAAAGACTTCTTACGTGTATACATACATACATATACACACATATGTTTATGCATATGTGTATATATTTACACATACATATATATTTATTTACACATACACATATATACATATACACATACATACATATTACTGCAAGATATATTTCATCACATTTTAATAATGTCACCCTCAACCTGATGAGAACTGGTAACTGAAGGATTCATTGAGAAATAATCCGAAGCAACTTTATATATGAACTCTATTAACCTTTCATTTTGAAAGTAAGGACACTGGGACCCCAAAAGGTGAAATGATGTACCCAAATCCACCCAAGAAAGAGGACTAAATTCATCTTTGAAAATCATTTGTCTCAAACTTTCTTGGTATTAGTGGTGTGTGTGTGTGTGTATGTGTGTGTGTGTGTGCGTGTGTGTATGGGTGTTACCACCAATTACAATGTAAGTTTTTTGTAGACAGTGTTTGAAGGCTGTTGCCAGATGTATTCAGTCTTTGAATTATGTCTTTTAAACTATAACATGCTGAAAAGAAGGGAGAATTTACTGCTAAAATAGACTTTTCTCTTTTAAGAAACAGTAATCAGTCTGTGTATGTAATTTGGAGAGTAATGTAAATTTGGATAGGACTTGTTTATAATTGGGTGCTAATGTGGGAGTATCGTGCTAATGAAAGAGTCAAGAGAGAGGCAGAGGCTGCTTCTTAATGGGTATTTTGTAATACTGGTAATTGTAAGACATGGCAATTTTGCTTAATGATTAGGCCATTGGTGAATTTGTTGAGGTCTTTTGTACTTTTATATGGTACCTTTTCTATTAGGGTGCACCAATGGCAATTGCACCTAGGCTGTAGTAGGAGAAAGTAATAGCACAGTAGTTATAGTTTTCTATCAGGAAGGTGTTTAAGGAGCCAGGTGTCCAAGGTGTGTGCCAAATGTCGCTATACAATAACAGCAGAGGGTAATAGTCTCAGTAAATGAGAAACAGTGGGGAGATATTAACTCTGCGGTGCCTTGGCTTCTCCTATAGTGATAGAGGAGGTACAACTATGTAGCTGAGGCAGGTGGAAAGAAATCTGCTGCTGGAAATTCTATGGGGATTCTTACATTTCTAGGTCTATGATCCATCCTTGACAAGAACTTGGGAATTTTGCCATCACAGAAGAATTAATAAGGAGGAAATTTGGTTGTCCTAAAACTTAGAAAAACTTATAACCTTCATGGAGTTTGGACATGGTCCAACTTAGTCTTTATCTCTCACTAGCCTACAAAATGTGTATATCATGGTCAAACTCATTCTGCACCTTAAAAAGGAGAGCAGGCACATGCAAGAAGTCTTTTAAAGTCAATGTTCTTAACCACTTTTGTATTATGTCCCCTTCATCAGTCTGTTGAAATCTATGGACCCTTCCTCAGAATAATATTTTAAATATGCAAAGTAAAATATCCAGGACTAAGAAGAAATCAATTATGTTAAAATACAGCTATTAATGCATGTTTTCAGGTATACATAGTGCTGTCTCTCTTGGAGAAGGAAATGACAAATCACTCCAGTGCCCTTGCCAAGAAAAGCCCAAATGGGGTGACAGAGTCAGACATGACTGAAAACTACTAAACAACAACCACCACTTCTTTCAGTTTAAAAACTCCTGCTTTAAATAAAAGTAAAGGCCCCCTACAAAAATTACTATTACACTTTCTTGTAGTAGTAAAACATTTTCTAAACTTTTATATAGTGAGCCCTATGTACCAGACATTGTGTTGTGTTCTATTAGAAACAAAGTGGCTACCTGTAAATTGAGGAATGACTAAAACAAATTATTGTGTATGCCGTGAGAAATGATATATATGAAAATTTAGAGAAAGAAGTTTTAGGTACACTTGTATGATATTATCTTAATAAAATAAAGCAGACTTAAGAGGGAAAACTTTACCAGAAGATTAGTTATGTAAAGGAAAACATAACTGAAAGATTTCAAAACTCTAATGAATGCAATGGCCAATCATAATTTGAGAAAAAAAGAGGCTAATTATGCATGTCTCCTATATCTCAGAATAGAATTGGTAACTATAGATATGAAATGAAGCACATGATTTCAGACTTTTTCATCTAGGTGAGCAGTTTAATTTGATTGTGTTTATTTGGAATGGGCTCTAGGGATTGGGGGGAGTCAATAGGAAGTAATACATGTATAAATATTAGTTATACACAAATATATAAATACATATATACATATGTTTATGTGAGTATCTATCTGTTTTAAGAAAAAGTTGGCAGAGGGGGAGGGGGATCAGTCTACTAAATTACCTCACCACAGTTTAAAGTTAGTGATAGACTGCTAGCTCTTAATGTCTTAACTGGTGAAAACACAACAACTATTCACTATGTATGAACAATGACTGGACACTTATGTTGAATGAAGCAAGCATGCAACCATAGACTTTAGACCAAGTATGAAAATTTTTGATCAATTAAAATGTATTTGATAGTCATTGGATGAACTGGAATGATATTATTCAGTAGCTGTCATACAATAAGTCTGTTCTGTCTTGTATTGATGGGACAATGTAACATACTTTTGGAGAGTTGTTTTGCACCAACTTTTATATTATATTAAACACTCATTTATAAAAGCTAATTAACTCTGGCTGACTAACTGATCTAAACTGATAGTCATGAGGAGAAGCACACCAGGGAGGGATCACAAGTTAACAGCATTAGGACAGTATTCTCAATCCCTCAGGGCCGTTCTAGAAGCCTGAGCAGAGAGGTAGCAATCTTTCTCTGAGGACCAAATCTACAAATGACAGTAGGAATTGGGTTAGTAGCTCTAGACTCTGTCTGTATGTGCTTCAAAAAATTTATAAAATCATAAATAAGCATGAATCCAAAAGGATTATAAGGTAAGTTAATCAAGAAAACAAGTGGTCAGTCAGGCATCTAAGTATCACTTCTCTTGTAAACACTGACAATACAAAGACAAGGGCAAAACAATTACTTCTCTCAAGATATTTACGGTCTACCAAAGGAACTAGAATATAAGTGTGTATATGCATACAATGTATGTATGCATGTATACATGTAGATCTTATATGTATGAATGTTTATATATGCATGCATAAGGTACATATTCATAAGTTTATTTAGATATGTATACACACACACACACACATATATATATATATATATATGTATGTGGATTAGGAAATCATTTGCACCAATCATATACAATCATAATAGATCAATTACTTTGAACAAGTCATTTTCCTTCACTGAACCTCAGTTTCAATGTCTTAGCAATGAGGGGATTGGATTAGGTGGTCTATATTATAGGCCTTGGCCAGTCTTATATTCCTCTACATCTGCCCATAAAACCTTAGTACTCTGAATAATGCCAAGAGGAAGAGGATTCCAGAGGCCATTGGACAAAAAACAAGATGGAGCCAGAGTAGTCTTCCTGATTTGCTGTGTATCCCTTTAATGGCCTTTGCCAGGCAAATCTAAAGTAAGACAAATCCTGATGATGGCTGAAAGCAAAAAGAAAAAAGACTTGCATAGCAAAGCATAGTCCCTATTGCACTGAATATTCTGAGAAGTGAATAGAACCTTAACATCCTTCCAGATTTAGTGATGGAAAAGAGAATCAAGAGGGAGTCTAGAGTGGAAAGGAACATTAAATAGAAGTAAGAACTCCTGCATTCCACTTGAAGCCCTTTAATTAACTTGTACAATATTGTGCATATGATTTCTCTCCTATCTGGCCAGCCATTCCTTCATCACTTAAGCAATAGGATTGCTCTAAATTTTCTCTAAGAATCTTTCCTATTTAGAAATGGTCTATCTTTGTGATTCTGTGACCATTGGATGCCACTTTTGTTGTTTTCCAACTATGAATTAATTCAATCTGTTCTGGGCATTGGCAGCAGTGAAATGAAATCAGAGAGTTTAATAAGAGACTTTTTTAAAGGACCAGCTAAGTATTATACACAGTGTAGGGTAGTACAGATGCTATAATGATAAGACAGAGTCTCTGAATCAAGGCTTTTAAAATCTAGTAGAGTACAAATAAGCATAATAAAAGAAGAGATTTTGTGTGTGTTATACTGGACATGTGACTTCTCCATTTTGGGGAACTGCTTGTGAGGAATCTCTCTTTACCAATGTAAGAGAATGCTTTCTTTGTCAACTATATCTAAGACTGCTGAAAGCCACTGTGTCCAGTCTTCCTGACTCCAGGACCAAGTCTTCCCTACACTGTCTCTCACACAATCTTGAATAGAAATTGTCTAACAATGAAATAATGAAGTGATACTGAGATTCAAAATAAAGAGAAATGAAATTTGCATGGGGATGAACAATCTAGGTAGTCACTATAAAGAGTCACAACTTTGACATTCTGATAGAATTTTGAAAAGTGAAAATGAAGGGCAAAAAAGACTTCCAAACAGAAGAAATATTTGAGTAAAAGCAAAGGAGGAAGTTATAGGGTATGTTCAAGGAAAGGTGAATAACTCTACTTTGAATATATTTAATGTGCAAGAAACTATTACTGAACGGTATTTTAAAAGGAGAGTAGGCCATAGAATAGAAGGTCATCAGTGCCATGCCTAATTTGTAAAGCAATGAGGAAAAATTGAAAAGTGTGAAGGGAGAATCCAAGAATTCAAAGAATAAAGAAAAAGGCATCAATGAAATATTTTTTTAAAATATAACAAGGAGAGCAAAAGGAAGCTCAGAAGGAGAAACAGATAAGCAGACCAGTGCTAGAACTATGTTGAATTTAATATAAATTCTTAAAGAAAATATATATTACACTTCATGTAATGGAGATGCACAATTTGATATTCAATCTTTTCTTTCTGTACTTCATTGTATATCATGTCCCATAACATTTCAGAGGAAAAAAATATACTTACAGATCATTTAATATAATTCTATCATGTGATGAAGGAAGAGCCAGAGAGAGTGAAAGTTTCCTAAAGTTTAACTAACTTGAAAATACACTAACAATTTTTGGACAGCTTGTATATGGAAATGACTGTTAGCTGATGGCTATGACAATTATGAACAGAGTTCATCTTCAGAGGAGGATATTGACGTAAAGAAACTCCCAAAAAGTAATGTCAAATGGTCACTTGCCCAAAAAGAATTCTTCAATCTTGAAAAAGAGTTTAAAAACCACATAACAGAGATAGAGGGGAAAAAATGAAAGAAAAAATAAGGATAATCCAAGAAAAATAAGAAAGTTATGAAAAATCAACTAATTAGAAAAGGAAATCCAGAATCTGAAGGAAGAAATGAGACTTTGAATATTAGAAGTAGGCAAAGTGAAGCGAGCAAAATTATAAGAGATCAAGAAATAATTAACCAAAATATGAATAATGAAAAAATAGGAGAAAGTGAAATATCTTATAAGAAAAACAACAGATTTGGAAAACAGATCAAGAAGACAATATATAAAAATAATTGGACTAACTGAAAGCTATGATGCAAAAAGAATATTGATAAAAGAATACAAGAAATAATTAAAGAAAACTGTCTTGAAGCATTGGAACAAGAGGGAAAGTAGAAATAGAAAAAATCCACTGATCATCACTTTAAAAAGACATCAAATTCTGAAACCCCCAGCTCAAGTATAAAATATTAAAAGAACTTAATTAATACAATTTAAATATGGTAGTGCCACAATTAGACTCACAAGACCTACCAACAGAGACATTAAAGGACCACAGGTCTTGGAATGTAAAATATTGAAGAACATATGAAGTGGGACTCTGACCAAAAATATCATATCCTGTAAGGTTAAGTATTACCCTGAATGAAAAGAAAAATGGACATTTGATAAACTTTCACTTTTAAAATTTTGTTAAAAAAGTCCTGAACTTAAAAGGAGATTTGACATACAAGAACCAAGAGAAATATAAGGTACACACCAAAGACTAATTATAAGGGATTCATAAGGACAGACTTTATTTTTGAATATATGTGTGTATATATATATATATATATATATATATATATATATATATATATATATATATATATATATATATATAATGTAAAATGTATGTCTAAGATTTGCATTAATAATTGGGTAACTCATAAATAATACTGGGGAAAACTTGAGTGGGATATGAATTTAAAAAGCAACATCATTTAGGAACAACTAAAAAGAGCAATTATTTTATATAGATGAGGTGCAAGAGGAAGAATCGATACAGAAGGATTAGATGGGGAGGAGGGCTGGTGGTTCTGGTAGCCTACTTTCATCAGGAATGGGTTTAATGCATATATATTTAGAAGAGTACAACAGTCTTCTAAATTCAGAAGAAATAAAATGGTAAGACATAGGGAGTGGGGAGAGGACAAGGGAGGGAACTTTAGAGGGGAGGGAAGTCAACAGGAAAAAGATGAGTATAGAAGAGTGTTTAAGTTTATAGGAATAGGGGGATAGATGGAGGGATCCTTGGAGATAGGTAGGTAATAGGACAGGAAGCTAGTGGATAGAAGTAAATTAGAGGAGGCAGGATGGATAAGAAACAAGTGATATGCTCAAATATTTAAAAAAAAGATGAGGAGTAGAATATGTTTGGGAAAGTATGTGTCTATATTTGTATGCGTATGTGTATGTATATATCTATAGCTATAGAGAAACATATCTAAACTTTATTGTAGCCTACTGGGGAGTGGGGGGAGGGGATAAAAGAACAGAGTGAAAAAATCCCCAATAGAGAACAAAAGGAAGCAAAGAAAAGATGGACAATTTTCAACACAAGTATTATTTATCATACAGGCCTTCCTGAAATGAAATTTTTTATTACATAATTTCTTTTATTCTGTTCTACTGTGCACATGATGGTATTTTTTTCTTTTTAACTTTGTATCTAATTTCCAATATTTAAGTTTATGATATGTTTCAGGTTCTTTTTTTCTATTCTGTATTTGTGTTCTGGTGTTTGAATCTTAAATAAAATTTAAAAAATAAATATATATTCGGATAAAAACATAATATATAATTATGAGAACAAATACATATTACAAAAAAGGCATTGTGCTCTGTGCTGGGAATTAAAATGTAGATATGATATAGACTCTGGTCTTGAAGAGTTTATAACCAAGGCAAGAGCAAGAGAAAAATGACGAACAATGATACACAATAAAGGGATACACATGCAAAGGACAGATCCAGATAAAATGCTATGAAAAATTTGACTAAGTAATTTAATCAACAAGCATTTATGGAGTGCTGTACTACACACCATCCAGGTACTGTTTGAAGTCCTGAGGATACAGAGGAGAAAAAAGAACAAAAATTAGCTTTTGCCCTCAAGAAACTTGTACTCCAATAGGGGAAACAACAGATATATAAAGAGATATATTTAATATATGAGCAGAGTAGAGGAAAAGTAATAGCAAAAAGGAGGGATGTACTAGAGCCAGTTTGAATAGAATCTCGACTGCCAGTTACTAAATTTCCAAAATTAGCAAATACAATAAATTAGGACTTTTTATCATTGTCTAGACATAAGAGAATGATAGAAAAATGTTAATAAATGCAGATTAAACTTAAAAATACGTTTTGCCTACAGATCTTATGTCATCCTCTCTCCACCTCCCCTCATCTTGGCCTTGATGTTAAACATTTTCCAGTATATTCTTGAATATCAAGACAGGCTTTAGAAGCTGGGCATATTGAAAAAGGCCTCCTAAAGAAGGTAATTTTTGAGCTTTGGTATTCTAAGAGACAGAGATGAAGAGGGAGAGCCTTCCAGGTATGGAGGATAGGCAGTCCCTAGGCAGGAGATGAACAAGATCTCTTTCACATGGCAGAGATGAAGGAAAATTTCTGAGAGGAAGTAGTCTTTGAATTGGTTCTTTAGGGAAGGCAGAATTCAGCCAGTTAGTGAAGGTGGAAGCTAGTAAAAAGTTATAAAACAAAATGACAACAGTGAAAATAGCCCATTTTACTAAACTAATCATAGAACTGAATGTTAATTCTATTTAAAATGCTTAAGCAATTATAATGGGGGGGATCTCAAGCAAATACTTACTAAGTTACTACTATGTGCAATATGTTGAAGAACCTTGTTTCACATTGTAAGCATAGTATAATTATTAACATTAGCTGTCTTAATTTGGTAGTTTCCTACTTAGTGGTTATCTACATGAATGGTTCATCTTATAAATCATATTGTATTATTTGTTTTCCTAGGTTTGTCTACTTTTCCCCCTTTTGATCTCTAAATCTTTTCTCTTTTCCTTCTCAAATTTCAACATGTAGTTTAAGACTTTCTCTGTTCAAACTTGCTCTTGGTTTTCACTAACAAAGGCAAAGCTTAAGGTGTCTAACTCTGCCCTCAGTGAAATTTTGTTGTTATTTGGGGAAGAAGTCATCTTCTATTCTGGGAATTCTTCTTATAGACTTATCATTCTCTGCCCCCTCTTTTTCTATCTTTCCCTCTTTAGAATTAGCAGATAAGTTTCTTTATTTTCCTTAGTACAGGTAGAAATTTTATGACTATTTCATTTTTTTTCTTGCCTTTTCAAAGTTAAATGTTCGTGGTGTTTTAAGGTCCATAATAGTTGGCAAACTAAATATAACCCTTTCAATACTGGGGCTAGGGGGGGAATCCTTCCTCTCCATTAATGTAATTACAGAGGGCTAGCCATCTGGATTAAATCTATCCATCAATCATATAAACAAGGTGTGAACAAATCCCTAATCAATTTGATATTATAATAGGGTTTTGGTCATTAGATGAAAGGCAGATAACTGTGTACCAAAAAATAATCTGGTGATTAGCTGAAATTCTCAGAGACACTCCTGGGTGTATATGTCAATTCAGCAGTCACTGAAGCAGTAATGGAAGTTACAGTTTAGAGAATTCAGCTCTAGAATTGGAATGAAACCCCTGAGAAGGGATTGCTCTTGAGGAGAAGGACATTCTCTCTCTCTCTCTCTCTCTCTCTCTCTCTCTCTCTCTCTCTCTCTCTCTCTCTCTCTCTCT
>CM053774.1:34095889-34113939 GCA_028658325.1 Potorous gilbertii | reverse complement strand
ATATCTATTTCAGTTATTTGGGGTACAGAGGCCTTGACTCCTATGTCTTTACCTGATGGTAAGCAGTTTTCTTCCTCATCAGAGAGGATAGCTGGAATCATTTTTTCACCAAGAAAATAACCTTCTATGGTCTTAGTTTTTTTCCCTTTTCTGGGCATTTTCCCAGCCAGTTACTTGACTTCTGAGATTCCTCTCCACCCCTGGCCTAGGTCTGCCCAGCTATTGCTTGGGGTCTCAGATCCTTATGCTGCTCCCCAGCTTCAGGGCTTTCAGTGGCAGGCCTGGCTGCTATTCAGGGTAAGATTAAATCAGGTTCTCAGATGGGGGCAGGGCCGCCTCCCAGACTCAGTGCCCTCAGGGGGTTTATGCAGAGAGCTTTTGTAATGGAGCTCCTATGGAGCTCCTGCCTGCTCAAGGAGCCTCTGGCCACCTGCTTCCTCTGCTGCTGCCTCTGCCATTGCTGCTGCCTCCTGAGGGGGCCTGAGTCCCACAGACACCCTGCTCCGCTCGCAGCCTGTCTTTCTCACTGACCTGTGTGTCTGTGGGTGGAGGGACCTTCGAGGCAGCTGGAGATTCTGTCCCTGAAGCCTGCTCGGATGTGCTCCTCTCAGCGCCACGTGGTGGGTCAGGGGAGGGCTCCGCTCCCATCTGGTGTGCGATGGACCTTTGGGATTGGTTTTTCAGGGCTCTCTGGAATGGAAATCCCCTTCACTGTGTTGCTGCTTGGCTTCCACTGTCCCAGAATTTGTTGGGAGTTCTTTTTAGAGGAAATCCATGTGCTGTGGGTTCGGAGCTAGCATAGATGCGTCTTTCTACTCTGCCATCTTGCTTTTTGTGATTTTCTTGCATTGCTCTTATTTCTCTTCCCAGTTTTTCCTCCACCTCTCTTACTTGATTTTCAAAGTCCTTTTTGAACTCTTTCATGACCTGAGACCATTTCATATTTATTTTGGAAGTTTTTGATGCAGAAGCCTTGACTTTTATGTCTTCCTCTGATGGTAAGCATTGCTCCTCTCAATCTGGTAGGATGGAAGAAAATATATACTCACCAGGAAAGTAGCTTCTATAGTCTTATTTTTTCCCTTTTTTGGGCATTTTACCAGCCAGTTACTTGACTTTTGAATCCTTTGTCAAGTGGAGGGTGTACTACCTAAAGTTTCAGAGGTTCTGTGCTGCTGTTCTCTGAGATATTTGTATCTCCTTGTTAGTTCTCAGTTCCGTCATGGTGGCACAATCAAGGGAGAGGAGTTTACTCCTCTCCTGGCCTGTGTTCTGGTACAGAACAACCACAAACTTTTCTCCCTAAGATCTGGGAGTAGGATTGCCTCTCCATAGTCTCAACCAGCTCCACCTTGCCTGTGCTCCTCTTCACCCCAGAACCACCACTCCGGGCTTAGATCCACATCAACTGCTCAATTTCCCCAGGGTCTTTAGCCCAAGAGCTCCAAAAGTGGATGCTGCTGCCCCCCTGGGGCCTGGATTGGACCACATTCCTTTCTCACCCAGGTGAAAGAGCTTCCCACTGACCTTTGAAGCTGTCTTTGGTGTTTATGGATTGAGAAGTCTGGGAACCACAGCCGCTGCACGTGACTCTGTGCCCTGAAGGCTACTCTGGTCCTGTCTGAGCTGCACTACAACCAAGGCTACACTGTGCTGTGCTCCACTCTGAGTCTGTTAGCCTTCCAGGCTGTCTTGGGCTGTAAATCTTTCACTCTGTTGTTTTATGGTTTCTGCTCTAGAATTTGTGTAGAGTCACTTTTTACAGGTATTTTTTCAGCTGTGTGGGGAGAGCTTTTACAGGTCTGTCCTTCTACTCTGCCATCTAGGCACTGCACCTCCATTGGGTTTTCTTGCCAAGGATATTGGAGTAGTTAACGATTAACTTTTCCAATATGCTAAGGTAAAGAGAATTTTGTGACTTGCCCTGGGTCACACAGCTAGTAAGTATCTGAGGTTGGATTTCAACTCAGGTCTTCCTGACTCCCTGCCCAGTACTTTATTCACTGAGTCACCTAGAGGCCTTCCAAGAGTTTCAATTCTTAGCACTGGGAAAGAGTTCAGAATAAGTGCCTCTTTTCTTTGACCTATTACCTTATATCTGAAGCCCAGGAAATATAGACTGAAACCAGAAGCCTGTAGAGTCAAGACCACCTGTATTCTACTGACTATAATCTGCAAATATTAGTCAGGTGGTATCTTGAGTCTGTCACTGTATTCACAATTATTGACTTGTCAGTCAATTAAGATTTGAGTCACTCAGTACTATGTGATTACTCACACTTTAAATTGGCTAGAAATTAAAACTGGTTCAAAATATTTTTGAGACACATTCAATGAGATTAATCTCATTGAAGAAACAAACAAACAAATGAACGAAAAACCCTGCAGTCTTTTTTATAAAAAGGCACTCAGTGTAGAATTTAAGTGATGGGAAACCCCAGTGTAGGGATTCTTTTTACTGATATTAAATCAGCAATTCATTTGTAATAGCTTTTGAGAGCTTTCTGGGGGTACTGAGAGGCTAAATAACTTTCTCAGGATGACATAGTAATTTCAGATTAAAACTGAGACTTTAGGTTTTTCTGACTCTACAGCAGGCTTTTAGCTGACATTCCATGCTGCTTCACTGTAGTGTATACCCATAATAAATGTTATATGTGTATTTATACTCTAAATATATAGAGAGAGATAGGTAGATAGATGTATGCTTCTATGTATATATGTATATATTGTCTATATATACAGATGAATTGCTAATTTATTGGTAGATTGAGTTCCCTAGAAGCATTATCACATATATGCATAATTGCATGTAAATGTTTATAGATGGACATTCTAATTATCTATAAATTCAATCATCTATAAATATATGTGCAACATAGATAGATACATAGATACATAGATGGATGGATGGATGTATAGATAGATAGATGGATGGATGATAAATAGATACATAGATTAAATAGATAGTTTTAGAACTGAAAATGACCTCATATAATCTAAGGCCTTCATTTTGTAGAAGGAGGAACGTCTACAAAGCCAAGAGAGTTCAAATGAAATACTGATGGTGACCAACATAATGAGAGGCAAGATGTAGATCCAAGGAAGCTAACTCTAAATTCAGTATCCTTTACCCGGAACCATACCCTCTATATTCTTTGTACCATGAAAAAGCTCAAATTTATCTCCTTTATGAAATAAGAAGAAAACTCAGTGGGGCAGTAGATACAGCACCAGTCCGGGAGTCAGGAAGATGATTTTTTTTGAGTTCAAATCCTGCCTCACTTACTAGCTGTGCATCAACACTGTTTTCAGTTTCCTCATCTGAAAAAAAATAAACTGGAAAAGCAAATGAAAAACAACTCACATATCTTTGCCAAGAAAACCACAAAAAGGGTCATAAAGAGTTGATCCCAACTGAAAAATTAATAAATAAACAGAAGTTTTATGCTAAATAATTTAGTTACTTTGTGACTGTTTCCAGTCTATGGAAATAAAGCCTTTTTCCATTGGCCTCCCTGGTGATGGAAATAAAGCCTTTTTCCATTGGCCTCCCTGGTGATTTGATAAAGGACCACAGGATAGGGATCATATATTCTGCTTTTGTCCAGTTGTCTATAGTGTCTTACATTTTTCTAGGCATCAAGGATGTCTCTTCCCTTTGGTATTATCTCCCACACTTATCTACTCTTCTCTACTCATACTTGATGACACCCTAATTCATTCTAGTTTCCTAAATGATGTTCTTACCTCCAGTCTCTCTCTCCTAATTTCTCCTTTTCAGTGTCCCTTCTAATATCTCCCATCCAATATTTCCTTTTTTTTCATTCCATACTGCACACCATCCAGAACTACTGTTTATGTCCAGGTATTCAAAAATTCCAAATTTACCAAACTGTGCTATTATTTCTCCATCTTGTCCATAGGAATAGTCTGAGTTTACCAAAAGTCATATTATAATCCAGAGATAAAATATCTATGCCACTCCTTTGATCTCCTAGTCTAACAACTCTAGCCAACACAGAATGAAACAAACAAAAAAGAATGGAATAAATCTGGCATGGTTTGTTCTTCATTAAACAATATGGGCTCTTCCTGATTACTCATTCCTCTTCCCGCATGGTCACTCCTCAACTCACAAACGTTCAGCATCTTCCTACTAAATATAGAGGAAAAATAGAAATGCCTATTTCTGGCATTTCAAAGCTTCCAAAATCTATATCCTTCATCAAGGATAATTTACACCACAAAAATCTCATTATATTTTTTCAGGATTGGACTAGTAGATTAAAAAAAATGTCACAGACATCAAATACCTGGATTTGGCAAACACTCTCAATATATCTCAATGAATGAGATGAAGAAATAGCAGCACAGTCAGTTGAATTGGAACTCATTGAATCATTGGCTTCATGGAATAGAACTGAATGGACTAACATATTCATGGAGGGAGGTCTATGGTGGAGTTTCCTCTGACATTTGTCCTTGACTTTGACAAATTCAACAGTTTGAAAGGAGACATAAAACAGGGACAGATAACCACTAAGACATAAAATGACATAATTAGGATCCCAAAAAGACCTCAATAGGGCCAAACATGATAAGATGACATGCATTAGGGATAAAAGAAAGGTCTTATGCTTGGGTTCAAAAGATCATCTTCACAAGTACAATTCTGGGAAGATATGAATTAAAAAAAGAATGTGTTAAAAAAAGCTGGAGATTTTAATAGATTTTCATTTAATATGTATTAGATATTTGACAGGTCAGATCAAGGAACTAATACATATTCAGACAATTAATGGAGGAGTACCATTCAGAATGAGAGATGACAGCGGTACTATATTCTAACCTGCTTAGACTACATCTAAAGTACTCTATTCTGACCTGGTTGTGGTTGATGTTTGTCCTTCATTCTTGAAGAAGCCCTTGACATCAGGAAGATGATGCTATAACTTGCAAGACTTTGATTTGAGCGAGAGAGGGCATCTGGGTCCAGGGGCCAGTTAGAGATCAGGATGACTGGAGATAGCCCAGGATATCTCAAGTCTTCTTTTAAGTTTTGAATAACACATTAAGTTTTGAATAACACATTAAGTTTTGAATAACACATTTTAGAAAGGCATTCACAATCTGAAAGACTACTAAAGGATTCCAACCAAGATAGCAAGAGAATAAGTTCAGTTAAGGGACCTAAGTGTATTTAGTCTAAAGAAGAAAAGATTTAGAGAAGAAATGATAACTTTCTTCCAGTATTTTAAGGGTTGTCAATGTAGAGTAGGGGTTAGATTTGTACTATTTGACCCAAGAAGGTAGAACTAGGAATAGCACCTACCATCACAAAATGGCAGATTTCATAACTATATGAGCTCTAACATTTTGAACTACCAAAAGTTAAATAAAAAGAGGAATAGAGGGAAGTGATCATTGTATATTTTCAAATAGAAATTGAATGATCAGTTGCCAAACATGTTGTAGAAGAGATTCTAATTAAGTTAATAGGTCAGACTTGATGACCTTGAGTTCTTCCAGATCTACCTTTCTGTGTGCAATTCTCTGCATTTATGTTATGCTCTTTTAAGTTATAACTAAACATATCTTTCCACCAATTAGATTCCATAACATATTGATGAACAAGCACTGCATTGCTTCTTTTTTTATACTTCTAGTGATTTCATTGTTATGGGGAAGATTCAATATTGAAATTTCTTGGATCAAAGGAAATCAATAACTTCTCTGTAACTTGCAGACTGAGAGAAATTGCCTGGGATGCTAACAGTTGGAGTGACTTACTCATGGGTATGCAGCTAACATGTGCCAGGCAAAGGATTTGAACTCAGGTATTTCTAAGTCCAAGATTGACTCTTTTCCCACTATATCTAAGTCCTAATTAGTATGAATAATGAATTTCATAAAGTTGTCAAATTATTTGAAATTGTATCTTTTGAAGTTATAATTATGTATAAAATAGGGTCACTGGATCTAGCCTAAAGGAAATAGTTAGTGAAATTTAAAATAACGTGGTCACTTAATGAGTATTCATTGTTTGCACTAATGAGGTCCTTGCTGTTATCTCATATTTTTGTTCTTTTAGTTTCGTATTTAAGGAGGGTGCTCTGGCAACACTGAGAGACTCAAGTCGCAGATGGAGTGCTGGGATTGAAGCTAGAAATACCTGAGTGCCAATCTTGTCTCAGAACCTTATTTTCTATGGAAATCCAGGCAAGTCACTTGAAGTCTCCCATCCTCAGTTTCCTCATCCATAAAATTAAAATAATAATAGCACATACATTCCAGGCCCATCTTGATGCTCAAATGGAGTGACCATTTATAACCATATATGTAGCATATAAATGCTAGGCTTTATTATTGCTATTTATTATTGTATGATAGTATACTATTGCTATTAATATTGTTATTAAGTGATTGACACAAGATCATACAGGTAGTATGCATATGGCAGGATGTTAACCAAAATCTTCTTGACACCAAGGCCAGACCTTTATACTAAGCTGTCTCTAACTACTTTATATGATAGTTGCCTAATAAATGTTTGCTGAATTTAATAATATGTATATAATAAATATTTGTTTCTTGATTGATTGAGATGAGATAATGGCCACTTTTCTGGAATAATATCTCTGGCCCTGGATCCCTTCTTTAATTTTAAAGAGGGCTTTAAAAAGAGGATTGCTTGACTATTTACTCACATTGCTTTGCAAATTCTGTCTACCACGAGGTCATGAAATGCCAGAAGCAGTTGTAGCTGGAAGAAGAGATTAAAAAGTACTAGGGTAGAGTAACTTTGCTGATCACTGCTGGTCTTCCTGTGCTCCTCTTTATTAATATGGACATCTGGAAATAATTCTAAAATTATCACTGGCCCAGTAGAGCTGCTTGATTACTGTACTCTCCATCATGAGAGCAGAGGATAGGGAGGACAAGGACATGCCTATTTGACCTATATTCTGGAAGATATATAACTAACACTAGCTTGACTTTGGGAGTTATCTACCTAAAACACTGTGGGTATTTGATGGTGTTTGTTTCTTCTTCCAAAGTTGGAGTTTTCATAAACTAAATTGATACCTTTCATCTTGGAGTTTAGTTACTAAGTGATAGAATCCAAACAAAAAGAGCAAAAACCACAGTGATAAAGATAACTATAGCAAGCTTATCCCCACATCCACATTTGTAAAGATGAGAGCAATGACGTAAACAATTTTTATATAGTACCTCCTATATGTCATATGAAGCACTACTATGGGATTGTTTTATAAATACTATTCATTTGATTCTCACAACAACCCTGGGGAGTAGGTGATATTGTTATCCCTTTTTTACATTTCAGGAAACTGAGGCAGACAGTGGTCAAGTGAATTGCCCAAGGTCACACAGCTAATAAGTATCTAAGGTCAGATTTGAACTCAGATCTTCCTCACGCTAGACCCAGAAGTCTATCAAATGTGTCACCTAGCTTCCCAGGTGTGGAGGGGAGAAAGGTTATCCATAGCAAAGCAACATAATTCCAGCAGGACTCATTGTGCCCCAAGAGATAATTCCTTGAAAAAAACTCTGGAACATAGAAAAATAGGCTTCTATTGATATCACTGATTGGGTTCACCCCTGAGTCAGCAAAATTAAGCTGCCCTTACGAAGAAATAAGTAGACTGTCAAATATTTTATGGCTGGGTTTACTTTAAAGTATTATCATTGTAAGTTTTATGCATAGGATGTCAAAGGAAATAGTATTCCTCCCAAAACAAAAATAACAATATTTCACCTTATGTGAATGATCAGTGTTGATGATGTTGATCACAAAAGCAGGAAAACTAGGAAGACATGTGAAGTGGAACTGAAAAATTAAGACTTTTATAGCTAGCATTTATTTAGTGCTTCAAGGTTGGCAAAGCACTTTACAAATATTATCTC
This sequence comes from Potorous gilbertii, assembly GCA_028658325.1. Classification (NCBI taxonomy): domain Eukaryota; kingdom Metazoa; phylum Chordata; class Mammalia; order Diprotodontia; family Potoroidae; genus Potorous; species Potorous gilbertii. The sequence goes on along the minus strand of CM053774.1, from coordinate 34,106,007 downwards.
ATTTTGACTTTGCAACAATTCCAGGAGGAAAATCCTGGTTTACCCTTATTTTACAGATGAAGAAAAAGAGATTGATAGTATCATACACCTAACATCTACCTATGCGGAATTTGAATTTAGATCTTCCAGTTTTAAGCTTCTATCCACCATATCACCTGGCTACCTGAATCATGACACATTGTTTAAAAGCCATTGACTCAGTTCTGTACTCATGAATTAAGTACTGCAAATACATAAAGTAGACCCAGGTATGTTAAGAGTAGTAATATAGCTGATTCTTTTCTGTATGGGAAACATTTCTATTTGAAATATGGCACCACTAGTAGACATAAAAATACATTTTTTCAGGGAGAAAGTTTAAGCCCTTTATGAGTCTGTCTAACCTCAAGTCCATCATCATATCATGGCTTCCAAATGAAAGATGGCAATAAACCAAAGCATTCTGTTCATCAGTTGATGTACATGGATAACATCAGGTTGTATGTATCCACTGAAAAGTACCTTAAACATTGCTTTCATTCCATACAATATTTCTTAAATATCAAAAAAATCATTTGGACCTGGTAAGTTTGAATGTTTTCACTTATACTAGAAAGCTATAGATACTATTAAGGCTTTTGGGTTTTACTCTGGAGGTCACATTAAATAGAAGATGAAGGTGATACCTGTAAGTACCTTGGTCTCTTCTAGGCAAGATGAATCAAGCGTAAACACATCAAAGAGAAGACTGGCCAAACACAATATATTGAGACTTTCTAGAATCATGAAATAAGAACTCAATAGGAATAACATGATGAAAGCAATTAACACCTACATAATACATGCTTTATGTACACCTTTGGAATTGCAAAACAGACCACAACAAACTTGGAAATAATCCATCCTAATTAAAACTTGTATGAAAAAGTAGGACAGGGTCCATAACTCTAAAGGACCTATTAAAAAATTAATTCTCCCTTATGAAAAAGGAAAAAAATTGATTGGTGGAGTTTGTCACACTACCTTATAAACAAGTTGAAATCTTACACAAATATGCTTGAAATAAGTAGACAACTTCACACAGGAAAAGCAAAAGGTGACAAGAAGGATACAGCCCTTGATTTGTCCAGTACAACGATGATGGTCTCCCTCCACAGGAAGCTTATAAAATGGTGAAAATCCAAGTATCATTCCAAAATGTCCTCCATCTATGACAACTTCAAAAACTTACCTGAAAACATGGACAAAAAGCCTTTGACAAAGAGCTGAGTCATATCGATTTGGTTGGGGAAACAAAGGTATTTATATGAACTATCCAGGACTACGTCATTATTTGGCAGAAATTTTGTAAAATTTATCCTTAAGCAGTTTGAATTTAGTGATCAACGTCACTTAATGGAAAATCATGTAGAAACTATGCAACTGCACATCATTGTAGGGTGCAAAAATTTCACACCAACTTAATATCAATAAAGACATGATTCTTTTATCAGGATTATTCATTAGAAGTTTACCAGTCTCATAAACTAATAGACAACAGATCCCTTAAGAATGACTATAAGGATAGAAAAATGAATTTGATCTGTGATTTCATTTATATGAGGAAATACAAGGTGAGGAAATTCCTTCTACTAATGCAAATTTCCTCACTTTCTTTAAAATTTATTGTGTTAAAGAGATTGAGTTCCTTGATCAGTGTCCTAGAGTAAGGATTATCTCAAAAATAGGAGTGGAATTCAAGATTTAAATTTTAGAGCTTGTTCAAAAGCTTACTAGCTATATGACTTTGGACAAATGGCATTACCTCTCTTTTCCTCACTTTCTCCATCTGTAAAATTGGAATAATAATAGCATGTAACATCCAAGGTGGTTATGAGTAACAAATGAGATAACATCTATAAAGCACTCAACACAGTGCCTGGGACATAGGGGATGCTATTTAATTAGATATTTGTTGTTACTATTGCAATAAAAATAAAAACAAATTTTTTAAAAGCTCAATGGGGGAAATATTTAAAGTAATTGAAAAAGGACATTATTGTAATTTCAGAACTTTCACTGTAATAGATTTGGAAAATATCTCCCAAAACCTTATATGTTATTAATAAAATATAGGACCCATCACACTCAGGCAGCTATAGAAAAAGAGGAAATAGATTTAAAGATTTTCTCATAGCACAAGATTGAAAGGTTAAAAAAACTATAGAAATACTTTTGTAATATGTAGACACCACTTTATTGGGTTATAGTAAAGACCGAAAACAGGTATATACTATTGGGTTTTTCAAATGTAACCAAAAATGACTTTGCTTTTATATAGCTAAAATTCAAGAGTAGAATGAGAAGGTCGTTCATGGGTAACACTGATGGGAACTCAGTCAACAATTTATAGATGGAGAGAAAATAAACACATGATGAAGTCATTTGTGAAAAGACAATAGAAATTACTGAAGATTATCCTTAAAGAGTCCCACATTAGTTATCAGTGAAAATTACATAAGGAAATGTAGGAACTGTGAAACACATGATTGCAAGATTCGAAACTATAGCAAGACACGACCAGATGTCTAGAATTACATATCAAAACCTCACAGCAATTCATGGACTAACAGATGATAATTCCCTATTTTAATAATATAGATCTCAAAACATGAAAATTCAAACCAACAAAATATGTTGTAATTGGAATATTTTCATGGAACAAAAGAGTTAAAAAATACTGCAGTCAGAAATGTCTGGATTATTTGCCAAATGGACCATAATGTTTGCCACTGGAAATATTGGGTTACAATATAAGCATTGGTAAAATCCTACAAAGATGATAATGCATGATTATGAACTATATAATATAATAAAGCACAGAAAAGAAGTATAAAGTCAAAACAAGGAAAGTATGGCAGGACATCTCAAAGGAATTTACTAATACACATAGAAGGCAAACAATGGAAAATGATCTACAAATATGTGTTATTTACAAATTGTTCTAGTCATCATGGACAATGAAACCACCACACATGCCTACATATGCCTACAGGGGAGCTGGAAATATCACCAGAGTGGGGAAAAGACTATAAAAGAAGCAAAACTGAACTAAATGTTTAGAGAAGCAATCTGTGCTTATGAATGCACTGAAGGATCTGTATACAAAGTATTCCAAGGAAGGGAGGATATTAAAGGTGTGGAAATATTCTTAGACATAATTAATATCAGCAAAAGATTACAGAGAGAATGTCAAGAACTGATCTATTCTCATTTACACAAAATTTTTATAAGTCATCTATACTATATCGAATCCCTCCTGAGGTTAATAGAAGGGAATAAGCAGGTTTTACAAGAAAAATGAACAGTGTACCACATCTTTACCAATTCAGAATTCACCAAAAGATGTAGAATAGGAGTTTTGAAACTTTTTAAAAAATGGATCCTTTGACAGTCTGGTGAAGCCCACGATCCCTTTTCACAATAAAGTTTTAAATGCATAAAATGTATTCACAAGATAGCATTACATTAAATGAATAAAATGGTATTACAAGGAAACCATTGTATTAAAATATAATTATCAAATTATTAACAAAATAAGTAAACAGACCCCAGGGGAAGAATCTGAATTGCAAAGAAGATAAGATCCTCCTATGCTTATTGTTTTTTGATTATGCAAAGCCTTTCCTTCAGTAGAATAAAACATTGACTTAAAGGCTCTTTTTTTTTTCAATGAAGTGAAAGTCATCTATGAATCAAAATCATTCAAGAGACTGTAATATACAAAAACTGAAATTATCCTCTTTAACATTCTTCTCACCACAGGAGTCATATAAACCATAAAAGAGGGAGGTGTATCCTTACTACTGTGATGCATAACATCCAAAACAATTGAATTCCAGTTGAAGAAACATTCCTTATGGATTGGCAAGACCCTCCAGATGTTCCTATTTGCAGATGATTCTCTGCTGCTTAACTTAATCCTTAAAACACTGGAGAGTCTCTGGTAGAAAATTTTACAATAATAAAGAGTATGATTTGATCATTAATGCCAAATGAAGAACCAAAGGATTGGAGAATATGTATTGCTCAAATTATAATAGGCATTTGCATGGATAATTTAAAGAACTTTTCCATAAAGCTGACATGGTCAATATAGATAGGCAATGGTTTGGTATTGTAGTTACATATAAGGAAGAGAGCAGACAGGATCATCTTCAAGAAATTAAGAAAATCCTTCAATGTGACTAATGTTTCCATAAACACAAAGGCTCGTTTTTTAAATGCCAACGTTTTGCCAACCTTACTGAATAGCAGTAACATATCACATATAATAGTTTCCAAAGAATCAAAAATGATTGTAACACAGAGAATAAGAGGGAATAAACATATTGGCATTGAGCAGCCTACAACTTGTAACTAAAAAAGAATATCAAAGAACAGGAGCAATAAGTGCCACCAAGGGAATTCCATAATAGAAGAAGATGGGTAAGGGGCAAGACATGCTCAGGCAGATTGCTCCATTGGCATCCTAGTATTGTCAAGAGAAGGTAAAGAAGGCCTTCAAAACTTAGAGTGGATCCCACATAGGAAATTTATGAAAGGACATGATAGAGAGTTATACAGGACAGGCAAGCATGGATGAATTCCTATCTGCCTTATAGGAAGAAACTAAATCTATAAGATCAAAGAGCCATTTCAGAATCTTTAAATGAAATATATTTCTTTAAAAAGAGTAGAGAAAAATACCAGATTGTGAATCAATGTACTTATTACATTAATGCTGGATGACATCGTGAAAAGATAAAAATTTTTTTGTATTTTTATTTAGTATTTTATTTCTTCCAATTACATGTGAAAACAAATTTTAACATTAGTTTTTCTATGTATTTTGAGTTTCCAATTCTCTTCTTTCTTCCCTCCCTCCCCCATCCTCATTGAGAAGTCAATCAATTCAATATCCATAATAGTCATGTTGTGAAAGAAAACATAGACAAAAAAATCTCAAGAAAAATAAAGTTAAAAAAGTATGCTTCAAGTTGCATTCAGACACCATCAGTTCTTTCTTTGAGAATGGATAGTATTTTCATCATAACTCCTTCAGTGTTGGCTTGGATTGTTGTATTGCTGAGAATAGCTAAGTCATTCACAGGGGTTGTTACTTTGTACATAGTACATTTTACTTTGCATGAGCTCATGCAAGTCTTTCCAGGATTTTTCTGAGAGCATCCTGCTCATCATTTCTTATATTTCAATAGTATTCCATCATGATCACATACCCCGACTTGTTCAGCCACTTCCCAACTGATAGGAATACCCTCAGCTTCTAATTATTTATACCCAGAAAAGAGCAGCTGTAAATATTTTTGTACATATATATTTTTTCTCTTTTTGTTTTTATGCCTTTTGGGACACAGATATAGTACTGGTATTTCTAGGCCAAAGAGAATACAAATACCTTGTTTTATAGCTTTTGGGCATAGATGCAAATTGCTCTACAGAATGGTTCAATCAGTTCACAATTTCATTAGCAGTACATTAGTTTCTCATTTTTCCTACATCCTCTCCAACATTTGTCATTTACATTTCTATCCTATTAGTCTATCTAATATCTATAAAGTAGCACCTCAGAATTGTTTTAATTTCCATTTCTCCAATCAATTTTTATGGTTACAGATAGCTTTGATTACTTCATCTGAAAACTGATCATAACTTTTTATCATTTATCAATTGAGGAATGGCTCTTATTTTTCATAAAGTTGACTCAGTTCTCTATATGTTTCAGAAATGAGGCCTTTATCAGAGAAACTTGCTGCATTTTTTTTCACAGTCACTATTGCTAACCATATCTTCCTCCATCCTATCTCCCACACATTTATTCTATTCTTGCTCTCCTTTCATGCTGTCCCTTCTCAAAAGTGCCTTGCTTCTTTTTACCACCTCCCTCAATCTACCCTCCCTTCTGTCACTCCTCCTTCTCTTATCCTCTTCCCTCCTAATTTCCTATATGGTAAGATAAATATCTGTACCCAATTATGTGTTCAAGTTATTCCCTCTTTTAACCAATTCTGATGAGAATAAGGTTCATTCACTCTTCCTCACCTCCCTCCTCTTCCCCTCCATTGCAAAAGCTTTTTCTTCCCTGTTTTAGGTGAGATAAAAAAAACCCATTCTAGGTCTCTCTTTCTTTTTATCACAGTACAATCCTATCTCATTCTTTAATTTTATTTTTTAGACATCCCTTCATATCCAATTCATACCTGTGACCTCTGTCTATAAATACTCCTAACAATTCTAATAATGAGAAAGTTTTTATCAGTTACAAATATGATCTTCCCATGTAGAAATGTAAGCAGTTTAAACTTATTAAGTTTTTATGGTTTTCCTTTTCTGTTTTCCTTTTATATATATATATATATATATATATATATATATATATATATATATATATATATATATATTTCTCTTGAGTCTTGTATTTTAAAGTCAAAAGCTCTATTCAGCTCTGGTCTTTTCATCAAGAATATGTGAAAGTGCTCTGTTTCCTTGAATTTCTACTTCCCACCCTGCCAGAAGGATTATACTCAGTTTCTCTGGGTAGGTGATTCTTGCTTGTAATGCCATCTCTTTTAACCTCCAGAATATCATATTCCAAGCCCTTTAACAGAGAAGTTGCTAAATGTTGTGTTATCCTGTTTGTGGCTCCACAATACTGGAATTGTTTCTTTCTGGCTGTTTGCAATATTTTCTCCTTGACCCAGGAACTCTGAAATTTGGCCATAATATTCTTGAGAGAGATGTTATTTGGGGATCTCTTTTAGGAGGTAATTGGTGGATTCTTTCCATTTCTAGTTTACCTTCTGGCTCTAGAATGTCAGGATAATTTTCCTTGATAATTTCTTGAAAGATCATGTCTAGGACCTTTTTGATCATGACTTTCAAGAAGTCTAATATCTTTAAAATTATCTCTTCTGCACTTCTTTTCAAAGTCAGTGGTTTTTCCAATGAAATATTTCACCGTCTTCTATTTTTTCATTCTTTTGACTTTGTTTTGTTCTTTCTTGATTTCTCATAAAGTCATTAACTTCCATTTGCTCCATTCTAATTTTGAAGAAATTATTTTTTTCCAGTGTGTTTTTAGACCTCCTCTTCCATTTTGCCAATTCGACATTTTAAGACATTCTTCTCCTCATTGGCTTTTTGGACATTTCTTGCTATTTGGTCTAGTCTATTTTTAAAGTGTTATTTTCTTCAGTATTTTGGGGGGCCTCCTGTAGCAAGCTGTTGACATGTTTTTCATGATTTTCTTGCATCAGTCTCATTTCTCTTTCCAATTTTTCCTCCACTTCTCTTATTCGATTTTCAAAATCTTTTTTGAGCTCTTCCATGGACTGAAACCAATTCATATTTGTTCCTTGAAGGCTGTAGATAAAGGTACTTTGACTTTGCTCCCTTTTCCTGAGTATGTATTTTCATCTTCCCTGTCATCATAGTAACTTCCTATAGTCAGAGGTTGTTTTTTCCCATTGTTTGCTCATTTTCCCAGTCTATTATTTGACTTTTAACTATCAAAGTAGGAACCTGCTTTGAAGTTGGAGGACATGGGGTTCCAAGCTTTAGAGGTTTGTGCAGCTGTTTTCAGAGATATTTCTAGGGACCTGTACGTTTTCAGTTCTTCTAAGGTGTTACAATATAAAGAGAGGACTTTATTGGCCTGTGCTCTGGCCTGTGAGTGACCAGAGGGACTCTTTTCTTCCCTGAAACTATGAGGGGGTTTCCCCCTCCACTATTACTGCAAGTTCTGCTGAGCTTGTGCTCTTCCTTGCCCTTGGACTACCACTCAGGACCACAATTCAGATCCAAGCATCACTCCAAAGGCCTGCTTCTGATTTACTGAGACTTGGACTGTGCTGGCATGGCCTGTGATAGACTGGGCTCCTCTCTCACCTTGGTGCAACAGACTTTAAGACTTTTCTTGCCGACCTTCCAAATTGTCTTAGGTTGGAAATTTGTTTCACTCCATCTTTTTGTGAGTTCTGCTGCTCTAGAATTTGTTTAGTCATTTTTTAGAGGATGTTGGAAGGGTTTGGTGGAAAGTTCAGGTGAGTCCCTGTCTTTTCTCTGCTGACTGGCTCAGGACACTGAAGTTTTTATATCAATAATATATTTGTTTTAATTCTGCTTCAATGAGTAATTATCTTTGAGTTATCCATGATCACAGGAATAATGTAGATAATGAAAATTCATGTATAATAAACAGGATTCCATTTTACAATGAAACATTGCCTATTCAATACACTGTAGAAGATATTCTTGTGCCTTAGTAGATTTGCAGTTTCATGTACAATCATCATTTTATTGTGCAGTGTTATGAAAATACTTATCCCATTTAATAAATTAAAATAAATTTGAAAAAGAAATCAGATGTCCCAATAAAAACACAGAGAAAAATCTTTTAAAAAAGAAACATTAAGAAGATCAGCAATGTTTGATCATAGAGTCTGTGAAGAGGAGTCAAATATAAGAAAACAAGAAAGATAGGACGGATCAGGCGATTAAGGATAGTAGCCAATCAGAAAATTTTATATTTGATCCTAGAGATAACAGAGAGTTGGTGGAGTTGATTGAGCATATAGAAGTGTTGGGGCGGAAAACCTGGTTTGATCTGTATTTGGGAAGATCACTTTGGTAATAGATTGAAGGATAGATTAGAATTGGGAAAAGCTTGAATCAGGTAGAACAACCAGGAGACTATTCCAGTAGTCCAGTAATGAAATAATGAGAGCTTTCATCAAAGTAGTGGCTATGTGAGCAGTGAGAAGCAGACTCTGCGAGAGATGTAACAAGGGAAGAAATGATAGAACTTGACATTGAACTAAGTATGTGGGATGAATATTCTGGGAAGTTGAAGTAATTTTTTTAATTTATTTATTTAACTTTTTACATTCATTTTCACAAAATTTTGGGTTCCAAATTTTCTCCCCATATGTCCCCTCCCCCCACCCCAATACACTGAGCATTCTAATTTCCCCTATCACTAATCTGCCCTCTCTTCTATCATCCCTCCCTTCCCTTGTCCCCATCTTCTCTTTTGTCCTATAGGGCCAGATAACTTTCAATTCCCCATTGCCTGTATTTCTTATTTCCTAGTAGCAAGAACAATACTTGACAGTTGTTTCTAAAGCTTTGAGTTTCAACTTATCCCCATCTCTCCCTCCCCATCCACTCCCTTTGGGAAGGCAAGCTATTCAATATAGGCCATATCTGTGTAGTTTTGCAAATGATTTCCATAATAGTCGTGTTGTGTAAGACTAACTAAATTTCCCTCCATCCTACCCTGCCCCCCATTGCTTCTATTCTCTCTTTTGATCCTGTCTCTTCCCAGGAGTGTGGATTTCAGATTGCTCCCTCTTCCCATTGCCCTCCCTTCCATCATTCACCCCAACCTGCTTAACCCTTTCACCCCTACTTTCCTGTATTGTAAGATAGGTTTTCATACCAAAATGAGTGCGGTTTTTATTCCTTCCTTTAGTGGAATGTGATGAGAGTAAACTTCATGTTTTTCTCTCAGCTCCCCCCTTTTTTCCTCCACTAAAATGTCTCCTGCCTGCCTCTTCTATGAGAGATAATTTGCCCCATTCCATTTCTCCCTCTCTCTACCCAAAACATTTCTCTCTCACTGCTTTAGTGAGTCCCTCATGATTTCTCTATGCTGTTTACCTTTTCATGCTTCTTTTCATTCTTGTGTTTGAAAGTCAAATTTTCTTTTCAGCTCTGGTCTTTTCATCAAGAATGCTTGAAAGTCCTCTATTTCATGGAAAGGAAATTTTTTTCCCCTGAAGTATTATACTCAGTTTTGCTGGGTAGGTGATTCTTGGTTTTAGTCCTAGTTCTTTTGACTTCTGGAATATCCTATTCCACGTCGTTTGATCCCTTAATGTAGAAGCTGCTAGATCTTGTGTTATCCTGATTGTATTTCCACAATATTTGAATTGTTTCTTTCTAGCTGCTTGCAATATTTTCTCCTTGACCTGAGAACTCTGGAATTTGGCCACAATATTCCTAGGAGTTTCTCTTTTTGGATCTCTTTCAGGTGGTGATCAGTGGATTCCTTGAATACTTATTTTGCCCTCTGGTTCTAGAATATCAGGGCAGTTTTC
>CM053774.1:34065038-34095389 GCA_028658325.1 Potorous gilbertii | reverse complement strand
AATTGTTTCTTTCTAGCTGCTTGCAATATTTTCTCCTTGACCTGAGAACTCTGGAATTTGGCCACAATATTCCTAGGAGTTTCTCTTTTTGGATCTCTTTCAGGTGGTGATCAGTGGATTCCTTGAATACTTATTTTGCCCTCTGGTTCTAGAATATCAGGGCAGTTTTCCTTGATAATTTCATGAAGGATGATGTCTAGGCTTTTATTTTGATCATGGCTTTCAGGTATTCCCATAATTTTTAAATTGTCTCTCCTGGATCTATTTTCCTGGTCAGTTGTTTTTCCAATGACATATTTCATATTATGCTGCATTTTTTCATTCTTTTGATTTTGTTTTGTGATTTCTTGGTTTCTCATAAAGTCATTAGCCTCTATTTGTTCCATTCTAATTTTGAAAGAACTATTTTCTTCAGTGAGCTTTTGAACATCCTTTTTCATTTGGCTAATTCTGCTTTTGAAAACATTCTTCTCCTCATTGGCTTTTTGAACCTCTTTTGCCAATTGAGTTAGCCTATTTTTCAAGGTGTTATTTTCTTCAGCATTTTTTTGGGTCTCCTTTATCAAGGTATTGACCCGTTTTTCATGCTTTTCTTGCATCTCTCTCATTTCTCTTCCCAGTTTTTCCTCCACCTCTCTCACTTGATTTTCAAAATCTTTTTTGAGCTCTTCCATGACCTGAGCTCATTGAATATTTCTTTTGGATGTTTGGGATACAGAAGCCTTGACTCCTATGTCTTTATCTGGTGCTAAGCATTGTTATTCCTCATCTGAAAGGATAGGAGGAGATGCCTGGTCACCAAGAGTATAACCTTCTGTGGTCTTATTATTTTTTCCCTTTTCTGGGCATTTTCCCATCCAGTTACTTGACTTCTGAGATTCCTCTCCACTACCCCCCCCTCACCTCCACATCTGCCCAGGTAGTGTTTTGGGTCTGAGGTTCAAATGCTGCTCCCTAGCCTCAGGGCTTTCAGTGGGGGCAGGGCTGCTATGCAGTGTGAGATTAAGTTCAGGTGCTCAGGTTGGGGCAGGGCCACCACACAGGGCTCAGTTCCCTCAGAGGGTTTATGAAGAAACCTTCAACAATGGATCCGAGCTCCTGCCTGCTTTGGGAGCCCCTGTCTGCTGCTGTCTCTGCTGCTCCCTCCTGCGGGGGCCTGAGTTATGGAGACACCCTGCTCCCCTCTTGGCCAGCCAAAAAGTCTCTCTCACTGATCTTTGGTGCCTGTGGTTGGAGGGACCTGAGTGGCTGCTGGACATTATGTCCCTGAAGCCTGCTCAGAACTGTTTATCTTGGTGGCATGCAGCCAAAGAAAGGCTGGGCTCTGCTCCGGGTCCAGTGCACAATAGACCTTTTATGTTGGTTTTTCAGATCTCTCTGGAACAGAAATCTCCTCTACTCCATTGCTGTGTGGCTTCCACTGCTCCAGAATTTTTGGGGAGCTCTTCTTTACTGGTGTTTTATGGACTGTGGGTTAGGAGCTAGCATATGTAAATCTTTCTACTCTACCATCTTGGCTCCTCCCCCAATTGAAGCAATTTTTGAGCTATAATAATGGGTGCTTGAGAGGATGATGGTGCCTGTGAGAGTTTGGAAGAGGTAAGGCTATGGAGAGAAACTTAATGAGATAATGAGTTCTAGTTTGAACATAAGGAGTTTAAGATATGTACAGGGCTTCCAGACTGAGATGTCCAATAAGAAGTTGTTAATGTAATACTGGGGGTCAGAAGAGAGATTAATTGGATATATAAAACTAAGAATTATCTATATAGAGATGATTGAAATAAGAGCTTGTAAGATGATCAAAAGAGATATTTCAAAGAGAGAATAGAAAAACACCAAAAATGGACCCTTTGGAGACACCCCCAGTTAAAATTATATGGATAAACAGATAGTACACGGGGGTGTGGGTAGACTCACGATGGCAGATTAGATGGCATTGACTGAGCTCTCCTCCATAATAACCTCAAAATAATTGTAAAAATGCCTCTAAACCAATTCTAGAGAAGCAGATGCCAGAGAATGACAGTGAAACTGATTTCTAGCCCAAGACAATCTGGAGGACTGACTGGAGGGGTCTATTGTATCAGATTCATACCAGAGTAGAGCACAGCATGGGTCACACCAGCACAAATGGGACTAGGGCAGGCCTCAAGGTGCTGAATCACTGGCAGCTGTAGCAGTTTGCAGACTTCTCAACATACAAACATCAAAGATGGCTTTGAAGGTCAGTGGTAAGGCTCTCTCAACTGGATGAGAGGGGAGTATGGTCTAGCCCTATCCCCAGACCTAGGCCCAGGGTGGTGGCAGCCTCTGCTACAGTGGCAGTTGCTTCAGGAGCTCTTGGCCTACAGATGGAGGTGGAATCAAGTGACTGATTTGGGTCGCAACCTTGAGTGGTGATCCTGAGGTAAATAGGAGCACTGGCAGAGCAGAGCTGAAGGTGGCTGTGGAGAAGGAAATCTAGTCAGTTGCAGGACAGAAAACAGTGTTTTTGGTTGTACACAGACCAGAGTGCAGGACATGAAAGGAGTAAATACCTCTCTGATCATACCACTTTGAAGGAATTTAGAATTTACAGATCCCTAGAGATATCTATGGAAGTAGCTACACAAAACACCTGTAACTTGGGACAGTAAACACTCCACTTTAAAAAAGTGCTCAAAGTCAAGTAATTGACTAGGAAAATGACCAAAAGATGGAAAAATAGGACTACTGAAGGTTACTTTCTTGGTGAAGAGGTATTTTCTCACCATGAGGAAGATCAAAGCATGTAACTAGAGGAAGACAGCAAGGTCAAGGTTCTTACATCCAAAGCCTCTAAGAAAAATATAAAATGGTATCAGGCCATGGAAAACTTCCAAAAGGATTTTGAACATCAAGAGAAGTATAGGAAAAATTGGGAAGGAAAATGAGAATGATGTAAGAAAATTAAGTCAGTAGCTTGCTTAAAAGAGATCCAAAAAATCCTGAAGAAAATAACACCTTTAAAAATAGACTAACTCAAATGACAAAAGAGGTCCCAAAGGCCAAAGAGGAGAAAAATGCCTTAAAAAGCAAAATTGACCAAATGGAGAGGAAGTTCAAAAGCTCATTGAATAAAATAATTCCTTCAAAATTAGAATGGAGTAAATGGAAGCTAATGACTATAAAAAAAATCAAAAAATTATAAAACAAAACCAAAAGAATGAAAAAATAGAAGACAAGGTGAAGTGTCTCATTGGAAAAACAACTGACCTGGCAAACTGAATATAATATTTCAGGGATAAAAATGGAATTTCAGTGAAATATAGAACTTCCAGCATTATTGTTAAAAAGATCAGAGCTGAATAGAAAATTTGACTTTCAAAAACGGGAATCAAGAGAAACATGCAAAGGTAAATAGGGAAGTGAAGACATAAGGGACTTAATAAGGTTAAACTGTTTATATCCCTACATGGAAAGATGATATTTGTAACTCAAGATAACTTTCTCAGTATTATAGTAGTTAGAGGGAATACACACACACATATACACACATGTATGTGTGTGCTTGTACATATATGTATATTATATATGTGTAGGTATGTATATGTGTGTGTATATATATGATTGTGTATGTGTTTGGAAGGGCACAGGGTAAGCTGAACATGAAGGTAGGATACCTAAAAATATAAAATTATATGTTGAGAAGAATGTAGTGGCAGAAAGAGAGACAGGTAGAATGTAGTAAAGCATCTCCCATAAAACAGGCAAGAAAGAAATTTTACAATTGCAGGGAAGAGGAGGGAGGTGAGAGGAAATAAGCCAGCCTTACTTTAATAAGATTTGATTTAAGGAGGGAATAACAAACATTCAACTGGGTATGAAAATCTATCTTACCCGGCAGGAATGCAAAGGGGAAGGGGACAGAAAAAGGAAGGATAATAGAAGGGATAGCAGATTGGAGGAAGAGCTAATCAGAAGTAAACACTGTTGTGGGGGGACAGGTCAAGGGAGAGAATGGAATAAATGGAGAGTAGGATAGGATAGATGGAAATATGGTTAGTCTTTCACAACATGACTTTTATGGAAGTGTTTTGCACATCTACACGTGTATGACCTGTATCAAGTTGCTTGTTTTCTCAATGAATATCTGTGGAAAGGAAAGAAAGGAGAGAATGTGAAACTCAAAGCTTTAAAAATGAATGTTAAACATTTTTTCATGCAACTGGGAAATAACTTGTACTGGCAATGGGGTATAGAAATCTATCTAACCCTATCGGAAAAATAGAGGGGAAGGAGATGGAAGAAGTGGGGTGATAGAGGGGAGGGTAGATTAGGGAAAATGGTGGTTGGTGTGCACACTCTCCTGGGGTGGGTTCAGGGAGAGACAGGGAGGGATTTGGAATTTCAAATCTTGTGGGAGTGAATATTGAAAACTGAAAATTAAAAAGAAAGTACTAGTATATGGGACAAAACTATGAAAGAGAACCATAATAAAGCAGTCATAAAAATTTAGGATTAAGAAAATCCAAGAGAAGAAAATCATCATGGCATCAAAGGCCACAGAGTCGTCAAGAAGAATGAGGGCTGAGAAAAGTCAATTAAGAAATTACTGGCAACTCTGGTGACTTTATATACTCTTTAAATAGGGGAATATGCGCATATATCACAAAATATTGAATTTACATTAATGTATAAAACTAGTGCAAAAACTACCTATAAACTGTTATTTTAGAGTCAGTGAGGATCACATGACTTGCCCATGGTCACTCAGTCTGTGCCAGGGGATGGATTTAAACTTAGATTTCTTAATTCTAAGGCCAGTTTTTCATCTAGTGCAACATGCCCCTGCTCCCTCTGCTGTATGTTTAGTTTAATCTTTTCCTCACAGTAAAAAAACAACATTGGCCTCTATTTTTAATTTGACAGTGCTGCTGGCATCCACTAACACATTATAGTGCACTCTTGAGTGATCTTTTATTTCCATATGGCCTAGTCACCCATTAGGTGTCTGAATTGGCAAAGTATTCAGTGAGCCCTAAGTATAACTTGGAGACCACAGGAGAAAGTGTGTTCTGTAATTATGCATGCTCCTGGGCTGTGGAATCTGTTCTCTATTGAGATTAAGAAAGTAACATCTGTTGCAGAAATTAGGTTAAAGTGAAGGTACTGTGTCAACATTTTTTAACTTTTTTCTATTATGTTCATTTCATTTCATTTTTTTCATCTACAAATTTTAAGCAAAGAGGAGTTTTAAAGTAAAACACGCAAACAAATAGCAACAACAAGAAGTAAACCTTGGGCAACTATACATTTGTGTGGTTCCATACAACAGATTGAGAAGATTCTGTCCTCAGTGGTCTGCAGCTTCTTATTAAAAAGTTTGTCTGTACAAAGTTGAATCAAATCATTCATTAGAACATGTCAATGAAGATTGTCCTGGTTGTAAGAGATAAATGTGCGTATAGTAGGGAAAAGTATTATCAAATGCATTGTCAAACACTACATCTGGTTCCATTGGTTTTACTGAAAAACTTTATGTTATTGCTCTAAAGAGAAAGATCTTTTTTGGTGGGAGGAGATGGTGGGTATGAAATAAAGAAATGACTAATATATTTTGAAAAAAGTGGATAAAATATAGAATAAAAAAGAAAATATGGGTATAGAATAGTCATTGACAACTTTTTTTTAATAGAACTAGTTCTCTCAGAATGTGAATTCTATATGTTGCATATGTCATTGGAATGGCTGAATAAATAATTGGATAGTAACGGAAAGGGATGTTACAGTATCATAAAAATGACAAATGAGGAGAGATATGAGCAGACATATAAAGTCATACAAAGCCAGGCCAGTGTAATAAGAACTACAAACAAATTGATTCCAACTGTATAAAAATTAAAGTAACAAAGCTTTATTAAAATCCCAACAGAACTAGAATGGGGCAGAGAATAAGCATGCTTGGAGTTATCATTAAGTTAAAATTTATATTTATTATTTCCTTAACCAAAATTTTAAAAGTTAGAACTTCAGGATTTTACATTGAGATTAGGTTATTATATTTGTTGAGAATGTTCTTACAGTTGTAGTAATAAAATAAAAGCTCAAGATTAAATTATAAAACAACAGGTTAAAAATCTGTGTGGTATACTGGCAAGGTCATTAAACCAGGGGTTAGGAAGGATTTAATTTCCTGCTTTGCCACTCACTTGTTGTGTGAGTTTAGGCAAAACAAGCAATGCCTCAGAATTTGTTTCCTAATCCGTAAAGTAAATGGATTTCCAAAATCCAATTAGGCTCTTGGAGTTCTTAATTCTTACAGCACTGATTTTCTTTATGTGTTAATACTCTTTTGTTTTATACTCTAGACACTTTATAATTTGCTTCCCTATTTATATAACCCTTCCTTATAATCAAGAAAAACAATTAAACAAAAATGATCCACAAAGTGACATAATTCATCAGGGTATGCAACATTCTGCTCCCATCATCCTCCACTTCTCTACTGAAAGAAAGGAATTGTTGCATTGTTACTTCAACAGGATAAAAATTTTAATATGACAGACAAAAATCAAATAGATAATGGAGAATTTATGAAATTCCAGAAGGATTTGGAATGAATGTCTTTCCATTGCAAACAATAACTATTTAATACATGTTTATTTAATTGAATTGGTTATCTTTGTAGCTCTCATGTACTGGGGAAGACACTTTTTAAAATTCTTTCAATTGATTTTTTTTTCTTTAACAATTTTTTTTTAAATTTTTAAATTTCAAGTTCCAAATTATCTCTCTCCCTCCATCCCTTCTATGGCCCATTGAGAAGGCAAACAATAGGATGAACATTATTTATGCATAGTTATACAAAATTTATTTCCATATTATTCATGTTATTAAAAAAAAATTAAGAAAGTGAGTTACTTTGATATTGACTGAAAGTTCATTGCTTCTCTGTGGATGGATTTTTCACCATCAGTCCTTTGGAATTTTCAAGGATTATTGTATTGATCAGAATAGTTTAGTCTTTCAAAGTTGATCATCTGTGTTTCTTCTGGTTCTGTTCATTTCACTCTGCATCAGTTCATATAAGTCTTATGGAGACAAGTATTAAAAAACAATTAAACATATAAAATGTCCTTATCTGCCTTTATGTCAGGTTCATAGAGTCATTCTGTCCTCTGCATCTCACTCCAACTCCTCCAATTAAATGTTGCCATCATACACAAGTTAGTAGCCATAGCACTGTTATCTGATGCCCCTATCCCGAGGGCATGTCAAATTCCATAGTGCTGAAAGTATCAAGGAAAGAGGGCATGGCACAGGGTGGGGAGGCAGGTTAGGTCATTTCAGAATAGCTTTAATAGTGTCTACCATAGAATAATTGTGTCAATATTTTTTTAGCTGCTTAAGTGACCAGAACACCAACAGGGGAAGGAAGAAAGGGCTATAGAATTCTTCCTCTTCTTTCTGTCTTACTAGAAGCAAACAGAATGGATATGACCTACTATCATCTATATATCACCTACTAAAGATGGTGATCATGAATACTTATAAGCACCATGTAGTATGAGATTTTCATTAAGAGATTTTCATTCCATCTTCTAGTTAGAAAGGTCCTCCAGAGGGAGCATGGTTCATAAGAAAGCTAGACTTGGAGTTAGGAAGACCTAGGCAAATCCTTTGTCTGACACCTTGTAACTGTAAAAACCTAAACAAGTTATTATATTTCTTTGTACCTCTGATTCTACATCCATCAAATAAGGGGGATGAATTCAATTACATTTAAGGTCCCTTGCAGCTCTAAACCTATGACCAACTTGATCTCTGGCAGACAATAGTTTAGTTATCCAGATGCTTTACTTTCCTTTCTCTGATTGAGACACCAAAGTTTTTAGAAATTCTTTGGCTCAATTCTTTTTTCTGAAGACACAATCATTTAATAGTGATTGCATATATTCTGAGCAAGTAAATCCTTTGTAGAGTCAACCCTTGATTATCTGTGCTAATGGAGAGGAGCTGTGACCTAGACAATGCCATAAAAGCCAAACATTTTAATTTGGCTTTGGGTTGTGTTTAGTACTTAAATTTGAATATCACTAGAATTGGCATGCTGGGAATTCATAACACTTCATACAGAAATACTGAAGATCTCACTCAGGACAATATACTGCCTGAGTTTCTCATTTTATTCGTTTGCTCTAATTTTCCAGGGTAACACACCTAAGTAGAATTGCTTGGTCTTTTCTTTCCCTAAGGTTATTACTTGATCTTTATGCCTCCTTAGTACTTAAGTTTGTGTGATCATCAGTGGGAAAGAGAGGAAGAGAGGGAGAATCTCAAGATCTAGTTTCCATGATTTGAACTCCATTCCCCTCACCCAAGAACATACCTGCTGACATTTCTCTGATGTAACATATTATAGATGGGTCTAAGTCGGTAGTTACAGGTCTTAAATTAAAGAGTTGATTGACTAATATGGCCATATAACTTTTCTCTCCTATAATTTCATCAATGTGGCACTTTGGTCCTTTGTTCTCCCCTAAACCATTATGCACTGACCTTTCCATTGTTAATGCTTCTACTCTTGCCTGACTAGAGACTTTTTTCCCTCCTTTTTAGAGATTAACTCAAAGAAAATTTATGTGGCTCTGGAGAGAATTATTTCCAGCCTACTCTTTCAAATGCCTTTTTGGTATCTAACTGATGTATTGCACACTGCATTCATTTGAGAGCAAGACTGTATTTGCATAATCAAAAGTGATTTCTACTTAATATAGTGAAGAAATTACTTGTTTAGAACACATGATGCAAATAATTCTGAATTCAGTTTGCCTGGATACCATTCTACATTTTCCCTTGCTTTGCTCTAAAATTTGACTCCTTAATTACAGTCATGTTTTATTTCTTCTATATACAATATCAATCTCTAAAGGTGAATAATTTCATGGTACATAGAGACAACATCTAACACAATTCTGCTTGCAGAAGAGGTGCTCATGGACTCTCAGGGGAATAAGAGATACCCTAAGGACCTCACCATTACTTCTATTCCACACATCAGAATCTTCCGTTGACTGTGAAGAATCTCACTGAGGAGGAGAACACACGGAGATATAGAGGACTGAGATTCAGGTGCTTACCACAAATAACTTTAGACATAGAATATGGCACTAATAAGAAATAAAAGCCGGTATCAGCTTTCCATCTCACCTTGATTTTTTTAGGCAGACAAGTTACTTTTCAAACAAGAAAAATATACCATTGATACTAACATTTTAAAGCAAAGTCTTAAATAATAAAACTACATTACAATCCATATGTAAATGTGAGTTGCACTCTCCAATAAATGTACTTAATAACTGATTATTTTTTCTTTTTAATGATGAAACCAAGGAGTACACCCTATAGAATTCATGACTTGGAGGCAGGAGAACCTGATTTTGAAACCTTCCTCAGACACTTACTAGCTCTGTGACCTTGGGCAAATCACTTTAAACATTTCTATGCCTCAGTTTCCTCATCTATAAAGCAGGGGCAATAATAGCACCTATCTTAAAAAATTGTTATAAGAATCAAATAAGTTAACATATATAAAGTGTTTTGCAAATGTTAGTGCAGTATTACATGCACACACATGCATATATACACATAAACATGCACATATGTGCATATTTATGTTAGTGCATATTGTGTGTGTGGTTAGAAGTATGTGTGTATGCAAACTATTATTAATTTTTCAGCACTTTAAAATTTAATAAGCACTTTTTTAACAACTACCCTGTGATATGTTTCGCTGCAAGTATAACTATTTTTATTTTACAGATAAATAAATGGAGCTTTATAGCAATTAAGTAATATAATAAAAGTCAAATAATAAAAGTTGTTTTAATTGAAGACGAAAGAAATCAAGAATAGAAGAATCAAGAAAAAATAGGAGAATAGATTGAAGTATTTATGGTTCAATAAAATTCTATATCTTTTGAGAGAAGAGGAGAAAGACTGCAATATGGATACCAAAGGAATTATTTCAATATTACAAGAGAATCATAGTTTCAGCAATCATTAGAACAGGTTACTACAACCCCCTTTGTTGCATACTTTATGATCTGCAGATTAGTACCTATGAAAAAAATAGTTGCCACCTGATGACCAATGTTCTGGTAATATACCTCTTAATCTTGTCCTTGGGTCATAGACATAGTTCATGACCAAGGTTATTATTGAAGCCTTTTTGGATAGCCAGGATAATACCTTGAAAATTTCAGTCATTGCCACAACAAGATGAACCATCAAAAGGGAGCTTGAAAGAAAAATCAAAGGTACCTAGAAAAAAAATAAATGAGAAAGCAACTGGAAAGAAGGAAAGAGGAGTGTTTCAAATATTTAGTTTGAATCACATAACATTAGAGGGTAGCTTTGCAACAGACTCGTTGCAAGACAAAGAAACTGAAACATAAAGTGAATGCTTGAGTGATTTTTTTCAGAAGTCAACTGAATAATGGCAACTGTGACAAATTCAGTTGACATATATACATATTTATGCTGTGAAATTATATATATATATATATATATATTATATATATATATATATATATATATATATATATGTGCTGTGAAAATGATTTTCCTTTAAATTTTGTGTTGTGGAATTGTACATATGTAGATATCTACAAAATAGATATCATCTGATTTTTCAAGCAGTGGAAGGAGGAACAAGAGGTCAGAAGTTAGCAAAATCTGATAGGAGACTAGCAATCTTAGAGGGAGACATTTGTAGAGACTGCATTTCATGCATAGAAGATAGCCAATACTAAGGCATGTATGGGGTACTGTGCATGAGAAAGTATGAAGGCTATGGAAATTGAGAAACAGGAGCCACCTAAGTGGTGCAATAGATAGAGTACCAGCCCTGAAATCAGAAGTGTATGAGTTCAAGTACAGCCTTAGAGACTTACTGTGTTAATTTGGGCAGGTCACTTAACCCTGGTTGCCTCCTTCCTGCCCTGCTCCCCCCAAAGAAGAAAAACACACACACAAAAATAAAAGAAACTGAGGAGTTGAGAAACTAGAAGGTTTGGGTGTTTAAAGAGAGTAGATCTTTAGATGAAGAGCAAGACTGCTAGGGAACTTCTTGGGGAGGATGGAACATGAACTGGAAGCCTATATATAACAATATGAAGGCTCTAGACAGGATGAAATAAACTTTAAAAGAACAGAGTTGAATACTGAGTGCTAGTCTGAAAGAGAGGGTCAGGAAGTGGAAATAGGAGGGAGGGAATATGACAACTCCTTCTGATTTTGTATTTTGTAGGGTGTAAGAAGATGAGAGCCTTGGAGAGGGTACCAGAAGATATTGGTGGCTTAAGGAGAAAATTGGGTTTCAGTGAGCATTAGAATAGTAAGAAGATAACTAAGAAAAAGAGAATTTTGTTAATAACAGATGAAGCTTCTAGAACATGTTATTGTTATTCATCTTTTGTTTTTCAAGAGGTCCAATGACATCATGGGGTCATGACTTGCACATGAATTGGATTTAAGTGAGGCAGAGTTGTGCGAAGTAGTCAACCTTATTCTCTCTTCCAGAGACATTGAAGTCTAGTGACGGGGTAAAAGTCAAGGTCATTTGGGACATCCTGGGATGAAGGGGATGACCTTGACATTTTCAATGTCTCACCAAGCACTAAGCACTCTGTAGTGCCCACTTCAGTAGAAAGGGAAAGGAAAGGAGAATGGGAAATGGTCTAACCTACTGCCACCATTTCTTGGTGATTCCGTGTGCTCTGTGGGTCATATTCATCAAGTCAGACAGAATTATCAGAGGCAGCCCATAGCAGAAGAAAAGTATTATGTATATCATATAATAACATGAAGAACTTAAAGGATGATCTTCTGGACCATGAAAAGGAGCAAAATACCCTTGAGTAATGGAGAGAAATGCTCCTAGGGAGAATGAGTTGTAACTTACCCATGACAGTACATGACAGTATCTATGCTAATTCTGTCCCTGGCTCTATCCCAAGTCACATAGTGGCACAGAACAAAATAAAGACAAATCTCCTAACTCCATGTCATTTCTTTTTCTAGGTTATCATGATATGATATGCAGATATCATATTATATATATATATGCACACACACACACAGACACACACACATACCAAAAAGCCAGTAGCTATGAGACTATCATTTCCTCTTTACTATTAAACTAAAAATCTAACCTATCTCAGTATTTTCCCTTCCTGAAACTCAAAATCAATATGAAAAGGGTACCCAACTTGGCGATTTTTTCTTTCTGCAAAACTGAAAGTCTAAGTAATAGTAGTAATAGATATTGACTTAGCATGTTACATACCTCACATACAGAATCTTATCGGAGTGCTACAACTCTGAAGCAGAAACTGCAGCTACTGTTTGACTCATTTACCATATGAGTATACTTGGTCCCAGAGGGATTCAATGACTTGTCCATGGTCCCATCATTTTTCAGTCAGAAGTGTTCATTAAGCACACATTTATCAGATTTGCTGGAAATATAAAGGCAAAACAAGGTACCTACTCTGAAGGAGTTCAATCTAGTGCCAGAAACAACATGAAAACAAATAGGTATAAACATGATGTATTACACATCATATCATGTCATATCATGCTATATCATATTATGTTAAACTATGTCATATGGCATTATATCATATCATATTGTATTTATAGCATTGTATTATATTGTATCTTATTGTATTACCTTACTTTAAATCATATCATATTATATCCTAGCCTATGTCAAAAAAAAGGGAAATAATCATTAGAGGGAAGGCACTAGAATCAAGAGGGATGAGGAAAGTCTTTTTGTAAAATATGGAATTATTTTAGCTGGGACTTGAAGGAAGCCAGGAGGGATAGATGAAAATGCAGCAGATTCCAGGCTTAAAATAGCTAGTGAAAACGTACATAACAGAGAGATGGAACGTTCTATATGGAACAGTAAGGAAGTGTCACTACATTGCAGAGTACCTGGAGGGAAGTAAGGTGTGTGTGTGTGTGTGTGTGTGTGTGTGTGTGTGTGTGTGTGTTTATATATATAATATATATATATCAGATCTGCACTGTAGGAAGATTAGTTTGACAGCTGAGTGGAGGATGAATTGGAGTGAAGAGAAACGAAACAAAAAGACCTCACCAGCAGAGTGTTTCTATAGTCCAGGTATGAAGTGAGGGCCTGGAGGGGTGGGATATCTGGCTTCAGTCAAAGGGCCACACTTGAGGACCTAGAGGGTCGTATATGGCTTTGAGGCTGCAGGCTTCCCACCACTTGGAACCAAGATGGTGGCAATCTGTATTAGAGGAGACAAGGGAGTATATTCAAGAGCTAGTATGAAAGTAAAAATCCACAAGACTTGATAGCAGATTGAATATGAAGAGGTGATGATGAGGATGAAAAGAGAAGCATGACACCTAGGGTGTGAGTATGGGTAACTAGGAGGATGGTGGTGCCCTTGACAGTAATGGGGAGTTTGAGAGGAGAAAGGGGTTGGCAATAATGATAATGAGATCAGTTTTGGACATGTTGCTTTTAAGATGTCCAGGGGACATCCAGCTTGAGATAGCCAATAGGCAATTAGAGATGTAAGTCTAGACCTTATGAGAGGTATAAAGTATTAGCTCTATATATAGAGATGTGAAGGGCAGTTAGGTAGTACAATAGATAGAGTGATAAATCTGAAATCAGAAAGACATCACTCTGGGTTCAAAGATCTGGTCTCAGATATTTACTAGCTATGTAACCCTGGGCAAATCACTTAACTATTTGCCTCAGTTCCCTCATCTGTAAAATTATCTGGAGAAAGAAAAGGCAAACCATTCCTTATCCTCGCCAAGAAAACCCTAAATGGGGTCACAAATAGTTGGTTAGGACAGAAACAACAGAACAAGAACAACACAGAAATTAGCATATGGACAATAACTGAAATCCCAAGAATTGATGATATTGTCATATTTGATGTAGTATAGATGAAGAAAAGAGGCCCAGGGGGACATGTACTTTAGCCAATAGTATCATGGCTGGGATGTCTAAGTCAGATTCAACCCACCAGTCTGTGACTATACCTGATTGTTTACATGCTAGCTCCCCCATTTGACTATGAGAGCAGGGTTATTTTTACTTTTTCTATTTTTTCACCAGTGTATGGCACAATGACTGTCAAACTATATTCTTCTTTAACTATCATGGTGAGAACATCATGTGTGTTTATGTATACCAAAGTAATAAATATTTATTGCATATCAATTGTTCAAGTAAAAAAAACACTATAGCTAACTTTAAAATTAGTTCATTGATCTTTTTGACAGCAGCCATGTAAATTTCATGTTTTCTGACACTTTGAACTTTAATCAGCAAACTTTCTAAGTGCAGGCCCTACTTAAAGCAACAGGAATTATTCATAACAAAAAACGAAAGATACTTTTTCAGTTACAATCATGCATATGTGAGTTTTCTCTTCTCTCTGCTCTTAGTACGCCGAGCCTAATTTTTTTAAAGGTAAACTCCTAAAACTATTGTAAATTCGGCAGATTTCCAAGTTACTGTGCACTTACTCACTTAAGTAGGATAATGAATCCAATTCTAACTTTTTTGTGTTGCTTTTAAAATTGCTTTTAAGCCACATTGCCAACTACAATAGGTACCACTTAGGTCCCTAGCTAATGTGGGACAAGAAAGCAGCAGAATTCTGAGTCTGAGTAGCTTTTGCAATGAGACATTTACAACTGGAAATGGATTTGAGGTTACAGTGTGTTCTACTAAAGAGATTTTGGTGTATTCCAAAAATAGTCAGGCTAGAATTCTAGTCCATTTGTACTGTCTCCTCACCCCTTGACCATCCCTTTAATCTTCATAATTTTCCTTTTCAGAGCTAATGATGTCTCCCTGTTACCTTTATTTTCCACAGGTTTGCTGAGAAGTTGCTTTGAAATGGTACGTATTTGCTTATTGTAGTATTCTAGTTTCTTGTTAATATAGAATTATACAATCTATTTGGAATGAACGTTAGAAAGAATCCAGTTTTAACTCGGTATGTGAAGCAAAGACTTTCTCTATAACTACCCCTACAGTAGATATCCAGCCCAAATCACAACATCTTTTAAGGCTTTGGACAGATCTAATTAGGAATTTTTTTTTTACCTTCAAATCAACAATTTTTTATTAAGCTTTAGTAACATCAGGCACCATGCCTGGTACAATGGATACAAAAAAATATCTACCCAAAATAAATCATTGCTAACTTTAAGTTCCCTCAAGTTGAGGGGAAAAGAACACAAATTATTTTTTATAATTACTTTGCATACGTATGTACATACATAAATATGTATGTGTATATATTTGTATAAGTATATCCAGATATATTGTTGCTCTGTTACTTCAATCATATCCAACTCTTTGTGACCACATTTGTGGTTTTCTTTGCAAAAATACACAAGTGGTTTGCTATTTCCTTCTCCAGCTTATTCTTTCATATAGGGAAACTGAGCAAACAGGGTTAAGTAACTTGCCCAGGATTACCCAGCTAAGTAAGTGTATGAGGCTGTGTTTGAACTCAGGTATTCCTGACTCTGGGCTTGGCAGTCTAACTACAGTACCACTCAGCTGTTCTTATATGTATGTGTATGTGTGTGTATAAAAATAAAATTATAGATATACACACATATATACATACATAAATACACATATGTGTGCTTATGAATATAAATATATATGTATTTATGTTTCTGTGTCTCTCTCTCTTTGTTTCTCTCTCTCTCTCTCAATATATAGATATATTGTCCTAGATGTTCATATATAGTTATAGGATAGATATAGATATGTGAGCAGGTAGATGAAGCAGTGTGTAGAGTGATGGGCCAAGAATCATTAATACTCATCTTCCGGAGTTCAAATCTGACCTAGGACATTTTTAAACTGTGTGACCTTGGGCATGTCAACTAATTCTGTTTACCTCAGTTTCCTCATCTGTAAAATGAGCTAAAGAAGGAAAGTGTAAACTACTCTAGTATCTTAACCAAGACATTCCCAAAGGGAGTAACAGTCAGATACAATTAAAATAATTGAATAACAAAAGTTATCAGTAGATAGATAGATAGATAGATAGATGGATAGATGTAGATAGAGATAGATATCTATATCTATGTATAGAGATATATCTATCTCTATGTATATCTATATCCTCCCATTAAGCCAACATAGTGATTTAGATAACAGACTCTTGTATCTACTGCTCAGAGAGAGTCCTAGATTCAGCTCCCAGAACAGGCCTACACTATCTTGAGACTCTCTTTGAGAATTTTGTTCAGAGAAATAAAGAGCCTCATCTACTATCACACAATCAGTAAACATTTAAAATGGGAAGGAACCAGAGATTCCTTGGAGCCAGTTTTTCTATTGTTAATTTTTCAAACCAAGCATTTACATCTCAGAAATATGCAATCACTAAAAGTCAGGACTATATTTATCTGTTTTGTTAATTATTTAGACATAAGAATGTGTTAATGTGAGTGAAATTTAAAAGTATATATTCATTTATCCCCCTGTTAACTCCTCCCAGTCTAGTTGTTAAATATGTATTTCTATATGTTTGCTCTCAGCAGGCTTCTATAAACAAGGCTAAGAGAATGAAAGCACCAGCAGATCAGATTAGACTATAAGATGAAATTGATGATGATAGTTGATGATGGTGAAGATGATGGTGGTGGTGGTGGTGGTGATGTTGATAGGCATTTATGTAGCTTGAAGGCTGATAATATGCTTTCTTTTCTCTCATTTAAGGCTCACGCTAGTCCTGGATTAAATCCATATTTTTCTGACTACAAATCCAGCATACTGTTCACTATCCTACATTGCTTCCCTGAGTAAACTGCCAAGATAATATACATCCTGTACAGTGACAGAATGGCACAGCCAGCAAGGACCTCAGAGACCATCTGTATAATGCATAGCTGAGTAAGAATCCTCTGCACAATATCCACAATGACACCTTTTGGACCTCATCAAGGAGTTCATTATAGAAGTGGCTAATTCTGTGAGTATGAAGGCTGATAGATATCCATCAAGAAATCATGAAAATTAGCAACAGGAATTCGTTAGTAAAATTCATAGGAGCAGGAGGGAAAAGGGCGCCAGGGAAAGGAGTATTATGACAGAATAAAATTCCTTGTAAGTTTGGGACTAAGGGTGGGGAAAGGGTTAGCTGTGTAGACATGGTTTCTGAAATTTAGAGTAACATCTTTTTCCTGACCTTTCCCCTCCCTGCTTCTAATATCAAATTAATATTTAATTTATTACATATAATTTAATAAATTAAATTTGTTTATTCCCACTTTTAATATTAAATTTAATATTTATTAAATAAATAAATAAATTTATTTATCATAAATAAATGATGGTGCTACTTTCTTCTGGATGGGAAAAGATGTAGACCTCTCCTTTTCATTTCTGATTTAGCAAGAAAGGTCAATATGAAATACTTTTAAGTTATATTTCTTGGCTCTCTTTAGCACTGTTAAATTCCCTTATCTCTCCATAGTCTCATCAGGCTTATCATTAATTTCATTATATCACTCCCTCTAAAAAGGGAAACTTTTTTTTTATTTTGCTATTGTCTAAATAAAAAAAAGTAAGTCCAAAAGAGCAGAAATGGATTGTGAATGGTCTCGGTTAGAATTCTGCTGAGACTAGAAATACTAAAGCGTGATGATCCTTTTCAGTAACTGCATCCAATTCAGGAAGGGGTCAGCTAGTTCAAATGTGGCTTTTCAAATTAAATCAGGAAGCTTTCCTTATTTCTGATGTGTCACATTTCAACCATGAGGTTTCTCAGTCTATTGTGGAGGTCAGTTCTGCCCTTGCCCTCTGCCTACATCAGTGTTACTTGTTTTTTGTTTTGTTTTGTTTTCTACTTGGATAATCGGACTACATAATAGTTTGGTTGGATTTCCCTATTCTTTTTTTTTCTTTTCCCCTTGAATTCAAGCCCCGTTTTTTGCTATGTGAGTATGTGAGTGTTCACATTTGGTAGGGTAAGGTTAATTAGAGAGATGCCTTTTGAAATCTTCCCCAAAGATTCCTCACTCTATTATACAATGATGTAATTAACTTCTGTCTCCTCTGACTCACCATCTGGATGGCATACAACTCTAAGGCTCTGGTGTGAGTTTAAACCGGAAAGCAACCAGGTGTCATCTTTCATAATTTTTTTTCTTTTTCTTTTCCTTATTTGTTCACGTTGTTCTGTGAAAGATTGGTTGCTTATTTCCTGGTTTAAGATTTCTTATTGTTTTCATTACCAACTGATATTTTGTTTCCCCCTATTACTGCTTATTCTCCTTATGGAAACTCAAAAAAATTAACAATAATGTTAAATTTTTCAAATAAAATAATTAACAATGAAATTAACAAGTATATAATGAATACTTATCTTTTCCCAGGCACTTTGCTAGGTGTTGTGGATACAAATATTACATAAGATATAGGTCCTACTCTCAAGTAGTTTAGAGTGTAAGATTAAAAATAAATAAATAAATTACCAATTGAAAAACAATGATGATGACCAGGAAGTTCTTTGTCCTTAATTATATTCTGAGTCTACAGTATAAAATACTTTCAACAGTCAAATTTCTATTCATGTTATTACTCTTATTAAAAACCTTCAATAATTCTCCATTGCCTACCAAATAATAGCCAAATTTCCTCAATACTCCAGTTCTTCCACAATATGCTCCCTTCCAGCCATATTTATTGCAACTCTCTCTTTTTTAAAATTTATATATTGATCCATTTTCAGATTATGACATTCATTTCCAAAAAATTTTGAGTTCCAATTTTTCTCCCTATCTCTCCCCTCCACATACCCCATAACACCTTGCATTCTGATTACCCGTTCCCTAAACATGTCCTCCCTTCTATCACACCCCAACCATCCCTTATCCCCATCTTCTCTCTTTTCTTGTAGAGCAAGATAGATTTCTACACCTCATTCCCTGTATCTCTTATTTCCCAGTCATATGCAATAACAACTCTAAACATTTGTTTCTAATACTTTGAATTCCAACTCCTCTCCTTTTCTCCCTCTGCATTGAGAAGGCAAGCATTTCAATACAACCTATATATGTGTCATTTTGCAAAAGACTTCCATAATAGTCATGTTGTGGAAGACAAACTATATTTCCCTGTATCCTACCCTGTCCCCCCTTTATTCTGTTCTCTCATTTGACCTTGTCTCTTCCCAAAAGTGTTTACTTCTAGTTACTCCCTTCCCCCATTTGTGGTCCCTTCTATCATCCCCCTCACTCGACTTGTCCACTCCTCCCCTACTTTCCTATAGTGTAAGATAGATTTTCATACCAAATTTAATGAGCATGTTATTCCCCCTTAAATCTTAGGATAAGAGAATAAGCTTCACTTTTCCCCTCTAATCTCCTTCCTTTTCTCCTCCATTGAAAAAGATTTTTCTTACATCTTTTATGAGTGATAATTTGCCCCATTCCCTTTCTCCTCCCAATATATTCCTCTCTCACCAATTAATTTTATTTTTATAGATATTATCCCTTCTGATTCAACTCAGCCTATGCTCTGTGTGTGTGTGTGTGTGTGTGTGTGTGTGTGTGTGTGTGTGTGTATAATCCCTCCACCTATCCAAGTACTGAGAAAAGTCTCAAGAGTTACAAATATTATCTTTCCATGTAGGAATGTAAACAGTTCAGTTTTAGAAAGTGCTTTATGATTTCTTTTTTCTGTTTACCTTTTCATGTTTCTCTTAATTCTTGTGTTTGAAAGTCAAATTTTTCTTTGGTTCTGGTCTTTTCATCAAGAATGCTTGAAAGTCCTCTATTTCATTGAATTATATTTTATTCCCTTGAACTATTATATTTAGTTTGACTGGGTATGTAATTCTTGGTTTTAATCCCAGTTCCTCTGATTTCTGGAATATCCTGCTCCAAGTTCTTCTATCCTTTAATGTAGAAGCTGCCAGAGCCTGTGTTATCCTGACTGTATTTCCACAATACTAGAGTTGTTTCTTTCTAGCGGATTACAATATTTTTTCCTTTATCTGGAAACTCTGAAATTTGGCCAAAATATTCCTAACAGTTTCTCTTTTCATGTCTCTTTCAGGAAGTGATCGGTGGATTCTTTTATTTATTTTGCCCTCTGGTTCTAGTATATCAGGGCAGTTTTTCTTGATAATTTCATGAAAGATGTTTTCTAAGCTGGGTTCTTTATTTATCATGGCTTTCAGATAGTCCCATAATTTTTAAATTGTCTCTCATGGATCTATTTTCTAGGTCAATTGTTTTTCCAATGAAATATTTCACATTATCTTCTATTTTTCATTCTTCTGGTTTTGTTTTATAATTTCTTGATTTATCATATAGTCATTAACTTCCCTCAACTCCACTTTCATTTTTAAAGAACTATTTTCTTCAGTGACCTTTTGAGCTTCCTTTTCCATTTGTCGGCTTCTGCTTTTTATAGCTTTCTCCTCATTTGCTTTTTGTACCACTTCTTCCAGTTGAGTTAGCCTATTTTTAAAGGTGTTGCTTTCTTCAGCATTTTTTGATCTCCTTTAGCAAGCTGTTGTCTCATTTTTCAAGCTCTTCCATTGCCTGAGGCCATTGCATATTCATTGTTGAGGTACAGGATGCAGAAGTCTTGACTTCCTCTGACAGTATGCATTGTTCTTCCTCATCTGAATGAATGGAAAAAGATAACCTGTTCACCAAGAAAGTACCCTCCTGTGGTCTTATTTTTTTTCCCCTTTTTGGGATATTTTCCCAGCAAGTTACTTGACTTCTGAATCTTTTGTCAAGGGGAAGATCCTTCTACTCCTCTTCCCCTCAGGACCTTGCCTAGAGTTGAGGTTCAGATCAGCTGCTCAATTCCCCCAGGGTCTTTAAGCTGAGCCATTCCCATGATGGAAGCTACTGTCCCACTCAGTCACTGCCACACAGTGCTGCCACCCTGCTGCTGCCTCCACTACTGCCTGGGGCCCATGCTGTGAGGGGGAGATGGACCCTGCTCCCCTCTCAGCCAGTGGAGAAAGCCCTCTCACTGACCATCGAATCTTTCTTTTTTAATTTATTTAACTTTTAACATTCATTTTCACAAAATTTTGGGTTCCAAATTTTCTCCCCATTTGTCCCCTCTCCCACCCCAAAACACCAAGTATTCTAATGGACCCTATCACCAATCTGCCCTCTCTTCATTTATTCCTCCCTTCTCTTGTCCCTATCTTCTCTTTTGTCCTGTAGGGACAGATAATTTTGTATACCCCATTACCTGTATTTCCTATTTCCTAGTAGTAAGAACAATACTTGACAGTTTTTCCTACAACTTTGACTTCCAACTTCTCTTCATCCGTCCCTCCCCACTCATTCCCTTGGGGAAGCAAGCAATTCAATATAGGCCATATCTGTGTAGTTTTGCAAATGACTTCCATAATAGTCGTGTTGTGTAAGACTAACTATATTTCCCTCCATCCAATCCTGTCCCTCAATGCTTCCATTATCTCTTTTGATCCTGTCCCTCCCCAAGAGTGTTGACTTCAAATTGCTTCCTC
The DNA here is from genome assembly GCA_028658325.1 of Potorous gilbertii. NCBI lineage: Eukaryota > Metazoa > Chordata > Mammalia > Diprotodontia > Potoroidae > Potorous > Potorous gilbertii. Next base: position 34,073,826 of record CM053774.1, on the reverse strand, counting down.
CTCCCATTGCCCTCCCTTCCATCATCCCCCCACCCTGCTTATCCCGTTTTCCCCTACTTTCCTGTATTGTTAGATAAGTTTTCATACCCAAATGAGTGTGCATTTTATTCCTTCCTTTAGTCAAATGTGATGAGAGTAAACTTCATGTTTTTCTCTCAGCTCCCCTCTTTTTCCTTCCACTAGAAAGTCTCCTGCTTGCTTTGGGAGCCCCTGTCTGCTTCTGCCTCCACTGCTTCCTCCCAAGGGGGCCTGAGTCAGGGGACACCTCACTCTCCTCTTGGCCCACCAAAGGGCCTTTGGTGCCTGTGAGTGGAGGGACATGCACTGCTGCTGGAGATTCTGTCCCTGAAGCCTTCTTGGATCTGTTCCCCTCCATGCTGCGGCCAAGGTAGGGCTGAGCTCTGCTCCGGGTCTGGTATGGGATGGACCTTTCATGTCAGTTTTTCAGGTCTCTCTCTAACAGAAATCTCCTCTTCTCCATTGCTGTGTGGCTTCTGCTGCTCCAGAATTTGTTGGGAGTTCTTCTTTACAGGTATTTTGTGGGCTGTGGATTAGGAGCTAGCATATGTGTATCTTTCTATTCTGCCATCTTGGCTCCTCCCCCTTTGAAGCTTTCTTTGGCACGTGTGAGTTGAGGGATCTGAGACCTTCCCTGCTGAGGATTCTGTCCTGGTGGCTTGTTTCACCTAGTGCCACAGTCAGGGCTGAGCTCTGTTCAGCTCAGCATCCCATGGGATAGACCTTTCCTGTTATCCTTTCAGCTTACCTTTGGCTAGAAATCTCTTTCACTCTGTCATTGTGTGGCTTCTGCTGGTCTAGAATTTGTTGAAAGTCATTTTGTATAGGTATTTTATGGGCTGTGGGGGAAGAGCTATAGTATGTGTATCTTTCTACTCTGTCCTCTTGGCTCTGCTGCAACTCTCTTTAATGTATTTTATGCTCTAAGGACTTGGCCACTCCCTGTTCTATAAACATGTTTTGAACTTTCCCACTCTTATGCCTTTGCTCTTAAAATCCTTCATACCAATACTTTAAGATCCAACTTCCATGTTACCTCTTCCATAAAGCTTTCGCAGTATCTCAAACAGAATCAATCTCTCTTCCTCAGAACTCTCTCAGCATATTTTGTTTATAACTTCCAGGTAGTTTTATGTACTTTATTTTTTTATATTTTATGTTATACTTAATATTTTATGTATACTTATATATATTTATGAAATATAAAATATATTTTATATAATTATTTTATACAAAGCATGGCCTTGTGGATGGAGTATGAGGACTCAGAATCAGGAATTAATAGTCATTTATTAAGTACTTGCTAGTTCTCTGTTGGGATGCAAATGAAACAATATCAACTCTCAAGGAGTTTACTTTCTATCAAGTGAGAGAGAAAGTACCCTTATGAGTCTACACAGAATAAATACAAAATAAACATAAGATAGTTAAACCCCATGATGGTAGGGATACAGGGCAATGGCAATTGGGAGCATCATGAAGAAGTTGGCCCTGTAGCTCCATCTTGAAGGAAGATAAGAATTCTAAAGGTGGATATGAGGAAGGACTGCATTCCAGCATAAGGGTTCAGAGTAGATAAAGTACTAGAGTTGAAGTCAGGAAGATCTGAGTTCAAATTCTAGCTCAAATGCTTACCGGAGATTTCATCCTAAGAATGCCTGATCTTTCTGTACCTCTCTTGTACACATAAAAAAATCAGACTCAATAGCCTCTAAAATCCTTTCCAACTTCAAATCTATAAACAAAGAGCTTGGGAAAGAAAGTAATAGAGAATAAAACCAAAAGGATGGGTTGGGGCCAGTTGTCAAGGACTTTAAAAGCTAAACCAAGTTGTTAATATCTTTGAGACAATAGGGATCTGACAGAGTTTATTAAGTAATGAAGTTGGGATTTAACAAAATTTGTTTTGGCAGCCTCATGGAGGATAGATTTGAAAGGGGATAGATTTGAGACAGTAGACTAATGATGAGGCCCTTGATCTAATGTAGTAAATGCTCGAATAGAAAGAAGTAATTGAATGTGAGAAGTATTATTTGATTAGAATTGAAAAGATTGAACGAAAGTTAAGATAAATGGTGTGAGGAAAAGTGAGAAGTTGAAGATTATAATTCTTGAACGCTGGGGGAAATGATGGTGCCTTTGACAAAAATATGGATCTTTAGAAGAAAGATATATTTGTTATGCAGGTTATATTTTGGAGAAGATGAGTTTAAGATGTCTCAAAGATATCCATTCTATACTGTCCAGTGGGCAGTTGCCATGTAGAACTGATACTCATGGAAAAGACTGGGGCTGAATATAAAGATGGATGAGTCATGCAAAGAGCTAGCAATTAAACAGATGGAATTCAATGAGTATGCAAAGTGAGACTGTTTAAAGATTAAAGAGAAGAAGGCATAGGACAGAGCCATAGGGAACAACCACAGCTAGGGAGTATGATATGGATTATGGACCAGCAAAGGAGACTGATATATGATCAGATAAATAGAACAAGAAGCAGGAAAAATTCCCTTTGCTAAAACACAGAGAAGACACAATAACTAGGAGGACAGGGTGGTCAATTGTGTTAAATTCAGCAGAGAGTCCTAGAAGTATGGGGACTGAGAAGAGATCATAAATTTGTCAATTAACAAATTATTAATAACTTTGGAGAAACAATATTCAATTAAATGATGAGGTAAGAAACCAGATAATAAAGGAAACTGAGTTCAAATCCTGCCTCTGATCCATATTGATTGTGTGACCTTAGACACGACACCCATCATAACTCTTAGCATCCTCAGCGAATGTTATGAGACTACAATTTTCCAAACAATTACTGATTATTGATAGATGACATTTCTTTATTGAAAATTGTATATGTCAATAAAATCATGTCATGACAAAAACAAAATGGAATAAAACAAAAATGAAATGGTAAACTTGAGAATAGAGACTTTGTTTTATCCATCTTTATGCTCCCCCAGTACCAAGAAAAAAGTTCTTCAGGGACTCAATATTTCAAAGATCTTTGATTTCTTCTGATGGTTATCCCTCCAGAGTTATAGACTATGATCATGTCTACTGTAGTCCTTCATGAGTTCATATGGTCAAAAGAATTTATTCCTTAACATACAACCATGCGGTGATGAGCTTCTCTGAACTTGGATAGTTAATATGTGATTATTGGGCCTCTACCCAATACCTTGCTAATTTAGTTAGCTGTACCATAGTTTATTCCCTATGGTTGTAGCTTTTGAGAACCCAGGATCATTGCAATCCCATGATGAGACTTTGGAGAATGAACTTAATAGTGAACATTCTACATAACAGTTACTTAAGAAATGTTGAATGAAAAGATGTGAATAAACAGAATTATTCTGTGGTGTGTTTATCACAAATCTAGATTCTAGTAATCAGATCTAATGCATGTGACCTGTCTTATGTGATTCTCAGTAGCAACATCAACAATGAAAAACTCACTTGATCAATCAACTTTGTTTTTTAACATTGACCTAACCTGGGACTTGGAATTCTACCATTAAATTCCTTCTTGAGTGGCCTTTTGGAAATATATATTGTTTTTAATTTTTAACTCAGCTAATAATTTATGATATCAAATAAGTGCAATAGGTTTAGATCCAGAGGTCCTGAGTCCTAAATATGATTTGGATATTTATCCATATTACCTTGTGCAATACTTTCTTTTTTGATAATGTGTAAGATTTGTTTTCCAACTAAAACACTCTCTGATCTATAATTCTATTACCTCAAGAGGTATTAATGCACAATGGAAAGATTTCCTAATTTGGGATCAGAAAGACAAGATCTTGTATCCCTACGCTGGCAGTAACTGGGACCACAGGCAAGTCATTTAATTTCTTTAAACCTCAGTTTCCTCATTTATCAAATGTGGATTACAAAGTCTATGGTAATTTGGAAGGTTGTTATGAGAGCAAATTAGATAATGTATATAAAGCATTTTGTCATTATAAAAATAGTCTATAAATGTCAGTTATTACTGTAAATATAAGAAATACTATTAACAGTGATAGAGCACTGATGATTCTCTAATTATATATTATTGTTCATTGTGATCTACCATATAGTTCACTTGATGGAATGGGTGATAGAGGATATAGTTTAGTGCTTTGGAGGTGGAATTGTGAATGGACATTTTGCAAAAAAGAAAAAGGTATAAATCACAGCACATTATGTAGCTCTAATGGCTTAAGTCAGCCCAGGATTTACTAGATCTAGGAAGAGAAAGGACCAAAACTGAATAAAATGTTACTATCCTAAATTATATTATTTATAAAGTGTTGTTGGGGTAGCTGGACTTTGAGATTCTGGAAAGCCCGAAACCTTCCAGCTAACATCTGTGCAGTAAAGGGAAAAAGATTTATACCAATCTAAAATGTGAATCAAATCAAATCAAATCTCTTGGGGAAATACCTATCATCATCAAATACTTAGTATCATCGAAAACTTAAAGCTAACTTTCCAGTAAAGTTTCGAATTGATCTACCTCTTTCCTTAAAGCCAGAGCTGTAACTAAAACAGGGTAGATAGGGTATTGTCATAGAACATAGATGTATAAGAAAGTCTCTTTCAGCTTGTACCTCATCAGATGTATCAGGCACACATTCCTTTAGCAGACCTTGCCAGTGTTGTGTCATCAAGGCATCCCTTTTATGTTCTCTGCCCCTGCAGGACTGGAAAATAGCTTCCTTCTGGTCTGGATATCTCTTACGCCACTGCCACACATACCAAATTCTCCACTGAATTTGCCTCATGATTTCACTAGTTATATCTCTGTGTAGAATCTTTATGCTGAGATTTCATTTCTAACTCAAGTTTTCTGACCCTATGTCAGTATCTGACTTCCTGAAATATAAAGTAAGACTATAAGCCTTGTGCTATCAACTATCATATAAAGTTATTCAGTATAAAAATTAAACCACAGGAATTTAAATTAGCATCCTTGGGTAAAAATGACTACTGGAAGAACTATAGTTATAACCTTGGTTCCTTGAACTTAATAAAAGGAAGAAAAGGGAAAGGAATATTCCAAATTTGAAAGAATATTAAATAAAAGCAGAATAGATTATTATATAGCCTCACTAAAAAGAAGAGATTGAGAAAGACTTCCTGGAAGAGGTAGCATTCTTCCATAGGACTTTTATCAGATTAGAAAACATGATAGAAGAGGAAAGTTAGAAAACTGGAGGAGCTCTGTGAAAATAAGCATGCACAAGCACTTTGGGTATAGTTGTGCATTGTTCCAGGCAATCTGGAAAACAGTTTGAGACTACTCTCAGAAGGTTCTCAAACTATGCAGATGCTTTGAACAAGCTGTATCACTAAAAGACCCATATCTCCAAAAAGTCAAAGGAAAAGGAGAAAGATCATGTATAAAACTCTTTCTAACATTTTTTTTTCATACCAGCCAAAAATAGGAAATGAAGGAATTGTCCTCTTACTGGGGGGCAACTAAATGAATGATGGAAGGTGAACGTAATAGATTATCATCATACCATAAAAATATAAAATGGATAATTTGAAAGGAAGTTGGGAAGTCTTTCATGAACTGATGCAGAGTGAAGTAAATAATTTATACAATGATGACACATTATAAAGGAAAACAGCTTTGAAAGACACTAGAACTATAATTGACGCAATGATAATACTTGAGTCTAAAAGAATGAAAATGAAACACACCAGTTCTGAGACAGGTGATGAGCTTAAAATGTAGAAAGAGACATTCATTGCTATAATGTGGCTAATTTGTTCTACTAGGCAGTTTTGTTACATACTAGGGGATTGTCTTGTTCGCTAAATGGAATAAAGGTTAGTGGGAGGGACAGATGGATTTTTTTAAAAAAGGAAGTATAAAAAGGTGCAGCATATGAACTAGGCCACAAAGGTCGGGTGGGATTTCACTAGGTGGAGATTAGAGTGGAGAGAACATTACAGGCATCGTCATAAAACTACAGATTTAGACTTTGGAGGTCATCTAACATTACCCCCTCATTTAACAGATGTTGAAACTAAGACTCAGAGAGGATAGAGTGACTTACTTAGGATCATAGATTTAGCAAGAATGAGAGGTAGGATTTCCTGACAAGCCCAGCTCCTTACTTACTATGCAAGACTGTTTCTACATCATGGCAAGGATGTACAAATCAATTAGGGTCTTATAAGGGATAGTGTAATGTCCATTTTTGCTAGAACCTGACACACATGGAGGAAAATAGTGTGAGCAGGGGCCAGAAATATACACAAGAATCATATTGCATGGGGTCTTGAATGTCAGATGTTGTTGTTGAGTTATTTCAGTCATATATGACTGTTCATGGTCTCATTTGAGGTTTTCTTAGCAGATGTTGGAGTGGTTTGCCATTTCCTTCCCCAGCTCATTTTACAGATGAGAAAACTGAGGAGGGCAGAGTGAAGTGACTTACCTAGAGTCACAGACCTCTAAGCTTGGTACTCTATACACTATGCCACCCCACTGCCCCAAGCACTTCACACATATTAACTAATTTGATTCTTATTATAACTCACTGAGGTAGGTGCTAGAACCCCAGGCAAATGGAGTTTAAGCAGCTTCCCAAGGATCACACAGATAGTTTTTGAGGGAGGCTGGATTTGAATTCAGTCTTTCTGAACACTGGCCCTCTTCTATCTACCATGCAATCTAGGTGCCCTTGGCATGATGAAAGGAATTTGAAATATTCACCTTGGAGAAGAAAATATTTAGGAAGAACTTTAACTATCTTCATATATATGAAGAGCTTCCATATAGAAGTTAGGGTGGACTTAATGTGCATTGCTCTAGAACACTGATATCAAACACATATAGTAATTTATGCTATGTATTATATATTATATATTTGATTATTATGTGTATTATATATTTTTATTTATTGTTATAAATATAATATATATATACATAACATATATATTATATATAATATACTATATATATATACATATATAATATTTTTTATTTGGTTAAACAATTTCCAGTTCCACTTTAATCTAGTTTGAACCACTTTCAGGCTGCTTACTCTATCCACTGGTTTGTGGATAGAGAACAAAGCCAGAAGTGATAACTAGAAGTGACCAGAAAGCATATTTGGATTAAGCATAAGTAAAACACTTTCCCAACAATTAGAGTTATACAAAAACACAATGGGCTGCTTTGAAAAGAAGCAATGTCCTCGTGATTGATGGTGTGCTCTCTGTCTCTCACATACACACACACATACACACACACACACACACACACACACACACACGCATGTTTAAGAACATTTTCTGAAGAGGATATTTATTGCTTAGATGGGAAATTTAAGTACATGGACTTTATAATGTCTTCCAATTCTAAGGTTTTATGTTTTCTCATTCTTTATTTCGACTGCCAAACTCCAGCTCCAAATTAAAAGTCCTTAATGGAGAAAACCAAGAGAAATATCACCAACAACAGTCTTCTTGAAGCTGTTATTAAAGGCAACTTTGGAAGGAACTTCAGAAGGGGAGACTGTCATCTCAGTTTGGAAAGAAATGCAAGAAAGAATTCACTATTTATCTAAACTACTTTATACTAGAATGTCAAAACACCACACAAATAAAGCCAGATCTAAACAACTGGAAAAAAAATATCAATTGATCATGAGTAGGCTGAACCAATGTAACAAAAATGACAATTCTACCTAAATTAATTTACTTATTCAGTGACATGCCAATCAAACTACCAAAAATTATTTTATAGAGTTAGAAAGAAATAATAACAAAATTCATCTGGAAGAACAAAAGATCAACAATATCATGGGAATTAATTTTAAAAATGCAAAGGAAAGTAACCCAGTGATAACAGATATAACCTATATTATGAAGCAGAAATCATCAAAATTATTTAGTACTGGCTACAAAGTAGAATGGTGGATCACTGGAACAGGTTAGGTACACAAGACAATGTCGTAAATAACTAGTAATCTACAGAAAGACTTTAGTTTCTGGGATAAGAACTCACTATTTGACAAAAACTACTAGGAAAACTGGAAAATGGTATGGCAGAAAGTGGGCATAGACCAACATGTCACCCCCTATACCAAGGGTGGCACACCTGTGGCCTCAAAGCCACAGTTCTGTGCAATTTGGCTTCATTAAAAGGGTGATTTTTGAGGACGTAGGGGCTACATGTGGCCTTGAGGTTGCTAGTTCCCTATCTTTGCCCTATACCAAAATAAGGTCAAAATGAATTCCTAATTTAGGTATAAGGGATGATATTATAAGCAAATTAGGAGAGGAAGGAATAGTTTACCTGTTAGATCTATGCATAAGGGAAGAATTTATGACCAAACAAGGGATAGAGAACATTATGAAATGCAAAATTGATTATTTTAATTACATGAAATTAAAAAGTTTTTGCTCAAGGAAAATTCAGTGCAATCAAGATTAGAAGGAATGCAGAAAATTGGGAAACATTTTTTACTGCCAGTGTTTCTGACAAAAAATCATTTGTAAAATATATAGAGAATGGAGTCAAATATATAAGCATAAAAGCCATCCCCCAATTAATAAATGGTCAAATGATATGAACAGGCAGCTTTTAGGTTAAGAAATTAAAGTTATCTATAATTATATGAAGAAAGGAAAGGAAAGGAAAGAAAAGGATAGAGAAGGGAAGGGAAGGGAAGGGAAGGGAAAGGGAAGGGAAGGGAAGGGAAGGGAAGGGAAGGGAAGGGAAGGGAAGGGAAGGGAAGGGAAGGGAAAGGGAAGGGAA
>CM053774.1:34012246-34064538 GCA_028658325.1 Potorous gilbertii | reverse complement strand
GATCAACTGTTGAGTATTGTTCTTGCTACTAGGAATAAGAAATACCGGTCATGGGGAATAGAAAGTTATCTAGCCCTATAGGACAAAAGAGAAGATGGGGTAAGGGAAGGGAGGGATGACAGAAGAGAGGGCAGATTGGTGATATGGGTAATTAGAATGTCCAGTGTATTGGGGAGGGGGGAGGGGACTAATGGGGAGAAAATTTTGGAACCCAAAATCTTGTGAAAATGAATGTAAAAAGTTAAATAAATTTATTTACAAAAAAAATAAAAAATAAAAAATAAAAAAAAAATAAAAAAATAAAAAACAAGAAAAAAAAAAAAAAAGAAAATGACCTATTTCATTGAACGTCCATCTTTTCCCCACTTGATTTTCCTGAGTAGTTGATTCCTGTTTCAAATCCAAACTCTTTTTACCTTCCAGAATATCGTATTTCAAGCACTCCAGTCCTATAATGTAGAAATTGCTAAGTCTTGTGGTTTCTTAATATTTGAATTATTTCTCTCTTCTTACTTGCAGTATCTTCTCCTTAGTCTGATAATTCTGGAATTTGGCTACAATATTTCTTGAAGTTTTCTTTTTGGATCTCTTCCAGGAGGTTATCTGTGGATTCTTTCAAAAACTATTTTGCCATCTGGTTCTAGGAAATCAGAGCAGTTTTCCTTTTCAGTGTCTTGAAAGAAGTTGTTCAGGCTTTTTTTTTAATCATAGCTTTCAGGTAGTCCAATGACTCTTAATTTATCTTCTCTGATTTTATTTTTCGGGTCATTTGTTTTTCCAGTGAAGTATTTTACATTTTCTTCCATTGTTTTCATTCTTTCGATTTTGCTCAACAGATTTTTGATATATCATAGTCATTAGCTTCTACTTGCCCTATTCTAACTTATAAGGAATTATTTTCATCAGTTAGCTTTTGTACCTCCTTTTCCATTTGAACAATTTTATGTTGAGTTCTCCCTCTCCTCAATTTGGCCAATTTTATTTTTTAAGGAGTTGTTTTCTGGAGTCAATTTTTGCGCTTCTTTTTCCAATCTATTGACTCATTCTTCAAAATTCCCTTGCATAACTATTCTTACTTCAAAATTGTCTTGCATAATTATTTTTTCAATTTTTCTTCTATCTCCCTTGCTTGATTTTTAAAATACTTTTAGAGCTTTTCCAAGAAGACTTTATGGGCTTGAGGTCAATTCATATTCCCCTTAGAGACTTTGCATGTAAACATTTTGACATTATTGTCCTCTTCTTAGTTTGTGTTTTGATCTTCCCTGTCCATAGTGGCTTTCTATGATCAGGGCAACATTTTTCTTGCTCATTTTAAAAAGTAGAGCTCTGCTCTTGGGGCACAGGGGGCACTGTCCCAAGCTTCTTGCACTGGGGGCTAGGAGTCTGGTCCCTGATTTTCTGCCCAGGGCCTCTGGGACTGTCAATTTGCTACTGCACTAGGGTGACCTTGCCTAGTCGTACCTGTTGTGCCCTGTGATCTAGGACTGCTATGCCAATGACCTGCTAAGCCAGAACTGTGGGATTTCAGTTGCTGATCTGCCCTGTGGCTAAGACCTCCCAATAGCTTTCCCAGACAATATCTATGCCATGCTGCACTGTCCTCTTACCCAAGGGAGACAGACCTTTCCTGAAGTCTGAGTTATCTTGGACTGCAAAATGGTTTCATTCTATCTCTTTTGTATGTGTAAATGGTGTCACTCCAGAATTTTTTTGAGGCTTGATTAGAAATTGTTTTTAAGGGAAACTGGGGAGGGCTCAGGAAACTTCCTGAGTTCTTCACCATCTTGACTCCATCCCAACCAAAGACTCTTTATAGTCTTCCATATAAATTAATTTATTTAGAGTTTTCAACATTCATTTCCAAAAAAATTTTGAATTTCAAATTTGCTCCCCATCTCCCTGCTAGACCCACCCCAGGACAGCATCCATTCTGATTGCCTTTTCCTCCTTCTATCAACCCCCCCACCCCCTGCCACACACACACTCCTTTATCCCCTTCCTTTCTATTTTCTATACCCCATTACTTATATACTAGTTTCATGCAAAAACAAGCTCTAACATTCATTTTTGAAGCTTTGAGTTCCACATTCTCTCCCTTCCCCCCTCCTCTCCCACCCTCATTGAGAAGGAAAGCAATCAGACAAAGGTTACACATGTGTGGTCATGCAAAACACCTACATAACAATGATGTTGTGAAAGACTAACAACATTTCCCTCTATCCTGTCCCACTCTCTATTTATTCAATTCTCTCCTTTGACCTGACCCTCTACCAAAGTGTTTGCTAGCAATTACTCCCTCCCCCAATCTAATGATCCTTTCACTACCCCCCCTTAATCCGTTAACGCCAATTTCTTGTTGGGTAAGATATGCTTCCATACCCAACTGAGTATAGATGTTATTATCTACTGAAACCAAATACAATGAAAGGAAGTCTCACTCATTCCCTCTCACCTTCTGCTTCTTTCCCTCCATTATAAAAGCTTTTTCTTGCCTCTTTTACTTGAAATGATTTACTACATTATATCTCTCTCTTTCTCTCTCTACTAGTACATTCCTCTCCACCCTTGTTTTTCTTTTTTAGATATCATTCCTGCATACTCAGCTCACCCTGTGTCTGTCCCCTCCTCTCTCTTTCTCTCTCTCCATATTTATGTATATATATGTATATATATATATATGTATACACACATACATATACGTATGTGTACATAAATATGTATATATACATATATGTGCGTATATATATATGTATGTGCATATGTATGTGTCTATGTATATATATATAGTTGTGTGTGTGTGCATATATATATATATATATATATATATATATATATATATATATAATCCTTCCAACTATCCTAATAGTGACAAAGGTCTCATGAATTACAAATATCATCTTGCCAGGTAATAATATAGAAAGTTCAACTTTATTAAGTCCCTTATGGTGTCTCTTTCCTATTTGCTTTTTCATGATTTTCTTGATTCTTATGTTTGAAAGTCAAATTTTTTATTCAGCTCTGGTCTTTTCAACAAGAATGCTTAAAAATCCTCTATTTCACTAATGACCAATTTTTCCCCAGAAGTATTATACTCAGTTTTTCTAGGTGGGTGATTCTTGGTTTTAATCCATTCTCCTTTGACCTCTGGAGTATTCCAAGCCCTGCAGTCCCTTAGTGTAGAAGCTGCTAAGTCCTGTGTTATCCTGATTGTGTTTCCACAATATTTGAATTGTTTCTTTCTGGCTGCTTGTAATATTTTCTCCTTGACCTGAGAACTTTGGAATTTGGCTACAATATTCCTAGTAGCTTTCCTTTTGAGATCTCTTTCAGGAGGAGATCAATGGATTCATTCTATTTTTATTTTATTCTCTCTTTCTAGAATATCAGAGCAGTTTTCCTTGATAATTTCTTGAAAGGTGATATCTAGACTCTTTTTCTAAATCATGGTTTTCAGGTAATCCAATAATTTTTAAATTATCTCTCCTGGATTCATTTTCCAGGTCAATTCTTTTTCCAGTGAGATACTTCATTTTGTCTTCTTTCTTTCATTATTTTGGTTTTGCTTTATAATTTCTTAATTTCTCGTAAAGTCATTAACTTATATCTGCTCCATTCTAATTTTTAAAGTATTATTTTCTTCAATATGCTTTTGGAGCTCTTTTTCCATTTTTCTAATTTTGCTTGTTAAGGCATTCTTCCCCTCATTGATTTTTGGATCTCTTTTGCCATTTGAGTTAGTCTAATATTAAAGGTGGTATTTCCTTCAGCACTTTTGAGTATTTCCTTTAATAAGCTGTTGAGCCATTTTTCATGATTTTCTTGTACCACTCTCATTTCAATCCCCTTTTTTTCCTCTACTTTTCCTACTTGATTTTCAAAATCCTTTTTGAGCTCTTCCATGATCTGAGACTAATTCATGTTTTTCTTGAAGGCTTTGGATGCAGGAGCATTGGCTTTGTTATTTTCTTCTCGTTGTATGTTTAGATCTTCCTCATCACCAATGATGTAAGAAAACACATCTCCTCAGAGAAAGAATCTATACTTTATTTCTTTTCCATGCTTGCTCATTTTCCCAGACAATTGCTTGACTTTTGAACTTTGTTAAGTGGAGGGCTCCAGAAGTAGCCTCTTTTTCAGCAGTAGCTGTGGCACAGGGGCTGGGGATAAGGCTGGGACCCGACCACATTCCTCTTTCAGCCATCTGAGAGACCCTTCCCACTGACCCTTGAAGCAGTCTTTAGCATTTGTGGGTTGAAAAGTCTGGAATTGACAGTAGCCACCAGTGATTTAGTCTCCTAGAGCCTGCTTCCACCTAGGCCACACCAGCATGGCCCACCGGAACTGTGCTCTGCTCCCACCCTCGGGCAATAGACCCTTCCTTTTGACCTTGCAGATTGTCTTGGGCTATAATTTGCTTCAATCTCTCAATTTGTCCTCTAGAATTTTTTTAGAGTCATTTTTATAGGTTTTTTGCAGAGTTGGGGGGAAAGCTATAGCAGGTCTCTGCTTCTACTTCACCATCTTGACTCCAACCCCCTTGCATATTTTTACCATCTTCTTAGACCGTAGACCACTCTATGAACTCTAAAATTATGTCATATAGGCATAATATACTCTATCTCCTAACTATGTGCATTTTCACTGGCTGTCCCCTACAGTTGGAGATCTCCCCCTACTCATCACTATTTACTACTCTCTGGCTTCCTATAAGTCTCAGCTAAAGTCCTACCTTCTCCAAGAAAGCTTTTGTGACCCTTCTTTACCTATCTCCCTTCCCTAGGAGATTGTCTCCAAATTATCTTGTGTGTGTATGTATGTATGTGTGTGTGTGTGTGTGTATATGTATAGCCCCTCATATCATGATCTTTATAAGTGGGGCCTTTTTTTGGTATGCTCAGCACTGGGCATAGTGCTGATCACATATTAGACTCTTAAGAGTTATTGGCTTGACTTATGAGTGGAATAACTGACTCAATGTTGATTAGAACTCAGATCTTCCACTTCATTTTTTAGCATCCCCCAACCTCTACTACATTTTTGTCTTTCTAACCTTTCTGAACCTTGATTTCCCCATACATAACATGAATAATAAACCTTGTTCTGCCTAACTCACATGGTTCTTGTTTGTTTTGTGAAGAGAAAATGAGACAATAGGTGTGAAAGTGCTTTGTAACCATAAAGTGCTGAGTAGTAGAATATTACCTGACATAGATTAGGTGACAAATAACTACTTTTTGAATCAAAAGTAAATTTAGGATCTTTCTATCTTAAGGAAAAGTTATACAGCTAAGTCTAAAATAAATTTTAAAAGAGAAATTATTTATTGTATTGTTTTCCTCTCTAATACTAAAGCTCTGTGACTAGAGCTCAGGAATCAAAAGTAGCATATATTAGAATACCAAGAGAAAGAGACAAGAAATGGATTTGTGATTTCACTGATATAGGTAGTTAAAGGTGACGAAACTCCCTCTACTAAGGAAGATGGTCCTTTGCAACTTTTTGTCTTAAAGAATTACCTAGAGACTTATGAAGTGATTTTCCCGGAGTCACATATGTAGCATTTGTCAAATTTGAATCAGTTCTTCCTGACTTTAAGGCCATCTTCCTGTCTTCTACACCAAGCTGTCAATATTTGAAAGTAAGATAAAGAGGAATAGCAGGAAAGTGGGAAATAGAAACTTGTTTTTTAAATGACTTCAACGATATAACTAATGAGATCTGACTGGTAAAAGGGAAATGGAAGGAAAAGTTCTATTAATCCCAATTTCTTCAAGACACCATTTCCCAAGAACATGTTTCTTTCAAATGTATGTAGTATAATGTTTCCAAATATACCCATGAAATCTAGTCCTTTATTTATTTATTTCCTTTATTCTCTATCTTTTATTTCTGTTGAATGGGGGGAGTTGTAGAGATATCCCTCTAGGTTAGTATCTTCCTGTCGAGTGCCCAACCCCATAGGGAAGTTCAGCTATTTCTTTCAGAAGTTCCTTCAGATCCTACCCCTCACTGTTAAATATTCCAGCATCATCTATTGGTTTTTCATTCCCTTTTATGTGTCTTCTTTTTATTGTGTTTTCCCCTTGTATATTTTCCTTCTCTCTCTCTCTTTCCTCCTGCTGTGTTTATTATCTTTAGTCCCACAGGTTCTCAGCTGAAGTTTTCTTTGTTTCCTATGTTTGATTGGTAGTTTCTTTGACTCAGTCTCAGACTCTCAAATATTCTCTTTCAGTATTTGTTTTTTTTTTCCTCCAATCAATGCCTTTCATGATTCAAGCTAAGGTAGTCTTAACTTTGTCTTGCAGCCATATGGTGACAAGACAGATGAATCATTTTTCTCCTTTTTTAACTGATCTAAAGTATTCCAGTCTATGAGCCTGGAGATGAATTTGTAGGTTTGGGATGGCACAAACTGAAAAGATATTATCTGAAGAGTGTATGCTAAAAAAGAATCAGTAAATTTCGTCTTACTCCTCTTACACAGGGAGGACAGAGGATGGGGATGTCCCATATGTGGAGTGGTTAAATAGCCATCCAGCATCTAGTTCCACCATGGACTACCTTGTCATTGATACTAGCTCTCAGATTTTCATGGAACATGCATGTCTTGCACTGGATTTTCACATTCATCTTCACAACATCCTGTGAAATTGAAAGATAAAAAGCAACATGGATTTAGAGACTCAAAGGAACCTTAGACGTCATGTGGTCTAGAAATCTTCCTTTTTGTTTTTCAGATGAGAAAACTGGGGTCCTCAGAGCTAAAATGACTTCTCCAAAGTCACCAGTTAACAAGTGGTAGACATGGGATTTGAATAGTACCTCTGTCTTTCAGTTCAGCATTTTTTTCATAATATCTGTCTGCAAGATCTGTCCTCCATATCTGTTTAGGTAATACTCTGATATGCAAATGCTTTTGGTAATTTCAATGATATAAAGATTTTCTCCAGCGATATGCACCACAACCATTCATATCTGACCATCCTATATGACTCTTTTCTAGATCCTCTCATAAGTTTATCACAAAGGCTTCAATCAACATGATGGGCACATTTGTTGCTTTCTTTTGGCAACGTAAGAAAGTTGGTGATCACAAAAGCTGTTCATTGGTTATTCTTCTTCCTCAATACATGACCCAGTCATCTCCCTATTGTGATCATACATGTCTTTGGTGAAACCTTTTGTCCTGATTCTTCTCTATTATTCCTTACTTGCTGCGTATTACATGCTGTTCATACTCATTGTCCACTAAGTAATACTCAAGCAGAATTCTTCACAACATTCCTATTTTATAGACTGAAAAGAAAGCAAAACAAAACAGAATCACAGAGAGCATAGATCATTTGTCCAAAGACATATTCTTATGCCAAGTGTAGACAAAGCTAAAACCTGTGTTTTTCTTCTTGCTGTTCATAATACCACATTATTGCATGAGATCTTAGAGATGCCCTCATCCCTCCTTTAGCACATAGCTTCTCTTTGGCCACTGAGTAAAGGAATCCACTGTTCCCTTAAGAGCGTAAACACTATTGTGCCAGAAAATAAATAGCACATTTAAAGCCTGACTGAAATTCAGTCTAAAAGCTAACTTATGAATACCTGAAGCAGCAAAATGTTACACTCTCACTCTCCCATTAAGCTAAAGTGTAACAGGAAATAAATAATTGAGATTAAGCTTTGCAGGAATAAATCAGGTGAAGAGGATTTTAGCTCTATTATCAAGATAGCTGATGCTGTAAAGTTTATTCAACAACAAAGTGGCAGGTGACATAATCTCCCAGTAACCCTAATCAAGTTTTGGTGGTCATAAAATGGGCAACATTTCCATTAGCCATGAAAATGGAGCTAATTCTGGCCCTAGCATTTCTTGAAGCTCCCTGATTCAGAGAAACCAATTTTCTTCCTTATACCTTTCTGCTCATTTAATTGGAACATAACATTAGAAAAAGCTCTTTAATATTCAAGAAATATATCTCAAATAGCATCATGTCATGAATATTCTCCACTGTAAAGTCATCCTTTGGCTTTGACCTTGTTGTCATTGTTTTATTAAATAAATTATTCAGTCTGGTATGTCTTAAAGATTAACTACACTGGAAAACAAATTTTAAAAAGCATCTCCCTTACTCCTGCATCTAAATAACTTTTTTTTTCTAAAACAGGAAGATCAGTTAAAAACTCAGGGTTCATATTTTGTTTAGAAACTAACTGTTAGGTAAAAAGTGCATGTCTTCCTCCTCATTCCACATCCCACAAAGTGATTGGACCAATTTCTCTAATTTTTATTCAAGGAGATATAAATAATATAATCCTATTGTCCCTGAAGTCCAAAGGAAGCGATAACAAAAGTATAAAATCTACCCAATCACACACAAACATTCACAGGCACACACACACACACACACACACACACAAGCAAACACCCTTAGCCTCACTTTGAAAGTTTTTGAGTAAATTTTAAGAAGAGATATATTCCTCTATAGGTTTTCATGTTCATAGTGGTCCACAACCCTACTCGGTTATACCATTGGCAGACGTGGTATTGTGGAAGTGATGGAATGTATTAACAGATAAAACGTCTGACCAACAGTAGGTGCTTGTCAATTTCCTGTCACTACAGGCTGCACAACCATCTGTCAGAGCTTCAGTTTTCTCGGTTGTAAAAATACAAAATTGGACTATATGAGCTCTAAGGTCTTCATTCCAACTGCTAACATTGCATGAAAAGAATGTAAAGGTAAGCCTGGAGAAAAGAAGACAAGGGATATGGACAGTCACAGAGAAGAGAGGAGATGATACTTTTCAAGTCCTTAAGGTTTGCAATGTGAAAAAGAATTCAAATTCTTCTGCTTGATTTCAGCAGGCAGAACTAGAAACAACTGAATATACTTGATAAAGAGGCATATTTGGATTCAATATATGGAAGGGGGGAAAATTCCTAACAATTAGAGCTAAATAAAAGTAAAATAAGTTACTTTGGGTGGTAATGAATTTCCAATTAGTAGAGGTTGTGGGGTTAAAATAGAAGCCACAATTATTTTTCAGTAGCAGAAATCCCCAACCACTTGGTGTGCTAATATTAGAAAATCTCCAAGCCTGTGCAAGGACAGGATAAAATGGTCTTGTCCAGTGAATGTAACAATTATTTGCTCTCCTTGGATATGAAATCTTGCAGTTTTGTCTAAAGAGATTTTGTTCATGGAGGAAAATTATTTGATTCCTTCCTTTTGACTCCTGCCCTTGATTAGGGAATGTTTAATATTCTAATGATAAATCTTGCCACTTGTATTCTAATTTGTCCCCTTTTTATCTTGGCTGATCATTCTCTTTCTCTACCCTTCCCTCTCATCAAATGCTCCACTTTTCATTCTAACTTGCTGATGAATGCTGCTGATTGGCTGTGTTCTCTGAGTAGACCCAAACGATGACAAAAGCCAAATTTAATATCAACAAAAGCAGGTTCCTTAGCATGCAATATAAATCCCTTTACTTTCAGTTTGGTCTATCCTTAACTCATAGTCACTATAATCTACTGATGAGTATGTCTCCCCCATGAGGGTAAGAGAATTTCCCCAATAAAGTTGTTGAGAAAGTTATAAAATTGAAGTAGATGCCCTATATAAAAAAACATAATTCTTCAATCTTGGGTCCATAGACCCTGCTACTCACCTTCAGGTATCTGTGGATAGATTTCGGGGTTCCATGAACTTAGAATGAAGATGAAATTACATCTTTACTTTTATGTTATTTCAAATCTTATTTATTTTATGAATTTAAAAATACTTTTCTGAGAAGGGGTCCCATAGGCTCTATCATAGTGTCAGAAGGTCATGACACAAAAAAGGTAAGGATTCTCTGAACTAGAACAATAACTGACACTTCTATAGCACTCTAAACATTGTCCTATTTTGCATAAGTTGTTTCATTTTAGCCTCACAATAAGACTGTAGTTTGCTTTCAGTTCTGGACCACATCTGTGATTTCGTTGGCATAAGGAATGTTCTATGAAGGAATTCCTTCTACTGCACTAATGTAGATCATCACATGTTCTACAATGTGTAGTCTTACAGCAGTGCCTTAGTTAAGGAGGCTTGCCTCAGCATTACACAGCCATTATGGGTTAGAAGCAGGACTTGAATCCAAGTCTTTCTGGCTCTAAAGAAGGTTCATTAACCACTGTTATTGTTCCCACTTTATAGATGTGGAAATTTAGCTTCATATAGAATCAAACATTTAGAATTTAGGAATCAACTTTAGAGGTACAAATCTCTTATTTTGTGATTGAGATAAATTAAGCTTATTGAGATTAAGTAAAATGACTAATAATAGACAATGTATAGGGCTTTAAGGTTTGCAGAACCCTAGGAGATAGGTGCTACTGTTCCCATTTTACAGTTGATAAAACTATGGCAAACGGGGTTAAATGACTTGACCAGGGTCACATAACTGGTAAATGTTTGAGGCCAGTTTTGATCTCAAGACTTCCTTAATCCAGACCCAGTACTTTATCCTTGTGCCACTTACTTCCCTCTGGGGGAAGGAACAAGTTCTCATGGGGGAGAAAAATATATGATAACTACATATATAAATATATATGACTGTATATATAACTCTCTCTCTCTCTCTCTCTCTCTCTCTCTCTCTCTCTCTCTATATATATATATATATATATATATATATATATATATATATATAAAACTATACATGAATAAGACATATAGAGGATAATTTGAAGATAATCTTAGAGCAGGCCTTGCACAACATTCAGTCCATGGGCCGCTTATAGCACACATACACTACTTAAGATCTGTGAAAGGATTTCGGGTACCCAGTAGAAAATATAGAGGATGTAAAACAGGCCTACACAACATACCTTTTGCAGGTTGCTTTGGTGGGCCATAAGTGGCCCATGAGCCATATGTTGCAGAGGCCTGTCTTAGAGGGAAGGCACTGAGCTAAAAGGGGACCATGAAAACCATGAATAGAAGAAAGCCAAGAGAACCAGCAGATATAGATGAGTAAAAAGACAATCTCAAGTCCAGCAGACAGCCACAGAAAATGCACAGTCTGGAGACAGAATTATTGTGGAGGGAAAGAAAAGGAAGTCACTATTACTGAATCAGAGAGCACACAGAGGCAAAAAATGTATAAGAAAACTATAAATGTAGGAAGGGTACGGAGAATCACTGGAACTTGTTGAGTAGGGAGTGGAGGAAGGCTCAGATGGTCATACCAAAAATTTGGGAAGATCATTTCCATTGCTCTCATCATTTCTTACACATCAATTATATTTTATTACATCTATATATGATTGTTCAATTTCCCACTTAATCAAAACAATTTGTTACCAAAAAAAGCACATGTGTATACACACATGTATATACATATATACACAAGTGTGTTTGTATATGTGTATGCATATGTGTACACATATGTATACATACATTGATATTGCATACATATCCTTTTCCTCTTTTTATCTCTTTGGATTATATGCCTAGTAATGGCATTGTGGTGTTAGTGAATTTAGGGTATATAGTTCAAAATTGCTTTCAGGAAAATAGCTGGCTCAATTAACAGCACTATTCATACTAATATTAATGTAGCTATTTTTGCAGTCACTCTAGAATAGCTATTTTCCTAATTTATCTTACTTGTCAATATGGTAGATATGAGGTAGAAGCTCAAAGTAGTTTGATTTCTATTTTCATTATATGTGATGTTTTGTAGTAATTTTTTCATATAAAAGTAACTATGAATCGTTATATTTCACATATATTTATTTTAAACACAATGTTGTTTGATTAGATAACTTGAATCTCATGAGAAGTCCCTGCTCACATTTTTTTGCTCATTTATCTTCTAGGGAATGGCTGTTGTTATTATTTGTATTAAATACATGTGTGTGCATACACACACACATGCATATATATTAACATATGCTTACATATGTTAGAGTATATAAGATGTTCAAAGAGGACTAATACCTCTAGTGTAAGGGTTTGCTGAGCCCTTTTCAGGGCTGTTCATCTGCCTTTGGTGTCCAACATGTTACCCAACTCTTACCTATGGCTCCAAGAAGCTGTAGCATGTATGGTGGCCAGACTTCAATAAAACTATGTTGGCCAGTGGACTAAACCAGGTTGAAAGTAATCTATAGTCAGTGAGTCGGGGGGGTGTTCTAATGGTAATTTAAATGGGAATATCTTTCCCATTCATTAATAGGCCCATGTGACCTCCCTGGGTCACATGGAAGTCTGAGTTACATGCATGGTAGGAGGCGTTTGCTGAACAGGTGGAGCAGGAAGGGGTGGAGCAGAGCTGAGAGGAAATTGGTCAGAGCAGTCAGAACTGAGAGAGAGAGAAAGAGAAAGGTTCATTAGTGTTTGTGGGAAGGCCTGATAATGTGTATAGACTTCTTGGTTACCATGATGGATTTCTTTGATAATACGAAAGATGTAGCTTTCTAGCATTAGGATTTGACTTTCTGGTGTCTGAATAAATGTTTTGGTTCTGTCTTCCATGTGGAGAGTCCGCAGTATTTTGCAATTTAGCACTGTGCCACCATATTAATGACTGCCATTGTCTCTGTGAATATCACATTGGTTCTACAGGTTTCTGCCCCAAAGATGTTTCCCTTTCCTTGGTAGAATGGACAGATGAGGAAAAAAAATATTCCAGTGGCCATGAAGGTAGCTGAAGCAGGAGCTGTGTAATATTTAGAGCTCGGTCACCCAAGAGGCACAAAAGTCATACACTGCATCCTTGGTCATCACCAGTTGTTGTGACTTTTGTCTTGCCACTGAACTTTGATGACTGAAAGAGAGAGTGAGGCTGAAGATTTTGTACAACATGGCCTCATGAATCCAAGTAAAATTGGTCCCCTTTGAAAAATGAAGGCTGAACAACATTATATATGTTAAGTATCAGACATCTGTGCTTTGCTCTTGATTTTATTGAGAAGTACTCACTATTTCTCCATTACAAAAGATTCTAGTTCTTGCTTTTACACAGCTCTGTTTACGATAGTAAGAAAAGATTCATTTATTCCTATGAATTCTAGTGTTTTTAGCATAAAAAAAATTGTTTCATTTTGGAAAGGAAAAACTTCTAAAAATATCCATATTGATATAATCATAAGATTTGCTTTTTTAAATATTTCATTTTAGTAATCACAAGATAACCTTAATACCTAACTTTTCTAAAATTCTGTTCAGATACTTAACTTCTTTTTATTTATCTTTCTGTTATATTTGTTCACAAAGGAATGGAGTGCACTGTGTTCCCCAACTATTGCAGTTTTCTTTAATTATTTCCTTGTAATTTAATTAACTTTAAGTTCTTAGATTCTATGGCATTTGGCATCTATGTATTATTTCATTATCTATGGTATTTTTAAACATATATTTTCTTTGTTTATCTCTTTTAATCATATTTTTCTTGTTACTTTCTTTGCAATTATGATTGCTACCTTTTCTATTTTGAGTTTGACTGAAGCATAATGGATTCAGCTCTAGATCCTCATTGAAACTCAGTGTGAATCTTTATGTGCTTCAAGAACATTTCTTGTAAACAGAATATTGTTGGGTTCTGCTTTCTAAAAACAAAACAGAATACTGTTTTGGTCCTGTTCTCCCCTCAAGTTACTATTTTATCTTTCTCTCATTTTTGTCATTAAATCTTTTTAAAATAGTAGTCTACACTGGGATGCCTCTACTTGATGAGTTTCAATCCTCAGATTCTAGTAATCTTCCCACTGACCCCACCACTCTACTGAAAGCACATCCTAAAGGTAATCAATACTCCTTAATTGATTGTTCAATGTAATGGTTTGCATCCTTCGTCCTCCCTGGACTTTCTGAAGCATTTGGCTACTAGCTCTTTGCTTCTCATGACCTCTCTAGTACTGTTCTTCCCTGGTTCTCCCTCAGCTTAAATTTCTCCTACCCCCTGTTTGTGTATCTTTCAAGTTCCTGTCCTATATCCTCTTAAAAAAATCTTTCTATATTTTCTTAACCAGCACTTAACTAGAAGTTGGTCTATTCATAAGTTTCCCTAAATTAAGTTATCATTATCTTACATGTTATTTCCAATACTACATATCTCGTCACTACTCAATTAATAAATCGATATATATTTATTAAGCATCCACTCTGTGTGCCAGATCTTGTGCTAAGAGCTAGAGATACAAAAAAGGCAAAATACAGCACCTGCCCTTAACAAGGCTGCAATTCAATGTGGGAGACAACATGGAAACAAATATTTACAAAGCACAAATACAGGATAAATAGGAGATGATTAAAAGAAGGAGGACATTGGAATTAACAGGGGCCAGGGAAGGTTTCCTATAGAAGGTAGAATTTTAGTTAAGAATTGAAGGAAGTCTGGGAGGTAGAAAAAGAACATTGCATGCATGGGGGACAGCCAGAGTAAATGTCCAGAGCCAAGAGATGTAGTGTCTTTTCCATGTAATAACTCGGGGGTCAATTTCACAGGATCAAAGAATATATATTAGAGAGCAAGTTATAAGAAGACTGGAAGTATGGGAGGGGGCAAGGTTGTGAAGGGCTTTGCCACAGAGGGTAGTTTGTAGTTGGTTCTAGGAACAATCTCAGTCCCATATCTCCTGGTAATTATATGATCGGCACATGAACTGGAAGGTGCCGCGGGTGGTCATTTGATCCAACTTTATTTTATAGTTGAGCAAAGTGAAGCCTGGAGAAGTTAACTTGCCCAAGGTCACAAAGGAAATAAATGGCAGATCTGGAATTTGAACATATATCCTCCCTCTAATTCAAAACCCCTAAATTCCCAAAACTTTCTATTGTACCATGTGTCTGATCTCTAGATGCCTGTTGGACATCTCTACAAGAAGGTACCATGAGCACCTCCAACTCTATTTGTTCAAAATTGAAATCTTCATCCTTCTTGCCAAGGTTGCCGTTCATCTTTTTGTGGATTGCATTAGCATCTTTCCAGGCTAATAAGCTGAAATCAAAGAGAATTTTGGATTCTTTCCTCTTTCACCTTTGCTTTTTTTCAAGCAAATCACTTGCCAAGGACTTTCTATTCTACCTCTTCTCTAATTTAATACTTTTCACATGTTATGCATGTTCACATATTATGGACATTCACATGTTCACACATAGGTCATAGATGGAATGCTGGGTCTGGAATCAGGAAGACTTGAGTTCAAATATAGCCTCAGGCACTACTAGGTTCGTGATTCTAGGAAAACCATTTGACCTCTCTATTCCTCAAATTCTATATCTATAAAATGGGGATCGTAAGGGCACCTACCTTCTAGGGATGTTGGAAAAATCCAATGAGGTCATCATTATAAAGCATTTAGCACGGTCCCTGGAACATAGTAAGTGCTACATAAATATTTATTCCTATCCCTCTTCCTTTTTCTTATGAAAGACTTTTCCACGTAAATTGCTAATGCATTTATTCAACCCCTCATCCCTTCTCATCTAGACTAATATAATAGATTCCTACAGATCCAATTCACATTTAAAGGAGCTGTCAAAACAATTTTCTGAAGGCAAGAGTCAGTCCCTGCCTCTTGTCTGGTGAAAAACTTTCAGTGGCTCACTATTTCTTCTAGAATGAAATACAAAATCCTTGACAACTAAATCCATCCAAAAGCTGATCCTATCTTATCTTTCCAGGATTATTTAAATTATTTACCTTAGGCTATGATACTTTTTCAACCAAATTAGATTATTAGTTCCTAACTGATGTCAATTTTGGCAGCACGGAAAGTAGTACTTCTTCTTTATCTCTATTAAAATCATTCTTTTCTTCTTCCTTTTTTTATGACCAAAATCGCATAGCATTTCCCTTTCTTCCCCAGCCTGCAATGTTAACCACCTCTGAATTATCCTGGAGCACTTTTCTAGAACTCTCTTTTACCCCATTACCCTAAATTTTATTCCATGCATCTTTGTATACTTATTCCTTCTTCTCGGTAGACTATACACTTCTTTCTAGAAAGGACTGTGCCATCATTCATCTCTATGTCCTTAGCACCGAGCAAAGAATCTGGCACAATTCAACAATGGATTGTTGAATTGATAATCTCTATTGTATTCTCATAAAGTGAAAAATAAAATATTAAAAACAATCGCTGATTTGATACTTTGGAACACCTTAATAATGACAATAGATTGAGATCGTTGTAATCAACTGCAGAAAATAATCTTTAAACTACCCCCCAACAAACCAATTCAAGTAAAAGACAGTTGATTCCAGGCCTGTGTAAAGTATATAGTCAGCCTGACTCTACATCAACCAGTATTCTAAAATACAGCCCATTAAATCTGGCCTCACTGGCTATTTTCAACACTTACATACACATCAACACCTTGACAAAATTGATCCCCAGTAGCTAATTTTCCAAGAGAATATCCTAACCTGAAGATGACTAGAGGGCAGGTTTAACTTGCAAAAGGCAGATACTAAGTTTGGTGGGTATTTGTGCTTCCTGAACAAACCTTTCCATTTAAGAATAACCATTACCATGGTAACCCTAATAGCCCAGGAAGTGGTCAAGCAGACATTTCCTAGGGGAAAAAATAACAATCTTTGCATTTCTGGAGCTTATTTAACCCTCCAAAACTTGGCTCCCATTTTCCATGGCAGAGTCAATTTGGTTTAACCTTTTTGTCAAAATAGATGAGAAACCTTTTCACCAGAGGCACTGGGAAGAGAGAAAAGCACAGAATAAGAAATACTCCATTTAATAATAATACCATCTCATTTAAAGAAATACAAACCAAATTTGGCATTTTGCAACAGCATTTGGCTCAAATACTGCTAGTGGTTTATTTGATAATTTAGATTCTCAGGCAGGGTTTTCAGTAATGAAGCTCACTCTCATTAGGCAGTCCTGTAGGTGATTCCAATTTTCTTTGCTGCCCCTTTCCTCATGTTGTATAAGGCTCAAAACATGTAGAAAAATGAAGATTCTTGATAGCGCAATTTGGCTATAATGATGCCTCAAGAGCAAAAGTCTGAAGATGCTCCACGTCTCTCACGGTTTTTCCCCGCCTTTCTCACTCATACTTCATTCTTCCTAATGGTATTTGGCCTACAGCAAAGGCATGGAGAGTCAAATTAGAGTCTGATAATATTTGTTGGTTGTTCAGTTAAATGGGGGTATGTGTACATCATGTGAACAAGTGCAAGTCAAAACATAACCACAATCAATTTGAATTTGTTCAGAATAACAAAGTCCCCAGTCTATTTAAAAGGCATAGTGTAATGGTCTAGGCAGCTAGGTGGTACAGTGGATAGAGTCCCAAAGCTGAAGTCAAGGAGACTCATCTTCCTGAGCTCAAGTGCCCACGGACACTTACTAGCTGTGTAACCTTGGACAGGTGACTTAATCCTGTTTGTCTCAGTTTCCTTATCTGTAAAATGATATGGAGAAGGAAATGGCAAACCACTCCAGTAGTTTTGCCAAGAAAACCTCATATGGGGTCATGAAGAGTCAGATGTGACTGCAATGAATGAAAAAAAAAATGAAATAGTGTCATGGTAGACAGAATCCTGAACTTGAAAACAGAAAGAGCTAGTGAAAAAAAGAAGCTGTTCTGTAGCATACTACCTACATGATCTTGGACAAAGTATTTAGGCTTTTCCTAACCAGTGTAATACACCCAAAGTAAATTCATGAGATAGTGGACTCATGGTCACAAGAGGTAATTAAACAAAAGCTGAATGAGCATTTATCGGGTATGTTAAAGAGGGAGTTCCTTTTCACATGTGAGTAAGACTTGAAAGTCATAAAATCCCTTCCAACCTTCAAATTCTGTGATTCTCTGAGATGATGTTGTTTTTTTCTGCTTATATTTACATTCCCAGTAGTTAGGACATAGGAAGGGCTTAATAAATTCTTGTTGGGAGAAATAATCAGAGAGACAAACATGAAAAGACAGACTTACAGAGATAGACTGAAACACAAAGAGAATAAGATACACCAGCCTTCCTCACTTATAAAATAGATGTAATAATATATAAATTGTACTATCTACCATACAGGGTTGTTTTGAGAATCAAAATAAAGTGCTTTGGAGTCATATATGATTGTAGATTACTATGATTGCCCAAGGGATAATATACATGATTTAAAAATAATATTCTCAATAGCATTGCATTCTAGAAAGTAGAAGAAGAAATCATATTTCTGGAACTCATATGTAAAAAAATAATTTAGCTTTTCACATTCTTCTGAAAAACCTGGTTACAAAGAGTAATATTCAGATCAGGCAAATATACTTCACATACATAAGCATTCATCCTGCCTCAAAGTAAATCTAACTTTGATTCATGACCTCCTTGGTTAATATCTCAGTGCACATATATATTTCTCATTCATTATACTTCATTATTCAAAATTTCATTATACCATTTAAGATGTATTGTCTGTGAGACATATAGTTCATCTAGTGAATTCATTCTGTCATTGTGCCTGCTTCTTTTCCTTCTGTCCCTTCAAATTTTAATAAAAAAAGTTTCACCATCAGGCAAGTCAGCAGTACCTACAAAGAATTATTTAGTACATCTCCTTCCTTAGGTGCTAAAAAAAAGAGAGATAGAGGGAGGAGGGGAAATCCCAGTGGATCTACTTAGAATTGCAAGGTGTAATACAGGTTTTGTTTGGGCTCTTTCAGTTGTATCTAGACCTTCTCCTTTCACACTTTCCAAATCACTCATCATTTTATATCCTTAGCAAGACACGATATTTTATTTTTTCTCCCCAAGATCTAGAGACAAAGAAAACAGTCTGATTTCAGTTTGCAATGGGCAGAACAAGAAACATTCTCAAAGTACATTATAATTTGGGAAGTTACCATATTCTTTTGTTTTCTTCTAGTATTGAAGAAATTAATTTGCATAGACAGAGGGGCACTGGAACCAACTCAAAGGAATTCAGAAAAATTTGTTAAATTTTCAGCTTGATCATTTATATCTCTGAAAACTAGAGTCAGGAATTGATTTATTGTTTCATTGATTGTTTAGATTTAAGAAAGTGATGGAAATATCAATAGCAAAAATAAAACTTACAAGTGTGTCTTATGTGCATTTTTAAAAAAAAATTGGTTGATATTTACTAATACATCCTTGTGCGTAACAAAAGTGGGATATATGAATTCTCTTAAGTACAGGACAGAAAAATGTCCATGTTTCAATTTTCATGTTTCATCCAAGATGCCCCTTCCCTATAGCATCTTCTGTTGTTCTACTGATCTCTCTGGTTTCTGTGTCTGAATCTTTCCCCATAACAAAACAAGTTCATAAGAATAAATAATATAACAAGATAGTTGTATCTTCCCTCATGAAGTCAATGATAGAAGGTGCTGTATCAGTAAGCACCCCACCATACACTGGGGGGGCCTGCTACTACAGGTTCCTTGCTCTCCTCTAAAAGGAAAGGCAACTTTTGAGGGATTAATAATCACTTTAATCAAGCACGGATACCAGAGAAAATCAAAATTTTAGAGAAATCAAAATCATCAGACATGCTTCTATATGCCTGACCATTAACATACATACATAAAAACCAGAGAGGGAAGCACCAATATCTGTGTTTTCAAAGAAGGATGGGGGAGGGCTTCTTGGTGGCTTCCCACACTCTCATCTGGCACTCAAATCTTCTTGCAAAAACTTAGCCCCAAAGTAAAACCTTACTCTCAGAGTATTTACACACTTTTCAGACTCAGAAGGCATAGCCTTCTGACCCAATGCCTCAACAGAAAAAAAGAAAAGGTACTTGGGACCCTCCTACAAAACAACTCCCCTAATCAAGCTTCTCTCAATGAGCAGGGCCGTCAATAGATGGGGAAAATCTGCTTTAATCACGTTATTTAATCAGAGACAATTTTAGTAAAACAAAAACAGCAAAATATTCTAATTTGATTGCCATCACAGGTGCCTAGACAAGGAACCTTAAGGAAGAATCTGAGGATGTCTGTGTGCGTGTGAGTGTGTGTGTGTGTGTGTGTGTGTGTGTGTGTGTGTGTGTGTAAGATTTTGCTTATGTAGTTGTAAACTGAGTCAGGAGACCCCACTTGTCTTCAAGATAACTCTAGTAGCAAGGGGAATAATAGATTTCATATCTTTTTTTCCTTTTCCCACATAATTTTAACTTATTTTACCAGGATTTCATATTTTAAAGTTTCTTTGTGCCATGTAGTTCAGAGATTATGAGCATGTGGTATGACAACATCTATTTAAAATATTGCTCTTAAATTTTTGTTGACCAATGTTATATTTTAGTGGTTGAGGGAAATAATTTTGTCTATGACAGTGCTCTGGTTCAAATATAGTTTACATGTTGAACTCTCAAAGATGTTGTGGGATTATTATTTGTAGTAGGAAGATTTGCCATCTGTTATTTCATAAAGGAGCACAGGATTCTGGTGCATTAGCCTGTTCATGTCATCATGTCTCCTACGTATCCAGTTGGTGCTATATTTCTGAAGCTTAAATCAATGTGTTTCACAGAGTCTATCTCTTCATCAAAGAATCTGCATTAATAAAATTAAGCCACGGCTCCTTGAGGATAACCTATTTATGATTATCTAATTTATGGAAGTGACAGCATGATCCCAAATGTCTTTCATAAATCTAGCCTTTTCTGTAAGAAAATCTGTATGACTCACCTATGTGGTTAAATTTTTGGTGTTTCCTTTGAGTTACTGTTAATGCCACCCAATGAGTTCCTTTGAATTCTCCCCTTTGATTTTAGTCATTTCATAAGAACCATACAAATTCAAAACATTTGCTTACATTTTCCATAAATGCTTTCCACTTAACCATAGTTTCATGATATGAGGACTGGTTGCTGCAAAAGTATTTCTGCCAAATTTTAACCTGTTTATCATGTGCTCTAAGAACCTATCAATCCTGCTCCATTTTAATTTTCACAGTCCATTACCTTGATAAAGTTTTCCAACTTCTGCTTTAAACTATTAATTCTTTAAATTCTTTCTACTAGAACTCTAATTTTATTTATTAGTTCACTTTATGCCTCATTTCTTTTCTTCAAATGCCCTTGTACTCCTTGGGTACAAACCAGTTTTTGTTTGAATTTGTTTTTGTTTTTTAAGTGTTGGAGGTTCTGCTTTTAGTTACTATACTTATTCTCTGCTTCTGGGATAACCTCTTGGGATTCTCTTGAATATTTCTTGAAAAAGGTTCATGTTATTAATTCATTTACTCCTATTCCCAACCTAAATTCCTGATAGGAAACTTTGGTCAGGACCCGGATGTGATATTCCACACCCAGAGTCCCCTACCTCAGCAAAGCAGGAAAGGAGATGCTTTCACCTCTATCCCTCCCTTCTTTAGGACCAAATTGAACATTATAGTTATATATCATTTAGTTTGAGATTTGATGATGTTAACCTTCCTATGTGGATCACTCCAGTCATTGTTCATAGGCTCCCTGATTCTGCTTACTTCGCTTTGCATCAAATCTTCTCAAGCTTCTCTAAATTTTTCCAATGTGTTGTTTCTTAGAGTGATGCAATAGTCTATCCCTTTTTGCTTAGCCATTCCCTAGTCGGTGAGGATCTGTGCCTCCAGTTCTTTACTACTGCAAAATGTGCTGTTATGAATATGTGAAAATGTTCTCTCTGATTTTGAAACGAGAGAAAAGGAGTGTGACCATGTTAGTTAGTCAGTTTTCTATTATAACTCCAAATTGCTTTGAAGAATTCTTGGATCAATTTTCACCTCCAATAACACTTCATTAATGAGTCTGTCTTTCTACAATCCCTCCAACACTGACAAATCTTTTCTTATCTTTGCCAATTTGCTAGATGTGTGATGAAATTGCCAAGTTATCTGGATATGTATATATCTTATTATTAGTAATTTAGGTTAATTATTTTGTTCTTAGTCTCTGTTGAATTGTGTGATCATAAGCTTTGATGATACTTATCCATTGGGAGATGTCTTTTATTCTTATGTATTCATGCTAATTCTTAAAATGCTTTGGGTAGCAGGCTCTTATGCTTGCTCCTTACTGCAAAGACTTTTTTTTTCCTTTCCAATTGAGAGTTTCTCCTCTTATCATAGTTTCATTTATTTGATTTATGGAAAACTTTTCCAACTTCATGTACTCAAAATAATCTATTTCATCTTGTAATTACCTCTATCTCCTGTTTGGTTAAGAAATATTCCTCTTCCCATAAATTAGGGGGGAAAAGGTATCTGCTCTGGTTTGCTTCTATTTTTTTCAACATTCTTTTAATGATATTTAATAGTCAAAGAACATATTAATATTTATTTTGACTATGTTGTAGTATATCATGAA
The DNA here is from genome assembly GCA_028658325.1 of Potorous gilbertii. Classification (NCBI taxonomy): domain Eukaryota; kingdom Metazoa; phylum Chordata; class Mammalia; order Diprotodontia; family Potoroidae; genus Potorous; species Potorous gilbertii. Next base: position 34,042,205 of record CM053774.1, on the reverse strand, counting down.
AGAAATCAGTTTAAACCTAATTTATGCTAAACTACTTTCTAGTTGGAGGAGGAAGCAGTTTCAAAATGTAAGCATAATAGAGTACAAAGAGCAGTGGATTTGGAGTTGACGCCCACATTTAAATCTTAGCTCTGCTAGTTACTGCCTGCGTGATTTTAGGTACTTTAGAAGTTCCTATGAGATCCCATGAGATGGAGGGTGTTTATTCTAGGCACTGTGAAAAAAAAAGGAAAGGAATAATATCTGTGCTAAACACTTTAAAACTATTATCTCATTTGATCTTGATAAGAATTTATCACCATTTTTCATAGTGCAGGAAACCAAAGCAGACAGAGCTTAAGTGACTTGTCCTGTGTCAGACAGTTAGAAATTGTTGAAGCCTCTGATCATCCAGAGCTCAGGTTCACCACTTTATCCCCTGCACTTTCATTTAGGTACTAAATGAAAGCACAAAGAAGTAGGAAGGTACAGAGTAAGTTTGGGGAATGACTAATAATCCAATAGGATGAGTAGGCTTTTAGTAGGTAGACAGCATAGAGGGTACTTATTACAGGCATAGTAGTAGAGCAAGGGCGAGAAAGAATGAAACAGGTTCAAGAAAGGGTGAGATGCTTGGTTTGGTTAAAACACAGAGTGGGTGCAGGCTGGAAAGAAAGTTTTGCTCCAGATTTTTATGGATCTTAAATGGTATGTGGTTGGGGATCATTTGAAAGGTAGAGTGACATTCCATGATTTAGGAAAATTCCTCTGATGGAATTAAAGACGGTGAGATGGAAAGGAGATAGGTTATTGTCCGAGGGAGAGGTAATGAAAATCTATGGTTGCTGAGAGGTTTGAAATTAGAAAACAGAAACACTTTATTAAGGCATTAGAATCAATGGATTTCTCAGCTAATTGAATTTCCAAGATGAGTAAAAGGGAAAAGTTAAATTTTTTGGCTGAGTTTCTTATCCATTATGATATCTCGGAGAAGTCATTTGTCTTCTTTGTGTGATACTTTCCTTATCTATAAAGATGAAGAAGTAACATTGGGCCACATTCAAAATCCCATTCAGGTCTAAACCTTAGGATAAATTCAAACCTTCTGCTTTCAAGATTGGGTTGAAGATTGATTTTTGAGATATTTAACTCGATTTGGAGTTTTTAATTGTTTTCCCAATAATCTTTCACTATTTCAAAATTTACATAAGTTTCTTTTATTCTATATCCATTTGAAAATAAAGGATTCATTGTAAAACCAATTAGGTAGATCTGATTTATTTCTTTTAAATAACATATATGACCCTTGTAAAAAAGAATCTATAGGCTTTGTGAAAGGTCTGTGCACAAGCTGTTAGGAAAATAAGATCAAGAAAAACCCAGCTGAGATGTCTATCCCTTTCTACTGTGTTAGGTATATTTTATATCAAAGATTCCTGTAATATTCTCTTTGACAAATGGTATTCACAGTCCTACATGTTAAATTGTTAATATCTTCCCTCAGTGGTTGGTTTCTTGTTATGATTTCAGATTTTCCTTTTTTAAGGACATTTCTAAATGTCTTGTCTTTGCTTCAAATGTAATCACTATTTCAGAGAACAGCTTCCATTTGGGATAGTAAGATAGCCATACTACTTTTTTGCATGTCCTTTAAGGAGTTTGTGTGTGACTATTGAGTAGGTGTGGTCAAATACACAGTCCCGTAGTTCCTGCTTCTGGGGTAGCTGACTCTACTGGACCACTTGACTTCAGCAGCTGTGAATTGTAGTTAGGCTAAAGCTGATTTGGTATCTAAACCAGGTACAGCATTACTGTGGTGGTGGTAGTGGGGAGGGTGGGTGCTCTCAGGTAGGAGACCAGGCTGCCTGAGACAGGATGAACCAGCCTAGGTCAGAAACTGAATAGGTCATTGCTTCCTTGCTGATTAGCTATGGGATAAGGCCCATCAGAGAGTGTTACACTTCCAGCCTGGACAAGATAGTGAAACTAGAAGATGATTTGAGTGAATGAATTCATTCCAGGTGGATGTTGCCCTGTACCCTTACTTATTGGAATTCATGGCATTATGACTGCTACATTGATTGGATAATTTTAACATAATATCCTTATGTCTTGAGTCTAAACCTATACTATCTGTATGGGAATACAATAAACTCTAACAGTTTCTCTTTTGGTCACATATATTGACTTTAAATGACTTGAAAATGCTTGGTCCCTCAATGTTCCCTCTTCAGATAATGAATTTATATTCCCTATTGAGTATGTATTCATACAATTTTTACAACAAATTTTCATTCCCATTATTCTATGGTGTGGCCTTCTTACAAATGCATCATAGGAAATACTCTTCCAGCTCAGTCAACACTCAAAGCCTTAAAAATGTTGAAGGTAAAAAACCTGAATGTCTTGGTGCCAAGGTAATTTCAGTCATTAGTACAACCCAGGTCCATCACTGCCCAAGACACCTAGGGATGTGCCCTGAAGGGGATGGGATTTAGAATCATAAGCGAATCCTAGAGGGACACGAAAAGGCCTTTGCTTTAATCCCTATGTGTCCTTAATTTTTCTGTTTTCATATTTTTGCTTTCTGTTTTTATTTTCCTTTTGTTATTCTGAATTCTTCTGTCCTGCAATTTCAATCTTTTGGATGAATTCTTTTCTATGGAGTCAAGCAAAAAAGAGGTTCATCCTCCTTCCCAAAGAAAACCATTCTAATATTTCAAGATAACATGGGATTCCCCTTCCTTTAAGTGCTCTAGATCATTTAAATCACAGATGTGACTTAACAGAAACAACGAAACATTTACCAAGTCACTTCCTTTCACACAGCTAACTTGTTTCCTCCAAGTGAGTCTTCCTGTGAAACATAATTCTATGGACTCTCATTAAAGTGCCACCAGAGAAGTCCTTGAGACATTTCTTTATTGTAGAACCATGCACAAAAATTGGGACTTAGTAGTGATCATAGGAAGTTGTAATAGTAAGAGGTTGCTATACAGGTTAAAACGTATTTATTTATTTAAATTCATTTTTGAAGGGGGTGGTAATTGGGGTTAAGTGACTTTCCCAGGGTTACATATCTAGCAAGTGTCTGAGGCCAAGTTTGAACTCAGGTACTCCTGACTTGAGGGCCAGTGCTCTATCTACTGTGCCACTTAGCTGACTCTTAAAGTTTTAAAAATGATGTTCAAATTTGATTGTGACACCCAGATGTGATCTGACAAGAGTAACATGTACTGGATCGCAACCTCACTAGGTCTATTCACTCATTCAAATTATGTGTTAAGGGATAGCATGACATAGTGAATAGAGAGTAAACCTTAGATTATGGAAGACCTGGGTTCAAGTCCTGTCTTTGACACATGCTGTGTGACCTTAGTCAAGTCACTTACCTCTCCAGACTACAGGAATCACTCTAAGATTAGAAGCTGCAGTACACCGTCTCTTCCTGAATAATGTCTCCTCTCTAGGTTTTCATAATACTACCTGTCTGTGTATGTGTATGTATATTTCATTAGACATAATTAGGAGAGAGAGAAAGGGAAAGAAAAGCAAGAGAGAGAGAGAGAGAGGGAGGGAGGGAGATTTTAACTATAAACATATTGAAGGAGGGCCAACACCTAGAAAAACCCTAAGATTCAAACCCTCCTAAATGTTTCCAGAAGACAAAACGTTCCCTATGTCCCAACTTTATTAGTTTGGAATTGTTGTAAAAATAATCTATAAATAATATCCTTATCCTGATTTTTTTGGGCTTTTTTGCCATTAATCATGATGTTTTCCTTGCCTGGAATCCCTGCCTGCCTCCCCTCCCCCCGACACACACACATACACACCTGGAAATTCATTTAGTGAAAAATTTGGACTAATTCTTCAAGTCTCAACTCAAATCCCACTTCCTCTGGGAAGCCTTCTCTGGCAATCCTAGCCAGGGAGACCACTATTTTCACTGGCCTTTTGCTGAAGTCATTTTTTCATGTTCATATCTCAGCTCCTCAATTAGATTATAACCTCCTTGAGGGCAAAGATCTGGCCTTATTCATTTTGATGACCCCCACTGAGAGGTACCTAACCTTGCATATAAATAAATAAAAGGAATAATACTTCGTAGATGACTAGGGAGAATCAAAATATGGTAACTCCAAACACCATGGGCTTTCATTGTTCTTAATGGATAATCAAGTTGACTGAAAAGATGCAGGACACAATCAGTCTGAGTATCATCATGTCATGTATTCTCATCATGACCCTTCTTTGAGGCAGACTAACCTGCCACCACTTTGATATCAAACAGTGTCCACAAGGGAACCAAGTTCTAGCTGAAGCCAGTACATTCCAAGCCTCAGGGTTTGGCCCTTCTCATCCTCTTTGAGTTATGGGTCCCTGTTCTTTTACTCAGATTTATAAATTCCCTCAGCATCCTAGGAGACAGGGACATCACATAAATCACATAAGAGAGCAAATAGGACAAGCTACAAAACTGTCACTGTCCCTTTCCACACTTCTCATTGTCACAGCAATGACGCGTGTTCATGGCTTAGTGACCTGAAACAGTTAATGTGACTCACCAAGGAGCTAAATTATTAGTGGGGAGTGATTTAGACACATGGCAGAGAAGGCTGACTCAATACCTTGTTAAACCAAATAAATTTACAATCTGTCTGTGAGGCATATTATGCATATGTTTTTAAATTATTATTTAATAAAATACTGGGTATAAGTATGGGGAAAGATAGAGTAGATCTCTTTTGTCTCTAAAATTCTATGGTCCAATAAACTATTACTTTAAAATATATTTTCTACCTGATAGAGTAAATCTGAGATCATAGGAAACTTTTCCTTTTCTATATAAAAACAGCATTCAGGGTGCCTCTGTGATATTTTTAAACATTGTTTAGCTTCTACTATTCAGGAGAAGATCACTCCATACAATAGCATGAGCCATGGACTTGGAATCAGGAGATATAGTTGGCGCTGCCACCAACCAGCTGTGTGACCTTGGGCAAAACACTTGCCCCCTCTGAGCCTCAGATTCCCCATCTGTAAAATGAGAGGATTGACCTAGATGATTGCTAAAGTTCCTTCCAGCTCTATAATTTTATGGTTCTATGAAAATAAACAGTGACAAATAAGAGAGAGCAAAAGCATTTTCTTTGTAAAAATGGATTGTATTTGCTTCGAATTCAAAATAGCTATGTGGTAGCACAGTTTAGTTTGTGCCCATGGGAGGAGAGTGAGAGAAAAAGCTAATTGTTTCTTAAAATATTAGAGGTACTTTGCTTCCGGTCTCCCCTCCCCTTCCCCAGCTCATGTGAATTTCAAGGTAAGGTTATGTCCATGTGGTTTGGCTAAAGAGAGAAGAGGGGAGCAAAGGGAGAGAATTCCAAAGGAGATACTGAAGCTCATTTGTTTTTTTGTTTTTGTTTTAAAACATCTAACAATCTCTTACATGAAATCAGTGCTAAATATTTGTAGCCTGAAACAAAGGAAGTGTTTAAAAATGCTTTTTTTTATTCAATCAATAAACACTTCTTATCTCTTCATTCCTTTATAGACCTGTTGTGAGGAAGTTGCTTGGACATTTATGTTATAATACTAATAATATTGAGGGGAAAGATGTGGGTATATACATGTTTATATGATTATATAAATGAGAATAGTCTTATACTTGGAATCATAAAACATACAAGCAAACATACTTGCACTGGAATCCTGCATTGTCCACTAACCAGGTGACTAAGCATAGGCAAGTCTAGTTCATTCAGTCTCAGTTTCCTTATTTGGAAATGAGGGATATTAATCCCTTCCTCACTGGATGGTAAAAAAGAAAAAAAAATTGGTAGACTATAAAACTCCATACCAAGTTTCATAAACTACACACAAAAAAGATGTCATTCAGAGTCATAGCTGGGGTATGAGGGTGGGTGAATGTAACATAAGGATGTCAGTTCCCAGAATCCATCACAAGAGTGTGGTCTGAAGACTCTGTGGGACAGGCTGCCCCTTTTCCCAGTTGACTAACTTCACACTGTGTCCTGTGCCTATCCTGTCCTTTGTAACTCCCATCAACCCAATTAAGTTTGCCCTCTTGTGTTGCAACATTTTAGTATCTAGTCTAATACATTGCACATGGAGAAAAAAAGTCTGTTTAATCAATCCATATTCAGTAGATTCTTTATAAGTCACTGTTCTTTGTTAAGTTTTAAAGAATAAGTTCAGATAGTGAAAAGATGAAATAGGAAGGAATCAAACTAGGGCCATGCACACTGAAGACATTTAAAATTCCTTTCTGGGCCTCCACAGTCTCATATATAAAATAATAAGGCTGGACTGTCAGAGGGGAAGAACCTGCAATCTCAGGGCCCCTTTGGGCCTTCTAGGTTGTGGCTTTTTGACTGAGTTCAAGTTTTATAGAACGAATCCTTTTATGGAAGTTTAGATTCAGTCAAAGGGCCACCTTTGAGAAGCTAGAGGACCACGTGTGTGGCCTTAAGGTCACAGATTCCCTATCCCTGGACTAGATAATATGTAAATTTTTCCCACATTATGACCTTATGATTTAAAAACAGCAACAAGAACCAAACCAAGGAAACATCTTAGTCTTATTTGTTTGAGGTATCGGCATTAGCTATTTGCCTTAGTCAGGGTCATGCTTCAATTGTCCAATGGAAACATTCAAGACAACTTCTCATTGTATGTTGACTTTCACATGAGCAAACCTTGGGGAATCTCTCTCAAAACCCATGCCCTAATTAATCTCAAGCCAGAAGCTTAGAGGGTTTTCGTTTTGTTTTGTTTTTGTTATTTGTTTTTCACAAATGCTTACTGGAACAACCTTCATTGAAAGCCTTCCTTCCTATCAATCATCTTCATTTTTCTCATTTTGACACACCGACAATAATTTCTGACATAAAAATCATGTGAATGAAGAACAAGACTTTTGTGTGAATTCTATCCCCAATCTTATGAAACTTCAGATCATTGGATTATGGATAAGTGAATATATGCCAAGACAGCTGAAGGTCAATTGAGAGCATGGAGATCAAGGCATATTCCTAGGTAGTAGGGTAATCCTGATCTCTGAGAGGAGAATGTCTACAGGAGTGCAAATTGGGATCCAATAATTCTGAGAATCTCTCAAAATACCCAATCCCCTTCCCCCAAAATTTGTACCCTGAAGAATAAAAGACCTTCCTAGCTGAATTGAAATGCGTCCATGTTTGGTTGGGACTTCTGATCCATTTGAGGCTGAATGTTCTTAAAGGAGTTGGACTGATTCACATTGTATCAGAATTTCACATGTTTTCTGAAATTATTTTATTTAGCCTGGGTTTAGTCAGATAAAGACCTTATCTGCATTCTGAGTGCATCTATGATTAGCTCCAAATTCTAGGTTTTTCTCATTTGAAATCCTGTTTCCCAAGATGGCCTCAGAGTTATGCTTGGGAAATCAGTTGACAGATCAAAAGCCCTCAAGGAAGGATCAATTGCTTTCTTGTGTTAATAATTGCTGTGATTACTATTGTTTTCAAAGAGGATCAATGACATCACTGGGTGAGGTCTTTACTTGTGCATGAATCAAATTTAAATGAGACAGAGTTCCACAAAGGCACTGTGGTGCCCAAAGGCACTCCAGGTGTCCAATTAACTTCACTCTCTTCCAGCATCATAAAAATCCAGTAGCAAGACAAAAGGCAAGATGAGTGGAAATGGCCCAGGATGCACTGAACGACCTTGGTATCTTCTACGTCTGATCAAACTCTAAGCACTCCATATCTCCTTCTTCAGCCCCCTTGATGACCATTGGAACAAATTCCTCCCATTCCACCAGGGGAGAGTCTTCACATGCTGAGGTAGACCTCTCCTTAACTCACCAATGGGCTTGAGGTCTGTTGGTTACCCTCAACCTGGTTTAGCTTTTCTGCTGAGACAATTTTATCGGAGCGTGGCTGCTGTGTTTGTTGCACTTTCTTGGAGCTACAGATGAGAGCAGCTGGGTAATGGACTGAACACCAAAGGTAGATGAGCAGGCCAGGAAAGTGCTCAGCAAACCCTTACAGCCAGTCCTCCTTTAACATCATACACAACTCTGTGGTCATTGTAATAAGAACAATTCCTATCTAAAAAGCACTTTCATGTTCACCTGGTGCTTTCTTCACAATGACTTGTACTTTAAATACATGATCTTGTAAAATATCTCTTCTATTACAGCAGACTATTTGAACTACATTTAGGCTCACATCTCCTCAGATTAATGCTCTGAGCCCCCACTATGGTTCTCCTTTTGACTGAATCTTTTCCCTGTATGCAACCACTATATTAATCATATGAAATCATAATAGAGGAGGAAAAAACTAAAATTTGAATAAAATAAAATAGAAAGCAAATAAAGTGATTTTACTTAGATAATAGGTACTTAATTAATGGTTTCTCTCCAAATAGCCTCATTCTAAACTTCCAGAACATATAGGCTGTGAGTTATCTTAGCTTTTACTTTTCAGTCTTGCACTATAAGGTAGAGAACAGGAAACAACTTGTGCACTCTCTCTCTCTGTGCACTCTCAGAATTGTCATATCTGCACAGTAGGATAGAAGCAGTATTGAATGTATTGGGTTTCCCTTTAGAAGGAATAATCAAATCACAGAAAGAACAATAAATTCTGGGTAGAAACATGGACATCCTGAGTCAGCAGTGTTACACTCAAACAGAAAGGAATCCTGCTGGGACATACCTAGAAAACCACAGATTAGCATTATCTATATTGTATTATATTTTACTGGCCACTTTTCAATTATATTTTTATCTGGTTCCTTTCACATCCTAGAAGTTTTGTGGATTTCTTGAGCCCTGGAACAGCAGTTTGATACCTCTGTTCTGAGTCACTGGCCCACTTTATTGCTTTTTGCAAATACTGTGTTGTTTTCTTTTTTTTTTCAAAATCGAAGGTTGGTGGCAGCATTGAGCAAGCCCATCAGTGCCATTTTTCAACAGAGTGTGCTGATATAGTGTGTCACATTTTTGTAATTCTCTAAATATTTCAAACTTTTCTATTATTATTACATATTATGGTGATCTGTGATCAGTTATTTTTTTTTGTTACTGTTATATTTGTCCTGAGATGCCACAAACTGTGCCCATACAAGATGGCAAGCTCAATGAATCAATCTTGTCTGTCTTCTGACTCTTTCACTATTTCACTCTTTTCGCCTATTCCCGTCTCTCTCCCCTCTCCTCAGCTCTCCTTATTTCCTGAGACACAACAATATTGAAATTAGACCAATTATAACCCTACAATGGCCTCTAAGTGTTCAAGGGAAAAAAAGAGTTCATTGATGCAGTAAATTCCATCGTTATCTTATTTTAAGAAATTACCACAGTCACTTTAGCAACCACCACCCTGATCAATCAACAGCTATCAACAACGAAGCTAAGACTCTCAACTAAGGAAAAAAGATATTACTCCCAGATAGTTCAAATGATGGTGAGCATTTTTTAGCAAATAGTTTTTAAAGTATGCACACTTTTTTTAGACATAATACTATTTCATACTCAATAGACTATAGTATAATGTAAACATAACTTTCATATGCACTAGGAAACCAAAAAAATCATATGTTTGGTTGATTAACACGTTTGCTTTATTAGGGTAGTCTGGAACCAAACTTTCAATATTTCTGAGATATACCTGTATCAGTCCAATTCAATTCAACAAGCATTTCTTAAATGCCTTCTACTATAAGGTATTGTTCTCAGTGCTAGGAATGTTGTTCAATTATTTGTTCAATCACATCCAGCTCTGTTATCCCATTCAGGGTCTTGGCAAAGATACCGGAGTAGTTTGCCATTTCCTTTTCCAGCTCATTTTATAGAGGAGGCTGTGAAGCAAAAAGGGTTGAATGACTAGCCCAAGGTCACAGCCTAGTGTCTTAGACCATATTTGAACCCAGAAAGGTAAGTCTTCTTGGCTGCAAGCCCAGTACTCTATCCCCTATGTCACCTAGCTCCCCACTGTTAGGAACATAAAGATAAAAATGAAAATAGCTTCAAGTATGTCATGTTGTAATGGTTGAAATTCCTGAAACCCAGAACATACCAGTGAAGCTCAGAAGGAATCATGACCCTACCGCCATTCTCTTCTCTCTTTAACTGATTGCCCCAGAAATCTTTTCAAAACTTTCAGCCTCAGAGATATCCTTATATTCCATTTGCACGCATTTTTCTAGAAGAGAGCGAGTGCTTGAGTTCTAAAGACCTGTAAGAATATCTTAGAATTCACAAGAGGCTCTTTAGCTATTATACTTATTCCCACTTTTACAGGTAAAGAAAATAAGACTCAGAGAGAATAAATAAATGACTCACATGAAGATCCATGAATATGAAAGGTCAGAGCCAAGACTCATATCAGCATCTCCTTATTTCAAGTTGACTTCACTTTCATTTAGATCGGGCTTGTCTTTTACTGTAGTATGCACAATGAACAAAACAGAATAAAATCATCAGACAGGTTTCTCTAGAAGTACCATTTTAAAATTCATTTAGTTGCCCCAAGGTCTAAGGAGGCATGAAATTCTGTCCCTCTTCTCACCTTTTGGTGATCAAATGCTAATGTGTAGATGAGTTATCTGATGGCCCTAAATCTGGTTTCTCTAAACTACTGTATAATGACATTGAAAACTCCAACTCCTGTTCTGTCCCACTTTATAGCCAAATTCTTCTTTTGAATTCATTTCAAGATGAGTTAGGAGCCTATTATAGATAGAGCAGATACTGGCATTTAATGCTAGAGCAGAAAGTTAATGAGTGTGAAAAGTGGGACTTTATAATAGGTAGTATTGGGAAGTCAGCCTAGGAAGAGCCAAAACACATTAAAAAATGTGAGAGAGTGGGGAGCAGAAGAAATATAATAGAATGGCTATAATTCTACCCTTCCCCCACGTGTGATTGAACCTTGTTCTAACATAATTGGTTATTATATAATTTCAATGATATTGTCCCTTAAAACATGACAATTACATCCAACGAAGCCCTGATCAAATGTTGCTTGAGTATAAAAAGCCAATATTACCATACCCCCTAGGGCTAGGCTTATCAAGGGATTTCACTGTATTTAAAATATATACCATAATGTGTAAAGATAACATGGTAGAATTAGTAGAGAACTAACCTAAAAGTGAGAAAACTCTATCAAATCCTGCTTCCGACAAAGACTGGCTAATATGCATATATCCTGGTGAATTGACTCACAGCATATCCTCTGTTGAGTAGTTGATCCCAGAGTCAATGTGTTTCCAGCTGGAAGTTGAAGAGTGAATACGCTTCTATCATAAAAGGATATAGTCTTCTACAGTTTCTCTGTATGAAAACAAATCAGATATATGTGATACTCCAAGTTGCGTCTTCCATGATGTCTCACTGATCGTAGTGTATAACTAAATCGTATTCTTCACCTCCTAAGACTTTCATATTCATACCTTATCAAACTTTTTAGAACCATGAATTTGTTATTTTCATGGATTTTTACCTTTGATCAAGACCACTAGTTTCTGTTAACACCTTTAAAGTGATAGATATATAAGGATCATATAATTTCCCACGAGGTTACTGATCCTTTTGGGTTTAATAATCTTCTAATGCCTGGTACACATTTCTCCCTTGCCTTAGGGGAGAAGGGACTAATATGAGACTAAGGGATGTTAAGTAAATAGTATCATCTTTGTACATGGTGTACAATACTTCATCATACAATAAAATAATTAGAATTTTTGGAGTTAAAAGGGACTTTAAAGGCAATTTCTAGACAGATGGCTAGCACAACGTATAGAGTATAGGATCTGTAGTCAGGAAGACCTGGGTTCAAGTCCTGTCTCAGACACTCACTACTGTGTGACCCTGGGCCAGTCACTTAACCCTGTTTGTATCAGTTTCCCTATCTGTAAAATGAGCTGAAGAAGGAATGGGCAGACCACCCCAGTAGCTTTGCCAAGAAAACCACAAACAGGGTCACAAAGCATTGAATACTGAGATAACTCAACAGCAACAAAATTTACCAATTAGGATAAGGCAACCTCACCTTCACCATGGATTATAAAGTCCACCTAACCCTAAAGAGTGCTTGGGGAAAATATTAAACTTAATTTGGCTCTCAGAAATACTTATAACTATTCACTTAATTGATTCTTTTGATAAAATAGCTAAATGGCACAGTGGATAGAGCATTCATTTTAGGATCAGGGAGAACTAAATCTTAATCCCAATTTAGACACTTTCTAGCCATGTGACCTTGGACAAGTCACTTAACCTCATTTAGTCTTAGATGTATTACTTTTAAAATGAAAAGAATAATAGCACCTACCTGATCAAGATGTTAGGATTACAGTTATGTAAAGTGCTTTGTAGCCTTAAAACATTATATAAATGCTAGCTATTACTTCTATGTAATCAATAGGAGTCATCCCTTTGTGTTCTAGGGCAGTAGAGTCAAACTCCAATAGAAGCAGGGCCACTAAACCATATAGAAGGGTCCCTACTGGACTTATGGACTTAGAAACCCAGAAATAAACATTAAGTATGTTCTGTAGTATTTTTTATTTATTTTGTTAAATTTTTGCCAATTACCTTTTATTTTGGTTCTGCCCCACTTGGAGATGGGCAGGCTGTGTGTTTGACACTTACAGTCTAAGGATTTGTCTTAATGGATTTGCTTGGGTAAATGGGGACTTGGGTCAGGCCTCAGTAACAGAAAGATATTCACCACTTCTTTCTGTGCGATCATTCAAACGTACTGGTATAAAAATGCAGTGAATCACACAATGCTTATTTTAATGGTATCAATTTATAAACATTTTAATCAATCAATAAACATTTATCAAGTGCTTGCTATGTGCCAGGAACTATGATAAGCTCTAGGATCCAAAATAAAGATAACAATAGCTAACAATTTTATAGTACTTGCCATGTGCCAAGCACTATACTAAGTACTTTACAATTATAATATTCCTCACAACAAATCTGGGAGGTTGGTGCTATCATTAGCTTTATTTTACAGATGAAAAAATTGAGGCAAGCAGAGGTTAAGTGATTTACCTAGCATTACATGGCTGGAAGTACCTAAGGTCAGGCTGAGTACTCTATCCACTGAACCACCAAGTTGTCAAAAGCAGGCACAATGTCGTCCTTGTTCTGATGGCGCTTACAATCTAATGATAGTATATGTAATCAGGATATAACTCTTAGCTCATATGCATAGACACAAAAGGAATAAAAGAAAATATCTTGTCTTTGAAATTCATGTAGTTCTTAAGTCTACAGGCATATTCCACACCCAAGTACACTTTTTTTATTTAAGTAACTTTTATTTAACAATATGGAATGCTTCACGAATTTGTGTGTCTTCCTTGTGCAAGGGCCATGCTAATTTCTGCATCGTTACAGTTTTAGTATATGTGCTGCTGAAGTGAGCACTACATCCAAATATTCTCAGGACATAGTTCAAATATATACATTCAAGCCCCCTCCACTGTGAACTGTCAAATTGTCCCTCATGCTATTCCATTGACCTCTCAGAGGGTCAAGTACAATTCAGTGAGGGAACTTGGGACCCAGTACTGAATCTTCATTTAGGTGTATTTCTTTGCTTTTTCCTCTGTTATAGTCTCAAGTCATTAATCTTACCCTCTGAAGGCTTCCCAACACAGATGCCACAGCAACAGTATTGCATAGGAACCTAATTCCTCTTTTCAGCTTGTTCATGGCTACCAGGATGCTGGAATGGCAAAATGGCAGACCAGAACATGGGATCAGTACTCCTGTTTCTGTTCCTTGGGTCCTATATCAATCTAGACCAAAGAAAGGTAGCCCTTTTTTCCATCCTTTTCACTTCTTTTCTTAAAATAAACTTGTTTTGCATTAGTAGGATTGATTGAAAATACACAGTTCATGTTTTCTTCCTTAAGTATTATGTTAAGTACTATTAGCATAACCAATGAATTCAAATAGCAGAGGAAGACTTGGATAAATGGACAGGCATGAGCAAAAAAGTGCTTTTGTCAGAATGATATCTCCTTGAAGGAATTTGCAATAATATTTTTGAAATATTATTAATTTATTAATGTTTTAATTAAGTACTTTGGAGATATGCTTATAGAAGGGAAAGGAGAAAAGATTTTCCCATCCAACTCAGCTGAAGTAATCACAGAATACAGTCACATGTAAAGATATTTTAATTTCCAAACAGCATTCATCTCCACCCTGTGATTCCTTTGAGTTCCAAGAGGAGGATATAGGAAAAAAAATTCACTAGTCTTCCAATGAAAAAAAAGGTGCAGTGTACCACGAGGTCATTCTGCTGATCTACCACACTTACAATTCTATCAAAAAAAAATGAGAATAATTTTCTACGACATGTTCTTAGTGAATATCATCACTTGCAATAATTATTACAGTTTTTCCCCTAAATTCTTGCAAATTGTAGAATTTTTCTGGGTATTGACATTTTACTTGGCTAGATTTATAGAACCTACCTTTTTTCTCCTATATGAAAATCCAAACATTTCCTCATACTTTGCCTTTTGTCACCTGTCCCCATTCTTTATAATATTTCATAGATGAAATTGACAAGTCCACAGTCACATGTGGAAGTTATTCCATAGACTTGCAATGTAATTTTCTGAGATGAGAAACTTGAACTTATTCAAGCAACAAGGTGTTCCCTTAATATCTCATCCCATATATTGATCTATAATTCCTTTATATGTTTTACTTCAGTCCTTTGAAAATTCATTCTCCTACTGCAGGAAATGGAAGGAAAGGAATATTCCACTCTTATCCAATAAATGATTCAACAGTTAATATGTTCCATTTTAAATTAAAAGATTGAGGTTCAAAACTGTTTTTTGTCACCTGTGTGATGGTAGGCAAATCTGAGCTTTATTTTCTTATCTGTAAAATGACAGAGATGGACTAAATAGCCTCTAAGTCCCTTCTTTGTACTAAATCTATAGTCCTATAATTCCATGATCCCTCAAATATTGTTGAATTCTTCTGCAAGAACTGGTCCTATTCTTTTCTTGTGTTTAGTTTTACTTTATTTTTTTATTCACATTTGGTTTCATTCTTAACAAGCCTCAGTTCAATTTGAGTTCTATTCACCACAAAATTTTCCTTTGAGTTTTGTCATTCTTCTGAATTTCTCATTGCTTGCTTGCTTCTCCTTTGATCTTTTAAAATGTTCTTCTAAAATTCTGAATATGTGTGAAAGCTCTATGCCATTATAACATATAGAGATACACTTTTGAGATCGGAAAAAAGAATTATAGTGAACAAAAGAATGAGGGCAAAAATATTTCTAGTAGAAAAATACCAAAAGCAGATTTTAAGTATATAATATATAGATTATATATGTCATTTATACACAGAGACATAAGCACATATATATATGTATGCCCTGCATTTAATCCTTTTTGCTCAGTTTCCACTGAAATGTTTTAATAAAGTCAATTTCATTCAATAACATGCATGACAAAAGCATTGTATATAGTCATCCTTATGGCTGTGCACATTTGAGAATTAAAGTAGTAAATTTCAATGAAGTTCAATTAAAGGGGTACTGGATTAGTGTGTGGCCTCCACTGAATTTCCATTGGTTTTTAAAATTTAAAAGTAGTCCCTATTCAAAGAAGCTTTTTTTTTGTATTTAGATTAAAAACTTGGTTATGCCAAATGTTATAAAGTTTCAGAGGACGAAGTTGCGGGTATTTAAATTTGATACTTTTACAAGATTTCCTTGGCATCAAGGCTCTCTCTTTAAACCCAAAGATATGTCCCATAAACAAGATTTTTCAGCAATATGGCTCATAGCTCCCCCAGAATTTGTACTACCTTAGAAAAATATGCTTAAAATTCCAACATGGTATCTGGGAACCCTTTTATATCACGTATTCTCTTTTATAGTCATATAAATCACAGGCTCAAGACAACTAATACAAGCCTGATATATTTCAAAGAATCTTTCATAGATGAATATTTTCTCTAGGGAAAATAAGGGATAACATCTGTTGATACAACCAATATAGGAAACCTAGCCATGTTATTTGTGGTGTTAGGTTTTGAGATAATGTTATACATCATAGAAACATAGTTTTAGAACTGAAAGGGACCTTAGAAGTCATCTACATCTGTGTTATCATCATACATATGAGAAAATTAAAGCCATCTAACAAAAAATTATTTTTAGAGCTAGAAAAAATTATATCAAAATTCATCTGGAAGTACAAAAGGTCCAGAATATCAAGAGAATTACTGAAAAGAAATACTAGGAAAGGTGGCCTTGCTATGCCAGATCTTGTATTATAAAGCAGTAATCATCAAAATTACTTGGTATTGGCTAAGAAATAGAAGGGTAGGTCAGTAGAAAAGGTTAGGTATACAAGACACTTGGTCAATGACTATAGCAGTCTACTGCTTGATAAACCCCAAAACCCCATCTTCTGGGATAAGAACTTCCTATTTGACAAAAACTGTTGGGAAAACTTAGAAAATAGTATGGGAAACTGGGCATAAGCCAATATTTTACACTGTACATCAAGATAAAGTCCAAATGGGTATACGATTCAAGTATAAAGGAAGATACTATAAACAAATTAAAGGATCAAGGAATAGTTTATCTGTCAGATTTATGGAGAATGGAGGAATTTATAAACAAATATGAGATAAAGAACATTATGAAATGCATACATTAAATTGAAAATTTTTGCACAAACAAAGCCAATGCAACCAAGATTAGGAGGGAAACAGAAAACTGGAAAAGAATTCTTACAGATAGTACTTCTAATAAAGGTCTCACTTCTAAAATATATAGAGAACTGAGAAAATTGAAGCCAAAGGATTTCAATCCAACAAAATGATGAGGACTTATTACATTTTATAATATTATTTATATTATATTATAATTTATTAAATATATATTCTCTAATTCTATATAAATATGATATACAATACATATATTATACAATCATGTATAATAATATAATATACATTGTAAAATATATTTATATTATAACACCATTATTTATAATAGTATACATACTATATTATCCTTTATACAAAAGGACCCCTTGTAGTGTCAATGTGACACTCACAGCAGCCACTGTGAGTTTGCAGGCTTATTTCCAGGGTAAATTCACAAAATATTACTTCTCTTCCTGAAAGACAAAACCAAGGTACTTATTCAAATACCAGAAAGCTAATTCCACCATGGTAACAATGAAGTTTGTACACACTATCAAGAAAGAAAGAACTGCTATCCCCAAGCCTTCTCTCTGTCAAACCTCCCCACAAACAAGCTCCTTTAGGCAAAATGCCCCTCTCTTGCCCAGACCAGCTGCTCTGCTCTACTCTACCTGCTGCACTTCTATCCCTTCCGTATCACTCTCTCTCCCTGCTGCACCCTTCCAGCTCTACCTTTTCAGCAAACTCCTCCCACCATGGGCTTCTTGTGACTCAGGTTGTGGGCCAAAGCTCCAAGCAGTTCACATGGGCTTATCAAGGTGCAGGGAAGACCCTCAAATTCTCTTACCATTACACTCCTTCTCTCAAGGAACTTGCATTCTAACAGGGAAGATGACATATGTGGTATATGCAAGATACATATTAAGTTGATACAAAGTATGTGTGTTGGTCCTTCATTGCCAAAGAAGACCATGCCATCAGAGAAATGATGACATGACTTGCCCTTGACTTTGTTTTGAGTGAGGGAGGGATGTGCAAGTCACCAGCTTCACTTCTCCTCCAGAGCCATCTGAATCCAATGACCAGATACTCCTCAGGATGACTGGAGATGATCCAGGATGAGGCAATTGGGGTTAAGTGACTTGCCCAAGGTCACACAGCTAGTGAGCATCAAGCGTCTGAAGTGAGATTTGAACTTAGGTCCTCCTGACTCCTGCACTTGTGCTCTATCCACTGCACCACCTAGCTGCCTTGACACAAAGTAACCTTATAGAAAGACAATAGCTGCTGATGGGTGGGGGCCAGGTTGGGGTCGGGGGGCTGTAGAAGATAAGTCTTGCCTAAAGATAGAAATTAGGTTGAGCCTTGAAAGAAACCAGGGATCTCAGAGGGAGAGCATTCAAAGAATGGGGGACAGTCAATACAAAGGAACAGAGATAGGAGATAAAACATCACATGAGAGGAGTAGAAGATCAGAGTTGCTAGAAAATAGCGTGTGTGTGTGGAGGAGAGTGATATATAAGAAGACTGAAAAATTTAAAAGGTTCTGAAGGGATCTGAACATAAATATAATGTATATTTGATCATCAAGGCACAGAAGAATGATATGGTCAGACCTGTGCTTTAAGAAAATCATTTTGATAGGTGTATACAGAATATATTAGAGTGGAGCAAAATTTAAACAGGGAGATCAATTGGTAGGTTATTATAATGGTTTAGATGAGATGGGATGGGGATCAAAAATAGGCTGCACGTGTGCAAAGAAAGGGGTGTGAACAAAATTGATTAGATATTGAATATATCAAATGAGTAAATGTGAAGATTTGAATATGATTTCATTGATGAGAACCTGACTCAGTCAGTCAATAAACATTTATTAATGCTAGCTATGGGTCAGCCACTTTCCTAAGAGCTATATGCATCCAATTTCTCCTGAGAGCCTACAATCTAATGGGGGAGAAAAGATGCAATTTTATGTATAAACAAGCTATAAACAGGATAAAATGGAAATAATTAACAGAAGGAAAACAAAATTAAGAGGGATTGGAAAATGCTTTCTGTAGAAATAATATTTTAATTGGGATTTGAAAGAAATCAAAAGGTAGAGAGTAGAAGGGAGAGCACTCCATATATTGTAGACAATCAGAGAAAATTCCTTGAGTTAGGAGATTGGGTATCTTATTTGAGGAACAGTGATGATGTCAGTGTCACTGGATTAAAGACTACAGGAGGGTTTATAAGATATAAAATGATTAAAAAAGGAGCAGAGTAAGTTATGAAGGACACTAAATGAAAGAGGATTTTCCATTTTGTCCTGGAGATTATAGGGAGCCATTGGATTTTGCTTAATAGAAGAGTGACATGGTCAGATCTGCACTTTAGGAAGATGATTTGGACAGTTGACTGAAGGATGGACTGGAGTGGAAACAGATTTGTGACAAACAGACCAGCCAGCAGGCTAATGCAACTGTGCAGGTATAAGGTATTGAGGACCAACAGAATGGTGTCTATCTCTGAGGAAATAAGGGGCAAATAGGAAAGAGGTTGCAGAGGGAATACCATTAAGTCTTAGCAACCTATTGGATATGAGGGGTGAGGGACAGTGAAGAGAAATCCTGGGTGACTGGGAGAATGGTCAGTAATAGGGAAGTTAAGGAGGGAGGGCTTGAGAGGAAAGATAGATTCAGTTCAAGACATGTAATACATACTTGGAAAAGTGAGGCTGGAGGTCAGCAGAGAGGTTAGGGCAGGATACATAAATTTCAAAATAATCAGCATAGAGATGATAATTGAAACTGTGGGAACTGGAGAGATCACTAAGTGAAATGATTTAGAGGGAGAAGAGAAGAGATCCTAGGACAGATCCCTGTGGGACACCCACAGTTAGTGATCATGAGCTGAATGGATAGTAGTGCTATAGCTAGTAAGAGAGAAATTAGAATTGAAGTTAGAAGACTCATGTTTTAGAAGTTCTGTTTTGGACATGTTGAATTTGAGATGACTAGAGTATATCCAGTTATAAACCCCTATTTATAAATAGGTAATGTGGTACAGGAGGGAATCGTTTGCGTAGAGATGATCATTGAAATATGAGGAACTAAGAGATCACCAATTTAGAAGGTATAAAGTAAAAAGAGAATGGGTTGGAGGGCAGAGCCTCGGGATATACCCATAGTTGGTGAGTATGACATGGATAAAGATACATCAGCGGAAACTGACAAAGCTAGGTAAAGATGCACAAAGAGAACCAAGAGAGAGTAGTATCATGGAAACCAAAAGAAAAAAAATGGTATCTAGAAGGATATAGTGGTTGTGTCAAATATTACAGACAGGTCAAGAAGACTGAAGACTGTTCAAAGATTATTCATTACATTTAGCATATAAGATACAATTGATAAATTTGAAGAAAGTCATATCACTTGAGAAAAAAAGTCAGAAGTCAGATTGCAGAGGGTCTAAAAGACAGTGATAGAAAAATGGAGCTTAGACAGCTATTTCAAGGAGTGTAGTTGAGAAGGCAATGAGAAATGTAGGATAATAGGCAGAAGAGATGAAGGTGGGATCTAGAGAGGGTCTTGTAAGCCTTCAGTGTGGAAAGATTACCTATCCATCAGAGACTGAAGTAGAGGAGGATAGTGGGAATATTAGAAAGATATTAAATGATAAGGAGAGAAGAGGGAGTTCTTGGCAAACAGTCTTGATTTTCTTGTTGAGTTATATGATATTTTCAGGTGAGAGGGTTAGAGGGTAGTGTTATGGAAGGTGGAAGGAGAGAAGAAAAGGTCTGGAATAGCAGCTATGGTGAGTGTGATATAATAATTAATTAAAAAATAAGAGAAATGTTTTGTTCACTTTTCAGTCATGCCTGACTCTTCATGGCCCCATTTAAGGTTTCCTTGGCAAAGACATTAGAGTGATTTGCCCTTTCCTTTTACAACTTGTTTCACAGATGAGGAACTGAGGGAAACGAGGTTAAGTGACTTGCTCAGTG
The DNA here is from genome assembly GCA_028658325.1 of Potorous gilbertii. Classification (NCBI taxonomy): domain Eukaryota; kingdom Metazoa; phylum Chordata; class Mammalia; order Diprotodontia; family Potoroidae; genus Potorous; species Potorous gilbertii. The sequence goes on along the minus strand of CM053774.1, from coordinate 34,021,509 downwards.
TCACGTAGCTAGTAAGTGTCTGATGCAAGATTTGAACTCAGAAAGATGAGTTTTACTGACTCTATGATAGGTGTTCCATCTGTTGCATCACCTAGAAATCCAGAAGTTCCAGCTGAGATTAGATGGCATAAATTTGTAGTGAACTCAGTGAACACTGTTATGTAACCTTTTGTCTACTCAGTAATGTGTTAATTGGAACGAAGAAGGCAAAGGCTGTCTTCAGTCACTATTGGGATCAGGCAAAATGAGAGCCATGATAGAAAAAGAGACAAGGGAATTCAAGAGTATAAGAAAGTGTAGAGCTGAACTGGTTCACTAAGGGGTCAGTTTTGGGAAGGAAGGAGAGTATAGTAGAATAAGGAAAGTATTGAGAGATGGAAAAATTAGAGATCATGGTAAGAGTTAAGATTGGGGAGGATAGTGGGGAGGAATGAGTCATAGGGAAAGATGAAATGAAAGAAGATTATGATTAAAGAAATTTAGAAGTTCTTAAACATGAAAATGGAACACTTTCAAGTTCAGGGTATAATTATCCATTTGTGAATCTGAAATCGAAAAGAGAGGAGCTGTGTTGATTGAGAAATTGGGAAGTTGGGGGCACTTGTGGGGACATCAAATGACTTTATCAAAAGTCCAAAGCTCAAACTTGGTATTAGACTGTGATTTCTATCTCTAGAGCCAGTTCTCATTTCACTGACCCATGCTGTTTCCCTCCTAGGAAAGAGATATGGCAAGTGTTGTTTGCAATATTTTCTACATCAGTAGAAAATACTGCACACTATTTTACCTGCTATGCTATCAAATTCAGATGGAATGAAATACTTACTGTCCTCAATTCATCCAATACATTTAACAGAAGCTCTATTTCAACAATCTGTAGAACAGATATTGTTTTCAACTACTCTATTCTGAGTAAGTGCTAAAGAAACTATAAGCACGATAATGTTCAATTAACTGATTATACATATATATATATATTTAGCAAAATTTATCCCTTCCAAAAAAAACCCCACCTTTTTATGTATCAGAGGTGGATCATATTTAGTCCTCTGCTTTACTTTCATGGAGCACAAGTAGAAGTCTTAGTTGTATAAAACAAAAGGAAAGTAAAATGTGTTACACTCCAAACAAGGCATATATCAGTCAATGCATTGGCTGATAAGTGTGGATATTCCTTCCAAAGATGTAGTCTGCTACCCATTCATATCCTCTCACCCTTTATAACTTTTATCCATATTCTCTCATAAATACTTTATATGCTATGTCTACAAATATACTGGCTATATTGTTATATACTTGTTATATTTTTCTTGCCATTATTTGGAACATACAAGCTGACCTGGAATTATTCCTCAATCTTGGCACATGATTCATTCATCTACTTTTTCAGACACACCTCTTACATGATTCTAGCCTGGAAATAGATTACAATCTACTCATGACCATCATGCTTCTCTCCATTATCCTTTTGTAGACCATAGTATTCCATGAATTGTATCCTTTACCTTTATCTAGGCAATAGAGTTGCAAAAGTGAGTTTCTCACAGGTAACAAAAAAATTATTGTTTACATTTTTCCCCTTGTTCTTTCTCCTCCCACAATAGTTTGTGTATCTTTGTATTTGTGTTCCTAGTGGGGCATTATAGTTAACAAAATAATTGGTAAAATGGGAACCACAGTGGGAAAAAAATAGGGGACCTGAGAGCAATGGATACAGCAGAGACGAAGTAGCTCACTAAGTGGTCAATTTTGGGAAGGGAGGAAAAGTTTGGACATGGAATTTAGAAAAAGAGAAGGTATGAATTCTGTTTGGTCAGTGGAGGGAGAAGAAATGGAGTGCCCTTCCCTCTTGGACATTCCCCTAGCAGTTCTGAGGTGGGGAAATTATTTGAACTTCTGAGAGTTTGGTAATATTCTTGATATGCAAGATGATAGTCCAACTAACTCCATCATATCGAAGGAAAGCCATCACATGTGAGCATGTGTGTATCTCTGTGTTTATTTATAGATGTAACCCTACAGCACTGGATATGCTCTGATTAGTTTGCACTGTAGCATGCCATTTCCTTCTTGGGTACTGTTTTATTCCATTGTGACGTTCGAAATAGCACTGATGTATTTTCTCTTTCCTACTATTTAAACCAGCATCTTAAAGCTTTGCTACTTTTGAAATGGGCTATATGAGCTATTATTTTTCTGTAACCCACTTTTTTTACCAAGTCTTATTCTCATGTCTGTAAATATTGTGTGTCTGAGTTCCATTTTTAGAACTAGAAATTTGATCCAATAGGCATTTCATATTATAGACATTATATATAAAAGAATAAAATATATTACATCAGAATCATATCCAAGATTGAATAAGTAATCATTTTTTCTTTCCTTTCTTTTCTTCAAAACACAGAAAACAAATCAGAAAAATCAAGCAGATAAATACCTGCATTTCTGAAACTTGATATTATAAACATTTAGGTTATGGGTACATGGTATAAATATAATAAATAGATTTAGCAAAAAAAATGGAAGAAACAAAATCATTGATGAGTGAAGACAAGTCATCAAATGTTTTACTTAGGAGAACTTATTAAAAAGTTTACTTTTCCATCAATTATTTTGGTGACATCAACCAATCAATTGAAAAGTGAACAAAAAAAAGGTCAATTACTTGGGTTTTTTTTATCCATTTATACTAAATAATAATTTATCTACTCCTCTACCATAACTCTCCAATTAATTCCTTGGAAACAGTATAAACATGATTTCTTTTGGGGGGGGCAGAATAAAGAGTTTAATGAGAATGAGGAACTGAAAAATGTGATGAAAAACTCCTGGAATAAAAGCTCTCTCTACAGATGTAGATGCAATTGGCAACTCATCTGTAACCTACTATTTTAAAATATTGCCTGGAGCATTGAAAAGTCCAGTGACTTAGAGATTTGCCCATGGTCATGCAGCTATTATGTGATTCAAAAAAGACCTGAAGTCAGGTCTTTGTAATTCCAAGATGATCCTCTACTGGTTCTTTCATGAATCCTTTAGATCCATTTTCATTGCCTCTAACATTAACTTGGTACAAAGGGTCTTCTTTCATTTTCATTGGCATTAAGCCTCTCTGTTTCATCTTTATTTTCCACCTCCAAAATATCTTTTTACTTTTTCTCTTCTTTTCCCCAGAGATTTTTCCATATATGGAAACAAACATGAGTTTCCCTCTCTATTATCCGTTATTGTTAACCCTACTTCCTATTTAAGACAGTGTAAAACATCTACTCATCATCATCTTTCTTTACCATTTCTAAAATCTCACTTTCTTCTATGAACTTTTACAGCCTAATGAGAAGGAATGATGAATTCTTCAGTGCTTACCAAGAATTATTGCTAAAATCAAGCTACTCCCTTGCCATACGTTCACCCTCAATCATCTATGTCTGACTTTTGCACACAAAGTGAAATATTATTCTATCTCCTGCTTTCATGCATTTGTATAAATGGTTCTTCATGCCTGGAAAGCACTCCTTTCTCACTCCACCTTGAATGTTCTGTCCCAAAATAGAATATTAAGTTCCTTGAAGATATAAATTTTTTGTCTTTTGTATCCCCAGTGCCTATACAGTGCTTACCTATAATAAGTGTTAAGTAGCTGTTTGTTAGATTATATGTCCATTGAATGGATTAGTGTCTTTTCCATAAGGCCTCTCTTTCTGGATATCTGATTTCCAGGAATCCAGGGCCTGTAGGCAGTTGAGCCCCTCCCTTCCCTTCTCTCTGTGATAGTGCTATGGATTGTAGCCAAAAGTTGGAAGTTACTCAAATCTCCCCTTTGTTTGTTATATTGTTGCCTAATCAACAGTACTAGCTCCCCTTTTCCCCCTCTCCTCCTTTTTACTTTTGTTGTAGAATAGCCACATCAGCAGCTATTTAGCTATTAAATAAGGAAGTGTGTTGGGATAGGTGAATATATCCCGGATCTTGTCTAGCTTTTCACATTTAGATTGTAAGCCTGCCTCCCTGCCAATGGAGAGGTGGGATAGTGGCGGGGCAGGATTCTCTGCATTAGGATATATGATGGTGTTTTATCCTCTGTAAACTTCCCCTTTCTGGCAAAAATTAAATAAAACATTTTCTGTTCTCACCTCGAGAAGCCTCGTAATTTATTTAAAATTTTGGGTAAGGATCTTTTAACCCTCACAGTATATAAACGTAAGTCCTGAAATATAAATGTTTTATAACTTCTTAATAATAGGGTCCCGTGATACAGGCAGATTCAAGAAAAGAAGAACAGGTCAAGAAGATGTTGACAAGGACACAAATGCAACCTGTGACAGAGCATTATGGATGAAGCAGCAATGTTGCTTCCCAAACCTCAAGCAACATACAACATGGACCAGTAAAACTTTTTTTCCCCAGGGCCCAAGGAAACACACAGATACATGAAGAAAACCAATATGGATCACCAGATTCCTGTATCGACACTGCCTTTCTAGAAAAAAAAAAATCTCACCTGGCTCATTGTCTCCCTCTCCTTCAAAGAAAATCAGCTCTGAAATGGCAGCATATTGTGCCTGTGTTTAATATAAGTGGAAAAAAATCAGTGATTTATCCTGCTTTTATTTGATGGGTATATGTGGTCCTAGAACAAGAGAAATGCTAGAATACTGCTCAATATAAGTCACAATCTTGGGGCTGCCTTCCTGTCCTTATTACTCAACTGACCTACCTCCCTGATTACAGTAATATAAAAATATGGCAACTTAAGTCAATGTAGAACCCACATAATAAGTAGCAACACTAAGTTCTAGTAAAGTACGAGATGATGATGGTGATTGAAATGGTAATGTGGCTAATAAGTGTGGTATGATTTTCAAGGTTATTTCTGTTTGCTCAGGAAATTTGAAGTATAAATCCTCTACATTTCCTATCTCACCCCTTTTCATAAAGCTCCATCTAAAATGTGAAAATCATTAGGAATGAGTAAAAGCAAAGGAAGGGAAACACAATGTGAAATTGGAGTTAAAAAAACTCTCTTCATGTTTATTAATTTTTAAAGACCAACATCCTCAAGATACACTTCCTCATTCAGTTTAATTCTCTTCTTGTCAGTCCTGATACCATAATTCTTTCTTTTCACGTGCCATTTGGAATGGTCTCATTCTTTTCCCTTGCCATAGGGAACTGACTAAAGTGCGCAGGTCAGATCTGTGTCAAGTCAAAGGAAACCATTTTCCGTGGAGCATTCCCTTAAAAATTGTCTTTTTCAATAATCTAGAAATTATTCAGTGGTCTTTCTGAACATCTTGTGATAAGAATTAAAATTATTACATGGAAAAGCATAGAAAACCACAATGGCAGCATGTGGGTAGGCTTGGCCATCAGTTTCTTTCCCTTTACTAGTAAATGATACTATCACCCAAGATGCTTTAGTACTTTGTGCTTCTCCATACGTTTTTCCAGAAACTTCATCAATTCTTGCATCTGTAACTATAACCTTTATATAAAAATAACCCCTACAAGTCAATATCTCTAGTCATACTTTTTCTCCTAAGTTCCTAATGTACATTTCCCATGTCCTGTAAGATATTTTCATTGGATATACTTCCTGCAGTAGAACCTCAATATATTCAAAATTAAATTTCTCTTTTCCTACAGTTCAGTTCCTCCTTTTCATTTTCTTTATTTTTATTTCCACTCTTACCACAAAAATTTTAAACCCCATGATCTCCAACTTTACCTATTAGAATAGTCTCCTAAGTGATACAAGTCTTCATCACCTCACACTATGTGGGAGAGGGAGAGAGAAAAGTATTAAGAAAGGGAGGGAAGGAGGAAGGAAGGGGGAAAGAGAAAGAGAGAAAGTGAGAACCTAAATATTACCGTTTACCATTTACCCATTATCAGGTTTTTTGTTCTTTTCTTCTGACAAATACATTAAAAGCTTTTTCAAAACAAACAAAAAAAAACTATGTAGTTAAATACAAAATTAAACACATTATGGTAATATGTTCACAGTGTAAGAACAATCATTTGAATCTTGCATCATGTAGGTTCAAATCACATTACTGAAGGTAATAACTACTTTTCAGTTTTTGTTTATAACTAGAACAGGCGGACTACAATTTTGACTAAGGGTATCAGATTTAGGACGTGGTGACAGCATTGGCAATCAGTGCAACAATAATAAAGCCTAGGTTCTAATTAAGAAGAATAAATAGCCAAAGTAGGAAACTTCCACATGGCAGGAGGGAGTGAGCTCTGTCCTGGCCTCTCTTTACCCTACCCCTAACCCCACCCTATATTCTCCTACTGGCGTACCTATGTCTCAACCACCATTTCCATCTAAGGGTTTTGTATCACTTGTCATGGGTATGGATTGTCATATCTATATTGGCACACACACACAAACCCTCCTAATTATAATTCTGACATCAATTCACTCAAATTGCCTTGAGTAAATTTTTTTAAAAAATTACAAAGTGAATTAGAGACATCCTTTATTAAATGTCTTTTTTTTAATGCTTATATTTTTTAAATGTTTGCAAATCACATCTTTAACTGAATTGTAAGCTATTAGAATATTCCTGCAGCTCCTAGAGCAATGACTTGAACATAGTTGCTCAAAAAGTCTGTTTGATAGGATAAAACTAGAGGTAAGTATCTAGATATTATAAAAGAAAAATTCATTTGAAATAATAATTTGTTCTATATTTTTCTTTATGTACATAATATTTTGTGTACATTTGTTCTATATTTTTCTTTGTATACGTAATATTACTTCAATTCTCTTTTACTATGTAGATACAAAGAAAGGAAACAAACATTTATTAAGTGCCTACTATGTGTTAGGCACTGTGCTAAGTGCATAACAAACATTTAGTCCTCACAACAGCCTTGGGAGGAAAGTGATATTATTTTCCATGATTTTCCAGCTCATGAAACTGAAGCAGACGGTTCAATGACTTGACCATGATCAGAGATAGGAAGTGTCTGGATTTAGTGTATGTGTGTTCAGGAAGGACTAGCACCAGACTCTCTGAACTTCCTTGAATTCCCCTTGAATTTTTCCACTTAATCTGGCTTCTCATACCCAAATATGTTACCCTAAACCTAGCCTGGTGCATCCTTGATTACTTCCCACCCCAGTCCTCCATTGTCTGATATCTCCCAATTGCCTCCAGCTGTTTCCCATCCTTGATTACATCACTAATTACCCCAGTCTCTTCAAAATCCTCCTTAGACCCTCCTCCCAGAGTACTAGACCACCCTAGATCTTTCCCAAGGTGTTTCTGTATATAAATTCCATCTCACCTCCATGAAGGTGCTTAGATTCAATTCAGCTCTGACTCTGTCTAGCTGAGATTCTATTAGGCCCACTTGTCAATACAAGTGTCACAATCCAATATGGAGAACCTCTAAAAAGCTTTGTTTTACTTTGTCTGGAAGAAGTCTTAAGTCAAATTCATTCAGCAGGACCCAGAGTGTTAGTAGTTTGGGGTCCCAACCACCCAAACGTCATATGGTTCCCAGACCTCAACAGTACAAGGCTTACTTAGCCCTTTTCGGGGTGCTCATCCTTTGGTGTCTACCTGGCGCTCAACTTTTATCTGTGGTTCTAAGAAACTGTAGGAAGCACAGCAGTCACGCCACACTAAGCTGTCAGTAGACAGATGGGCTAAACCAGATTGAGGGTAGTATCAGTGAGTTAGCTGGGTGTCTAACCCAAGCTTGAAAAGTCTTCCCCCATGGAATGAGTAGATAAGAACAATTTGTTCCTATAGCCATGAAAGCAGCTGAAACAGATACTGCAAAGTTCTTAGAGTTTAGTCAATCATAGATGATGCTGGGGTCAGCCACTGTATCACCAAGTCTTCACCAGTCATTTTGCTACTGGACTTTTGATGACTCTTGGAGAGTGAGACTAACGATTTTGTACAACTGTGCCTCACTTAAATTCAATTCACACATAAGTCAAAACATCACCCATGCCATCATCTGTCCTTGTCAAAAATGAAGGACAAACAATAACAAAAAGAGGTGGTTGAGGCTGTATTTGAATTCAGGTCTCCTGGAATCTAATGAGTCCTCCATCCATGGCACCACATGTCTCCATAAACACATAATAAGGCTCCTGTCTGAGGCACACAGAAGAGTTGTAAAACATCAACAGATTTGTGACTTTTTTAGCCTAGCATTTTTATTTTATGAATGTGGAAACAAGACTTACAATACTTAAATAACCTGCTTAAGTTCAGAAGTCACTTTAAAAGCAAAATTGGTTCCAAAACCAAGGTTTCCTAATTTCTACTCATATTTTATTAATACTCCATAATCACCCCAAAATCAATCTCTCTCTCTCTCTCTCTCTCTCTCTCTCTCTCTCTCTCCTGTAAAATCTATAATTTCCTTGAAATGGAATGGAATAAACATTTAGTTAATAAGTCCTATGTGCCAAGCACTGTGCTAAGTGCTTCACAAATGCTATCTAATTGGATCCTAATAAATAACCCTGGGAGCTAAGGTGTCTTATTATCTTTATTTTACAGCTGAAGAAATTGAGGCAGACAGAGGTTAAATGCTTTCCCAGGGACACAGATAGTACGAAGAGAAGGAAATTGCCTTCTTGCACATTCTCCTCCAGCTTCTGCCATTTAAAGTTTTAGAGAGTTGCTTAGGGCAAGGAAAAAGTTGTCATTACGCCTAAGGCCATAGAGTTAGAAGTGTCAGAGGCAGGTCTTCCTGAGGGCTGGCCTTCCTGCCTACAGTAGAATTTTATACCTGAGAATTGCCAAACTGAGATGTTAGATTACAAATTATTCCCCCCTTTTTTTGTTCTTTCACATCCATTGGAATTGTGACCAACTATGACCTAGAATGTACTCTCTTCATCTATGCTTATCCAGTGCTTAGCACATTGCCTAACAGTGGTAGGCACTTAATAAATGCTTATTGATTGAGTAACTGTTGGATCAGTAAAATAAGAAAATTGGATTCAATTACATTTTAAATCCTCTTCAATTGTAGACTTACGGTCCTGTGATCTTCCAACCCTACCTCCTCCATGAATCTCTAATGTGAGTTTTCTTTTTTGTCTTCAAATTTTCTTATATTACCTTGTCAAGAACTTTCCTTTGGGCTACAAAAATGTGCATACCCTTTGACCCAGAAATATCACTACTAGGACTGTATCCCCAAGAGATTATAAAAATGGGAAAGGGACCCACATGTACAAAAATATTTATAGCAGCACTCTTTGTGGTAGCCAAGAACTG
>CM053774.1:33972246-34011746 GCA_028658325.1 Potorous gilbertii | reverse complement strand
TATAAAATCTTAACTTTAAGGAAGTGATTGTAGAACATTTATAAATAAATAAAATAAATAAATAAGTAAAGAAAAAAAAGAACTTTTCTTTGGCTAATGATATACTATGTTATCATACTTCTTTGCATATATATATATATACTTTTGAATTCTAGAGCTATAATCTTAGCTACATACATGTATATGTGTGTGTGTGTGTGTGTGTGTGTGTGTGTGTAGCTAAGATCATAGCTCTAGAACTCAAAAGTATTTTTAGAGGTGATGAAGACCCTAACCTCTATTTTACAGAAGAGGAAACTAAAGCTTAGTAATTTTGAATGATTTGCCTAAGATCACACAGGGAGTAAGTGATGGAAGCAGTATTGAAACCCAGGATCCTATGACTAAATGGAGTTCTTTCTCCTTTACCACCCTGCCTTTTTCCCTCTTACCATAAGTACTTTGAGGACAGGAACTATAATGTATCATGTCTTTGTATTTTGAACCTAGTACATAGAAGGCAATTGATAGTCATTTAATTTAATTGAAATTACATTTTCTTGGACTTGTATTTCTTTCCCTTGTCCCTCCTTTCTCATGTCTCCTGTGAGTCTACCTAGGTCTTAAGTATTTCTTTGCATGAATTTCAAAGTGCTAGTACCTATGCCTGGGCTTTTTACCATCCCTGTCCAGTCTGCCTCTTCTGTAAAAATCAGTCAATCAACAAACATTTATTAAGTGCCCATTATGTCCCAGGCATCATGCTGAAAGCCTTTAAGTTCCAAAGCAGCTATAGCAGACTGGGACTGGGAGATAACGATAAAGAGACTATTTGGGAAATGCTTTAATTAATCAGGTGAGGAGGGGATATGTAAATCTGAGGCACTCACTATCATAATTGTGTTTAATGCATTAGCTCAGTTGGGTAGAGAATAGCTTTTTTCCTGTATGGACTAATCAGCTTTACCCTCTGCCATGAAAACCAAATAGAGTCCTCACCCTGAGCATCTGTCTCGTAAATGTTCTGTGTTTGTGTCTGAAGAAGGAGCGGCAGTGAAAGTGTGTGTAGACCTTGGCAAACCTAGAAAAACAACTCAAAATCTTGATCAACCCACAGGGAGTCAATGGGCAGGCAAACAACACCTTTACATACAGAGGTCAGCAGACCCTAGGATTTGACTACGATAATGGATATCCTTCACTTAGGAAATTTGTATTTAGCCCCCTTGTGAACACATTTCTATCTAGGTGTTGCATACAGAAAGTGAAGACATGGTCACTGCTCCTAGAAAATCATGACCCATGATAGGATGTTATTGCAGAATTACAATGTGCCAGGTATGAAGTATAGATTTCAGAAGCTGGGACTCTTGACAAGCAGACAGATGTGCTCTCTCTCTTTCAGTTCACCTGGCTGTACTCATAGAGGTGGCTGCCAGAAGTTAAGTCATTAAAATCACAGTAGGACTGAAAAGAAGATAACTGGGTAAATAATTGGTGGTCCAAATTTTGGAAAATGGTTATCTAGCTTTGGTTTCCCAAACTTAGGAGAAGTATATTCGACATAGGAAGCCCCTATTAAATTTCAAATTAGAAAGAGGAGAAAAATCTGCATGCATACAGTCTCTTTCAAAAAGGTGAAAACCTTTCTATATTTATTAACATGGCACATTACAAACCAGCGTAACCAGAGCCAATGCATCCTGAACCTCTGCGTGAAGATAATTAATATAGCAACTAAAAATTCCAGCTACTGTTCACAGATGAATTCCCTGCACAGCTTTTGTTATTTTAGAATGGCAGTCATCATACTTTCAAATGAGCTGCAGCAAAAAGGGGGCAGGAACAATTAAATAATGTTAACTGATTATAAATGAGTGGAAAAGCATGCATAGCTCTGGTTGAAACCACTTGTGCGCTAACGATTTCCACTATGGGGTAAATCGCTTGCTAACATCTTGCATGTGTACTGTGCATAAGTTACAGGAAATAGTTGTCAAGATGTCTCAACTGTTAAGATAAACAGATTTATAGTTCACAGAGCCAAATTTAGAATCAGAGTGTGAGAGGTCCAATTGCCATAGAGACCTCCAGTCTGGTGGGCAAACTCAATTCAAAAGCCTGCAGCTGTCTCATCTCAAGGTGACAGAAAAGAAGGTTCAATCTAGAAGTTAATACCAATGTCTGTATTGCTCCAGGTGCCCAAGACAAAGAGTCGTTAATTGAAACCTATGAAATATGAAAATGTAGTTTGGAAAGGAGATATGCTAAAATCTGAGAGGGGAGAGAAGAAGTAAAGAAGAGGTGAAGAGTTGAAGGAAACATTAATGGAGTTTCCAAAATAAAGTTCTGATCAATGGCTATGCCACAGAGACTGTGGGACCATCACCCTTCTGCTACCAGGCCTATTTAGCATCCAAGTGCAGTTAACAGAATAGAGAAGAGAGAGTTGGGAAATAATTCTCATTTTGAGTCCTGAATTAAATTAAAATCCAAAGTGCTCCAGGGAGAGGTGATAGAAATTTATTTTATAATTCAAGCAACTCTTAGGAAGCAAAAGTCCTTTGTAAAAATCAGAAATGAAATACCACGGGTAAATGATTTCCCTTTTCTCTACCGATTTTCATTGGATGCCATTCATCCCCTCTAATTATCAGAATGTCAGGCTCAACAGACTTACCTGCATGCCAAGTTGGGCCATTGTGACTCAATGACTAAGGAGCTCCAATCAGCTGATAAGACCAAGGCATGCATCCAACAGGAGATGCTACATCATTGTTTACTGTACCAAGGCTAAGGTAAACAGGGGATTTGCTTTTATTAATGAATACAAGTGTGGTTTTAAAACTGTGCTCAAATGCAGAAAGGAAAGGATAATTTTCCCTTCATTTTCAAATATCATAAACATTTTATATTATTTTTTATTATGAAGCTATAAATGGGGAGTATTATGCTTCCTGTCTATATTTGTGCCCAAAAATCTAGCACCTAATTTATGCTTCATTGCATCCAATACATGCTAGAACATTAATTATCTTTCATTTATTGCAGGGTCTTTCCCTGACTGTGTCTGCACACACAACTAATTTGATTATTTGAGCTAAACTGAGTGGGCATGAAAGGATTAGTAGTAACCATGTGTTGTTCCCAGACAATGACAACTACTTAATTCAGCTGTGAAATGTTCCCAGTGGTCTTATCACCTCTACCCCTGTCCTATTCAAAGTTGGGTGCACTGGTGGACCTTCCGATTAACTAATGGCTATAGTCAACATGATTGGATTTATATCAACTTTAAAAATATTAATGGATTTCCCACCAACTAAGCAGAAAAAATTGCTAATAAGTGCTAGAATTTATGTAATATTTTAGGGTTTACAAAGCACCTTCCAAATATCACGTCTGATCTTCATAACAGCTCTGGGAAGCGGTTGCTATTTTTTAATCTCCATTTTACAGCTGAGGAAACTGAAGCTGATGAATGTTAAATAACTTGCCCAAGGTCAGTGTGCAAGGTGGGATTTGAACTCATCTTCCTGAACCCAGTTCTAGTGCACTATCTACTGTGGCACCTCTCTTTCAGTACACGGAAAGTATCTAGTTGAAGAAAGTCCTCATTTCAATGTATTCTGCTCATGAATGGCATCCTTCATCATCTATTCATTCGGCAAACATTTATTAAGCATCTACTTTGTCTCAGGTATTATGCTAATCAGGAGGAGAGCCACAAAGATGAACAGTTCCTTCATTCTCAAATGTTTCAATCTAGTAGTAATAGTAGTAACTAATATTTAATGCACTTAAAATTGCATTATTTCCCTCATTTTATAGATGAGGAAATCAAGGCAAACAGGTTAAGTGACTTGCCCAGGGTCACACAGTCAACAAGTTCTTGAGGCTGAATTGGAGAACTTTGTACTTCCTGATTTGAGTCCATGCTCTATCCACTGTGCTACCTAGCTACCCCTGTAAGGAAGTAACAGATTAGGCATTCACAGCAATAATTAAAAAACAAAATAGAGAAGATAGACATGTGAATAAGTCATGTCATAGATAGAGAGCTGGAAAAGCAATCTGAAGACATTGAGTTCAACCGTCTCATTTCACAGATGAATACTCTGGTTGAGAGAGATTGGGTGACTGTCCCTGGGCCACACAGTAAACGTGGGAGAGAGGACCCAAATCCAAGTTAATGATAACCCTAAAATCTACCAGCTTTTCAGTGTTGTAACATTTCTCCCTGATTCTAGCATAGAGAAGACCCAGGCCTGCCATCCTTCCCTCCTAATTAGGGAATTACATCAGTAACCGTGCGGCTTACTGAATGACATTGGACACCATCTTTGTTTTGTTTTCTTTGTTTGGTTTGATGGCTGAATACCAGGATTTCCCATCAGTATTCCACTGTTAATCTTAAATCTAAGCCTCCCTGATCTTAATAATTGTTTCATTCTGATCTGCTTTAACATTTTGTTTTACTTCTTTTGAATTCCCTGATTATATAATAGTAGGGTGCTGTTGCTATCTGGGTCTGTGTCTTATGACCCATTAGATTCTAAGCTCTGTCAGAACAGTGACTGTCTGTTTTGTAAACTTCATTTCTTCCTCCACAATTCCTTCAGTGGCCTGTGCTTGGTAGGTGGATAAATGGAAACATGAACTCATCTTGACCAGGGATAGCCCTAAACACAAGTAGATGAAATAGATGAAGTTTCTCTTCTAGTTATTTCTGCTTCTTCATGGTCTTCTCTACTCTTATTCCAGTACCCATTATGCTGATGTCTTTTCTACTACCAAAGTCTAGTCTTATGGAATCATCTAATTAATATTCGTGACAAGACAAGATATAATTTTAATTCAATTTTCTTCAATAAACAGTCATTAAATGCCTACTAGATTTGTGGGAAAATATAAATACAGGATATATTCTTTCTAGTCATGGAAATGTAAAGTATTCTAGGGTCATATAATACAAATATACCTAGTTATAGAACAAAATAAGTCCTGTTAAGTACATAAGAGAATGGTACAAAACTACCAAGGGAATTTTTATTTTAGCTTGGGACAAGAAGATATAAGTCAAAGGAGTGAATCACTAATTGTGGGAATTAAGGCTTCAGAGAGCACACATAAGGAAGATTCAGGGAGCAGAAAAAGCCTCGGTGTTACTAAAAATCTCACCAAGCAGATGGTTGCCTGCTCAGAGGGTCAGGATTGTTATTAACTACAGAGCTGGCAAAAGAGAGATACGAGATACCCTAACTGTTGCCACACTGGAAAAACAATCTAGGTGTTTCCAATGAGAACTTTAATGTTCAGGAAGCTTTGATGGGGCCAACTGCACAGCCATTCATTTGCTCCAAGCAATCTGGATGCTTGCCTATGTTGATGGATGAGAACTATCCAACTGTGACTGGAGTCTGCAATTTAGCTCTACTCCCGGGCATCCTGTAGACTCAACTATCCACATCTACTTCATCCACCACCAATAAATGTACCCTGACAAATGCAGAAAGTAGGAAGATTATCAGCCTATGGAACTAACTAAAACTTATTCAAGAATCTTAACAAAGGTCCTTCACAAAAGCATTTGAATTCTGATCTATGATGTGAATTTTGAGTATATCCAGTGAACCCAAGTTTTCTATTCTAGTTATTATACAAGCTTTAGTAATAACACCATACACTGCCTCTCTCATATACGAATTCAGCTGGCTATTTTTATTCACTTTGTTGATGTCAGCGTGGGTTACTCAATGGCAGCTGGAATCTTCATGCTTTTTTGGGTCACACAAAACTCATAATGTTTAAAAAACTTGGAAATGATGCTGTCTGTACCCCTTTAGTGCCCTGGAGATGAGTTGTTTACTGAGATGGCAGTATGAGTAGTCAATATGCCAGCTCCATGGTGATGGCCTGACTTGGACAATTGGTCACATTTTCTATCCAAATTCAGATCATCAGGATAGGATTTTCATCTTTACTGATGATATGTCTTCCTCCCTTACCCTACATCTGTACTCTTCCTTGACCATCTCTTTTCTTCTCTATGTATCAAAGAATGACTCAAGCTTTTTCTTCCCTGGTGGTAAGTAAGGAAACAAGCTATAGGCCCCCACATGCAGCAGAGGCCCCAAATCTGCTCTACCATGAAACTCAGAGTGCATGCTTTGTTGTTGCTGCGAGAGTTAGTGGAAGATCCGGCGGTGGCTTTCTCCTACTAGTCATTCATCTCATCTCCTAGGATATCATGAAACCATGCTTCTCTTCATAGTGTGACTATTCTGCTGTAGGTGGAGAAATATCTGGGATGCAATAGATGAGGCTACAAATCTTGTAAGTTTCTAGAGGTCAGGAGAATCAGTCATCAGAGGTCTGGGAGCTGGTATCCCTGCCAGAGCTTGCAAAGGAGTTCAGTTTGGTAGCAATCAATCAATAAACATTTATTAAGCAACTATTATGCTCCATGTACTGTACAGGCCAAAGCAGCAACCAGGACTTATCCCATTCAGTGGACTGACCTGAATACAAAATATTGGGTCTTATAATGAAGGGAGTAATTTTATTCATTGACTTTGGACTCTTTGGAAGCAAACTTGGTAGGGGCAAATGTTACTAGCAGCCCAATAAGTTTGAACTCCCTCTTCCTGGGGACTGTAGTGGTATAAAGGAAAGTGTGCCCCAAATGTTGGAGAAGAAATATTTTGTACTTTTATTTTTGCTATACCTTCTTCACAAATATTCCTTTTGTAAAAGCTAACTAATGTTAACTAGCTAAATGATACTATTGAGCCTATCCAAAGGGGATGATGTGGATAAGATATTAACTGGCATTAGACAATGATATTGGGGAAAATTTATTGGAATCTAGGATTGTGACAATAGCAGTGAGAAGAATCCTACAGTCCCTGAGGAGTACCCCTAGAACCTTTATGGGGAGATGTAGCCTTGCTCTGTGAAACCCAACTTATTGATGTGACAGTTGGGATAAGAGCTATTTCCTATATGGGATTCATTACTATACTAGATCCCATCACAACTCAATTTCATAGGCCCTGTCACCTTACCTCACAGGATTGTTGTGAGAAACAAATAAAAAGACAGACAGGTTGTTAAAGCTTGAAACTTTGGGGCCACATATATAAATGTGCTTTACAAACCATGAAGTCTACACTTGTGTAAGGAATTAGAGTGAAGGGATCGTTATTGGAAACAGTTGCTTTCCCCCTATTTCTCTAACAGGCTGGTAAAAGAATACTGAACTTGGAATGTGAGAACCCAATAAGTATTCCCCCTTCAGAAAGAGATCTGCTTTTTAAAATGAAAATAAAATTAAGGAGGCCTATTGCATCCAACTTGAAAGGGGCAAGAGCAGAGACGGTTTAATTTTTGACTTTGTATGTGTTTACGTTTTTTCCCCAATAGAATATATGCTCTTTGAGGACAGGAATTGTTTGACTTTTGCATCCTTAATGCCTAGTACAGTGACATAAAATAGGCACTTAATAAATTCTTGCTGATTGATCTAATTGATTTGTGCTTAAGGAGGTTTAATAAGGCTAATATCGCTCTGTAGATGCTATCAGAAGATGTATGATATCCTATGCAGCAGAGAAGTGTATGTAGCACCTTGTGAATGTTGATAAGTCTGTACTGCTATAATTCATTATGGGGGTATGACACTCTTTTCCCTCACCTACATTAGAAAATCAGTGGGGGTTTGGGGAAGGGAAGACACAAAAGAGAAAAAAGGTAATATCACCAAAATGTTAACGCACAAATATCAAAATGATTAGAGATAATATTTTATTTGGGGTCAAGGTAGGGGGTGAGAAATATTATGGTCTAAGATTCCCCAAAACAAAGTCTACTAACTAGGGCTCTGATCTGGCCTTTTGCAGGGAAAGGAATGAGAGAAATGACCTTAAGCTCAGTGAAGCCCATCTGCCATTTTTTTTAAAGGTGGTAGGATTATGGACTCGTGGAGGATATTCCAGAGAGCCATGACCTCTGTGAAAGGGCCCCACTAACTAAAATACAGATACCTGAGAGCACAGGCAAAGACTCAAAGAGTGTTGTCAAGGATGTAGCTGTCAGTAACCTTGTGACAGTCAACAGCTCCTAACCTTTTGGGGTTTTCTGTGCTTAAGACTTCAGAAAGCTTGCCACTCACCTGTTGCAAGGTGACCTACCACTAAAGATTTCTCTAAGACACACACAGCTGAAGGTTGTACAATTCAAGCACACATGGAAAGCCATCTAGAAATACCATTATGGAAAGATTTTACCTGCCTCACTCTTTGTTATAACAAAAAGAATATTGGGAAGTAGGTATAGATCAGGGCAGAAGTCCTAACTTTGAAACTCACTGTGCGATACTCAGCAAGACACTGTTCTCTTTCCGTTCCTCCTATGAAAAATGTTAATAATGTTTGTTTGATTGACATGGCAGGATTGGGGAGGATGGTGAAAGTGCTTTATCAACCTTCAAAAGGTGTACAAAATGTGAATTGCTCCCTTCCTCTGTGGCTAGCCAGCCCTCTCAGAAGCAATTCACTGAGCCAGACTGTGTTTTTATCTGTTGCCTACATGAAGCCTCCGAATGAGTCCTGCAGGCCCAGCTCATCCACCTGGTAGCTCAGCTGCTGTGGTTTCTTTGTGTTGTTCAGTCATGTCTGACTAGTTTTTTGGACAAAAAATGCTGGAGGGGCTTGCCATTTTCTTCTCTATCTCACTTTACAGATAAGGAAACTGAGTCAAATAGGGTTAAGTGACTTGCCCAGGGTCATATAGCTAGGAAGTGTCTGAGGTCAGATTTGAACTGAGGTCTTCCTGTCTCTGGTGCTCTCTCCACTGCTGTCATATTGAATGGCTGCCTTATTGTGGAAAATAGCTCTGTACATTGTGCATGTTAGCATACTATATGCAATTCTTCCTTCCTTTCCCTTCCCATTTGAGAGGCTTGGAGATGATACTTAAAAAGAGAGGTAAGAGGATAAGAGAGTGAAGTTCACTGTATAGGAATGGCATATGTGAAAAGTCTGTATGCTTCTGTGTGTGTGTGTGTGTGTGTGTGTGTGTGTATGCGCACGCACGTGCCACCGATGAATGATTGAAGAGGCCTGAGGACACACTCTTGTTCATCCTCTAGGTGAAATAACCAAAGAACCCCAACGCTAACCCAGCAGCATCACCAGGAAGACGGAGGTTTAATAATGAAAGTCTCTTCAGTACTTCGTGACCCAGATGAGGGAGAGACCAGCTGAGCTAGCAGGGCAGAGATGATTATACCTGGAAGCAGGGAATATTGTCTGAGTTAAGCCAAACCTGGACCTACCTTACCGACCACAGACAGCCAGGAGAGCTGTGATCAACAGACAGCAGGAGCTACTGGCAGGAACACTTTTGAAACATGAAGCCCAGGGCCATCTGCACTGAAGTTTCCTATCCCTGACTCTGGCTGCAGAGGGACCTGACCTAGACTGTTTTTCTAACCAGGCCAGGAGTCATTTCAAGAAGTCAATTACCCAGGCTGCTTTGGTGGAAAGTAGAAGATTGGATATGACCATATTGTTTTTTGATTGTTTAACTGTTTCTATCCCAATTAAATGGTTTACTGTTCTAATGTTACTTCTCATATGTAACTGTTAGTACAGTAAACAATTAAATCTCAAGGCTTAAATTAATTTCAAAACTTTCCATTTGTCAAATTGGGTTGGGGTTGAATGGGCCAAGATAGGAAAGAACTCAGGATTTAAATTCAAGCCCATAATGAATGGCCTGGAGGTGATAGAATAGATACACTATATATTGTAACAGGATGGAGGGGGAAACTAGGCTCTAAGGACCCACAAGGGCGCTTAAAACCTATGATTGGATTTTGAATTTTTCTGAAGTTAAAACTCAATAGTTCCGAAAAAAAAATCACTCTGGAAAGGTTTGGTTTTTGGTTGTTTTTTTAAACTTCTCTTATTTATGTCTTTTCTTACTTCCTTCAGGCTCTGCAGGGCAAAACAATTTGCCCTTTGAAGAGCACTGGGGAGAAAACTTTTCATCTATTATGTCTGTGACAGGAGATAGATAGAAGCAAAGTCTCTCACCTACATGTAAATTTATAGCAGGCTTCCCAGGCTAGATTTCAGCCTGCAGGTCAAAGAATGAGGCTGCATATTATCTTATGGTTATAAAGCAGATTAAATTTGGAGTTAACTTACCATAACAGCACTGGTCCTACTAGCTGAGTATATTAAAATAATTTTACTGTCAGAAAACTCGATATAGGTTGTCTGGGTGCTTGTGTGTGTGTGTGTATTATATATATATGTGTGTGTGTGTATGTGTGTGTGTATTATGTATATGTATATATGTATTATATATGCATATATGTATATATGGATTATATATCATTCTCCTATATGTAAATTATCTAATCACACATACACATATAGATTTACATATAGCCATGTATGTATAAGTATGCATATGTACACACATGTATTATATGTATACATATATGTTCATGAGTACATATGAGTATGCATATATGTGTGTATGAGCATATACATATATACATGCGTATATAATCGTAAAATTGCACAAATACTTTTGGAATACAATATATACTTTTTGAATTTCATAGTAAGCGAAATCCCTTCAGCTCCTGCACATAATACCAGTCCTATTTCAACAAAGGGTATAGCTTTGATATTCAACTAGAGTAGAAAAGGCTAGTGTCAGCAGAACTGTGTTCCAATCCTGACTCTGACACTTATTTGTATACGATCATGAGTAAATAAATCACCTAACCTCTTAAAATCTCAGTTTCCTTATCTGCAAAATGGGAAAAAGAATTATCTTTGTACTACCCATCTCCCAAAGGTTTTCTGAGAAGAGTGCTTTACAAACCTTAATGTATTATATAAATGAGAGCAGTTACCATCATTTTAACTGGAATAATCCTCAGCACCCACATTTGTTTCAGCTCTACTGGACAAACCACATCAGTCATCTTCTCTGTATAGCATAGGGTTGACTCTGCCAAGTCTAACCATCCTCTCAACAACTCTGCAGTCATCTTGATTTTTATCAGATAGCTCATCATGACTGCTGGATCATCCTGTTCCTATGGACATATATTGTTGCAAACTGTAGCAGCTGTTACTGAATTCAGGGGCTCATCACCTCTTACCTAGACTACTACAGGAGTCATCTTATCTGTCCCCTTACTTCCAGCCTCTCCTCTTGGTCGTACAGCTGCCAAATTGACATTCTGAAACCATAGGCATGACTGTGTTACTCTATGCTTAAGAAACTTCAGGGGTCTCCTATTACTTTAGGATAATATACAAACCTCCTCTGTCACTTAAAGCTCATCCTAATTTTGGTCTAATTTATTGCTCCATGCTGATTGCACATTGCCATCCTCTCCTCTCCCCCAAGCATTCTGTGCTCCAGTCACCTGGCCTATTTGCTGTCCCTTGTACATGACATCCAACTCTTACCTTTACATCTGTATGTGCTGTCATTTTTTTTCTGCTCTCCTCATGTCTATCTCTTTGAACCCTTAGCTACCTCTTGGGTTGTTATCAAGGAACACTTTCTTCATGAGGCCTTTACTGATTCTCTCAGGTATCAATGCCCCCACCAAAAAAAAATTTGGTCATTTATTGTATATGTATTTTATATTTCTTTATCTACATGAAAGCTATCCCTCACTCCCATTAGACTATAAGCTATTTTTTACTCCTCCTCTTCCTGGGACTGCCACCCAGGACTGCAGTCCAGATCATAGAGTTCTGCCTCAGTGCTAGCAAAAAGACCCTGTAATGTCCTTCTGATCAGTTGTTCAACCCCCTTACTGTCTGTGGGCTGAGAGATGTAGAATCTGCTCCTTGTTTCCTGGGTCTGGGGCTGTGCTGGCTCAACCTGGGCTGGACTAGACTCCACTCTCACCCAGATGTAACAGACTTTCCCGCTGACCTTCTAAGTTGTCTTTAGTGTTTGTGGGCTGAGAAAGCTGGAAACTGTCACTGCTGCCAGTGATTCAGTCCCCTGAGGCTTTGCCTGGCCAGGCTGACAAGGACACAGCCTGTACTGGACTATACTCCTCTCTCTGGAGCAACAGATCTTTCCCGTCAACCTTCCAAGTTATCTTGGACTAGAAATTTGTTTCACTCTATCTTGTGTGGGCTCTGATGCTCTAGAAATTGTTGAGTCATTTTTTAAAAGTTTTTGGAGGGACTTGGGAGAGAGTCCAGGCAATCCCAATTGTTTTGTTTATAATTTGTATCCCACCAATGACGGTGCCTGTGACACATAATAGGTACTTAATAAACGCTTGACAAAGTCAACCAAATCTAATATATTCTTAGGCTCATGCTAAGAGCACAATTTTCATTTCACTCTTCCCTTTTATAGGGGGGTTAATTGGTAGCCTATAGACATTTCATAATGCTTATCATTTTGTTGTATCTGATACTTCTCTTTATTTTCCTTAATACCTTCCCCCTCCCCCAGAAGCAAGGAAATTAACTTACATAAATCCTGGGTACAACCATCCACCATCTTCCAAGTGCATGACTATCTTCATATTCTTTTGCTACTCAAAAATCTTCAGTGACTCCCTATTACCTATGAAATACTGCTAAGCAACTGACATGAGCAGGCAGATAGGCACAAAGCTCCTGGGAATGGTAAGACTTTCAGACCACTAGTTCTGCTTCCAGTTCAGCCATCCTCCAAGGAAGCAAATCCTATGATGAAGAGTCAGTTTTCCCCACCAACTACCAAACAGCTGTTACTCACCCTGCAGGCAAGGCAGCCGAATTAAAGCAGCAGAAGACTGAAGGACAGACAAGAAATGGTATGTTCAAAGCACGTCAAACAGCCACCTTCACCTTGACCAGCCTCTTCCTCAGATCCTAATGAAGGCAGTCCAGGACTGAATCTGAGAGCCTTAGGAATTACAGCGATTCCACCCAGGCACTCTCAGTCATCATCCTGGGAAGAAACTTCTGGAGAGATTCAGCCTGGCAACTATTGCAGTGGATTCTATGGCTAGAGCTAGTGAGGACCCAGAAAATAAACTTCTTGTGACCAAAATCCTAATCATTGTCAAATGGTTAAATATCAGAAACTGGTATTATTTTATCCGTGGAAACAGAAAGATGTATTAGTGTCTGTTTTTCCATTTTATCCCAAGAACTATGGAACTTTTCTATCAGACTAGAAGTTGAAACCTTCCATGTGTTGTCTCCTATGTTAGAATGTGCGCTTTTTGAGAGCAGGGATTATCTTGCTTCATGTATATCCCTATCACTTATCACAGTGATTGGAACATAGTAAGACCTTAATAAATGCTTTATTCATTTATTCAAAGAGAAATCATCTGACATTGGCATTCAAGCTCTATATGCTTTGGGTTTAGCTGACCTGTCCAGTCCTGCCCTTCACATATTCTAGATTCAATCAAATTGGGTTTCTTTTCATTTGCTCGTCTGGCCCTGTCTTATTCTATCTCTAGACCCTCACTCATGAAATTCCTCCTGCCCACAATAAATTTCCCCCTTCCATTTCCACCTGCAGCAGGGAAAGAAGAAACTTCAGTATTTTATTTCCTTTCCTTTCACTTTCCTCTTCATGCTCTATAATCTGATGTCTGAATTCATCCCTGAACAGAGACAACTATCTCCAAAATTACCAAGGATCTCCAAAATACTACATCAATGCTTTTATCCATATCTATTCTTTTTAAGCTCTTTCAACATCAGAGATTACTACCATTTCCTCCAAATTATCTCTACTTTTTGGATTTTTATAACATTGCTCTCTAGTTTTCATTCTTTTCCTACCTATCTGACTGTTTTTCATTCTCCTTTGCTGGTTCGTCATTCAACAAACCAACTTACCCCAATGCTTATCCTAGATTCTACTTTTTCCCCTTACGTGGTGAGCCCATCAGCTGTCACAGGTTCAATAATCATTTCTATGCAGATGATTCCCCAATCAATCTATCTAACCCAAGTCTTTCTTTTAACCTCCAGTCACCTATCATGAATTGGAAATCTCAAACTAGAAGTTCTGTAGGAATCTCAAACTCAATATATCCAAAAGAGTTCATTATTTTTCTCCCTAACCTCTCTATTTCTAAATTACCTTGTTACTGTTAGGGTACCACCATCTTTTCAGTTTCTAAGCTTTACAGCTATGGTCCACTTTTCACTCTCACTCAATCCACACATCTATTCAGTTTCCCAATCTCATCACTTCTAGCTCCATTACATCTCTTGCGTACATTCATGCCTCAATACCTATAAAACTACTATCTTGGTTCAGGATTTTATCACTTATCCTATAGATTTTTAGAATAACCTCATAATTGGTCTTCTTGTATCAGTTCTCTTCCCACACTCGTCATCTACATTGCTGCCAAAGCAGAGATCTTGACCATGTCACTGACCTACTAAAAAATAAAACAATACAAGCAAATGAAAGAAAAAAACAAAAACAAAAAAAACCCCTAGCGGTTCTCTATTACCTCTAGGATCAAACATAAACCTCTCTCTTTTGGAAATTAAAGCTCTTTTTATCTTGCCAGCCATTTAAAAATATGATTCCTGCTAGATATCTCCATTTAGAAAGCAAGCAAGCATTTATAAAGTGCCCACTATGCTCCAGAAACTATGCTAAGCATTTAGAAATGTCTTATTTTATCCTCACAACAACCTTGGAAAACAGATGTTCTTATTCTCCCCATTTACATATGAAGAAACAGAGGCAGAGGAGGTAAAGTGACTTGCCAGGATCGCACAACTAATAAGTATGTGGGACCAGCTTTAAACTCAGATCTTACTGACTGCAGGCCCAATGCTCTACCTACTGGATACACTGATTTACTTTTGGCACCTCAAACACATTATATCTAAAAATAGAACTCATTTTTCCCACTAAATACACCCTCTCTCATTTTTTCCCCTATTTCTCTCAAGAATAATTCCCAATTACTTAGGTTAGGAACCTCAGAACTATCCATAAATCTTCACTTTCCCCTCTCACCCTTCTTGATTCAATCATATGTATCTAGTTGACTAATTTGGGTTGTGCCTCTAGAATTTTTTTCACATTTGTCACATTTTCTCTTTTCTTATGGCCCTCACCTTAGACCACAACCTCATCACCTCTCATGTGGATTATCATAACTTCCTCTTATTTTTTCTCTTTGTTTCCAATCTCTCCTATTTCCAGTTCATCCTCCACTATCAAAAGAATCTTCCTAAACAATAGGTTTGAGCTTATAATTCTCTGGGACTCTTCATTCCCTCTAGAATAAAACAGACAAATTCCTCACATTGACATCTCAACAATCTGAATTTCACCTACATCTCCAGTCTTTCCACACATTATTTTCTATCACATTTTCTACATTAAATGAGCCCATGTCTCACTTATTAGAGTGTGAGCTCCTTGATTTCAAGGACTACCTTGCTTTTCTATTTATAACCCTAGCACTTAGAAGAATGTTTTCTACATAGTAATCAATAAATACTTTTTCATGTATGCATGTAATTACATGAGTGACCTATAATGCCTATAAGGCATCCTTTCCTCTTAAAATCCTTGCTTTCTTTCAAGACTCAGTTCAATCATCACCTCTTCCACGAAGCTTTCCCTGAACTCTCCTAGTCGTTAATGCTTTCACTATTCTCAAATTACCTTGTACACACACACACACAAACACACACACACGTACACATACACACAGACACGCACATTGTTTTCCTTCCCCTCCCTACCCAAACCAGAAAAATGTCATAAACACACACATAATACATATCCATATGTATAAATATGCACACAGAGGTTGTATTCCTTCCTCTTGCTGCCCTAACACTAAAATGTCATACATATAAATATAAATATACATACATATGTACACATATATACATATGTACAATACATACATATACACATTCACTGTTTGCATTGCTTTGCCTCTCCACCCTAACCAGTAAAATGTCATGTATATATTTATACACACATACATACATACATATATACACAATCACAGGTTGCATTCTTTCCTCTCCCCACTCTAACCAGTAAAATGTCAGTATAACAGTACAACAGTACTTTACATAAAATATGAAGTAAATGAATCTATTTTGAATTAATGGGGACAAGTTTATGATACTGACAAACTAAATTTTATATAGTACTTGATTGACAAAGGGGCAACACTTTGGTACCTTGGCACTTCAATGACTCTATGATAGCTTTCAAAACATTTTATATACATCATCTCATACGACCCCCACAACAATCTTTGCAGTATGATAGATATTTTTATCCCTAATTTACAGGAATTTGAGGAAACTGAGGCAAAGAGAGGTTCACACAGGTAATAAATTGCATAATTGCATAAGGTACCTTAGACTGTGAATTCCTGGAGAACAATACTCCTTGATAACTTAATGCTTTTCCATGTCTCCTCAGTTCTTAACACACTGCCTGACACATAGTAGTTTCCTAATAAAATGCTTATCAACTGACTGTTAGCAGAACATCACAACTACTTTATATACCATTTCAATCAAAACTCTTTTTTGATCAATATCACATATTTGTATGTCTGCTGGTCAGGTAATGGAAATTAACTTGCCTTATTGGAGTCAAACCAAAGAATTTGGTCTTATACAAGGACAGGAGTTGTGCTTTCATGATACCTATTAAACCCTGGAAATACAAATTGTCCTACAATATAAGGATCTGAATCATACTAAAAATGATTCTCTGTGTTATATATTTCAATCTATTTTCCTATTTCCAACTTTACAGATTGCTCCTTGCTTGAAAACTCCAGTTCAACCTCTTGGTCACTGACCTTTCCACTTCTGGTTTTGCCTGAAACTTATCCTTGTCTTACTTGCACTTTTCAGATTCTTCCTTTTCTAGCTTGCAAGTCCTAACATCTTTCTCTTTACCTTATCTCTTTCAGGATAGAACCTGCCATACAACAAGGCCCCTCACATTTAATTCAGTAAAGATTTAGTCTGAATCATCCCACTTGGGACCCTTTTCTGACTTTACCCCCACCAGACTCGTAATTCATACCATAGCCACCTGAGATAACTCTTTTTATTGACAGTGATATCCAGAAGATAAAATTCTGGATTAGCTTTCTAAAGGGAGACCTGTGCAAAGCTTTCCCCAATCTGAATAAACAGCTGTGTTTTCCCTGATTCTCCAACATTTTTTTATTTTGTTTTGGATAAACCTTTATTTTTTTGAATATATTCAGCATCAAACCTGGCAAGAGCCCTATAAGTGTATAATTAGTTTAAAAAGTTTATATTTCTCTGGCCAAGTTTGCCATTGGAAAATGACTCATTGATGCAAGGACTTGAATTTATCTGCGAAGGCATTTAGTTCAACAGTTCCAATTAATTGAATACAAAAAAAAAAGAAAAAACAAACCTTTCTTATCTCCAAGAAGTGAATACTTGGAAGATCGATTTCTTTGGACAGGGTTTATTTAGGACTGAACTGTGTCTGGTTCTATTACTTTTTACAGAATTGAAGTCAGGCCATTTGATTACGCTTATTGAATTTATTTTTAAGAGAATAAAATTTCTGAATGAACTCTTTCCCCTCAACCATCCAAAGGCACATGAAAGAAGTTCATAAATTCCAGATTTTAAAAAAAAGGAAACTTTAAACAATTTCTGTCTCTGACCCTGTCAAAACCAGTAGAGAACTCTAGAATGTCAAAAATGAAAGGGACCTCGGAGTTCATCTGGTCCAATGTCTTCATTATACCAATGAGGAAAATGATATCCATAGACAGAAAAATGAGTTTATAAAATAAGTTAGTGGTAGGGTTGGGATCAGAATTCTGCTTTCCCAGTGCTGGATCAATGATCATTCCATCATAGAGCCCTGATTCAGAGAAATGTTTATCATGCCAATAGCTTATAGGTAGGTTAATCTATCAATTCAACAAACATTTATTGAGCATGACTGTGTGAAGGTAATATGGATAATGAGGAGACAGCAAAGACAAAGGGGCAAAACTTTGGTACCTTGGCACTTCAATGACTCTATAACCTTATTATTATAGGCATTCTCTCCAATGTTGCAAATTAGAATCCATTCCCTGCTGCCTATCCTGTGTAACTATTATATCTTCCCAGAAATCCTTCATAGAAACTGCACACAATATACCAGTGTTGCTTCGAAATTTTATTTTTTTAATTATACATAATCAGGCATTTGTAGGTTACTTTAAGGGTTCTAAAGTACTGTGTGTATGTGCGCTCAGTTAATTTGTTCAACAATCCTGAGGGAGGAATTGCTATTATTTTCATTTTAGAGATGAGGAAACTGAAGCTGAGAAAGATTTAAGTGATATCTGAGGCAGGATTAGAACTCAGTTTTTCCTCTCTCCAAGACTAAAATTTTATCTGAGCACTCAGACAGACTGTCTACACAGCATGTCCCTAAAATTTTAGTGCAATTTTATGTTTTAATAACTTCAGAAGTTTAAATGCTACAAACTTACAGTAAACAACATTTGATAGGTTAATTATTTAAATTTTCCAAATATGACATATTTCTTATCATTAACTACCATCTGGTACTATATTTCTTTTAACTTGATTCTCCAACTTTGTAAAAAAAACTTTGAGAAACTGCTGCTCAGTGACTGAAAAGATTGCCTTCATAATCCTAGCCTTACTACTATCCAAAAGACAAGATATAAGGCATGACAGTTTTAAGATAGCCCCAAAAGAAAAGAAAAAAGGCAAAGGAGGGGAGATCAGGTGACTAAGATGGTCAAGCAAGAGGGTCTTCTCTACTGACTGACTGGTCTGAGAAACTAGCACGCTGAAACCGTTGCACTAACAATGAATAATGGCAGGTTGTCTCATCTTATTAAAGTTTAAATTAAAATTTTCTTACCCCAAATTCACAGAATTAAACAAAACTAAAAAAAAAATTTAAATAATTATACTTTACAATGTTTTTGTAAGTTTGTAGCCTTTCTATTTCTAAAATTATTAAAGATTAAAACTGCACTAAGACTTTTGGGACATACTGTATTGAGCCTAGTGCAGATAATTTACTGTGGAGTAAAAGTACAAAGTTTGAATTCTGTCTTGGTTGGTTTAATAAGTGCTTATAGGCAAAGCACAATGATAACTAACTCCTGGGAATACAAATAGAAAAGCAAGATAATCCATGCCCTTAAGGATCTTGCCTTCTAATAGGGGACAACC
The DNA here is from genome assembly GCA_028658325.1 of Potorous gilbertii. Lineage (NCBI taxonomy): Eukaryota > Metazoa > Chordata > Mammalia > Diprotodontia > Potoroidae > Potorous > Potorous gilbertii. The sequence continues at coordinate 33,992,493 of CM053774.1, read as the reverse complement.
ATGCAAATAGGAGAAGGATGGCCATTGAGGGTAGGGGAGAATTGAAAGGTGTTTTGACATGTAGTCTTAGAGAGAGAGAGAGAGAGAGAGAGAGAGAGAGAGAGAGAGAGAGAGAGAGATGGTGAGTGGTATAATAGGGAAGTTGTTCTACATATCCTTTCTAGAAGCAATTGCAGAGTTGATTTGATTATACTTCTCAGAAGGAGGAAGGATAAGACCGAAGCTGAAGAAGCCTGGGTCCAGGGAATTTAGAACTGAATGACTTCAAACATCTCCTAGGAGTCATTCCTGGAGGTCCAATTTGAAGAGTGGAACAGGAGCAGGAGGGTGGAAAATATGCTGTCAATAATTTATACATCTCATATGTCTCTCCGTTGTCCATTGGGTAACCCACAATGGAGTCTTTGAGATTGTTCTGTGACCCACTACTATAGAATGTCAACAGAATAAAAATGGTGTTACAAAGGAGTAGGGAGATCAGTTTCAAAGAGTAGTTTGGGATCACCCAACCAAAGAACTTGAGAGTTTGAGACCTCTTAGTAGCTATCTAGGCCAAGCCATAGAAAGAATGAATTCCTACCATTACCATATGTCAAAAATGTTTGTCATTCAGTCTTCTAAGAAGGGGGGAACCCATCATCTCTTGAGGCAATACACTCCACTTTTGGATAGCTCTAATACTTAGGAAGTTTTTTTTTCTGATATCATGTCTAAATCTGCTTCTTTGCAACTTTCCCCCAATATTCCTGATCCTGCCCTGTAAGATCATAGAGTACCCCTTCCACATGACAGTCCTCCTAATAATTAAAGAAAACTGTTATGCCCCCAACGAATTTTCTTATATCCCAATTTCTTCACCTGATTCTCATATGTCATGGAATCCCATGTCTTCACCATCCTTGTGACACTCCTTTGAATGATCTCCAGCTTATCAATGTCCTTCTGAATTCAAGGTGTTCAGAACTTAACACAACAGAACAAATGACATTTCATGAGCTGAAAAGAATTAAATAAGTACAGTAATTTATCATTTCCCTTTTTCTAAAAGCTAAGGACCTCTTAATGCATACCAAGTTCATATTAACTTTTCTATAGTGGTGTAATCAATGGAAAGTAACGTGGTTTTATGGATAGAAATTTGGTCCTGGAGTCAGGAAGACCTGTGTTCAAGTCCTCCCTTTGACACACAATAGCTGTGTGAATAGGATAATTCACTTAACTTTTCAGGCAATTCTTAAGTTGATGTTTCAGTGGAAGAAATTATATCAGTGGAGGGGATTTTCTCACTGAGAATGCCTGAAGAATCCCAAGTGAAGACAAGAAACCTCATCTATGATTACCCCTTTATTCTGTAGGTATCTCATCCTCTGTTGGATATCTTGAGAAATGAATTCTAAACACCTTCAAAATCACCCTGAAAATGACTAATGGACATCCAGGCCAGATTTCTTCTGGATATACTTGATTTCATCCATTTAACTATTCCCATCTTCATATGCCCTGGTATCGCTATTTCTTCATTTAATACCAAAATCATCGAAATGCTATGGTACAAATATCATAGTTCTGCAGCCATTGGTGACAAAATGAAAATTATTGGCAGACCAGTTCCATGAAGTGGTTGGTTGTTCAATGGATAAATTGATGGACTTTGAGTTAGGAAGAAAAGTTTAAAGCCTGACTCAGAGACTTACTCATCATGTGACCTTGGGCAAAGCATTAATTGCTGATTTGGTTTCCTCATTTTAAAAATAGGAAGAATAATAAATATTTCCTGGGATTTGTTTGAAGATAAAAAGAGATACTATTTATAAAACACTTTGCAAATCTTAAAGTGCCGTATAAATACTAGCTGCATGTTTGTTACTATTATAAACCAGGCAAGTATCTGTAGACATCAATGCATTTAGGCTATCTATACTTCTAGCTTTTCTTTCTTTCTTTCTTTCTTTCTTTCTTTCTTTCTTTCTTTCTTCCTTCCTTCCTTCCTTCCTTCCTCCCTTCTTCTCTCCCTTCTTCCCTCCCTCCCTCCCTCTCTCTTCCTCTCCTTTCCTTCCTTCCTTCCTTTCTCTTTCTTTCTTTTCTTTCCTTCCTTCCTCCCTTCCCCCTTCCTCCCATCCTCCCTTCCTCCTTTCTTTCTTTCTTTCTTTCTAATTTCTTTCTTTCTTCCTTTCTTTCTCTTTCTTTCTGTCTATCTTTCTTTCTTTCTTTCTCTTATCTGAGGAAGGCCAGCCTGTGTCTCATTATTCCTACAGAAAAATGACCATAGAGACAGAAAGGTATACACTTGCTGGTCAAATGTTTACCAAGCATTCCTCAAGCTCTTATGGCTTTCTTCTACTTTTGAAGTGAAATGGGCTTCTGGGAGTAAGAAATAGAAGTACTCATGGAACTGCAGCAGTTGAGTTGTTATCACTGCTAGCTGAGAAGCTGTCTCTTGGGCAGCTGATAGGAACTATAACTGTGGAGATATATTTGGGATAATGGAGGCAGCGTATGGGCTATGAAGTTAGATAGGATCTTCACTATTGACCTAAGTCAGTCTGTGGGGTATCTAAGCCAAATAACAACTCTTTATTTCCTTTTCTCTAACCATCCAGAAGTGCATTCCAGTTCAAGGGAAGGGGCATACAACAGGAACTTGGGAAATACTGAAAGGTAGGTATTTCTTTGTCTCTTCTGCCTGTTCCAAACTTAGGCCTTTGTGTGCTTGGAAAGGGGAGATTCAATAATGTATTCATTTGGGTAGCAAAATTGTCTTTCATTAGAAGAGCTTGAAGAATTCAAAGTTTAAGTGCACTGATAGGCAAAATCCAATTCTTGCTTTGCTAGAAGTGTATCTGTCCTTTGGCAGGACAGTCACAACCTTAGATTTTAAATATAATTTGTGACTCCACAAATTTAATGGAAAAAGAGCCAAGAACTTAGAGGAAAAGTGTCTAACCTGGCCCTAATTTTGTGCTTTTAGACATAATTCATCCATTATCAACCCAATGCCATTCCTTAAATCTAATACTGATTTTAGTTTTTCCATTCATTTTCATAAGCCCTAAAAGAGCAAGGATAAATCTTTATCATTTCTTTATAGTAGTTGAATTTCAAAACCATTTAGCTATATTTTTCTATTAAATAACATTTCATACTTTTCTGAGGGTAAATGTGATGGTGATAGGACCAAATGTGCAATTTTACTGAATTGAAAACTCTCTACCAATGTAAGTCAGCAACTTCTCTGGGTTGTCTAACCAAGAATATATATCTAGGGCTCTAAGATTTAAGCAACTTAGTCAAGGTCATGTAGTGATCAGGGCTTCTTGTCTCAGAGGTCAACTTTCTATCCACACTACCACTGAACCCTTCAAGAGTAAATATTCTTTGTGTAAATAACATTTTAGCTCTTTCTAGCGTGTCAATCTACGTTTGGTGATAAAACACTCTTATATTCTTCAACTGATCCTCCCCCTCTTCTCTACTAGAATTGTATACAATAGGTAAACAAAATAATATGTTGAAAGTTATAAGACTCTTAGAATAAATTTCTACTTACAAGACCTTCTCTGGTACATTATTGCAATTATATTTTTAATACACTCTCCCGTTTTGTTTGCCACATTAACAGGAGGGATCCAACCTCATTCTTCTGTTCATACAGCACAATAGCTCGCAAAAAAATTGACTCTCAACAAATACTTATTAATTCATTCAAATACTTCTGTGGAGCCATGTTCTTACTGTTATAGGACCTTTCTCTGCTGGTGCAAATTACAGCTTCTCCATACTTTCTGAAATAATTGTAGCATCGGATGTCTTAGATGAAAATTTCCATAATGTGTCCCTGCGTCACATATGGTAACCCAAATAGAAGTGATGGATGAAAATTTCTCCAATTGTTCCTTGCAATATGTAAGGAAATTCAAATGCAAGTCCATTGGATCCCTGGTGAACATAGGACACACTTTCCCTGTTGTCACTTGGGATTCTACCAATATCAGGCATTCCCAGTGAGGAAACTGTCTCTACTGATGCAATTTCTTTTGCTGTGACATCAACTTGAGAATTGCCTGGAAAGTTAAATTTTTTTCTATTCACACAACTAGTGTATGTATCAGAGGGAGGATTTGAACACAGGTCTTCCTAGACCAACTGTATGTGTATGTGTATGTATATATGTATGTATGCGTATGTTCATATATATATATGTGCATATGTGTATTATGTATATATGTGTGTATATATGTACATATTTTATGTATATATATGTATATGTATGTGTGTATGGAAATTCTAATGAAGGCTTAGCCTCAATACTCACACCAGTTCTCTACACACACATATATACATATATGTATGTACATACATATGCATATACACATATATGTATATACACTCAAATATATGTATGTGGGTGTGGGTGTGGGTGTGGGTACATAACAAGATAAAAAAAATCTAACTCAAGCGCCAAAAGGAATTAAGCAAGTAAGACCAATAGAAATTCAACTCCTTTGATCTCAGATGACCTCCCTTACCCAGATGCCACATGGTACACAGAGCCCCAGGCTCCTGATCCATGCTTGACTTAAGCAATTGTCCATGTATTTATATAAACCATTTGTAGCAAATTTCTTCAGTCAATCAACTGGTATTTAGTAAGCGCAGAGTATATGCCAGACATTGTGCTAAGCAGTGGGTCTTTCTTTAATTCATTGAATATATGAAGTGTTCTTATCCAGTCCTAGAAAAATCTCTTTATCATCCCTGTCTTTAATTACATAGTTAGCCTATGCCCTCTTCTAGTCTTATATATCCTTAAAGACATATTTTATGAAAATTCTTACATATACATCATTGTTGGCAATACATGGCCACTGACCTATACCACGCGGTGTAGTTCTGTTTCTTTTTGAGTTCTTTATGATTCTGATCTCCTTTTCTCATAGTGTTCTATGGTGATTAGTCATATGATTGATACCTCTAGGAGAAGATTATTGTTAAAGAAATAAAGACTTTTGTGCCATGAGATACAATAGGATTATTATAAGTGCTGCATAATACAGGCCAACTTGTTCTCTTCTCACTAATGATCAAAATATCATAGGTTTAGAAGTAGAAAGGACATTATTGAGTCTAATACCTCTATTTTATAGATAAAGAAAATGAGGTCTATTGAGTTTAAATTACTAGTCTAGCAGGGATGTGGAACCTGCCTCCTGGAGGCCATATGTGACCTTCTAGGTCTTCAGGTGTAGCCTTTTGACTATCCAAGTTTTACAGACCAAATCCTTTTATGAAGGGGATTTGTTCTGTGAAGTTTAGATTTAGTCAAACACTGCACTTGAGGACTTTGAGGGCCACATGTGGCTTTGATGCCCCAACTTCCCCACCCCAGGAACGTCAAACGTAAGTGTCAGAGGTGAGATTTGAACCCAGGGTGCAATGAACAGAGTGCTGGGCCTAAAGTCAGAAAGATTTCTCTTCTTGAATTCTCATTTGGTCTCAGACACTAGATGTATGGCCCTTGGCTTTTGCCTCAGTTTGCTTATCTGTAAAATGAGCTGGAGAGGGAACTGGTAAACCACTGAAGGATCTCTGCCAAGAAAACCCCAAATGGGGTCACAAAGTCAGACATGGTTTAAACGACTGAAAAAAAGCGACAGCTTCCTGTCTCCAAGTTTAGTACTCTTTCCACTATATTATGATATCTCTATAATCCGGGTCCCTATTTTATTGTGGGTTATTGCTACTTCATAATAACACATAATAATGTACAATACAATATTCACAACCAAGTCAGACCCAGAAAAAGTCACATAATTTGTGCTTATCTGTTGGTTTTACTGCGGTTGGAAACAATATAGTAGCATGGGGAGACATGTCTTATTAGTCTCCAAATAGACTGCCATAAAGTGGGAGCTAGCTTTCTTCCTTCTCAAAAGCCACCTTCTCTACAATGGATCAGATAACAGCCTTAAGTTTCTGAGTCTGCGCTGAATCTACTGTGAAAATGCATTACAGCATTCTTCTCCCAGATTGCCGCATTCCCTCAGCACAGGGAATGTATCACTGTCTGGTAGCACTCAGCACTTTCAGCTTGTTAGTGCAAATCAACTTTTATGGTTTGGCTTTGTGAGAAAGGACAGTGAAATACCACATCCATACATTTATTTGGCTGTTTGGACAAGGTTAGAATAAGAAGAGGGCAAAAATTGCAGCCTTTCTGTGAGAGTCAAGAAAACCATTACTTGGAAACCAAACCACGTGCATGTACATGCACACACACCAAGATACGCACACACAGAGACACACACACATACACACACATAGAGCAGCTGCTAGTTGTGTTTGATAGGACCCCAAAGAAAAAGGAAATGCTAGCTCAATGATTTACTATGAACAGAAGAGGACATTTTGACATACACTTTTTTTCCCCATTTTCTATATAAAATGTGTAGAACTTTTAAAGCAATTGAACACCAATGGTCTGCATAGCAGCTCTGAACACATCAAATCCTGCACACAGTAAGTGGCAAGGAATGGTAAAGAATTACCAATAGATTGGGAGTTGAGAAGTAAGAATGATGAGTAAGGCAAGTGTTGATATTAGAAACTTTGATTTGGGAGTTTATAAAGGTAACTGAAAGTGACAGCCATTCATCGGGATTCTGAAATGGGAAAGTGCAGGATTACTGATGATAGCTTTTAGTGGAGGGTAAAATCTTTTAAATCTTTTATGCCTGAAGTTTCAAGGTAGAGTCAAAACTAGATTAGAAGATGATCAATACCATAAGATTTATCAGGACTTTTAGAACATTTTTCCTCAGAAGGTGTGTCTTAGAAAATGGTCTTAGAAAACCATTTGGGATATTATCAAGAGAAAAGGTTTTTGACGATAGTGATAAAAGGTTTTGGAATTAGAAAAGATATTATATATATATAAGATACTATATATATATTATATATGTATATATATATATATGAACTATCTATAGACATACTCTAACCAAAAAGGATAATTAGGCGTAATTTGGTTATATCTTATGTGTTTACTTCAAGATTTCCAAAGATCACAATTTTGGTGATTTGACTGGTCTCTCCATTAAAATAGAGAGCTTTTACTAAGTATCTGCTATGTGTCAATACAGTGCTAGGTGATGAGCATACAAAGACATAAAAGAAATAATCTCTGTGTTGAAGGAACAGGGGAGTCAACATCTCTCTCTCTTCTTTTTCTTTCTTTCTCTCTGTCTTTTCTGTCTCCTTCCCCCCTCAAATGCATGCATGTACACAATATACCATTTGTGTACACGTATAGAATATGTACAGGCATGCACACATGTATACAAATATATATGCATATGAAAACATATATATTTGTACACACAATGCACTTGTTTCCTCTCCTCCTGGAGGAGAGAGAATGTTTTTCTTTTCCTTTCAGATCCCTAGCACTTAGCTCACAAAATGTGTGAGTGCATGTATGTATTTATGTATGTAGAAGATAATTTTAGAGGGTAAAGGAGTAACAGCTGGGAGATATCAGGAAAGGTGTCATGTGGATGACAGTGGTTGAGCAGGGCTTTGAACAAAGCCAAGATTTCTAACATGTGGAGGGAAGGAGAGAGTGTTTCCAGGAAGCATGGGGGACAATCTGTGCAAATGAACAGAGATTGGAAATGGACTGTTTAGTATGAGGTATATCAGGTAGTCCAGTTTGACTAGACCGAATAGCATATGAAGAGGAATAATGTATAACACATCTAGAAAGGTTAATTGAAACCAAGTTGTAAAGAGGTTTTAATTTGTGAACAATTTAATATATGGTCTTGATAAATTATGCCCCGCCCCCCCCCAAAATACACACAGAGGAACGAACAGAAGAGCCTCCATCTGGTGGCTAGTTTTCCAGAGATGACTCTCTCCCACCTTACTCAGATGACAGATTCACATTCAGTTAGTAGGGTGCTCTTTTGCCAGCTTTGGCACAGTATACACGTTGCTAGCCTTGCTTTTGAAAGATCTAAAACAAATACTTCACAATGATATACCAAAGTAGCATCATAATGAAATTATCTGATTCATAGGACAGCCAAACCTTGCATTTGACATGGAAAGTCCATGGAAAATTTAGATTTTCACTCAAATTCAGATATACTAACAGGACTTTCAGATATACTAACAAAAAAAGGCTGGGTTTTTTTCTAGTCTAGGTACCCACATCTTATATCTGGGACTTAGTTCTATTTCTTATTGTTAATCTACTTATAAGTTTGTGTAAAATACCTACTTCACAGAGATGAGACAGAAAAGTGATACAGTAGATAGAGCAGTAGATCTGGAGTTAGGAAGACCTGAGTTCAAAATCAGTGGGTGCGGGGTGAGGTGGGCTGAGTCAAGATGGTAGAATAGAAGCAGGGATCTGCCTGAGCTCTTCCCCCAAAGCCTTCAAAATACCTATAAAAATGACTCTAAACAAATTCTAGAACAGTAAAAGTCACAAAATGACAGAGGGAAACAGATTCCTAGCACAAGACAATCTGGACGACTGACAGGAATGATCTATTCCACCGGACTCAGCACAGAGTGCAGACTAGCGTGGGCCCCATAAGTGCAGTATGGGCCCCATCAGCACAGACAGTATTGGAGCAGGCCTGAGGGCACTGAATCACTGGTGGATGTACCAGTTTCCAGAATTTTCAACCCACAAACACCAAAGACACCTTCAAAGGTTAGTGGGAAAGTTTTCTCATCTGGGTGAAAGAGGAATATCATCTGACCCCAGCCCCAATCCCAGCCCTGGGGCAGCAGAGGCTGTTTCCAGAGTTCTCAGACTACAGACGGGGGGGATATCTAGTGGCTGATATAGTTTACAGTGCTGGGTGGCAGTCCTGGGGCTAGGAGGAGGACTGGCACAGTAGAGCTGGTGGCGGCTGTGGAGATGTAATCTTACTTGTAGTTCCAGGGTAGAAAACAATGATTGTGGGTACTCACAGATCAGAATGCAGGCTAAGAGAAGAGTAAACAGCTCTTCCTTGATCATACCACTTTGGAGGAACTGAGAATTTACAGGTCCCTAAAGGTTCCTGAAAGAGACACAGAAAGGAAAACTAATAGGAATATTGTAGTCAAATTCCAGAATTCCCAGGTCAGGGAGAAATTATTACAAGCAGCCAGAAAGAAACAATTTAAGTACTGTAGAAACATAATCAGGAGAACATAGGATTTAGCAGCTTCTACTAAGAGATGAAAGGGCTTTTCATATGATATTCCAGAGGTCAAAGGAACAAGAATTGAAAGTAAGAATCATTTACTCAGCAAAACTGAGTATAATACTTCAGGAGGAAAAAAAGGAATTTCAATAAAATAGAAGACTTCCAAACATTCTTGTTGAAATAGAAATTTCACAGCTGAATAGAAAATCTGATTTTCAAATACCAGAATCAAGAGAAACACGGAAAGTAAATAGGAAAGAAAAGCCATAAGGGACATAAGTTGAACTGTTTACATTCCTATATGGAAAAATGATATTTGCAACTCATGAGACCTTTCTCAGTATTAGGGTAGTTTTTATATATATTTATATATGTGTGTTTGCATACATAGACGTGTATTTGTATATTTATTTTTGTGTATATTGTATATATATATATGTATGTATATGTGTGTTTATATGCATGTATATGTTTATATTTATATATGTATATATATATATAGAGAGAGAGAGAGGGAATTAAATGTTGAGAAGACTGTAGTGAGAGAAAGAGAAAGGAGGAGGTAGAATGTAGGAAAGCACCTCACATAAAAGAGACAACAAAGAGCTTTTACAAAGGAGGTGAAGAGGGAGGAGGGAAGAAGGAACGAGTGAGCCTCACTGTCTTTGGATTTGGCTTAAAGAGGAAATAACATACATTCAATTGGGTATGGAAATCTATTTCACCCTACAGGAAGGCGGGGGGGGGGGGGATAGGAGAGGGAGGATAACAGAAGGCATAGCAGATTGGGGGAAGGAGTAATCAGAAGCAAGCAGTATCGTGGGGACAGGTCAAAGGAGAGAATGGAATAAATGGAGGGCAGGACAGGATAGAGGAAAATGTGGTTAGTCTTTTACAGCTTGACTGTCGTGCAAGTGTTTTGCATGGCTACACATGTATGACCCATATCAAATTGCTTGCTTTCTCAATGAGGGTGCGTGGAGAGGGAGGAAGAGACAGAGGAACTCAAAGTTTTAAAATGAATGTTAAAATTTTTTTTCATGCAACTGGGAAATAAGTTGTACAGACAATGGGGTATAGAAATCTATCTATCCTATAATATAGGAATAATAGTAACAGCCTCTACCTCACAGGGTTGTTATAAGAATAAAATGAGATAATATATGTAAAACATTTACTGCAGTCAATAAACATCTATTAAGTGCTTCTATATTCCAGACACTATGTTAAGTACAATGCTCATCTTCTTAAATAAAGTTTACAAAGAAGTGGTCCCAGGACAAATCTCTCTTTCTTTTATTAAATGTTTTATGAAATATTTCACAGCTAGATAAAATAATTACTTTTGTAGTGGAATAAACATATTAGTATATAAGCTCATTCTCTGTAATTTCACTGTAGACATCTTTTGTATAACTCTAGTAACACACTGGACAATTCAACCATCAATCTTCTCTGCTAGCTCTCTATAATGGATATTTTTACCATAATTTTTGTTCATTGTAGCTTGGATATCATGAGTATCTGGTATGGCAACATCTATTTAAAACATTGCTCTTAAGGTTTTATGGAGCAGGATGACATTTTGATCATTGTGGGGCGAAATTTTGTGATAATACAGCAATTTTAATACAATTCATTGGTTGAATTCTCCAGAGTATTTTGAAGTTTGTTTTTGCATTATAGTGATTTGTCTATTGTCAATCAATGAAAGGTAGCAAGCTTCTGATATATAATTCTAGGAACAAGATCATGTCTTGCTAGGTACTCAGAAAGTGCTAAATATTTATAGCCTCCATTGCTGTCTTGTCATGTTTCTAACATTTCCTTGAATGGCTTACATTGATCACTAAGTCTGTACTTATCAAGGATAGCTCTACTCTAATGTATAGTGTCAATGACCTGGTCCTTAATTATAATCATAAAATCCTTCTTTCCACAAATTTACTCAGTAATTCTTTTTTAAAGTATATATTTATTGGTATCTTTATTTTTTTTTTTGCAAGTCAATCAGAGTTAAGTGACTTGCACAGGGTCATATAGCTAGTAAGTGTCCAGTGTCTGAGACCAGATTTGAACTCATTGATTCTGTATCAAAACCCGTGAGCTGAGTTCATGCAGATGTCACCTTTGAAGGAACTTTTTATTCCATTCTTGGATTTTAGACATTTTATAGGCTTCCTCTAGAAGTAAATAACTTATGACAAATCCAGAGCATTTCAACTATTAGCATAACTAGCACTTGGAGAAATTGTTTAAAATAATATTTCTCTAGATTTCTCATTTAATCTAAGAATATATGAACATATGTCCATATTCATATTTATGTATCTCATATATAAACACATATACATATATACATGCATATGTGTATGCATCTATCCACCCTCTTCTTTTGTATCAAAGGAAGTGCTGGCTAATCTTTCCAAAACTACCTTAGAATGATGGATACTCTGTCAGTATGGTACAAGTTTTTAATGAGAATATTTTCCAACTATATTATGACCCATTTACTAGTTCCAAAGTTGTACAATAAAATATATAACATAGGTGTTAATTGCTTTAAATGTTTTCTTCATATTAGGCTTTGATTTCAAGATGTCAATAAGGTTCTTAATGTATTCAACCAAAAAATTCCCTTTAATATCATTCTAACTATGTCTTCCCTTAGAGGAACTAAGGAATATGTGGGTATTGCCTTCATTCATTGGTTCAGTGCAACTTCCAAATTAAAACACAAAGCCTTTATCTTTCCTAGATATGTTTTTTTAATATTTTACTGAGTTCAGAGCATATTTTGACATCATTGGGATTTGACATTCTTTGAGATGAGAGAACTTTTTAATGTTTTTTTTTGTCATAGTGGAATCAAAATGTCATCCAGACACCACAGGTGATTAATAAAATGTTTTGGATTGATTTTTCTTGTTAAATTGGGAGCTATATTTAATTCTATTTAGAGGAGATGATAATGTCCTAAGGGAGAGACAGACTATAATCAGTTTTAGTTATCTCCATAAAAGATCATAAAAGGTCAACTTATATCAATTGTTCTTGACAATATTAAATTGGTAGTATGTTTTCGGGAGAGATCAGTTTTCAAAGTGGATATCACATATTATAGCATTTTCACTACACTTGTTAAATGTGTGTGTGCATGAGTTTTATAGACAAACACTCATATATATGTAATTTGAAATGTGTGAATAGGTCATTAGTGCAGAATTGAAACAAAGGCTTTGTAATAATCCACAAAAGCAATATAAATAGTATAATACTTTTAGGCAATTTGTTCAATAACTATTAAACTACTTTTTGGTAACCCTGGGACATTGTATCACAACATATTTTTTTTTCCTTTTGAGTCAATTTACTTATCTTTTGCAAACATTTAAAGATTTATTTTAGTCATTGTTTACTCATTCAAGTTGTGCATCTGGAAGACTTACCAGTGATTTGATCTTTTGGTGACAAATAAGTAGCACAAAACTTAGGTCCTGACACAAGTAGAGCGCAATTTGCCAGAATATTAGAGTTTTTAATTGACTTTTATGACTACCATACGGGATACACAGAATGATTTCTGTGCATAACCTACTGTTATTCCCCTCTTTTACCTCTCCCCCAAAACATGAATGATCACTTGGGATTAGTGATTGTGTTTTTTAACTTATCATCATCTTTATCTTCATCAACAACATCATTTTATGATTTTTATAATTAAACCGTCATCATTGCTGTTACCACATAGGCTTTTATTTAATTTTGGGCATCCACCAAATATTAAATATAATAGTATAATTCTATAAATTGCTTCCTTCTGAAATGGGTCTCTCTATGGGATAGCAATAGTGATTAAGACCTATAATTTCATGGGCATAAGGAGCTCCTAGATGAGTTCTACCAATACAGATTGGCATTATCTAAACAATGTAATATTGGAGAGTTACTTAACACACTGAGAGGTTAAGTGAGCTCCTGGAAGTCACTCAACCAGTATGAGAGATGGGAATTGAATTCAGTCAGTCATGATGCATTTATTAAGCATTTTACTATATTCCAGGCACTATACTATGAGCTGGAGACAGATAGAAAGACAAAAGAAAATTTGCCCTCAAGAAGATTATATCCTAATGGTGGACAACTTGTAAATGATTAGGTACATATAAGATATATACAGAGTAAAGGGAATGCAATCTATACTAGCAGCCCAGTGGTCTGAGAAAGACTTTTTGTAGTAGGTGGGCTTTGAGAAGGAACATACAGAAATAAAGAGAGAGAATATCATTACAAGCAGAGAATTAAACTAGTACAAAGACACTGAGACAGGAGATCAAGTGTTGTGTTCAAGAAACACAATTAGGACAATATTGCTGGATTATAAGAATGTACAGTGAGGAGTCAGATATTAGAAGATAGGAACAGTGAGAAGGAGCCAGATTACAAAGAACTTTAAATGTCAAAAATAGGAATTTATTTTTGATCCTGGAGGTAGATTGGCTCTCTATTGTCCAACCACATCTCTCTCCGATTCTGTATTTTTAAGTTGAGTTTTTTAACTCAAGTGTAGGACTTCATATTTGTCATTGTTGGAATTGTTCTTATTCTATTTGGCTCAAGTCTTAGCATATCAACATACGTTCTGGATCCTGACTCTGTCATCTAACACATTAGTTCTACTTGCTAAGTTCTACAAATTTGACATATGTTCTTTGCATGCCTTCATTAAAGTTACTGATTAAAATAGAAGAGAAAAAACAGATTCCTGGGGCCCTCTGTAACTTAATAATGACCCATTAGTGACAACTCTGAATCCAGTTGTTCAACTGTGGTAGGCGGGATTAATTTCTGAATCTACCTTGCTGTACTATTTATCTTACTGATGTGTTTCTATTTCCTTCACAAAGACAGCTGAAAAGAATCTTTCAAATTCTTTGCTAAAACAAAGATAAACTAGCATTTTCTCCATGTACAAGCTAAGTTGTCTTATGAAAAATGAAAATGAGGCTAGTCTCTCATGACCTTTTCTTGAAAATTCTTGAGTGATAATTGCAGCCAATACAGTACTTACAAACCAGCCCTTTAAAAATATATTCTAGAACTGCAAGAATACAAGTTCAGTTTAATGACCTAAAATATACAGTCTCTCTTTCATTTATTGAAAATGGGGCAGGGGCAGCTAGATTGTTCAGTAGTCAGAGCATGGGCCTCAGAGTCATGAGAACCTGAGTTCAAATCCAGCCTCAAACACTTACTAGCTGTTTGGTCCTGGGCAAGCCACTTAATCCCAGTAGCCTCATGAAAAAAAAAAAGAAAGCGGGTCATGTGTCATTTTTTAATCATGTCATCCTTTCTTGTTCTTCAAAATTATTCAAAGGTTACTATTAGTGAATGAGCAATCACACCTAATATTTCTTTCAATACCCTTGAATGTAGTTCACCAGGGACCAGCCACTGGACTCATTTAGGACAACTATATCTTGTTTCATCAGCTCTTCATTTATTTTTGAGATTTTTTCTTATTTTTCTCTGCAGTCACACACACTTATATATATATATATATATATACGTATATATATGTACATATATATACGTATATATATATACATATATATATATACGTATATATATGTATATATATATACGTATATATATATATATCACCATCCATTATCATCATGGCCCCCATGCTTGAGAGCTGTCTGATCCCTAATGGGATCCTTCTTTCGATTTTCCAGAAACATCTAAATTTATCTGTTACTTGTCCTTAGCCATCATTACCAACTGCAGCTCATTCTGGGCTTTGCTGCTCCTGCCACTATAGGTCTATTCTACTTTTCTCTTTTGCATTCATTTTCAGTTACTTGCTCTTGTTTTCATTCTCTATACATGTCTATTAAAAATTGAATTGTTTGATAAATTTCCAGTTCAGCAATATAATTCTTTTTCTTCTTCATCCTAATCATTTGAATGTGTCTTTAGAATTGCTTTTTTGAGAAGTTCCCGTTCCTCTGAAGCTGAATATTTCTGCAAAATAGTAATTTATTGTTTTCCTTTTTCTGAACCATTTGAAATTGGATTTTCTCAAATGTAGCTTCCATGTCAGAACAAAGAGATAGAAATTGGAAAAAAATAGTGGCCCCTTCTGCTTTCTTCTTCTACCTTATGAAAAATAGCATTTTTCTTATTTTTATTATTCTTAAGACAAGTATAAATTTATTACCCACTTTTGGAAGGGAATCTCCAGATATTTCAAGACCACATTAAATGATGTTCCTCTACTTTAGATATGTGATGTGTTTCTCAAGCTCCTTATCTGATTCAGTTTCTGTCCAGGTGGTCTTTAGTATAGTCCCATGAAAGTCTCATTTCTGTTTCTCTATCCAATGATCTTTACTCAAATGATCTCTACAATGTCTCTTCCATCAGGTTCCTGGATTTCCTCACATAAGTATACTTCTTAATATGCAATACTACTCTATCATTTCTTCATCTATTATATTGCTTTTGAGGAAGGTATGTAAAAGGAATGATAGAGTACTATTGTACATTACAAACTGATATTGCAGATGTGATTTCCAATCACCTAGTCTCAGTAATGCTTACAAGATCAAATCTTCCTCTCTATCTTAAGATCTTTGATTCACCTTTATCACCAATACATTGTATATCTGTCTATAGTCATTTAAGGTCCAAGATATCACTAATTCTTAGATATTATTTTCCATAAATTATTGGTCCCCTGTTTGACTCCTTTTCCTACATTTGACCCATACTATGTTGAGCACTTTATAAACATTATCTCATTTTATCTTTACAACAACCCCGGAAGAGAAATGTCATTATTTTACAGTTGAGGAAAGTGAGGTAGACAGAAGTTAAAGTGATTGGTCAAAGTCACAAATCTAATAATTGCCCAAGGCTGGAGTTGAACTCATCTTCCTAACTTCAAGTCTAGTGCTTTATCCATTGTGCCACCTAGATGTTTCTAGATAAATGAGTTTATTTTTTAACTAGTCTTATTTTGTTGCACTCTGCCTTTATCCAAACACCACAATTCAGGCATTTTATGCCTGAATTATTTCAAAATCCAAATCTTAATACCATATTCTTAATCAGCTTTTCATTCAACTAATATTTTTATGTCCTAATATGCCCAAAATACTATGGTGGGATCTGTATACATGTACAATAGAAAAGTAAACCCAAGGAATCAAAGGAGGTTTCACAGAGGATGTATTGCCTAAGCCATGTTTGATGGAAGATAAGTTCTTGCAGATTAGGTAGCAATCATTGTCTCTAAATTTCTGTTGCCTGGAAAGATCTGATAAAAGAAAGTAATGTTTAGCTAAGGTACTGTCATTGTGCTTACTCAGATACCACATTTTCTCTCAGTGAGAACATTAAAGGGAGAGACACTTGTATGGAGGGGGAAATGATGGCAAGCAATCTGAATCAAATGAGTCTCACAGTAAAGTTCCTTAGCTAGTTGAAGGGCTAATCATTTTTCCCTAAGCTTGAGTATGCTAAGCTGTTAGCAACTTACAAAAACTCAACAAAGTCCAAGACTAAGAAATGACCATTTCTTTGTGACCTGGTGAATTGAATGAACTCCTCCGTGCCTCTTTGGACTGTCTACTACATTTAGAGAATGGAGATCATGTAGACCTATCTGGTCTTTCCTACTCAGGATGTTTTGACTCTGACTCAAAAAGCACAAAATGAAGAAAATATCTTACAGTAATAAAACAGCCAATTTAGACTTGGTCAAAAAGGTACTTAGAGATTTGCAGTGAAATTCTAATACTTTCACAAGAGCAAAATTAGGGGAGAAAGGAAGATTCTTTTGTCCAACTAAGAAAATGAATTATGAGTCTACTTAAGACCATACTAAGTACTTCTGTTCGCTCTTGCACAGAACCCAGAATAAAAAATGTAGTGCTAGATGCTCTCCCTTAACCTGAACTAACTGGTGCTGTCCACTGAGACTAAATTAGATAATTGCAAAAATTCTTTGTCAGTTTATTCCAAATAGATCTGTGACTTGACCTGATGAAAGGAACACTGAAATTGTGAGTGTAAAGACCCTCCAACTTGATTCTCATCTTCAACATTTCCTAGTGATGTGATTGTGACAGTCATCCTCAGAACTTACACGGATAATATAGATAGGAAAACTAAGGTTGAGAGAAAGATAATTGCCACATTTCTCATTCACAATAATGAGTTATTCACAATAACAGGAAACTCACAATAATGTCAGGTCCCCCAAGCTAACTAAATTTTCCCCATCAGAATTTTAGAGATTTTTCTGAGGAGTTAAGGGTGATTCTCAAATTCAATTTGCTTATGTCTCCTCTGATGGCCTTCCTCTCAAGAACATCAGTTGAGAATTATTTTTGTTAGCAAATGTAAGTAATTGAAAAAGGGGTATTTACTGAGGCAAAATAGTAAAAGTAATTGGTTAAAAAAACACAAACAAAAAACCCAAACACAACACATTCATTCTAAAGTCTGTCTACAGTGCTCCCCAAGCACATACAGAATCTGGGGGAAATGGGTTTAAATTTAGAGAGCACCTCTGACAAAGAGGTAGCATACTTCCTGGTTGTTGGAAGTACTTTTCTCTCACTTATGGAATACTCAAAAATTCCTTGTAGTTTCTTTACTGTTTTTTTTTTTTTTTTTTTGCAGAGCCCTGAATCTATGGCCCAGTATGTCCTTGGCTCCCAACGTAAGCCCTGTTATCAGCTGATCCAGAAATGTTCTTAGGACACAATTGAGAAAATAGGTCTATATCAGCTTGCAAGTTCCTCCTTAAGCCAAAGGAAAAAGAGGAAGGAGACCTAGGGCAAGATCAAAACCAAGGCCTCTCCTATATCCTCACCTGGCCCCAGGCAGGCAAATACTTCTCAGCAAATGTACTGAAACTATAAATACTCCATAGTCTCCAATGATTCCCTTCTCAACCTACTTGATAACTTCTAGATGACTCCTAGGGCATGACCAAATTTTCTTAATCAATCAGAACTCTCCTTTATAAGTGTCAGTCTACCTCCAAAAACTTTTTAGACTGAGTCTAATGATTGATTTATCTTTTTTCATTTGGTTAGGGTACCAGAGCATCTTATCACTTATTTTAAGTAGAGTGGGGTGACTTCATGGAGTAACTCAATCAACCCCACTCATCTCCAGAGAATGAGAATAACCATAATTTTTCTTCCTGCCTTATAGAGCTGTTTTGTGAAAAATGCTTGATAAACTTTCTTATGGAAATACTTTGTCATGTCATTCATATGGGCAAAAACAAACAAACAAATGAATAAACAAATAAATAAATGATGCATTATTTATAGAATGGAATACAAGCTCCCTAGTAGGGTATTCAAGGATCTTCAAAAATCTCATACCAAGCTAGAAAGTCATGAGATCACTCTCAGAGTAATACAGTTTTTCAAATCAAGAGAACTCCCCCTTTCATAG
The DNA here is from genome assembly GCA_028658325.1 of Potorous gilbertii. Classification (NCBI taxonomy): domain Eukaryota; kingdom Metazoa; phylum Chordata; class Mammalia; order Diprotodontia; family Potoroidae; genus Potorous; species Potorous gilbertii. The sequence goes on along the minus strand of CM053774.1, from coordinate 33,973,804 downwards.
GTGATGGCTCTTATCAAGAAATAATGTCAAGAAACAGTATTGAGTCTGGCTTCCGATAACTCTTAAGGATCCAGCTGCCAGAATGTTATTTGAAGTCAAAACAGTTCATCTAAAGAAGTTTGAAAAATAACATGCATGCTTAATCCTCCTGTTCTTGCCTTCTAAAAAAGCTCAGGGAAGAACTTCTCTGGTGCTTTTCCCTTCACTGTGTTCCACTCATGATTGAAAGCAAGTAATTTATAATGAATGATGCCTTCAAGGTAGAGTGAGATTGCTACCTGCTTTTACAGCTGGTGATGGAAAAACTACCTGACATGGTGGGTAATAACTTACCTCATTAATTTTCCCAAGCAAGTTTTAGGAAGTAAACTTAACACCTGACAGGAAACTTTTTGGGGTGGAATTGAGCCCCTTGGCCTTTAATGAAAAGACATCAAGTTCTCACAGCAAACTGAAGAATGGAAATCCAAACTTCTTTTTTTTTCTCATTGGGTAGAGAAGGGCACTCAGAGACTCTACTTACTGCAGGATAATGTGTATGAACTACTCTGACGTGCTCTCACTGTGGAACAGAATATAATGAGAAAATGCATCTGCTTGGATGGTGAATGGAACATGAAGGCGATTTCAGTCCATTTGTCTGTAACTGTAGAGGCGCTGCCTGTGCAGCCTCAAAAACCAGGTGACCTTGGGAAACTTGCTTCATAAAGTTTCTAAAGCACTCTCATTCAGTGACTGTTAATATGGGGAAATTTGCTTGCTAGGGTCACTAAGAGGAAAGCAGTAATAGTAAGGCAATATTGATAATATTAAAAGCTAGCATATTTTTGGAAAACAATGATGAGTGTTGTTTGACGGCAACAGAAAAGGGACACTGGGGAGCCTGCCAAGCATAGAAAATAACCACAGAGAGATAGTCACTACTCCTGCCCTCTTTAACCACCCTAGATTCTGCTCATCTCTCAATCTCACGATCCCTAGACTTTTGCTCCAGCACAGATATTTTGCTACCCCTGCTGTTTACATTTTCTTACTCTTAATAGGAAAAAGAAAAGTCACAGGCAGCCTTACTCACCAAAGTAGGCAAAGCGGATAAGGTTGAAAGGAGATAGAGGCAGTATCCGCTGCTGGCTATAGCATCATGTCATTCTTTTCCTTGTTCTTTCTTTTCACTCTGGTGTCCCACGAGACTACAGTTCTGCCTATAAACCAGTAACACCTATTTGTTACCAGGAAGAAAATTCTCATCATAAAGCAGGTAATGAGGTATTCTCAGAAGAAGCAACAGAATTTAAGATAACTGATCAAGAACATAGACAAGCAAAGAAATATCTCATATATTCGTGAGTGGGTTGCTGAAGTCCACACGTGACTAAGGCCTCAATACAGGTGTGTTCTGGAAAATGTTTAACAACCATCTCTCAAAAAAAAAATTACCACATCTCACTTTTAAATTTAATCTTCATTAATAACATTTTCTTTTCTTTTAAATAAATTTATTTAACTTTTTACATTAATTTTCACAAGATTTTGGGTTCCATAATTTTCTCCCCATTTG
>CM053774.1:33920539-33958411 GCA_028658325.1 Potorous gilbertii | reverse complement strand
CACTTTCCTGTATTATAAGATAGGTTTTCATACCAAAATGAGTGTGCATTTTATTCCTTCCTTCCTTTAGTCGAATATGATGTGAGTAAGCTTCATGTTTTTTCTCTCACCTCCCCTATTTTTCCCTCCACTGAAAAGTCTTTTACTTGCCTCTTTTATGAGAGATAATTTGCCACATTTCATTTCTCCCATTCTCCTTTTCTCCTTCTAATATATTTCTCTCTGATCCCTTAATTTCATTTTTTAAAGATATTTTCTTCAGTGAGCTTTTTGAACCTCTTTTTCCATTTGGCTAATTCTGCTTTTGAAAGCATTCTTCTCCTCATTGGCTTTTTGAACCTCTTTTGCTAATTGACAGCCTATTTTTCAAGGTGTTATTTTCTTCAGCATTTTTTGTGGTCTCCTTTAGCATGGTGTTGACCTGCTTTTCATGCTTTTCTTGCATCTCTCTCATTTCTCTTCCCAGTTTTTCCTCTACCTGTCTAACTTGATTTTCAAAATCCTTTTTGAGCTCCTCCATGGCCTGAGCCCATTGATTATTTATTTTGGATGTTTGGGATACAGACACCTTGACTTCTATATCTTTCCCTGATGGTAAGCATCGTTCTTCCTCATCAGAAAAGAAGGGAGAAAATATCTGGTCACCAAGAAAGTAACCTTCTTTGGTCTTATTTTTTTTCCCCTTTTCTGGGCATTTTCCCAGTCAGTTACTTGACTTCTGAGATTCCTTTCCACACCCACCTGGCCTCCAGATCCACCCAGCTAGTGCTTGGGGTCTGAGATTCAAATGCTGTTCCCCAGCCTCAGGGCTTTCAGCGGGGGCAGGGCTGCTATTCAGTGTGAGATTAAATTCAAATGCTCAGGTTGGGGCAGGGCCACCACACAGGGCTCATTTCCCTCAGGGGGTTTATGCAGAGACCTTCAACAATGGATCAGAGCCCCTGCCTTCTTTGGGAACCCTTGTCTGCTGCACTGCTGCCTCCCAAGGGGGCCTGAGTTATGGAGACACCCTGCTTCCCTCTTGGCAAGCAGAAAAGGCCTTCTCACTGACCTTTGTGCCTGTGGGTGGAGGGACCTTTGCAGGCACTGGAGATTCCATCCCTGAAATCTGCTCGGATCTGCTCCTCTCCCTGCCACACTGCCAAGGCAGGGCTGGGCTCTGCTCTGGTCCAGTGTGCGATGGACCTTTGGTGTTGGTTTTTCAGGGCTCTCTGGAACAGAAATCTCCTCCACTCTGTTGATGTGTGGTCTCCGCTGCTCCAGAATTTGTTGGGAGTTCTTTTTTACAGGTATTTTATGGGCTGTGTGTTAGGAGGTAGCATACGTGTGTCTTTCTCCTCCACCATCTTGGCTCCTCCCCCCTAGAACTTTAAAAGAACAAAATTTAAAAGAATTTTAAAATGTTGAATAATACTACCCTCCATTAATGGATCATGGTAAGACTTTCATTGAATTGGCTTCAATTTTTGCTTACACTTATGATTGACAAAATATTTTCTATGCATTATCTCATTTGAAATTCTGAATAATCCTTTGAAGTATTGTAGGTAGTGTAGGTATTGCTATCATGTCCATTAAATAGATGAATAAACATATTAAGAGAGTTTAAGTAAGTTATCTAAGGCAACTTTCCTGCTAGGAATTGGATCAGTCATCTGATCCTAAATTAGCACCTTTTCCACAATTTCTTTGGTACCATGCTAATGGAAAAATGTGTCTGTCCTTCTGCTCACAAGGAGAGAGGACTAATGCAAATGGAGGTGGATGGAAAATATGTTTCATTATTTAGTTTTACTAAGAAATAAAGATAAGATTGTTTAAGAGTGAGATGTGAATATAGGGACACAATTCTTAAATTTAGTAACGTGAACCTTTGAAAATTGTTTATTTGACTGAAAAGTTTAACAAGGTAATGAAAAAAAATAAGGTGCTTACTTTATGCCAAGAACTGTGCTCATACTTGATTCTATCATTCCTGTTACCTACCATTTTATATCTTTGTAGCTAAACTTTTTTTTAATTGATTTATCTATTTTTAGCTTTCAACATTCATTTCCACAAGATTTTGAGTTCCAAATTTTCTCCCCATCTCTCCCCTCCCCCCACCCCAAAATACCATGCTTCTGATTACCCTTTCCCCCAGTCTGCCCTCCTTTTACTTATCCCTTTCTTCTCACTTTTCTTGTAGGGCAAGATATATTTCTATACCTCATTACCTGTATTTCTTAATTCCCAGTTGCATGTAAAAGCAATTCTCAACATTTGTTCCTAATACTTTGAGTTCCAACTTCTCTCCCTTCCTCCCTTCCCACCCATGCCCACCAAGAAGGCAAGCAATTCAATATAGGCAATATATGTGTAGTTTTGCAAAAGACTTCCATAACAGTCACGTTGCGTAAGACTAACTATATTTCCCTTCATCCTATTCTGTCCCCTATTTCTTCTATTCTCTCTTTTGACCTTGTCCCTCCCCTAAAGTGTTTGTAGCTAACCTTCTTGAGAAAGCTATATATAATCAGTGCTTCCACTCTTGCTTCTCTAAGTTTCTTCTAAACTCCCTGAAATTTGGCTTCTCACCTCATCATTCAAAGATAACTGACTCTCCAAATTTATCAATGATTTCTCAATTGTCTCAAACCTTATCCTTCTTAACCTCTATGAAATATTTGACACTTCTAAGTACCATCTTTTCGACACCATCTTCTCCTCCCTGGGTTTTCATGACACTACTCTCTTGTTTATCTAAGTGCTCCTCAGATTACATTAGTATCTCTTCATCCATGTTCTGTTCACTAACTGTGAGTATTTCCACAGTTATATCCACAAGGTTCTTCCTGGACTCCTTTCTCTTTTTCTCCTGTACGATGTCACTTCGGTTCTCATTATCTCCCATTATTTAGTTTATATTATCATCTCTATGCAAATGATTCCCCAATCTATATGTCCAATATTATATCACTAACTCCTTTTTGGACATCTCCAAGTGTAGACTTCAGAAATTCAACATATCCAAATCAGAACTCATCATTACTATCTTTCCATCAAAATCTTTCTTCTGAAATTTCTAGTTACAATTGAGGACACCCCCTTCCTCCACGTCCTTGCCTACAACCTCAGTGTCATTTTCAGTTCCATATTTTGATTAATCCCACACATTAATCTGATGTTGACTCTTGTTTCTACCTTCGCAAAATCTCTGGTACATTTCTTTCTTCTACTCACATAATTTCCATTCTTGTTCAGGATCCCTCATCACCTCTTGTCTGGGTTATTAAGATAGCCTAGTCTCCCTGCTTCAAGTTTCTCTCCAATTCAATCCATCCTTCATTTAGTTAAACAGGTAAGTTTTCTAAAACACAGATCTGATTATTAGGATCAAATTAAATTCATCTGTTCTGAAGTTAAATATCTTCATAACTTGGCCCCTTCTATATTTCCAATTTTTAATACTGTTCTCTCCTCAAAAAAAATCTATGGTCTAGCTACACTGACTCACTTGATATCTCTTCTATACAGGAGTGTGCTAGCTAGTGTTTAACAACTGATTTTTGGAGTGGGAGTGGGTGGTAATGGTACAGCAGATAGAACACCAGGCCTGAAGTCAGGAAGATTCATCTGCCTAAATTCAAATTTGGCCTCAGACACTTACTGTGTAGCCCTGGGCAAGGTATTTAACCTTGTTTGCCACCCTTTCCACATTGAAAATAAGCTTGAAAAGGACATCACAAACCACTACAACATCTTTGCCAAGAAAACCCCAAATGGGGTCACAAAGAATTGGACATTGACTTTGGGGGCAAAAAAAAAGGACATGACAAACTTAATTCAATTAATAAATCAAGCCCTGATTTGAAATGTTTGTTCATACCCAAGGTGCAAATGCTCACACTAAAAATTTAACAATTATTTTTACCAAAGGAGTTTGAGCTCGCTCCAGTCTACCCATGTTCCCACATGACCTTCTATTTCACATATGTGTACCTTTGCACACCTGAAATGCTTTGCCATTTTCATCTCTACTACTTCTCTGGCTTCCTTTAAGATTCATTTTCAATTCCACCGTCTGAAAGAGATCTTTTCTTCCACCCAATTTCCCAGGTATCAAGACCATCTCCTTTGGGATTATTTTCCATCTACTCTAAGTATATCTTGCAATTATTTAAATATCTAGTAAGTTATATGTTGTCTCTTAAATGAGATTCTTAGATGGCTGTCTCTGCCTTTCTTTGTATCATTACAGCACACTACAAAATAAGAACTTATGAAATTCTTTGAAAGTGACTTGGTAGTTATATTCTGCAAATACAGAAGGATAATGCCTGTCCTTAAGGAGATTATATTTTAAGAGAAGAAGATAAGAAAAATGGGTAATGGTGGCTAAGAAAGGTAGATTTGCCCTGAGATATCAGAGATGCTGAGAGATATATAGTAGACGCAACTGATAGGCACTTTTCAGAATTAATGTTGCTATGATTTAATTATCATTCCCAGAGGTGGGGATTATAAGGAGAAGGGAAAGAGGGAAGGAAGTGCCAAGTAGATAACAAGATGACAAGGAAGTTAGCTAGATGATTGGATGGCATATAGAAGTGAGCAGTGGTCAGGGTCTGGATTCAGATAGCAGGTAAAACAAGTGAACTAGTTCATATTCATGATCAACTAAGCAATCTGAGCCATCCCCTAGCATCTAGTTGGCATAGTGAATAGAACGCTGAACTTGGAGACAGGAACTTGTAAATTCCTCAAGTATTTTTGGCTAAAAGACCCTGGGCAAATCATTTAACTTTTCTGTGCCTCAGTTTCCTTATCTATAAAATGGGGATTATACTAGTACCTACCTACAGAGTTTTTGTGAATATCAAGTTAACAAATGTGAAGTTATTTATAAACCTTAAAGAGCTATGTAAATGTGAGTTATTATTGTGCTATGCTTGTGGAATGTGGCTGTGGCCGTGATTGTAGTTGTCAATCAACAGGGCCAGGCCCTAAGATGATAACTCCAAAGATAAATGGATTAATTTCCCTAAGGACCGAGTTTTGAATTCTGGAGGTATAGACATTGGTTCAGGATTGTTAATATTCTAAAAAGCCAGGGATTAAATATGCAAATCACAGTGGGGAAAAAAATCTTCCATTTACTGATTGCCCTTTCTTAATGACATCTTTTTTCATAGTGCTAGGGATCATTAAGTCAAACAGTCAGCCCATTCTTAATGAAACATTAAACTGACCTTAGAAAAGTCTAGCAGGATACAAATTTTGTTTAGAATTTTTCTCCCCAGAATTTACTACATAGATATTTTACTTCCAAGAAAGGCTTCTTGAAATAGGGACAACTACATTTAGGAGACCCCTCTCAACCCCCTAAGATTGCTCATTTTCAATCAGATTAGGGAAACTGAGGCCCTATATTTACTGGCACTAGGTGCCCTTGGACACCCTATATTATGTGCTAAAAGTGGGAGTATTTGTTTTCAAATATCCCTTATTGGTCTTACTCGAAGTTAAACTTGGAGGTTTTTTCCTTGGAATCCTAGTTTTTTGGCATGGGAAACAGAGTAGGAAAACCTTATAGACATGGTCTATATAAACATTTGTTACTCCAAGTGGGTAAATAGAAATTCAAGTCATTGAAATGAAGAGTTCCAGATTTAGTAAGAATGGGAGAAGCAAATCTCCTAGCTAAAACATGAATCCCAGTTACATCTTAGAGTACAATGGGCTACTTCAAGAGGCAGTGATTCCCTCATGTTAGAGTCCTTGAAGGAAAAAAACAGTCATAGAACTAGTTGACCAACTGTTGGGTATGTTTACACGAGGGAAACTTTTCCATGTATTTATCAAGCGAGTAGACTACTGGGGTTCTTTTTAAAGGGCTTCATTTTAAACTCAAAAAATCTACAGTATACTGAAAGTATTCATCTAGACTTTGTTTGGAACTCTCTACCTAGAGTGATAGGGCCATTACTATCCTGCAAGTTTTTGTGTGCCAATCTAGTTTCTAGGAATTTCTTTTTTCCACCATTCTAATTACTTGATTACTTTGGGGAAATTATGTAGTACTCTGATCCCAAACTGCTTTTTGTCACATATATTTTGGTACAATAGGATCAGAGAACCTAGGTTCAAATTCTATCTCTGATCTGATCACTTATTACCAAAGTAACATTAGGAAAATTACTAAACTCATTGAGTCTCAGCTTCCTTATCTATAAAATGAAGACATTAGACTAGACCTATGAACTCTCTTCCAACTCTAGGTCTATTTTCCTATAACACTATGACCCATTAGTCTGCAGTGATGCTATATAGATACAATTGCCAGTTTTAAAAGATCACAGAATTTCGGAGTTAGAAGAGAGTTATTATGCCTTCCCCCACTCACACCCTGCCCAAGTCTTCCCTTGTTCTTCTCGTAGTATTCAACTAATCCTGGAGTTGTTTTCTCTTTCCTCATTTCCCAACTGATTATTGCAATGATGGTAACCTGATTAAGTCTGGGGATACGGCAGATATATACAGCTGGCAGAGTGCTCAAGTAACCCAAGTCCCAGATGAACTTTTTGACTAATGGGAAAATATATTCAAACATAAAAGGTTTTTATGCGGGGGTTGTGGTGGGGGGGGGGGATGATGGGAATATCTCCCTGGCAAAAAGTATCAGGGATTTGGAAGCATTCCATATGACTTCCATGCTACATGGATGTATATGCCACAGAAGACAATCCTAACATTCTATTACTCAAATAACCTATCTACCTTCAAGAGATAGTGTTCCCGCTCCCAAAAGCACCATTAAAGCACTTCAAGGACAAGGACGGCATAGTCCCTGCATGGCCATCTCAAACAGTCATGGAATCTTAGAACTGGAAGACACCTTAGATTGGGATTATCTGGTCCAACATTCCCATTTTGAATGCCAGGAAATGGAGACCTAGAGAGGTACAATGGTTTCTCCAGTGTAACAGTGTCACTTACATGACAGAGAGAGAAACTAAATTCTTCCTCCAATTCTTTCTACTATATCATGATTCCTTACTTTGTAATCTCTGAAGGATAGAATATTAGGTCAAACTTTGCTGGAGATCTAGCAAGAAGACCAATATACAGTAACTTGGGTTATCCTCTCTACCTTAGACACTGGAACGTACCATGGATCAAAGAGTAAGCGAATCACAAATTTAGAGATAGAATGGACTTTATAGGTCATCACGTCAAAAATATTCATTTGTCAATGGAGAAAATGGAGGCCCAGAGGGGTAAATATGATTTGTCCAAAGTTAAGTAAGTTAGTAAGTCCCAAAGCAATGATTTTAATCCAAATCTTATTGAAAATCAGGGCAATTTCCATCATACCATACTGCCTCATAGCTGAGCTCCAAATGCTGATCCTGTGACAGCTTTGCTGGGAGTTCTCTGTCATATAATCTATTATATTTGGTATGGATCCAATTTGCCATTGTATATTTGCTTTTATCCTTGAAATTCATGTGAAGAACTTTCCATAATGTTCTTTTTTTAAATTCCCACTCAAATATGAAAATGATCCTGACTTATTTCCATATCCTTGTCCCATGGTCCAGTGTGGGGGAGAGAATTTAGTCAGTAAACAAACTTGGGGTGAGAATTTGAAGATGCTGGGATTTCTGTTGTAAATTTCCTTAAAAATGAATGGAAGAGGGGGAAACTAGATGACCAAGTGTATAATACAACAGCTTTGAAGTCAGGAGGATCTGAGTTCAAATCCAACCTAGACACTTAACAGCTGTGTGACCCTGGGCAAGTCACTTAACTCCCATTACCTCCAAACGTGAAAGAAAACAAATTTTAAAAAAGTGAATAGAAGATTGTTGATGTTTCAATTCAAGCAATGCACAATTAGATCACATGCCAGCATGTTTCCACATCTCTTAATGGGATCTGGAATATCTTCTCCATGTGAGAGGTGAGATCTTCATATTTTATGTGATAAATATCTGCCTTGACAGAATTGAACTCATACATTCTATTTAGCCATGACCAACTTCTGCAAAGAATTCATAAAAGGCTGTGTTCAGACGTTTACTCAGCATATATGGGATTAGCAATCATGGTGATATTTCATATTTCCATAGTTCCTTAGTGTTTTCATATTGCTTCATACGTCTTCAAATCACTTCTTGCAGCCTATGTACCCTTACCCTAGATGTACCCTAGATACCCTTACTTGCATTGTGTAGATGACAAACTAAAGATCAGAGAGGTTGAATGATGTTTCCAAGGTCATATAGTCAGTCAACAGCAAGCATTTTTTGAGCACTTTTAAGTGTCAGAAATAATGTAAAGTGCTGATTGTATAAAGAAGGGCAAAAGCATAGTCCCTACCCTCAAGGAGGAGTGACTTTGAAACCAAGTCTCTTGACTCTCTTACACTACAAAACGAGATATCTCAAGGTATCAGTTGGCATCGGGCTTTTGGGCACACCTGGCATACTTGCAAATTTCTTTAAACTCTTCAGGCATCCTAATCACTAACCCATGCTAGTCACAACTTACCTTTCCTTCTAAAAACCGCAGCTACAGATTTTTTCTTCTACTATATTAGGACAGAAAAGAAAAGAGAAGTTTTACAATTATTCCATTTGTCATATGATTTTTATTTCTGGATAAACCACAGTGCAGTTCTTGTGACTGCACACTGTAGACTGTTTGGTCTGGTAACCAGATTGACTTCATCATGAGACCTGGCCCCCTTTGTCACATATAGTCATATTTTAGAGCAAAAGAGGGATAGGTCTGTCTCTAACATTCAGCTCTTCCATTGTAGACATCAATTAAAATTTTCAACATTAAAGCTCTCTATCATTTTGGGGTTGTTACAAAAAAAAGTTGATTTGCTCCGTATGAGTGTCAGCAGAGAGAAAGGTTATTCTGGAGCTACCCTTAATTGACTCCTAAGAGTTGACTATTAAATTTTAGGGCAAGCATTGACACCTCAGAAATCAGGCAATGTTACAAGTCAGGGCTTTATTTATTGTCTTGTTTATTATCTGGACTTAAGAAAATGTTGGAGAAAATATTAATAATGCATATTAAATTTCAGAGTGTGTCATGGGCACATTTTCTATTATTTTTTTCCCCAGAGAGTCAGTTGTTAAACATTTACCAACACATCTTTGGAGAGATGCCTGCAAAAACCAGTCTTGCTCAGAGTTGCTCCATCTTTCTTTATAGAAGCTCCTATTGAGTCTTTGCTTTCACATAACCATTTTGGTTTGTTAGTTTTGGTCTGATGTCTACCTTCTGCAGTTCTGAGAGACAATATGGTACAATGCAGAGTGCTAGATTTTGAGTTGTAATAATTGGGTAAGTCAAGCATCAGTTTTCTGAGCAGTAAAATGAAAAGCTAAAAGTAGATGGCCCTTAAGGTCCCTTCCAGCTCTAAACAATGATCCTATAATCATCCTACTGTCTATTTCCCAAACAGGCATAGTAGCTACCTTGGGCTCATGGGTGTGACGCATTAACTTAGAAAAGGCCTTAATAAAACCCTAGTCCTTTTTATAGAAACATTGGTATCATTCCTTGTTCTGTGATTTCCCCCCTTAGCACCTATGTGTACTTTGAATTATTGATCCTTGATTCTTTAGCTTTTAATAGCCTTCATCTCAGTCAGTCAGGCTGTTTATTATGTCCAAATCACCTATCCTCTACCTGACATTTTATCAATAAAAAAGAAAATTAATAACAACATTTATATACACTGGTAAAGTTGAAAAAAGTGCTCTCTTTATAATTCTGATAACTAGATAGTATAGGAATTTTTACTCACATTTTATAGATGAGGAAACTGAAATTCAGGGAAGGTGAGATTTCCCTTCTGTAACAGAGCTAGTAAATGTTGAAGGTGAAATTTGAAATGAGCGCTGAATTCTAAGCCCAACGGCTTCTCACCATGAATGACAGATGTTGTCTTTTGCCTTTTCTACTCTAGCAAGAAACTAGAAAGTTTGTATTGACTATTAAACATGGTGTACCAGTTCCTGAGTTTGGAACTCAGCTCTGGCAGTTACTCTCTGGGTGAAGCTGGGCAAGGTGCTTAACCTCTACATCCTCAGTTTCCTCATCTGTCAAATGAGGGAGATTGAACTATGAGAGATGACCTTGAAGATCCTTTCTAGAGTGACATCTAGTTCTTATGATACTTCCAGGTCTACAGACTTTGTTCTTTCTCTTTCTGGTAATGACATCCATAATTATCCTATCTTGGGTAAGGAATGTTAATTTTGCATTTCATAAATCCCATCTCCCAATCTCAATCTACACAGGGATCTTCAAATTAAATGCCCTACATAAATGTCCCCTATTTTCTGGGATATGCTACTAAAATGGAATTTTGACGTTTTATTGTGCTTGGTGGCAAGGGGAAAGAGCCAAAGACAAAAAGGGATATAGAGAGAGAAGAAAGAAGGGATAAAAAGAGACAAGGAGTGATAAAGAAGAGAGCAAGAGAAAAAGTGAAAAAAGAGACAAAAATGAAGAAAAAGAGAGAAGGCAAGAGTAGGAGAGATAGGCAGACAGACAAAGTGACTGTGATGTCTAGATATTACTTAAGAACTGACTGCTTTTCTTTAAAATGGTTTTTTATTCATTTTAACAGTCAATTTTTTCCCCACCATCTAATTAGGTATGTTACATCTGTCATTCATGCATTCTTTTATTCAACAACATACATTCACTATGTGCCTACTACATGAGAAGAACTATGTTAGGTGTCCTGGGAATATAAAGAGAAGAAAAAAGTCCCTGCTCCTCAAGAAGCTTATATTCTACTGGAAAAGATACAACTTGTATATAGGTAAATCATATATACAATATAATTTCAAAGGAGGGGAGAAAACACTAAACTTCAGGAAGGGGCATCAGGCGATGTCTCATGTAGGAGGTGCTACCTGATTTGACTTTTTCAGAGCTCTTAGGATATAAGGTTAGTGAGAGAGAGAGAGAGAGAGAGAGAGAGAGAGAGAGAGAGAGAGAGAGAGGGACAGAGGGACAGAGGGAGAGAGGGACAGAGAAAGAGAGGGAGAGGGAAAGAGGGAGAGAGGGAGAGAAAGAGAGAGGGAGAGGGAGAGCGAGAGAGCACCTTATGTGTTGGCATCACCAAAGTAGAGTAGTTGAGTTCCATTCAGTTAATGAGATGTTCCAAAACCATAAGTAAACCATTGGTTTTTCTGGCATTGTTCACCCCACAGACAAGTGCCAATCTTGGATAAATGCCATATCTAGGAGAAAAAATTTCCCTTGTCCTCCAAAGGTTTTCTCCTACAACTAAGGAGGAGAGAGAACAAAGATTTCCACTTACCTCCAGCATCCCCCATCGTCCCTCCTGCTGAGATTCAAGTACACATCAGTGGATCCTTCAAATTTGTGTTGCTGTTCTTTTCACTATTGTTAAATGATTCTTCAGGGACCCCAGGAATAGCAGCCCCGCTAGAGGCTTCATTTACTAGCCTGCTACCTGCCTGAGCTTTGGTTAATCTTCTAGAACGTGAGCAGTGAAGGTGAAGAAGTGGGTGGTAACACACCTGAAAGTGTCATTTGGAAGAAATCAGTACATTCTTTTCCTGTCTTACCAATAAAGCTCCAGGTTTGCTTCTCCCTTCCAAACATACCCAATCCTGCTCAAAAAAAGATCATGACACAATCCCCTCACAGAACATGGTTGTATCGTTTCAGGGCTCTCTCTCCCTCTTTTTTTCCTTCTCCATGCTGCCAGGCTTAGATCAGTTTGAATTGCCTAAAAACAATTATGGGAGCTTTTGTCTAAGCAAAATTTTTATTTCAAGTGTCCATTAAATCTTATCATTAGTGGCCTTGATGGTAATGTAGCCTAAGCTAAAGATACTAAAGAGGAAAAGGTTCATTTTCTAAACAGGCCCTCGTGGGGAAATTGTGCCTTCATAACAGATGACTGATAGAATTCAGCAGAGGAGCAGTTTAGTATGAGTATTTTGGCCTCTTTGTAGTGTAATCTGATAGAGGATTCTGCTATTTGTACTGACAGCTACTGCAAGAGATGCCACTCCATTACATTAAGAAACAAACATGGTTGTTTTTCATTTTTACTCCCTTTTGTAGTGGTTTGAAAACTTGACATCTGCAGTTGTTATTAACCTTTTCTAGAGCACCAAACCACTGTCTCCATGCTGTATACAGCCTGCTATGCAATAGTTAATAAATTTTCAAAGCTAATAAACATGAAATGAAGCACAGATAAAGGCTGAAGACTGCACAAATGTTCTAAAAGAATAGTGATGCAAATGATCATAGAATATTTATTTTTAAACACAGAGTAATCTGTTGTATATGGGTTACTTTTTTTTTGTTTTTTAGTAAATTCAAGTTCTGGGCAAATAGAGACAAGGACTTGGACCTGAGATTTCAAGGAGGGGACTCTCAGGTGAGGAAATTCCCTTCATTAATATATGTTGGTCACTTTCTCTGTGCTAAGGATTATCTAGACCAATCATATAAAACTCAAATAGCAACATGGGTCTATAATCCACATATAAGGATCTCTGTGGGCTGCGTATTGGCTTATTTTTAAAATGCAATACTATTTATATTTATATAGAGAGACATATACATGTCTATATATACATATATATGTGCATATTTATACATATAAAGTTATATACATACATGTGTATGTATATATAGTTGCATATAGAGTATATATAGTTAAATTCAACATACATGTACATATACACACATGGATATTTACATACTTCCCAATAGTGTTTTAAACTGATTCAGGCAACACTCTTGGGGGGGGTCACATGTTTGACATTTTTGATCAAGAGCACAGAGAGGTTACATGGCTTGCCCAGAGTCACATAGTCAATATATCTGAAGTGGGACTTGAATATGGCTCTTCTTAGGATTGAAGCTGGTTCTTCAGTTGCTTTTCACTTATGTAAATAGTCAGTGAGGTCAGGGGGGGCAGAATTTGACAGTTGTACATTCAAAAATAAAACTTCTTTGAGATTTGATTGTGAGGGGCTCAAATCTGACCTCAGACACTTATAAGCTGTGTGACCTTGGGCAAGTCACTTAACCAAAATTACAGAGAGAGGCAGACAGAGAGACAGAGATTATGAGGAAATGTAACATAATAGAAGACAAGTCTTGGTATTAGAAAAAAAAAACTAGATTCAAGCCCATCCTCTAATACATACTAGTTATTACTTGTAGATAATCAACCACTCAGTAGCCCTGGTAGCTCAGGAAGACTTTAAGCTCCAGAGAGTGATTGATTTGTATCTATGAAGGGAGAGATGACTTTTCCTATACCAAGAGTTCTGAAGCACACAGATTAAATCACAAGTCCAGACCAAAAAATAATTCTTCTATAATTTGCTCAGGTGTTACAAACTGGCAAAGAATCCCTTATAAAAGGTGTCCAGTGAGCTCCATCCCTTACAAAGGAAGGCTGTTTTTAGCAAAGTGTTAAAGAGGTAGGGAATCACATAGAAATAGCTCCGGAGATCCAACCAACACTGAAGAATTTATTCAAGGCTGTTTATCAAAATGAATTCACGACCAGGGTTGAGGGCATTGGAAGGTGGCTACTTGGAGGCAGGGTGGCTCAGGAAGCATCTCTTGATGTTAGAGTGCCTTGCTCATCTTAGCAAGTGAGTGGGTGCCAAGCACTTCTGTTTCTGCTGAAAAGAGTACAGTAAAATCAACCTTTCCTCGGGGTTTTGGAGAAAGGTAGGCCATGATCATTTTTTTAATGGGATGAAAGCATTACACTTTCACTCAATTTCAACAAATGGACACGGGGTCATAATATCATGTCAGTTAGCGAATAGCCATCTTAAGGCAGTTGGAAAAGAAACCTCAATTTCAGTATCAGGGTTGGTACTATTTAGCCTTGGAGAGAAATAGAATTAAGGCAACATTATGGACAGGAAATCTCTCCTGTGGTAAAACTCATTTTAGTAAATACACAGTAACCAGGGACTCCGAGGTACTGTACCAAATTCTCCTAATGCCTGTTAGACACATTGGGAAGGACTAACTTCTCAAATGGACCCCTGGAAGCCTGAATGAATTAGCATAGCTTCCAGTGCCACCTACTGCCAGCTTGGGTGCGGTTATGTCAATTTGGTCTACTTCCGCTAAGAACTAGATATTGTCCCATTTGGGAGTGACCAAAAATGACTTGATATTGAGACAGTGGTCTAGTGTGTGTTTTCAAACCCAAACTCTGGGAATCTCTATCACTAATAAAGCCTCATCTCACTTCTCAGAAGCTTCCCAGGAAACGACAGGCCCAAATCCTATCTCCTTTGAGTTTTCTTTCTTGTTTCCTTCCAACGCTTATGTTGATTAATTAAGAAAATGGTTGTCCTGGAAGTGAGTCTGTCTTTCATGTGATTCCCATAGTTTAGCCTCCTTGTTATGAGAGAATATTTTCCTCTAAATTAGATCTCCTGCCTTCATCAGCGCCTTTACATAAATTTAATACATTAAAAATGCACCAGCTCCCTAGAGATCCTGTGATAGATTGTGGTATTTGAAACCCATATTTCCATGGGAAATAAAAGCCCAGACCATGGCCAAATATTTTATCAGCTTAGCATTATCTTGAGATAATGGCACTATTAATGCTTGTCACTACTGTCTGCTTCCCTGGGATTTTGTTTGCTCTTTCCCTGCTGTTAAGAAAGGTGCTGAAAGTTTTTAAGTGTACTTCCTACTTCCAATCACCAATCCAGAGAGGTGCTCTTTGCTCTATGAAGCCTGGTTTATAATCATCCATGGTTGCAGCTCCACTATTACTTTTCCCTCACTAGTTCCTAATCTGATTACCAATTACCATACATGGCATGGGATCAGTGCGTGCCAGAGCTCAGCCGTGCTGGGCTTGTGAGACAATGACAAGACAGAGTTTCACAGCAATGAAGTGGTTACTGGAGGGTGGATAGAAGGAATGTAATAGTCTGAGAGACAGACTGAAAACACACTCCAAAGACATGCTGAAGTGCAGACGGAAGCAATGAAACCGCCAAATTACTAGCTAAGAAATGTCAGAGGCACCGAGATTGCACAGAGAAGGAGTAATTAGAAACAAATCTTCCATTGGTATGTTCAGTTGCACTTGAATCCACGGAAAACAACTAAACAGCATTTTCTTTGAATGTGAATTAATGTACATGGAAACCCATAGAGTGCATGTTGGCTATCATCTCTTCTTTTCTCTCTCCCTGGTATAGTTAGTTCTCTCTCTCTTTCTCTCCTCTCCTCTCCTCTTCTCTCTCTGTCATATATTTCTTTCCCTCCATCTTCATTCTTTTCTATTTCATTTCTCAAGCGTTGATTCCTTGTAGGTGAAGAGGTCGTTTTTGACCTACCCTAAATTCATCTTACTTTTTGTCCCATATTTGCTCAAGTCTGAGCCAGTCAAATAAAGGATGTCTATGCACATGAATACTGCCCCAGAAAGGACAGAAACAATGATTTTTCATGGCTTTGCTCCTGGAAATTTAGTGTACTAATTTTAAGGTAACTAACTTATATTAGCAACATATGCAAATGGAATGGCAATTCCAAAACACAATTTTTATCTTTGCTTAGATTCTAAAGATCTTCAAAAACAGCTAAAAACGGATATCTAATAACCCACTACATGGCTCTGCATTAGGCACCATTTAGTAACATTACAACTGTATTAGTATCATCTTTTGTTTTCCTTTTGAGAACGAATTGTGGTATAGCAGAGAGAATACTGGGTTTATAGTTGAGAGATCTAGATCTAAATACCTTCTGGTACAATGACTAGGTTGGTTATTGTGGGAATGTCATTTCACTTCTCATGCTCTCAGTCTCTATACCTCTAAACATGCAATTGTGCAAAAGAGATCTATGATTCCTTCCATAGGGAATGCTCAGTGTGGCAATTCCTTTCAACAATGCAGATTGCAACCCAACTGTGATTAATAGATGTCTTCGGAAGCTAACCAAGATACATATGAATTAAATTAATTTGCCTAGGATAAAACATCTATCAGTGTTAGAAATAGATACTTGAACATGGGTCTGTCTCTCTGAATCTTCTTCATTTTTATTTATTTTAAGCATTCTTATATTTTTAAATTTTGATTTTCAAATTCTCTCCCTTCCTTCCCACTCCTTTCCTTCATCTGCTGAGAGGGCAAGTAATAAGGTATCAATTATACATGTGAACTCATGCAAGACATATTTCCATATTAACTATATTTTTTAAAAAGAAAAAAGTGAGAAAATTATAGTTCAATTTGCACTCAGAGTTCATTAATTCTGTCTTTGGAGACAGAATCTTTTTTCATCAGGAGTTCTTTGGAATTGCCTTAGATTATCATATTGATCAGAGTAGGCAAATCTTTCACAGTTGGTTTTCATTATAACATTGTTATTATGCACAATAATGTACTGGTTCTGCTCACTTCACTTTGCATCAGTTTATATTTGCATCAATTTTTTTCTGAAATCACTCCCCCCCATTTCTTATAGCAAAATAATCCACCACAATCATATGCCACATCTTGATCAGTCATTCCTCAAACTGATGAATATTCCCTTGATTTTTAATTCTGCATCAGCTCAAAAAGATCTTTTTGTACATATAGGTTCTTTTTTTCCCTCTGATTTCTTTAGGATACAGACATAATAATGGCATTACTGGTTCAGAGGATAAGTAAAATTTTATAGCTCTTTGACCTTAGTTCCAAATGGTTCTCCAGAATGGTTGGCCCAGTTCACTATTCCATCAACAATTCATTAGTGGAAGATTCTGGGAAGATGGTAGATGTCAAAAAAATTTGGACTCTCCAAATGTCCTCCACAAAACAAGATAGAACATTACCTCAGAGTAGCAGAAATAAAGACAGAGTAAAGCAGTTATCTGCCTAAGACAATTTGAGGAGCCACCAGGGAAGATCCATTCTCCTGGGGTAGAGGTTAGTTCTGAGTGAAAGCATTCTCCAGGCCAACTCTGCAGAATTAACAAAAAATAAGACCTGGGGAAAGCTGGGTTGAGACACAGCCTTAACCTTAGAAACTGTCATCTTAGAGATGACATCTTAGTGTGGGGTAGATAGCTGAGTAGGAGAAGATTTAAAGACCTTCCATTGTCAAGGGACCCCAAGCACTGCTGTGCTGACCAGACACATTCAGGGCTGTGGCTGCCTGGGGAAGGAGCTAGCACACTTGGAAAGTACAGGAATAAAGGGAAAGAACCCTGTTGGTTGTGAGCACTTGCAGGAGAGCAGAAGCCCTGGTTTCAATTTGAAGGCAGAGAACATAGCTTAAGTTTGTAGCCATTCAAAGGACCTCAGGGAGCAAGATCATTTGTGTGACAGTGAGACTGGGAGCCCTATCTGGGATTAGGAGTGAACAGTTCAAAGTTGGGCCCTGAGACAAACCTCAAAAAATAACACAAAGAAGAACTTGAGGCTTGGGGCATCACTCCCCATACCTTGGAACTACAACTTGATTACACTAATAGCTGCTAAAAATAAAGCAACAAAAAAAGAACAAACAAAGAAGAAAGAACTCAACCATAAATAGTCACTATGGGAAGAGAACGTCTGAGTTCATATTCAGAGGCCGATACTGGAGCTTAAGAAAAGCCACTCCTTTTTCAGTGAAAAATGTCAAATGGTCCCAGGCACAAAAAGAGCTCTTGAAAGAATTTTAAAAGTCAAATAAGAAAGATCAAGGAAAAATTAGGAAAAAATAAGAGCAACTCAAGAAAATCATGAAAATAAAATCAATCCACTGGAAATAAAGAATCGAAAACTTAAGGAAGAAAATTTCTTGAAAACTAAAATTCAGGAAGGGGAAACATATGATGTTCCAAGACATCAAGATATCATAAAACAAAATTTTTAAAAAATGAAAATATAATAGAAGAGAATGTACAGCCTCTCACCCCTCCCTCCCAAAAAACAAAACTGATGTGGAGGACCGATCATGGAGTAATTATATAAAATAAAATCAGACTACCTGAGAATTATGACAAAAAGAATAGTGATAAAATATTACAAGAAATTATCAAGGAAAATTGCCTTGAAGGTCTAGAACAAGAAGGCAAAGCAGAAATAGAAAAATAATCTACTGTTCACCATCTGAAAGAAATCCCAGGAGGAAAACTTACAGATATATCTTAGTCAAGTTTCAAAGCCCCTAGGTTAAGGAAGTAATGTTGGAAGTAACAAGAAAAAAAAAACTATTTAAATATCATTGAGTTATAGTAAGGATTGCACAAAACCTACCAGCTACTACATTAAAGGACCATAGGTCTTGGAATACTATAGCCCACAGAGTAAAAGAGTTCTGACCAAAGTTAACTTGACCAACAGATAAGTGTAATACTGAAAGGAAAAAAAATGAATATTTAAGAAATTCAGAGGCTTTCAGGTTTTTGTGACAAAACTCCCAGAATTTAAGGGAAATTTGACATATAACATCCAGAAGAAACATGAGGTAAACATTAAAGAGAAATTATAATGGATTAATGAGGTCAAATTGTTTACTTCCTATGTGTGAAACTTGTCATCATTATTTGGGTAGCTTGACAGAAAGATACTGAAGAAAGGTAGTTTGAAAGAAAAGTAGCTCGAAATAAAGGGACTGAGTATGATGGCATGATTCTAAAAAAATAAAATCATGTAGGGAGAGAAAAAAGGAATAATTTTCCCATACAAATGTGGCATAAAAGATATATAGAAGAAGCTATTGGGGAGGGTGAGTAACATTGTGATCTAACTCTCAAAGAGAATAGGTTAAATAGGGAACATGTATATACATACATAGATATATTAGTGTGTGTGTGCGTGCGCGCGCGTGTGTGTGTGTGTGTGTGTGTTCCTAGACAAGTATAAAAGTCTTCTAAATTCAGAAAGAAATAAGAGGGCAAGGTCATAGGGTCGGCAGAGAGTATAAGGAAGGGACTTTTGGAAGGCTTGGTAGGTTAAGAAACAAGAGGGCAAGGTAGCGGGGTAGAAGTAAAGCAGAGGAGTCAGGAGGGATAGAGCATATAGAGTGAGAAGGATAGTGAGTAAAAATAGGAAGGAGGAAAACAAACAAGTGATTGTAGCTTAGAATATTAATGGGACAAATTTACTCATAAAATGGACATGGACAGCAGATTAAAACTTTGTATTTAACAATATGTTGCTTTCATGAAACATAAACATACACACAAAGATAAAGGGCAGGAGTAGAATTTGTTATGCAAATAAAAAGCAAAAAGTGAAAAATAGAGAAACTACATTATATGTCAGCGAAATGATTCAATATTGTTTTAGACCATCTAAAATATCTCCTAGACAATATAAAATACCTGAATATATACCTGCCAAAACAGACACAGAAACTATATGAACATAAACGTAAGATACTTTTTAAACAAACTCAGATCTAAACAATTGAAGTAGTATTTATTGTTCATGGGTAAGTAAAGTCAACATAATTTTTAAAAAGACAATTTTACCTAACTAATCTATTATCAGTTAGAAAAAAAGAAGAACGTTCATCTGGAAAAAGAAAAGGTCAAGAACTTCAAAGAAACCAAAGTAGATTCAGCAGTATCAAGCCCTAAGCTATATTTTAACATAAGAGCATTGTTGAAACACAAAAAGGATAATTTTGATTATTTTAAATTAAGGTTTTCTTGTATAAATAAAACCTATATAGCCAAGAACAGAGGGAATGTAGGAAATTGGAGGGGGTGGTACTTTCATAGACAATCTCTCACATAGAATGTGAATAGGTTGAAATATGTCTGTGGTATAGGACATGAGTTAGTTGATTTAGAAAAACATGGAAAGAATTGGATTTATGAAGATGTTATCTACCTTCTGAGAAACAGGAGGAAATACATATAGTACTGTTTTACATATATATGTCAATGTATGTGCACATGTATGTTTATAGATATCTGTGTGCATGGAGAGAGAGAGAGACAGAGAGAGACAGAGAGATCCACACTTAATTGTAGGCTTCTTTAGGGTTGATGGGGGAAAGGAAGGGAAAGTAAAGTTCAAAAGTACAGGGCAAAAAATAAAAAGAAAAACCAACAAGGAAGCAAAGAAAAGCTGGGCAATTTTGAAAACAATATATAGTATCTCTTATGAGGTTTTCTTGAAATGGAAATTTATTAGTTTATATTGAATCCTGTCTTATTGTTGGCTGTGTATGTGGCAATACTCTGTTTTTCTTCACTCATTCAGAATTTGTGTAAGAAAAAATAATTACAAAACATGTAGCAACTATACATTAGTGTAACTTGTTTCCCCTCATTCCCTCTGGAATTTGTCATTTTGATAGGTGTAAGGTGGTACCTCAGAGTTGCTCTAATTTGCATGTCTCTGATGAATAGTGATTTAAATGTTTTTTGTATGACTATAGATAGCTTTGATTTCTTCTTCTGAAGTTTCCTGTTTATATTCTTTGATCATTTATCAATTGGAGAATGACTCTTACTTTTACAAATTTGACTCTGTTCTATACTCAGCACATATTTGAGAAATAAGGTCTTTATCAGAGCAACTTGCTGTAAAATTTTGTGATACGACTTCATTGTGATGGTTCCTTTTAGCAAAATGTACCTTCCCTGATTATTTGTCTTAATTAAATCTATTTTTGCTTTTACTTTGTCAGATCATGATTGCTATCTTGTTGAGGTATTTTTTTGCTTCACCTGAAGCATATTATATTCTGTTCTACCCTTCTCCCCTGCCATAATTTTTTTCTTTTTGCTTCTGTGTGTGTGTGTTTCTGTTTCAAGTGTGTTTCTTATAAATAACATGTTGTTGGGTTCTGATTTCTAATCCTACTGTCTGCTTCCATTTTCAAGGTGAACTCATCCCATTCACATTCACAGTTATTGTTACTATGTATCTCCCTCTATTAAATTTTCTTCTTTCTTCTCCCTTTTTATCCTGTTTCTCCTCAAAAGTTTCTTTTGCTTCTAACCACTGACTCTTTATTGTGTCCCCTCTGTTATAAACCACTTCCCTTTCTTTTATTCCCTTCTTCTCTTATTTCCCTATTGGGAAGTTAGATTTCTGTACAAAACTGATTGTGCATATATATTCTTCCCTCTTTGAGGCAATACCAATGAGAGGGAGCTTCAATCAGTGGCCACCACTTCTCCCCATTTTCCCCTCCATTGTAAAACTTCTTCGTCATGTGACTTTTCTGTGAGAAAAATTTTCCCCATTCTACCTCTTCCTCATTGCTTCTCATATTGTATCCCATTTTTTCACTACTTCACTTTTTTAGAACATTCCAATATAATCAACTTACATTCACACTCATGCCCTCTTTCTATATATTTAATTTCTTTTTGCTTCTGTGTGTGTGTTTCTGTTTCAAGTGTGTTTCTTATAAATAACATGTTGTTGGGTTCTGATTTCTAATCCTACTGTCTGCTTCCATTTTCAAGGTGAACTCATCCCATTCACATTCACAGTTATTTAATTTAATAGCCCTAATAATGCTAAAGTTATTAGGAATTACATGTATAATCTTACCACTGTTTATAAACAGTGGAATCATATGAAATCTCTTATGATTTCTGATTCATGTTTACCTTGTCATGCTTCTCTTGAGTCTTGTGTTTGAATGCCAAATTTTCTATTCAGTTCTGGCATCATGGATGCTTCAAAGTCCCCTATTTCATTAAATATCTATTTTACCCTGAGAGATTATTCTCTTTTTATTTCTGGGTAGGTAATTCTTGGTTGTAATCCTACTTATTTGCCTTCAGAATATGATATTCCAAGCCTTCCACTCATTTAACATGAAAACCACTAAGTCTTTTGTGATTCTGACTATGGCTCCACAATATTTGATTGGTTTCTTTCTAGTTTCTTTGACCTGGAAATTCTGGAATGTGGCTATAATATTCCTATGTGTTTTCATAATTTCTATTTCATTCTCTGTTTCAAAGATATTGGGACAGTTTTACTTAACAGTTTCTTGAAATATGGTGTCTGTGACACCCCTGCTCCCCATTTTTGGATCATGACTTTTAGGCAGTCCAATAATTCTTTAATTATCACTCCTCAATCTATTTCCCAAGTTAGTTGTTTTTTCAATGAGATATTTCACATTTTCTTCTATTTCTTATTCATTCTTTTGGCTTTGTTTTCTTGTTTCTTGATGTCTCATGGAGCTTCCACTTGCTAATTCTAATTTTTAAGGAATTATTTTCTTCAATGAAATTTTGTACTTTTTTCTATTTTACCAATTCTACTTTTTAAGAGTTCTTTTCTTCAGGGAATTTTTGTGCCCCTTTTACCATTTAGCCAATTCAATTTTTAAGGTATTATTTTCTTCTGAATTGATTGTACCTCTTTTATCACACTTTTAATACTTTTCAGAATTTTCTTGAATCATTTATTTCTTCTTTTTATTTTTCCTCTAACACTCTTATCTCCCTCTTCAACTTTCCCAAGAAGTCTTCTTTTGCTTAGGTCCAATGAACATTTTTTCTTTGAGGTTTTGTTTTTAGTTTTTTCAAGTTATTGGCTTTTTTGAATTTATGGATAAGTTTTTTTCTGTTTTTCTTGATTGCTCATTTTTTTCCTAGCCTATTTCTTGACTTTGAACTTTATGTTGAAGTTGGACTTGGCCCCCCCGGGGCTGGGGGTGCACTGTCCTAAGCTTCAGCATTTTTCATGCTACTTTTCTTAGAACTAGTTCTGTGGGTCTTTAACTTTTGAATGCTTCCAAGGCGCTATGATCCTAGATGTTTTGAATGTTAAAAGAACCTAACAAATTCTCACTGAGTTGGATAGAACTGAGTTATTGTTAATCTTAATATGACATAGCCTTAGTGTCCTCTGATTGCACTCAAATGTATGGATTTGATTCTATGTGGATATGTGACTGGTTAAGGGAACTTCAAGTTTAAAACTAAAATGCAAAACCAAATCCTAAAATATAATTAAAATCAGATTGAGTATCTGGCCTCTGTCAAATGTCACCAGAATTGGAAAGGTAGAGGAGGAAATGTATCATGTTATTACACTGAGTCAAAGTCATCCCAGGATATATGTATCAAGGGTGGTCTCACATGTTTATGATTTGGAATGCTTCAATTTTCTGCAAAGAAATATTTGCTTACAGATATACTTATCAGATTAGTCATGCACTAAGATTCAATTTAATGAGGCTTATGAGATTTTAATTTTTTAGTGGAGAAAACCAAACCCTGAAGTAATAATTGAAGGAATGTTTGTAGGGAACTCAATGAGAGCTGGCCAGCAAAAACAAGTTTGCTGCAAGCTCAAACGCTCCTGACACATACATGGTGGGGGAGAATTCAAGTACATTTCATACACTACATACAGGTGCAACTTCACTCTTCTCTGACAGCAAAGTAATTCAGGCTAAAATCAAACCAGTAGATGAACATTAACCAATTAAGAAATATTTTTCAAGTACTTACTATATGCTAAATATTGTGGTAGTCCTCATGGGGGAAACAAGTATAATGCAATCCACTTAACAAATAGTTTATAAATAGCTATTGCATTCAAGGACAGTGCTAGATATTAGTATAACATATGTCCTCCACCCTTAAGGAGATTATGACTGATTTAAAAAGATAAGCCTAGTGCACACAAAACTGCAATGAATGACACAAGACAATATACAATGAAGGTCTATGAGGATTTAGAAGAGAGGAAACAGATAATGTGTGCTTCCTCAGACTTGATCTTGCTTCAGACTTGATCATTCTTCACATTCCGCACTACCCGACATACCTAGGCATCTTTCTGTGCCCAATCCATGCCCCTCTTCCAACTCAGTTCTTGCTTTCTACCTCTTACACTGAATATAGGATGATTATTTCACTGCTTCTGGAGAAGACAGATCAATGAATTCCTCTACAAATCAATTGACCAGCCTTGTGACTCACTAAACTAAAACTCACTTCTCCTTGGCACTACTCTTTAAGACATGCTTCATATGCCCAAACTGATTGCTCTACCCATTCAATGAGAAAAAGGGAAGAGAGGCACCATGTTTGAAACTATCGCCTCTCAGTCATCCATATAGTTTGAAGGCATCAGTTTAGAACTCAGGTAAGATTATAAGACGAGACAGATTTTGCATGGACAAGTATCAAGGTGAAATTGAAAGACATGAGAACGGACAGTTGTTTTTTCTGGAGCATAATACAAAACAGGGAATATTAGGCTAAAGTCTTAAAGAACACCTGTATTAAGGGTGGGGGAGAAAAAAAAAGGAAGTCAATAAAGAAAATTGAGTAACTTAACTGCTCTGTGTTCCAATTTTCCTATCTGTAAAATGAGAGAGTTGTCCCCTCTAGCTCTCATTGTATGATCCCATAATAAATATCAAATAAGTCTAATGATCTAGGTGTGGTCATGTGGGAGGCTGTTATGGAATGGAGATTTGGGTCATGGTCAAGGAGAATGGGAAATTAAAAGGTCAAAAGTCAATCAGTTGTTAATAAGTATTTTGAAGTCCTTATGGGTGTTGATTGAGAAATGGACAAAAATTGGAGAATTGGAATCAAGTTCTCAAGTCACCAGAAAAGTGGAAATGAATACCAATGATCAGTAGAAAAAAGGAAATACTGAATTGGAAAGGGTAGAATAACATTTATTTCACTCTGAGGCAGCTAGGTGGGACAGTGTATAGAGGGCTAAACCAAGAGTCAGGAAGACCTAAGTTCAGATCAGACACTCTAGCTATGTGAACCTGGTCAAGTCACTTAACCTCTATTTGCCTCAGTTTTCTTATCTGTAAAATGTAGATAATAACAGCATCTGTATCCCATGAAATAACAATATATGAATGTTAACTATCATTGATATTGTCATAATCAGGCAAATCCTAATTGAGTTTCTTGATTTCTTTTCCAGTTTTATGCTCTTCCTTCTAATCACTGCCACAAGAGAATATCATCCAGTTTAGGTTTGAGCCTTTGGACTGAACCCAAATAAAACATTAGTATTCTACATGAAGAAAATCAAAAATTTTCAGTTGTCTTCAGCCATGTCTGACTCTTTGTGATCCCATTTGAAGTTTTCTTGTGAAGATTCTTCAATGATACCATTTTATTGTCCAGTTCATTTTGTAGATGAGGAAACTGAGGCAAACAGGGTTAAGTGACTTGCCCAGGATTATACAGTTACAGGTCAGTCAAGTCTATCCACTACACCACCCACTTGCCCAAAAATAATTACTTCCAAAAGCAATTCAGGAAGCAATGTATTCATTTTAATCATCTGCAAATAGCAATATAAAAGATAAAGCCAAAGAAAACAAAGTTAGAAGAATATGTTCGGTTTCTTGACTTAGAACAAATTTACTTTGACCAGCCTTCTCACAGCATGTTCACAATGGAATCCAGATTAATAAGCTTTTCTAGTCATTGCTCTGTTAAGAGCCACAAATTAGGAAACTGATGAGGAATTTTGGTAGTCATCTGCCTTTGGTTTTGTGCAACCAAATTTGTGCTTTCTGGAACAGTTTCTTGACGCAAAGCCATTCCTTTGGAGCAAAACTCCCGTTCTGTGATTCTTTCTGGGTAGATCCTCTCTCTTCAAGCTTCTTTATGAGCTGAATCTATAAAATTTAGTCTCCCATCCACTTCTGAATAGGTCTTGGCTAAATTTCCCTCCAGGGCTTTGGCCTTCTTAGTCTGTCTCAGCTGATTTCAATTAAACCTCTCAAGCTTAATAATCTGTAGTGAAAAAACAAAAAGAATTGACTTTTTTTTCTTAAAAAGAAAACTTACTCTGGTATAGAACCAATATGCATCATAGAACTAGTTAACCATTTAAGAATTATAGCCATATACATTTCTGTGTAGAAGGGTAAAAAAAAACCCCACGGAATTTTAATAAGAGAAGATTCTTTGGCATCAGGGAATCTTAAAATTAGAAAGAATTGATGATATAGGACTACCTCCAACTCTTCCAAAATGTATCTGATTATCTAGTCTCCATTCAAGTATATACCATTTCCTTTTGGGACAGCCCTAATTCAGGGGTGGGGTGGGGAACCTGTAGCCTTGAGGCCATATGTGGCCCTCTAGGTCTTCAAGTATGGTTCACTAAATCCAAACTTTACAGAACAAATCCTTTTATTAAGGTGATTTGTTCTGTGACATTTTCATTCAAAGGGCCATATTTGAGGACCTAGAAGGCCACATGTGGCCTCGAAGCTACAGGGTCCTCACCCCAGGGCTTCTAATTGTTAGAAAGCTTTTCCCTCACTTGATCCAACTTTTTTTTTATTTGGGTTTTTTTGTTTGTTTGTTCGTTTTTCTTACCAAGAAGGTCCAGTCATTGTAACTATTTTTGTCCTAAGGAGAAAAACAAAATAATCCAATAATAGGGAAATGGATTTGGTATCATCAAGAGAGAGCTAGCTTCTTCATAATGTAAGTGGATGGAGAGAGGAAGTAAGAAAGAAAGTGACTGGAAATGAAGGTGCATTTGTGCACAATGCTGTAGGAGAGAAGAAAGGGGGGATGTGATGGTGTGAGGGTTCAGGTGAAAGCAAGAGGAACCATAGATTTCTATAAAGACAAAGTGAATTAATTATAGGAATGTAATTATAGGAATATAATAGAGAATATAATTATAGAAAACAATGAGGAACAAAATATCAGCCTATGTAATAAGAAGGGTATCCATTAAAGCTATATTTGTTTTCATTCTCCATAATCTTGGCATGACACACTCACTTCAGTCATTTCAGTTGTGTTCAACTCTTTGTGTCTCCATTTAGGGTTTTCTTGGCCAAGAGACAGGAGTGATTTGCCAATTCCTTCTCCAACTTATTTTAAAGATGAGGAAACTGAGGCTGTGCACAGGAAACAGGGTGCATAGAATACAGTTGTATCCCCCCCATCCCCTTCAAGTCATGCTTCCATGCATACAGCTTCTCTGGAATGTGAAACTTAGCATCAAGTAAATGAGATATCTGTGTCTAAAGAAGGGGATCCTCCATGGGCAGCAGGGGTTTTGGGGTGTGGGGGGAAGTCCATGGATAGATTTCAGGGGATATCTAACTATGTAGAAAAAAAATACTTATTTCCATATAATTCATTTCCTTTATAAACTTATGTATTTTATTTTACACATTCAAAAACATTTTTCTGACGAGTCCATGAACTTCAACAAACTGTCACAAAAGTCCATCACAAACAAATACAACACACACAGACACACACACACACACACACACACACACATGCACACACACGATTAAGAATCCATAGACTAGAGAATCATGAAATTAAAATCTCAAAGTTGAAAGGTACCTCAGATGCCTTTTAGTCCCAAGTGATACAGGAGCTCTAATAAATGTCCTCTGTATTATTTCACCCCTTACTACAAAGTAGTAAGCTATCCTTTTCTTAAGATCTCCCAAGATGGGGGATGTAGTTTGCTCCTAAGCCAGCCCATTCCATTTTCAAAGAACTCTAATTCCTAAAAGATTTTTTTCTCATATTGATCCAAAACATGTCTGTTCCTGTTAGAGTTGACTCTTTATAACAACAAAAACTGGAAATAAAATGGATGTCCATTAAGTGGGAAATGGCAGAACAAATTATGTTATATAGATATAACAACTCGTATTTCATATAAAAAGTTACAAATCAAAATAATGTAGAGAAACTCAGAAAGACTGGTATGAATAGATGTAGAAGGAAGTAAACAGATTCAGGAAAATAATTTTTGTAATTATTTGAAATTGAAAAACATATAGGGAAAGAACAGTGAAAAACTTCAAAATTCCAAACTAGTGACCTATCATGATCACAAAAACTTGAAAAAGAAGGATACCTACTACCTTTCCGCCTGGATTGTGCTAGTTTAAAGACTAGGCTTTCTTAATATATATATTAAAAAAGGAAAATGTAAGCCTACATATATATACTATTAAGCTTAATCTGATTAATTCTTCCTTAAATTTAGCTCATCAACAAAAAAATATATCAAGCATTGGTTACTTTTGAGATATAAACGTTCAAACTAAAAATTTAACAATTAACTTTCTCAACCTGTTTGGAGCTGGCTCCAACATACCCCCTGCTTTCAACAAAAGACCATGAACTAGAGAAACAGAATAAGGAAAACAATTTCAGATATGAAAATTGATTTTTTTGTATTTACTCATTTTGTTTGACCATGTTTATTTATGATACCAGAGGGTCAGTCAAAGAGCTTTTGAAGAGTCCTTGAACCAATCACGTTGACCATTACCCTTCATTGTTTTTCAGATGTCACCAGTTCTCAACTTAACCATAGTAAAGGCATTCTGACTGAGCAATGCTTTGACAGTAATGTGTAGTAGATAAAGTATTGGACTTGGACTGTTAAAACTTTGGTTCTGAGTTCCCAGTTTTCTACTTTCCAGTTTTTCAATCCTAGTGTAACTACATTCTTTGTCTCAAAATGGAGGA
The DNA here is from genome assembly GCA_028658325.1 of Potorous gilbertii. Taxonomy (NCBI): domain Eukaryota; kingdom Metazoa; phylum Chordata; class Mammalia; order Diprotodontia; family Potoroidae; genus Potorous; species Potorous gilbertii. The sequence goes on along the minus strand of CM053774.1, from coordinate 33,929,922 downwards.
ACTAGATTAGATGTTCTCTAGGGTCCTCCATTGCTCAAATAGGAATAAAAACAGAAATTACTTCCTGGAATTGTGAGGATGAGAAATAGCATTTCTAAAGTACTTTGTGAACCTTAAAGTGCTATTTCTAGCTATTATTTGGAGGTACTTAGGTGGCACAATAGATAAGCTCTGGGCTTAGAGTCAGGAAGACCTGACTCTATTGCCCTAAACAAATCACCTTATTCCATCTACTTCAATGTCCATAACTGTAAAGGGGAAATGACTCTTAATGTCCCACATTGTTGTGAAAACCAGATAAGATAATTCTAAAGTTCTTAAAATAGTGCCTGGTACACAGTAGTTGCTTCATAAATGTCTCTTCCCTTTTTTCTTTTCATATATATAGCATTTAAACATCTCTACCATTTATGTAAGAGTCTACATTTTACAAAAAATATTTTTCATACATCAGGTCATTTGAACCTGAAAATAACACTGAAGAATAAACATTTTTGGCCTAGACCTGTAAGAGAACTCCCCTCATCAATGAAAAATAGAGAACCTGAAATTTGGAGTTTTAGGGAGTTTTTTCTCTTTAACTTTTGAAGGATGGCAACAAAACTTTAAGTGACTTGTCTAGGTTCATACAGCCAGTATATATTCAAAAGTTAGATTTGAACTTGGATCTTCCTGACTCAAAAATTGGTGTTCTATCCACCCTTTAATACAACCTTATTAACACTTTTACAGAAAAGACAACCAAGGCAATAGAAGGATTATAGATTTTTGAACACATAGGAACCTTAGTGGTCACCTAGTCCAAATGTCTTTATTTTACAGATGTTAAAACTCAAAACTAGAAAGGTTGTGTCTTGCTGAAGGTTAACACAGATACTAAATGTTGAGCTATAATTTCACCCCACAACTTTCAGATTCAATTCAATCCTCTTGCCCACTCTCTCATACTGTCCCTATTAATGTTTCAAGTTTGAACCAGTACACGATGCCACCTTGGTATTTTACGAATAATTTGCCTGCCCTTCTTCCCCTCTTCCAGTCCCCATGATTTTGGGAAAGGATGTCATAAGCAATAGCTGTTGACATTTCAAACTTATAATAAGATGGCAGCTGGACTGAATGTTTTATTATATGTAAGTGCTCCATGAGAAATGGCATAAATCAAGCATGTCTATCAATGCCAAATATCAAATGCTAAGCAGTGGGAACCCAGGACAAGGATCTGGCTGTATATACTTAATATGAAAGAATTCTATTCCCACTGGACTTTTCTGTATAAAAAGAGTGATGCTCAGCCTGCCATCCCTGTCATGGGGATTCTTTGAGTTCTGAGTGTTCAGAAGAGAGTGCCTATATCTTGACACAATTCTTCCTCTTTGAGTGAGACAAGCTGATGTTTTCTCTTCTACTTCCCTATTTCCTACAACTTCATGCTTTCAAGGGCTATGTAAAGTGGTTATCACTGCCCCCCCAGTGATTAAATGTAAACATTGAATTGTTTATGTGGAATTTCATGAGTCCTAGGTAGGATCAGACAGCAGGAATTCTATAAAAGCAACTACTACATTCAAGACACTAGGACCAACAGTACAGACACCAAGATTAGACTAGGTGGTAAAGTGAAAAGAGTTGAAATTCTGCCTCAGACACATACTAGCTGTATGACATTGGGATAGTTATTGAAACTCTGCCTGACTTAGTTTTCACATCTGTAAAATGGTACTGTTAAAGACTCCTACTTCCCAGGATTGTTATGAGGATAAAATGAGATACTATCTATGGTTTATTATGAGGATAAAATGAGATAGTATCCATGGTTTGTTATGAGAATACAGTTATCATTAACACCATTACTACTTTCTTTTTTAAAAATAATTTATTTTCAACTTAAATACTGAAACTTAAATACAAAATAAGAAAAAAGAAAGTATGCCACATGCACATAAAATCATAAGATTCAAAATACCCAGAAATAAATTTCCATTTCAAAAAGAGCTATATAATAAATACTATACATTGTGTTCAGAGATGTCCATATTTTCTTTGTTACTTTATAAGTTTTTTTCTTTGTTATTTACTGTGCACTTTTTTTCCTTTGCTTTTTCACCTCTTTTTTCCTTACCCCTTCAAGAAGGCTACAATTATTTCCCTTTCCAATTACTTCCTTGAAGGGCTAGATAGATTTCTATAGCCCATTACCTGTATACCTTATTGTGTATACATTCAGACACATATTCAAATGGAAGCAAGTCTGCCTCCACAGCATTTCTGGCATCAATCCCTTATCTCAAACAACTACCACCATAACTCAGGATCTCATCACCTCTTGCTTGGGCCATGGTAATAAATTCCTAATAGATTTCCTTCTCAAATCTATCTTTGTCTCTAAATCATCCTAAAAATAGATGTCAAAGGGATATATATTCCTTAAGTACAGTTATGGCAATATCACTGCTCTGCTATCTCTTCTCTCTAAGTTCAAATACAAACTCCTCTATTTTAATTTTTAACAATGATAATGAAGATGATGCTGATGATGTTGATAAGATTTATGTAGGGCTTGAGGTTTACAAAATGTTTTATAAATGTCTCATTTTATCATCTCTATAACCTTGAGAGGTAGGTGTTACTATTGTCCCCATTTTACAGATAAACAATTGAGGCAGACAGAGGGCATGTTATTTTCTAAGGGTCACCATTAACATGTGTCTGCATGTAGCAGTAAGTATCCTGACACATATAGCATGACCTGCTAGCACAGGTCCTTAGATCTGCTTTTCTAAAAGAAAAGCAACTTTTTAGGGGTCAACAATCTTCTTAAAGAATTAAATTCCATACCAACAGAGAAAATAAAAGCAGGGAAGTAAAGACCAACAGAAAGGGCTTCTGTCTAACCATAAGCAATCTATACATTACAGATCAACAGACAGATCCAACTGTCTCACCATTTTATACATACATAGTTATGCGAGAGAGAGAAGCACCAAAATCTGAGTTTTTAAAAGGGGGCTCCTTAACAACTACTCAGAGTCTCATGTGACACACAAATCTTCTTCCAAAGAGTAGGCCCCCAAAGCAAAACCTCACCTTAGAGTACATACACACACACATGCACGCACGCATGCACGCACGCACACACACACACACATGCTTTTCAGAGCCAGAAGGCAAGACCCTCCTGACCCAGTACCTTACAAGTAATTAACAAAAGGTGTGGGGCTTTCTGTAAAACAAGTTCCCTCTAATCTGAAGCCCATTCATTGGCCTGGAAGATCTTTCATTAACATAAATATCATTAAAATTACACTGAGGCAAGATTTGAGTTCAGCTTTTTCTGTTTTTCCTGACTACAGGTCCAGCACTCTAGCCTTTGAAGTAGCCATTGTACCACTTAGCTATCTAATAAAGGCAATCACAACCTGATTTTAGCCTAATTTTCTAGATTTGTTGCACACTATTTGCCTCCATACATTTTACAACCCAGCAAAAGTAGACTGCTTCTTCTCTCTACATGACATCTCATCTCCAGTCTTGATATCATTGGAAAGGTTGTGTCCTATCCCAATGCTCACCCTCAGTCCCTGGAATATACTATATCATTGTCTTCATCTCTTAGAATCCATGATTCCCCCCAAAATTACCTTGTGTATACTTTTGTTTTGCATTCACTTGTCTGTGTCTATGTTGTTTTCCGCAATAGAATTTAAGTTCCCGGAGGGGAAGAGTCATTTCCTTGTGATCTCTGCATTCTCAGTGAATGGTCCAGAGCATTGTCATGGTCTTTTTCAAGAACAAAGGACAAACCACACACCTACACCTGCTGAGAGAGAGCCACAATAGGGCATAGCACATGGCATATCCTTGATAAAGGCTTATTGAATTGATTTGAATCAAGCTGAATGGAATGGAATTGAAAAATATTGAAGTCAGAGCAGTTATATGTTTTTAAGCAGACAAGGAAAATAATATAGGGCTGGACCGATTTAAAAATATTTTCAATTCTTTGTGTGAATCTAATGTCTACACTAGCAATGCAAGTTCATGGGGAAAGGGAGGGGGGAGTACACATCTGTAATCAGACTTTAAAATTCTTCCTTCTCTCACTTAATCCTCCCACAACCCATCCTCAAGAAAAGAAGTATATTAGCCCCTGAGAATAACTTGATGGTTTCTTTGTTTTGCATCTCACCTGTGTACTTAGGCAGGTAACAATAAACAGTATCATTACACTGCATTCCCATGTTTTTCAACTTAGGGTTTTATAAAGTTGCTCTGTGTGCAATTTCTTCTTAAAAAAAATAAAACTTTCACTCCTTTCCCTGTAATTTGCACAAATGAATGAGAATATGAGGAAAACAAAGGACAAACACAAGTGAGATGCTTGGAAAATGCACTCCAATAGAGGAACTTGTTTTTTAAAAAAATCATAGTTATCAGGCAGAAAAAAATAACACATTTGAATAAATATTTATGTATGTTTTCACAGTTTCCTGGCTTGTGCTCCTGCGTATACCTTGCAGGCAGTTAAGGAAACAACTATAAATCATAAACACGACATGAAATGAGCTTTATGAAAGTCTCCTATTACTCCATTACAGAAATCCAGCTTAGCAACCCTTTTCTTTCCTTCTTTAGTATGTTTCCATAAACAATTCAAAATAAAGTTGTAGTATTAACAAAATATATTTAATGTAAATGAAAGCAGCAGCACAAAATTATATACAGCTGGGGAGAAATTAATTCATCTTCCCCTCTAGCAAAGGAGAGGTACACTGGAATAGCTGCTTATTCCTAATAAAATATTCCCATCAAAGAGATTTAAAATTACTTCAGAAAAAAAATGGCACAATGTGTTTGAATGGGCTAAGAAATAGATGTGAAATTCAAGCATCCACAAAGCATTCTAATCTTTCTCTGCCAATGACTCACTGAATGACCTTGGGACAGTCATTCTACCCTCATTTGTTTAATGAGCAAAGTGACTAAGTATGCCTATATCAGGCTGGCTAACTAAAAAAGAAAAAAAGAAATTAGGTTTTAAATAATGAATTTTGTCCTAGGATCACAAATTTGCTGATAGATGGCACATTTCTCAGAGTCAACAATAAATAATCTCTAAGGGATATAGAGCTTTCATTTAAATCTTCCACTTTACTCCCCTTAGATTACTATCTCAATTTTATTTATCTTTACCTAAAGCCCTACAAAAGAATCTAATTTATTTCTTGCATCCCTGGGGGCTTTGGATGGAGTCACAACTTTACTATTTCTACTTTAGTGACACTGCAGGGAATAGCTTTTAACCATCCCAGGTTCCATAGAGGAAAGTCCTGCCTCTTCATAGTTCCCATGTAATTCTGTGCCACCCCATATTTCCATCACTCCAGCCTTCCACCTTCCACCCTCTATCAGTAGTGCAGAAAATCAAGTGATTTGCTGTGAACAAGTAACTAGGTTATGACCTTAGAAAGCCTCAGGATAGTATTAATAAGAATTGATATACAACTTCTTATAGGTAGTCATGATACAGGAGAGAGAATCACAGGCAATACAATTCTCTTGCTTCTTATTATTGAAATTTAATTCCAAATAAGTTCCAGTTATTAATGTCACACCGTACATTCTGGATGCAGTTCCATTTTCTTTATGAAGAAAACTAGCAGACATTTTCCCTAGTGAGTTGACAGCAAGGTGGGAACTAAAATTTATTGTTCTCAATTTTTGTCAGATGAGGCCACTGGAGAATCATTTCTGCTTCACTGTACTTTTCAGCTTGGGCACTAAATCCAAACCAGTATTTTAAGTATTAGTTAATGAATATTGCTTTTATTCATAAAAATGCTAAAGCATGATCAATTAGTCAAAACAAATAAGGCAACCCAGATAATTTGGCATCAAGGTAGTGAGCAGAATTTAAAGCAGATGGATACAAATTAGGGAGTGTTGAAAGAAACAATTTTGAAATATCAATTTAAGAGTAATTGACAAGTCTGTTCAACCTAGAGGTAATGGAATTTTTCTCCTTGGAGGGCTCCAAAAGAAAAAAATCAAAATAAAAAAACAGAAAAGCTGATTTAGAAAGAGTAAGTACCTTGAGACAAAAGGATGCACCTACTGACCTTCAAAGTTCCATTTCTTCTTACTCATTTTAAAATCCACAGGAACAAAATTGTGTTAGTCACCAAATATCTGCTTGTACATTGATGGACTTAGGTTTTCATCAAAAAAAAAATAGATGGAAAAGAAAAGTATGGAAGAATCAAAATGCTATTTGACCACTAAATAGTCTGTATCTAGACTAATTCTATATAATGGTGCTAAAATTTTGTTCATTAAACTCATTTCTTCAATAAACATTTATTGAGCAGCTACTATGTAAGGCATTATACTAGATATTGTGAAACAAACACTAGGACAAGATTACTACCCTTACGGAGCTTATAGTCCAGAAAGACATACACAGATAAACAAATAACATACAGAATTTAAAGAAAATTAAATTATTTTTAAGGTAATTACAGTAGTAACTTGGAGAGGTCATGTTTAGATCAATTTAGAGTCCACTGGTAACATGACATTTAAATTAGGCCTTGAAGGAAAAAATTAGGCAGAACTAGCAAGGAGGGATTTTCTAGGAAGAAAGTATAATATGAGCAAAGTCACAGAAGTGCAAAATAGAAAGTAGCTGAATTTGGTTGTACTAAAGAATGCCTTAAGAAGATATGCCAGAAGAAGATAAGGTTGGAAAGGTAGTTTGAGTCAAAACCATGAAGGGACTAAAGGGGCAGGCAAAAGAATTCCAGTGTTTTTCAGGAGGTTAATGAGGAGTCATTGAAAATTTATGAACAGCATGCAAGCACAGTCAACATAGAAAAGTAGTAAGAAGAATTATTACAAGTTCCCTCCTCCTCCCACACCCAACTCCATTAAACAGATCTAGAAAATGCACTGTACCAAACGTGATTAGGAAATCTAGGAAAAAAATCACAGTGAGTCATTTTTTTTCAACCTAGATAAACACAGGGAGAACTTTCGAAAAGTCTGCAGATGGAGGTGGGTGTGGGGGACAAAAACAAGAAATGGCCGGAAACCCAATAAGGCATGAAGCACTTTTACTACAACGAATAGCTATGTACCAGGGGAAGAAGAGGTCTCAGTTCTTACATTGGGAGGTCTGAATTTGAATAGGGTGATAGATTAGGTGCCAATTCATGGTTCAGCTGATCACTGCTCTATTTTGGATCATAGATACAAGGCTGGCTAAGGAGGAAACCAATAGCTGGTTGGGGAGGGGATTCAAGGTTAAGGAGTGGTCAGAGTTTATCAAGGAGCAAAATTGGAAGCAAGTAGTAATTTTGTGGCTTGCATCCCAGGTGTGGATCAGGGTCTTGGTTCTAGTTTCTAGCCCAGTCTGAAGTAGAGTAACTAGGGCAGAAATTCAAGATCAAAGGGGAGTTTGCATTTCTGTTACTGGAAACAAGTAGAGATTGAAGCAGCTATCTACTAGAATTCCAAATGGACCAAGCCCCTAGTCATGTGGCTCAGATACAAATCTAGGTCAGGAAATGGCACAACTTAGAGCAAGGGGCTAGTGGTAATATTTTGCTATGGATAAAAGCACTTTGGGAAAGTTGAAAGCTTACGAGTCCCCACCATTACCTATTTGTGAAATCTTGGAATAAGAATATAAGAATACAAAACTTAGTATCCCAAAAAAGTAGCCACAAACTAGCTCAGACATCTCTTATTAATGTGTGCAAAGACTAGCCCTAATAAGAAGTCTAAATTCAGGGAATCAGCTAGAAGAATTAGCAAACAAAAAAAAGAATCCCATCATAAAGTACAATCATGGTATCAGAGGCACTGAAAACATAAACTCAGAAGAAGAAAATGATTACAAAACATCTACAAGCAAAGCTTCAAAGACAAATGCAACTTAGGTACAAGGTCAACTAGAATTCCTAGAAGAGATGAAATAAGAGTTAAAAGAAACTGATAAAAAAAAACTTTATAAAAGGGGAATTAAAGGAAAAACTGGAAAAGAATGAGAGTTATAGAAGCCTTAGAAAAGAAATTAAGCAATTTGACAAGAGGTACAAAACTTTGTCGAAGGCAAAAATTCCCTTTAAGTTAAAAGGGACCAAGTAGAGGTTAATGATTGTATGAGACAAAAGGAAATGGTTTTAAAAGGAACACGATTGGGAGGAGCCAAGATGGCGGAGTAGAAAGACTCACATATGCTAGCTCCAAACCCACAGCCCATAATTACCTGTAAAAAGAACTCCCAACAAATTCTGGAACAGTGGAAGCCATGCAGCAATGGAGTGAAAGAGATTTCCGTTCCAGAGAGCCCTGAAAAACCGATCCCAAAGGTGTGTCATACACCAGGCAGGAGTGGACCCCAGCCCTTCCCTGGCCACATGGCACCAAGAGGAGCTAGCAGATCCGAGCAGGTTTCAGGGATGGAATTTTCAGTGGCTGCTAAGTTCCCTTCAACTACAGACACACAGGTTAGTGAGAGAGAATTCTGGATGGGCTGAGAGGGGAGCGGGGTGTCTCCATAACTCAGGACCCCTTGGGAGGCAGTGGCAGAGGTGGCCCAGCCCCTACCTGAGCACCAGAACATAAGCTCACATTGAATAGCAGCCAGGCCTGCCACTGAAAGCCCTGAATCTGGGGAGCAGCATATGAATCTCAGACCCCAAGCACTAGCTGGGCAGATCTAGGCAGAGGTGGAGAGGAATCTCAGAAGTCAAGTAATTGGTTGTGAAAATGCCCAGAATAGGGAAAAAAATAAGACCATGGAAGGTTACTTTCTTGGTGAACAGATATATTCTCCCTTCTTTTCTGATAAGGAAGAACAATGCTTGCCATCAGGGAAAGAAATAGGAGTCAAGGCCTCTGTATCCCAAACATCTGAAATAGATATCCAATGGGCTCAGGCCATGGAAGAGCTCACAAAGGATTTTGAAAATCAAGTTAGGCAGGTGGAGGAAAAACTGGGAAGAGAAATGAGAGAGATGAAAGAAAAGCATGAAAAAAGGTGTCAATACCTTGATAAAGGAGACCCAAAAAATGCTGAAGAAAATAACACCTTGAAAAATAGGCTAACTCAATTGGCAAAAGAGGTTCAAAAAGCCAATAAAGAGAAGAATGCTTTCAAAAGCAGAATCAGCCAAATGGAAAAAGAGTTTCAAAAGCTCACTGAAGAAAATAGTTCTTTCAAAATTAGAATGGAACAGATGGAGGCTAATGACTTGCTGAGAAACCAAGAAATCACAAAACAAAACCAAAAGAATGACAAAATGGAAGAGAATGTGAAATATCTCATTGGAAAAACAACTGACCTGGAAAATAGATCCAGGAGAAACAATTTAAAAATT
>CM053774.1:33857124-33920039 GCA_028658325.1 Potorous gilbertii | reverse complement strand
GAGAGAATAGAAGCAATGAGGGGCAGGATAGGATGGAGGGAAATATAGTCAGTCTTACACAACACGACTATTTTGGAAGTCATTTGCAAAATTACACAGATATGGCCTATATTGAATTGTCTCCCTTCTCAAAGGAAATGGGTGGGGAGGGAGGGATGGGGAAAAGTTGGAACTCAAAGTTTTAGGAACAACTGTCGAGTATTGTTCTTGCTACTAGGAAATAAGAAATACAGGTAATGGGGAATAGGAAGTTATGTGGCCCTACAGGACAAAAGAGAAGATGGGGACAAGGGAAGGGAGGGATGATAGAAGAGAGGGCAGATTGGTGATAGGGGAAATCAGAATGCTCAGTGTATTGGGGTGGGGGGGACAAATAGGGAGAAAATTTGGGACCCAAAATTTTGTGAAAATGAATGTAAAATGTTAAATAAATATATTTATATTAAAAAAATAGGAATAAAAAAATTCAGAGTAAATTTTTTAAAAAAGAAACACAATTAAGAAATAGAAGAAAATGAAAAAACATCCTATAGTAAAAACCACTGATTTAGAAAAAATGATTGGAGAGATAACTTAAGAGTTACTGAACTATCTTAAAGTTATGACCAAAAAAGGACTCCAGACATCATATTTTAAGAAAGTATAAAAGAAACCTGCCCATTTGATTCAGAAAGCAAAATAGAAATCACCAATTGTTTCCTGTCTGAAAGATACTCCAAGATGAAAAATTCCTAGAAATATAATAGCCAAAATCCAGAGATTGAAGGTGAAAGAAAAAAAATATTTCAAGTAGTCAGTAAGAACACATGCACATGCACACACATATCCGCGTCTGGGTTCTTGGCCATGAGCGCACACACACACACAACATTGGGTGCAGAAATACATTTTGCCCAACAGTGCAACAGGAAAGAAAGGGGAGAAGGCAGAAGGGCTGATAATTAGGAAGATAGATGAATGTATCAGTTCTAAGAAAAATAAATTATTATTCAGGACGTATGAAAATAATTATAGTACCTCTTTTTATGTTGGTAAAGAACCAGAAATTAAGAGAGTGTTCAATCTAATCCAATTCAATAAACATTCATTAAGTGCCTACTACATGCCAGACATTGTGCTTAGCAATGAGGGACACAATTAATAAAAAGAAAGATAATCCTTACCTTCATGGAGTTTACAATCTAATGGAAGGAGACAGCATATAACAAGATGCAGGAAAGCATATTGGTCTGTGAGAACACCAGGTTCTGCATGGCTCAGTCTCTTGTTCCATGAAGGGGAAACCAAGTAGAGCATCAGATACAAAATTCAGTGATCTGCAAGACCAGTTTCTACTATCTATGAAGGAAGATATTGAGGAAAGTTTGATACTCTATCTTCCAGCCCTGCAGTGAGAGAGGAAAGGAGATTGAGGGAGGTGGTATCAATCAAGGTTTAAACTGACAGTTAGGGGATGATATTACAAGTGATGAGCTACTCCTTGGACATTTAGTCTTGGAACCAGTTAGGGCAGCGGAGATACTTACCATCAATTAGGAAATGGCTGACAAAAGTAAGGTATATAAATATAATGTGATACTACTGTGCTGTAAAAAGATCACTTCAGACAAAATAAGGAAGACGTATGAACTAGTGCAGAAAGAGAACAATTTACTCAATGACAATTTTGTAATGGCAAACAACGTGGGAAGAATTAAGAATTCTGATCAGCATAACTAACCATGATCTGAGAGAACCTATGATGACACACAGCATCTACCTCCTGATAAAAGACACAGTTGTTTTTTGGGGGTTTTTTTTGGACGTAGATAATACAGTTTTGCTTAACTGTACATGTTTGTACCAGGTTTTGTTTTTCTTTATTTCTCTGTTGAGAGAGGGGGAGATGGAGGGAGATAGCATAAGAGACAGAGTTTTGCTGTTGGAAAATAATGAAATTTAATTTAAAAAAGGAAAGTTTATGATTACAAAGTTGACAAGATCATCACAGTACTTTAGGGAGATTAATCTGGCAGCATCATTTAGAATTAATTTGAATCGAAAGAGAAAAACAAACAAGGGAGACCAGCCAGGATGTTCATGTAGTAATATGGTCAAGAGGAAATAATGTTCTAAAATCAATGTTCTCCAATGTGATCAAGAGGGATCCCTAGAGGTTATGACTTCACCCCAAGTGGTGTGTGATCAATCAATTAGAGGGCAGAAGGATTTGTTTTCTCTTCTGTGTAATATACAATTATGATGTTTATATTCAATGTAACCACAACTATTTTCACCCCACAGGCTCTATCAACTCTTCCCCTTTTAAGAGATAAATATTAGTTCCTAAGAACCATTATCCCCCAGTCACTACCCAAGTACCCCCATTAACAGTGGCTCAGGAATGATTGGGAAAATTTCCACTCCTCCTCAGCGCACCTATGCATAACTCTCAGATGTCTTTATTGTGATACCATATAACTGGAGCAGATGCCTTTTGAAGATCAAGCTCTCCAATCAGAGATATCCTTTGAATTATAGCATGACCTTCCTGTCCCTTTTCATATCATTTTGAGTGAAATAGAATGATTCTTACTGAGTGAGCAGGAATGGTAGGTTGTTACTACATCACAGCTCTAATTATACAATCTTTCCCCCAATAGACCCTTCTTCCAAAGTTCTTTATTATTTCTCTATAAACTTCTCTTCCAAAATTGTCTATTGTTGTATTTTGTAGAAAGAGCAAGTAGAAAGTACAACAATGCTTCCTATCACCCAAATTCATAACCTAAGTCTCATCTTCCATTTCTCTCTCACCCTTATCCCACATATTCAATCAATTGCCAAAGCTACTCATGTCAAAAAAACCCTCTCTCTCTCTCTCTCTGAATATATTTGTGTGTATATATATATATATATATGCATATATATATATGCATATATATTTGTATGTCAGGTTCTCATTTACTTCATTACCTCTCATGTGGACTATAGCTATTTTCAATCCATGCTACACAATTCAATACAGCAAGCATATATTAAGCACCTACTATATATCAGTTAGTGTGCTATAGGTATAAAGAAAAACAAAAAAAACTTACCTTTTTTTCCCTGAAGTTCTGCTTGCTTTTTTTTTTGAGAAACTTGAATTCTGCTGGGAAATACAATTATATAAACGTAATAGGTTATTACTCAATGTGGTTCTAGTCTTCAAAGCAGGCAGAACACTCCCTTCTGGTTTCAATTCTACATATGTAGACTGTAAATTTACAACTACTCTTGAACGTTTTGGGGACCATACTATATTATAATGAAAAGTTTTGTTTTGTTTTCAATTTTATTCACAGGTAAAAACATTAACAATGGAACCAAACCCAAGCTCCATAGCAAAAGATCAATAAATCCCTCCCTCTGCCCATTTTGGGCTTTTTCCTGTGAGCCTCCAGGTGGGGGAAGGACAAAGATTTGGTTTATCTTATATCCCTTCTGACCACTACACTTCTCCGAGCAAATATTATCTTATTCTGCTGAATTTTTTCTTTCTTGATAGTTGGTGAATAAGTATTTGGAGATTGATTGGATCACTTATAAACTTTGCAATACTAAAAATGCTATTAGAAGTCCCCTCAGCTTCTGGAATTGATAATAGAGGCCACAAAATTTGGTAGGAGCTGAATCTAACAAGAACCCAGTACTGAAGAGTAACTTGTTTAAATCAAATCATCAATGTATTGATCCTTTTGAAACCCATTCTTCCCAAGGACCTTGTATGCATGGAGGAGAGAAAGTATACCCTTGTAGTAGAGAAGATGTTCTGTACCAACCACTATCAGCTTAAGCACAACTTTTCAGGGGACAGTAAACTTCAAGTTTGAGGGTGCAATTGTTTTGTACTACTGAACTTGCTATACCTTTTCCGTATATATCCTTTCTGGTCTTCTTCAGCCACAAAGGACTAACACACATACATCCTTTTATAAAAACTGATGTTTGTCAACTTATTAAGCAATTTTGGAGGTGTGTATTGCATGAGTACTCATGAACAAATGCACTGGAAGTCACTGTTCTGATCTAATCCTGAAAGGAAAAGTGCTAAACTTTCTCTGGAGTCCCAATCTTCCTGTTGAAGTAGAAGGTAGGAGGGAAGGAAGGAAGGAAAGAAGGAAGAAAAAAAGAGATGTGTGTATATAAATATATGTGTATATATACATATGAGAATAGATACAAAATGTATGAAATAGTTAAATATAAGAGAGTTTGGGTTACAGGGTTCTAGCTGTTTTTTAGTGGGGTCAGGAACTGTTTCATTTAGAAGGAACATTAGAGCTGTGCCTTAAAGCATCAGAAAGACTATTTGAAGTAAGAGTGAGAAGGGAGTACATGTCAGCCATATGAGAGACAGTTCAAAGGCCTAGAGACAGGAGATAGAATGTCATGTGTGCTAAAGAGAAACAAGGTCAGTTTGGTTGGATGTCGGGGTGCTGGAGAGGAAGTAATACATAGAGAGAATGGAAAGATAGGTGGTATCCTACCCATGAAGGCCTTTAAAAGCCAATCAGAGAAGTTAAAATAGGTATTCTAGAGACAATAGGGAGGAAGTTGAGTTTACAATGAGGAAAGTAACATGGTTTAATCTACCCTAAAGGAAAATCATTTTGATATGAAGGATCGATTAGAGAGGGGAAAGACTTGAATGACTTTGGGGCCCATACTATATTATAATGAATAGCTTTTTTTCTAAATTTTCTTCAGAAGTTCAGTTTACAATGAGGAAAGTAATATGATTTAATCTACCCTAAAGAAAAATCATTTTGATATGAAGAATCGATTAGAGAGGGAAAAGACTTGAATGACTTTGGGGCCCATACTATATTATAATGAATAGCTTTTTTTCTAAATTTTCTTCAGAAGTAAAGACATTAACAAGGAAAACAGACCCAAGCTCCATAGGAAAAGAGGAAGATCAATTAGAAGGTCATAGCAACCATCCTGTCAAGAGGGGATGAAACTTAGACTAAGTTGGTAGCGTCTTGAATTGAAAGAAGGGGACAGATGCAAGAAATATTTTATACAGAGGAAGAAACAAAGAGATCTGACAATTTATTGGGTATGTCAGGTGAGGGACACTAAAGAGTCAAGGGTTGTGATCCTGAGTGACTTTAGGGATGGTGGTGTTCTCAGCAGAGTAGGGAAATTTGGAAGAGGGGTGGGTGTATGATGATGCCTTCTGCTTTGGAGTTGACTTTAACATAACTATGAATCATCTAGTTTTAAATTGTGGATGCAAGCTTACACCTAATAAATTTATTTGTATACATAGTTTTGGGAATTCTCTGCATGATGGTGATTATTAAACTCATAGGAGCTGATTAGGTCACCCAGGGTCAGAGTATAGAGAACTAGTAACAACAATAGCTAGAATATATGGGTTTTTTTACAAAATAGATATACAAAAATATTTTTACATATATATATATATATATATATATAAAACAAACTATTATCTCCATTTTAAAAATGAAGCAAGTAAGGCAGACAGAGATTAAGTGGATATGCCCAGGGTCACACAGCTAGTAAGTGTCTGAGGCTGGATTTGAACTCATATCATTGCAATGCCAATCCTAGCATTCTTCCACTATGCACCAAGAAGAGAAAAGAACCCAAGAATAATTGGTTTTTGACTCACTGACTGGGTCAGAAAGGAGCAATGAGGAACTTCCAAAGTTAGAGGGTATGCTATAGATAATAAACCAGCAAATGAGACTGAGAAGGAACAGTCAGACAGATAGGAAAAGACCCAGGAGACAGAGTGTCATAGAAATCCAGAGAGGAAAGAGCATTCAGGAGGAAAGTTTGGTCAACAGTGTCGAATGAAGAAAATAGGTCAAGAAGAATGAGGACTGAGAAAAGAATGTCAAATTTCACAATTAAGTCAGTAGTTTTAGTTATGAACAAGTTTAAAGCCAGGTTGCAGAGGCAAAGATCAGATAAGCAAAAATTAGATGTAAAAAAACAAATAAAAAAAAGATAGATAGATTTTTGCTTTGTTTTTTCCCCTTAGAAATTTGTCTAAGAAAGAGAGGAGAGGTTTAGGATGATAGTTTGAGGAATAAAATAATAAAAAAAAATTTGAGTGTCATAAAGTTTGTATTTGCTTGATGATGATATGATGATGGTTTTGTCATTTTGTTTATTTCCCACCTCACCACACTGCAACAATTCCTGAAGACCTTCTACTAAGACATAGGGAGGTTGCCATCTGCAATGGACTAACTAAGCTGGTCACTTTTTTTTAAGTGTCAAGGAATAATACTTTGAAGAACTGATTGCAATGCAATAATGGCAATCTGCTATAACCCAGGGTAAACCCAGGACTCTGAATACATGGAAGGAATTCACAGTGAAAAGGGATTAAGAATGAGTTCAAGAGTTAATGTAAAAGTTCATGAGTTTTGGTTTTTAAGTCTTTAAGACTGCCCTCTGTGTCTCTGAATAGAGATTTCTCTGCTCTGTGGAGTTGAAATTATGTCAGAAGAGTCATTAGGCATCCATGTTCTCTGAAACTGATATCTATTTTGGTAAAGTTTTAAAAATTGGTTAATGTGTATATATATATATACATATACATACATATATGTTTACCTATGTATATATTATGTGTATATATGTATACACATGTATGTGTATGTGCACTCAGTTAAACATGAAAAAAGGAGGACTTAATATATGGGAGAGTGTTAACCCTCATGTTAACCCCATGATAATATATGTGAAATATGTGGAGCAGTGGTAAATATCAGTATGTGGGGCTGTCTGAAAGTCTGACTCTAACATTTCCCATCTGAGAATGTTTAGACAAAGAGTGGGTCAGAATCACAATTATAAATCAGGGGAGACATGATTAGAAAGCAGGTGTTCTGAAAGAGATCTGAGGATTTTAGTGACCTACAGGCTCACTATGAGTTATTAGTGTGTGCTGATCAAAAAAAATAAATTATGATCTTCCAGGGATAGAGAGGTAATTGTCACTTGGTACACTGCCCTCATCAGATCTCAGTTGAATTTTTCTTGTGTTCAGTTCCGGGGATCACAGTTTAAGAAACACATTGTTAAGCTAGAGAGCAAATGAGATAGCAAAAGTCTGGAGTCTACATAATATGGGCATCAGTTGAAAGAATTAGGCATGTTTATCTCAGAGAAGACAAAAACCATAAACTCTCTTCAATAATTTGAAGTACTTTCACTTGCAGGAAGTATTGGACTTATTCTCTTTGGTCCAAAAGAGAGAATTAGAAGCAACGAGTAGAAGTTGTAGTATTAAAATTTGTCTTGATATAGGGAAAACATCCTAGCTTTTACACATGTCCGGAAGTGGAATGCATTGCCTTGAGTAAAGAGGGTTCCATCTCTGTTGAGGTCTTCAGAGAAAGGATAACTGAACACTTGTTGGGTATGTGATAATAGATATTCCTTTCCTATATAGATCAGTTGGACTAGATGGACCCTGAGGTCCTTCCCAATTCAAATTCTGTGATTTCATAAATATCAGAGGAGTGTGGCAACAACTCCATGTACCAGGTAAGCAGGTGGCCATCATCAAAGACGTCTATCATCAGCCAATAATGTAGTTGTGTGATATTTATAAAAATTACAAAGTGCCAGACTGCCTGGGCATCCCAGCAGGTGAGCAGAGCATGTCATTAAGAAAAGCTGGCATCAGTTAATAGGCAGTAGTCCAAACAAACAGTTGGTTATTGAAATAGGGGATCTGGAGACACGTATGGGGTATGGTTGTAGGAACTGAAGTTTGAGGGTACAAATCTATTCCTTGGAAGGACTCGTGAGAGAGCATGTCAAAACAACAGTCCCAGAGAAGCTAGGCACCAAACAAAGAAGCAAGGCAGGAACTCCACTACAATGAAACAATTCTGAAATCCAGTTATTGGAGCTTGTGTACAAGGCAAGAGGCCAACACCAGAGTTTTCATCCCAGAGGGGCCAAAGTCAAACTGAATGAATGCTGTGCCCTCTGAACTAGGGGTTCAAGGATTTTTTTTTTCTTGAACTAGATCAAATACCTAGATTGGGGCTTAAATATACAGGTGCTCCAGGTATAAAAACTTGAGGGATGAATAGTCAAATAGGGCAGTTATTATAAACAAGAAGAAATGCTAATGTATTTATATAGATAATTATGGGCCTCCAATGCTCTTTGCCAGCTTATGTTTTTATAACTCTTTGGGGTTTATAGTGTCTTGCTCAAGGCAATGCTGTGAGTAGAATAGTCTGCCTTGAGAGGTGGTAGATTCCCTCTCCTTGGAGGTCTTCAAGCAGAGGCTGCATAATCACTTAATAGAGCTGGACAGCTACTTCTATCACTCTTACTTTGAAGAGATTGATGTTCAAAAGGACTAGGTGATTTTACCATAGCTGCACACTTTCTAAGAATGAGAACTGAGTGTCCAATGTTCTTTCCAGCATGCTAGACCTCCCTGTTTGTTTCTTCTGTGTTCTTGTTATGCTATTACCTCATTCTTTAAAGAAAGAGTATTGTGTAAAAATGTGGAAATCCAGACTCTAGCAGAATTGAGAGACAGAATCATTGTCCACTGCCTATTTGTTACTCTTAGGTTTTAGATTCCAGAGGCTCAGAGGGAAAGCTCTGACCTCTCTAACTGAAGTCTTTTCTTTTCTGAGCCTATGTAGCCATGGACAGTAGTTGGGGGTTGGCACTATTTGTTGAGACCCTGGACCGCATCTGAGGAAATGGATGAAAAAGGAGGTGAATGATGAAAGATTTGAGATGACTGCCAAAGCATGCTTCAAATGGTCACCAATGAGGTACAGGAATTCTGACTTCCCTTTGTAATCATTAGGAATCCTGGAAGAACAATAGGAAGGAACTACGTGATTTTGGGGTCACTTTTGCTTCCGGGTTGTTCATTTCAAAATATGAAATGCAAAGTATAACGGAAGGCTAGATTCTTAGAACTATCTATCTTTGGGAAATGACAGGATCATAAAGAGGAATTTTGGCATCTAGAGAAAATTAATTTGAAGAGTAGAGAGAGTGAGATGTAGAGAGTTGTCCTCCCTAGATTTGTGCAGTGTAATCTAGCTAGGCAAGCCCTCCAGGAGGAGAGGAATAGGGTTGAGTGTAACAGAAGCAAAAGCAGAAACATGTAGAGGAATACCCATTGTAGTCAATAAAATTAACTCCCAGAAGGAGCATGGAATGGGCCAGTCATCATTTTGCCCTGATCAAATGTAGTTCCACCATGACAACACATAGGAGGAAGTCATGAGGATAAGGCAGAGTGGTCGAACAGAAGGCTCAGAAGGAAGCCTGTGGAAGGGTAGAAACCTTATGCCTTTGGGTTGCACAGGTCAATCAGAGAACCTGAAAGCACTGGAATGTTGTAACAATATTTTCTCCCTCTACCCTAGCACAAAGCTCTAGTTGTCTTAACTCCTAGGGAATTCACCACCAGGATTATTGCCAAAGTGACAAGATCAAAAATAAAGAGCTCCATTTATCAGTGGGAGAGGGGATTAAAAAGCAGACCTTAAGAAAGTTTAGGGAAGCCCTTTCTATCATACGAGGTAAGTGTTACTGGAGTAGACCAAGCTAAGGCAAGTGAATCCACTGTAAACCCCAGGTTGCCTTATAAATAAATAAATATCAGCATAGGTATTTGCAAAAGTGGGAGAAAATGATTACTCACACAAGCACCTGTCATGAAGTAGATGAATGCATCTACCAGGTCCCCTTTTCTACCAAAATGTCACTGTGAATATTAGTGCGTTGGATTATTTATTTATTTGTTCCCTACATCACCTCTTTCCAAAACTCAGCATTAAGAATTCACTTGGCAACTATTTATCCTCTTTTCTAGCTCCTGTTGACTGGCATTTGACTACCTCCACATCTCAGCAATGAATGTGCATTCTTAACACTGCAAGAAACTGCAGGAGTTTCCTGGGCTATTTTTTCCCCTTCTCATTTTCTACTGTTGATGTCCCTGTTGTTTTTCTGTCCCCAGCCCACCCACTCAGAATCCTCCTGTGCCTGCCTCTGCACTCTATCTCCATCTTCAGGTGCCTATAATTACAAATCTTGAGGTGTCAGGCTACCTTTGTCCTCCTTCCACCAACTGCTTTCTATTTATCTTAATGAGATTGCTTACTTTTGCTCAACGTTTTATGCTTTGAAGCTCATATCATCGTTAGATTAGGACAGATGGAGCAGGATTGTTGTTTCCAAGTCAAGAAGCCAGTAGAATCCTCCAGGACTTCCCCCACCCCCACCTCCTTCTGTAATTTTCCTGTCTGGTCCCTCTACATTAGATATGGGAGCTTACACAGGAAAAGATGACCCTGCAGTCATTCAGCAGGCACCCTGACTTAGGAGCTCTGTGCCCATCTTAGTCAGCCAGGTTCCCAGTGTGTTTTCTGCTTTTCTCTTTTTGGCTGACAAGTAGTCCTTTACATAATTTCACACTGCTGTGCTCCTGGAAAGCAGTCATGTCACCAAAGGCTCAGAGTTGGATTGCCATTTTGAAATGAACTGTAGGGAGAATTTAGGGTTTAGCCTAGTAGAATATAAGGTCCTTGAAGGCAGGGGCTATTCTTGTTTTACTTTGTGCATTTAGCACTTTGTACATCCTTATTGATGGATTAATAATAAGTGATTTTTGTTGTCGCTGATTTGTCTGTCTTTTGTTTTTGAGGCAATCTTACCCAGGCAGGAAGTGCAACCGCCAGTGAGTGACTGATTGGTTCAGATGCTTTGATTTGCTTTATCTCCAACCTGGGCTGCTTTGCTACTCCTTAGGCAGCACTGGTGGCCTACTGCTGTCAGGATTCACCACATTGGTACCCGTCAATGCTGCCAGATTGGCTTTATCATTACAACTGCTTAGAATTCCCAAGCTCAAAGGATCCATCCGCCTCAGCCTCCCCCAGTAGGAGAGACTACAAGTCTGCACTTGGCCAAAGGACAAATTCTTTATTTGGATCAAGCAGCTAACCTGTAAGTGCCAAAGTCTCAAAAGACAGAGATAAACATCATTCTGAACATGGTGATGAGAGTTTTATGCTTGTGATGCTGAAGTGGCTCCTCAGACTCACCAACATAGATTTTGGATATACTAAGCGTGAGAATGAAGTGAAAAAACAGAAGGGGAGGGGACATTGGTAGGAAGAGCTCACTCACCAATAATAAGAGAAGACACAAGATATGAGCTGAGTCCAAATTTGAATTAGGGAGTTTTTAAATTCAGGTTCAATCAGCCTAATTACCTACTTATTAATAATTAATACCGCACAATACTGCCTATGACCTTGGCTGAGTCACTGAGTTTCTTTGATCATCAGTACCTATAAAATGAGGGTGAGTGATTTTGAAATATCAGGGAACTAGTTTACAACACTAGTATTGAGAAATAAGATGACCACTGACTTTGTAAACTAATCATGTTATACCAGACACTTTTCTTCTTATATCAGACTACCAGGTGACCCAATGGATAAAGCACCTGACCTGGAGTCAGGAAGACTTGAGCTCAAATCTGGTCTCAGACACTCCCTAGCTGTGTGATCTTGAGCAAGTCATTTAACCCTTACCTGCCTCAGTTTCCTTAATTGTAAAACGGGAATAATAGCATCTGCTTCCCAGAATCAGATGAAGAATTTGTAAAATGCTTACTTAGAACAATGCCTGGCATGTAGTTGTGATTTGTCCTTTGTTTTTGAAGAAGACGATGAACGAGATGATGATGCCATGAGTTGGCAATTTACAATGACTACTATGACTACAATTACCATTTACATCACTCTGAGTCATCAGAGCTCAAAAGTTGTGCTTGGGCAAGACATACTGTTGATCATCAATGAGAACCAGAGGGAATTGGGTTTAAGGCTTGGTCTTTAACAAAGAACTGTAGCCAGTAAACCAAGATATCAAGGTAGGCTTCAGCCATCAATGCCATTGAATTGGATTCTAGTCAAGGAGGGCTAGGCAAAGTCACTAGTCTCATTTTCTCCTTCAGAGCCATGTGGGTCCAATGACCTGATTGGCCAACTAAACTTGGCCAACTAAACTGCCAAGTATTCAAACTGCTTCAGAGAGCAAAACTTCAATGGCTGGTCACATTGTTCAAATACAAAATATTGCCAAAAATGACTATTTTATAGAGAACTCACACAGGGTAGGTGTTTACAGGGTGGTCAGAAAAAGTGATACAATGACAATCACTCTCAAGGTCTCTCTTAAGAACTTTGAGATTGTTTGTGTGACATGGGAGGCACAGGCACAGGACTGCTCAGCATGGTGTGCCCACATTAGAGAAGGTGCTGTGCTCTGTGAGCAAAGGAGAATAGAGACTGCACAAATTTGGAGTATCTATCCCAAATGTTTACACGGACTATTTGTGCTTGACCTGTGGTAGAGCATTCTGAGCTCTTCTTAGTCTCATCAGTCACAGTTAGACACACGGTAACTTGACTCTGGCATAGAGATGTAATTTTGTTCCTCTTCAAGAATGAAAGACAAAACCAAAACAATAGAACAGGACAAGTGGAAATGTCCCAGGATACCGTAGAACTTGATCTTTTCAAGCTAAGGTCTCTGCAAGTTTTCACTTTGAGGCAAAACCCATCAGTGATTAGGGATGTTTAAGTGAATCAAGGGATGGCCCCTTTAAAAAAAAAAAGACCTGGGAGAGGAAGACCCTCAGGATTTCTTGCCAAAAGAGAAACAATTACTATTTACATTCACTCTGAGTTATCAGAGCTCAAAAGTTGTGCTTGGGCAAGATATACTGTGGATCATCAATGAGAACCAGAGAGAACTGGGTTTAAGGCTTGGTCTTTAACAAAGAAATGTAGCCAGTAAACCCCAAGATACCACATCAAAATCAACATGCTTTTGCACAGAGCACCCTAAGGTAAGGGAATGATACCCTATGTGGAGAAAGGAGAAGAGAGGAGATGCCCTACTGGAACTGGCCAAAACAACCACAACAACAACAAACCTTTGCCAACAGGGCCAAGTCACGAACTTCACTTTCTCCTCCAGAGCCATTTGGGTCCAGTGACCAGACATAGATCAGGACTACTATAATAAGAGCTTAATAAATGCTTCTTCCCTTCCATTCCCTTCCCTTTGTAGCTCTCTTCAGAAAAAGTCATTTTGCTTTGTGATGTACGAGATCCTTATGGTAACAGTGTTCTCTCTGTGCATAGGTCAATTGATGCACAAAGTGAAAAACAAGACAAGAAATCTCTCACCATGATGTCTGCCTAAGAACATAGCAAGTGTATCTCAACAGTCTACAGCTATTGCTTTGCTGTTTCTTTCAACTGTATGTAGCTACCTCAATTTTATAAGATGGTCACCTAAGCATGAGTTGATGCTGGGGCAGCTAGGTGGCACAGTGGAGAGAATGCTAGGCCTCAAGACAGGAAGACTCAACTTCTTATGTTCAAATCTGGCCTCAGACACTTACCAGCTGTGTGATCCTGGGCAAGTCACTTATCTCTGTTTGCCTCAGTTTTCACAGTTATAAAATGAGCTGGAGAAGGAAATGGCAAACCACTCTAGTATTTCTGCCAAGAAAACCCTAAAATGGGGACATCGAAAAGTCAAACATAACTAAATGAATAAACAAAAAGAGTAAGTAATTGTGAAAGTTATGCTTCAACATTTCTTCACTGGATTCCTCCCTTTATAGGGACCCTGGGTTCAGAGTGCACACTTACCACTGGTGGAATAACTGGAATACATTGCAGACAACATAAGCTTCAAGGAGAGGTTCTATTCTTAAAATGCTTGAAATTCTTGAGTCTCATGTGCATGAAAGGGGCCTTCAAGGTGGAAAAAATCTTAAATGTTTAGTTTTTACATATGACCATGTAGGAAATATCATAGGGGAACTTTCCTCTCTCCCTTTACTTCCAGAGAATCTGCAGGTAGAAAAGAGAATTTTTAAAAAACAAAATGTTAGATAATATACAATAAAAAATGATATAATATCCAGGAAGATGCTGGTGATGATATTGAGACAAAAAATGAAGTTATTCATTTCTTTTTCAGATTTTCCTACATTTCTTTCTTCTTCTCCCTAGAGGCCACAGTGTCTATGTTGTCGTGTCCCTCCTATTGGAGAGAAAGGGTAATATTAGCTTCAACATATTTTTGTTTCTGTTTTGTTTTCCCCAAATTCTTAGAGACTGTGGTGATAAATACACTATTTATGTTGGTCAATAGTTTATCATTGTAGAACAAATACCAGAGAAATATTTCCACATTAACTTTCTAAGGGTTAGGATCATCTAGTCAGAGAAAAGATGGTCTCAACTAAAGGTGTGATCACTTCACAGAAAGTATTGGCAAGGAGGGAATGGATAACATTAATCTGGGATAGCAGTTAAATTAGATGATTTCCAAAGTGTCTTTCAACTTTAAGAATTCATGAATCTATGATGAGTTTTGACAACTGAAATATTCCAATTAGAACATCTATTACAATAGAAAAATCAATCTTTCTGCTTCTTCCTTTCAAACTTAAATGTTCTATTTCTGATGCTAAATTTCTCCTAGCCTAAACCATCTTTCATCATTCAGGCCACCTTCTCTCTTTCCTGAATGATTAATTCCCAGCTGCCTTTTCAGCCACATTCATGAAGAAAAGTTACTAAATAGTTCATATCTTTGGATGTTCAAAAGGCATTATTTGATTTCTGCCAAAGAAGATTTAATCCACAAGTTGACAAACCTTTTATAGGCACCTATTATGTGTTAGGCACTATGCTAAACTTTGTGGATACACAGAAAAAGCATAAAACAATCCCTGATCTCAAGAAGCCAAGTGTCTAACGGACAAACAACTATTTATAAACAAGATATTTATTGGATAAATTGAAGACAATCTAAAAGGAAAGATTTTAAGGCAAAAAACAACAGATCAGTGTTCCTCACCAGGGTGCTATTATCTTTTTTCTTTTTTTTTTAAATATTTTTTCCCAAATACAAGTAAAAACAATTTTCAATATTTTTTTTAAATTTTGAGGTCTAAATTCTCTCCCTTCCTCCTAATTTGAAATAGGTTATACATGTGGAGTCAAATAAAACACATTTTCATATTGGCATGAATGTTCTTTTTACTACATTCTGTACCTCTTGCTTTTTCTTTCTCCCGGTATGTTCCTCTCGACACTTAATTTTATTTTTTAAGTATCCTCCCTTCATATTCAGTTCACTCTGTGCCTTCTGTGTGTGTGTGTATATATATGTATGTGTGCTTATATGAATATATGTATGTGTATGTATACATATATATATGCACATGCATATTTGTATATATATGTATATAATACTGTATATATCTATATTGTGTTTGTATATGTGTATGTATGCATATCTATGTATGGGTCTATATGTGTATATAGGTATGAATGTATCTGTATGTATGTATGTGTATACATATACAGAAAGATACATACACATATACTTCCACCCACATATATACACATACACATATGCTTAGACATATATAATATACACATGCATACAAACATATACATACATATACATGCATCTATAAATACACACACATATACAAATCTCATCTTCCAATGTAGGAATATAAACAGTTCAACTTTAATGAGTCCCTTATGGCTTCTCCTTCTTGTTTACCTTTTCATGTTTCTCTTGATTCTTGTATTTGAATGTCAAATTTTCTATATACCTCTGGTCTTTTCAACAAAAATGCTTGGAAGTTCTCTATTTAATTGAAATTCAATCATTTCCCCCTAAAGTATTATACTCATTCTTGCTGGGTAGGTAACTCTTCATTTTAATCCTAACTCCTTTGACCTCTGTAACATTATATGCCAAGCCTTCCAATCCCTTAGTATAGAAGTTGCTAAATATTGTATAATCCTGATTGTGTTTCTACAATACTTGAACTGTTTCTTTCTGTCCTGATTGTAATATTTTCTCCTTGACCTGGGAACTCTGGAATTGGGGTACAATATTCCTAGGACTTTTTCTTTTGAGATCATTTTCAGGAGGTGATTAGTGAAGTCTTTCCATATCTATTTTGCCATCTGGTTCTTGAATATAAGGGTAGTTTTCCTTGATAATTTCTTGAAAGATGATGACTAGGTTCTTTTTTTTTAATCATGGTTTTCAGACAGATGAATAATTTTATATTATCTCTCCTGAATCTATTTTCCAGTTCAGTTGTTCTTTTTTTTCCAATGAGATGTTTCACCTTGTCTTCTATTTCTTCATTATTTTGGTTTTGTTATATAATTTCTTGATTTCTCATAAAGTCATTAGCTTCTATTTGCTCCATTCTAATTTTTAAAGAATTATTTTCATTAGTGTGCTTTTGGACCTCATTTTACATTGGGCCAATTCTGCTTTTTAAGACATTCTTCTCCTCATTGGGATTTTTGGACCTATTTTGTCATCTGGGTTATTTTATTTTTAAAGGTGTTATTTTCTTCAGCATTTTTTTGGGTCTTCTTTAGCTAGCTGTTGACTTCTTTTTCATGATTTTCTTTCATCACTGTCATTTCTATTCCCAATTTTTCCTCCACTTTCTTACTTGATTTTGAAAATCCTTCTTGAGCTCTTCCATGGCCTGAGACAATTTCATATTTTTCTTGGAGTCTTTGGATGTAGAAGCCTTAGTCTTGCTGTCTCTCTCCAGTTATATGCTTTGATCTTCCTCATAATAAAAAAATACCTTTTCACCAAGAAAGTAACTTTTTATTGTCTTATTTTTCCCCCTTTTGGTCATTTTCTCAACCAATTACTTGAATGTTGAGCTCTTTG
Organism: Potorous gilbertii; assembly: GCA_028658325.1. Taxonomy (NCBI): domain Eukaryota; kingdom Metazoa; phylum Chordata; class Mammalia; order Diprotodontia; family Potoroidae; genus Potorous; species Potorous gilbertii. The sequence goes on along the minus strand of CM053774.1, from coordinate 33,903,215 downwards.
TTAAGTGGAGGGTACCCCAGGTTTCAGGGGTTTTGTGCAGCTGTTTTCAGAGATATCTCTAGGGACCTATAAATTCTCAGTTATTCCAAAGTGCTATGTATGATCGAAGGAGAGGGGTTTACTCCTCTCCTGACCTACATGCCTTTCTATGAGCAACCACAAACAATATTTTCTGCCCTGGAAGTGCAAGTAGGATTCCTTCTCCATGGCCACCACCAGTTCTACCATGCCAGAACTCCCCCTGGCCCCAGGACTGCCACTCAGCACTGTGACCCGGATTAACTGCTTGATTTCCCGACCATCTATAGGCTAAGAGCTCCAGAAGAAGTTACTACTGCAACAGTAACTGCTACCTCCCTGAGGCTGGGGCTTGGACTGAGGCCAAACCATGTTTCTCTCTCACTCAGGCGACAGAGCTTTTCCACTGACCTTTGAAGTTATCTTTGGCATTTGTGGGTTGAGGAATCTGGAAACTGCTACAGCTGCCAGTGATTCAGCACCCTGAGGCCTATTCCAGTCCCATCTATGCTGGCCCATGCAGGGCTGTGCTGTGCTCTGAGCCAAGTGTAATAGGCCTTTCCTGTCAACCTTCCAGATTGTCTTGGGTAGGAAATCCATTTCCCTCTGTCATTTTGTGCTTTCTGCTGCTCTAGAATTCATTTAAAGTCATTTTTACAAGTATTTTGAAGGTTTTGGACAGTTCAGGCAGGTCCCTGATTCTATTTGGTCATCTTGGCTCCCTGATGGCATGAACTTTTTAAAAAAGATTTTGATAACAATATTTTAATATAATGAGTTTCCTTTTTCATCCTTTATATGTTATCTGAATACATTTCAAAACATTTTCCCGCTTGTGGAGTCTACAACTTAATAAGAGTAGTGAAGAATACATGTCATTTTTTAAAAGGGATTCTAAAACCCCTGAAATTGATGATATTGGAATACATCCTTCCATTCTGTTAGTAAACAGTAACTACAAAAGCAGACAGTAACATACATTTTCAAACACAATCATCTTATTGCATAATTTTGTTTAATTATTTAGAGAATGAAATTTGTATGATGATTAGATACTTGCTATAAAATATTTATTATGTCAACATTTTATAAATTTATATTAAAAAAGAAAAGGTGTAGTATATGGTTCAGTTTCTACCCCTAACTGTTTCTTATTTACCGATTTAGGGGAACTTTATGTAAATTGTGCAAACTGACTTTTTACAGGATTTAGGATCTTATTTTTTTCTCTGTACTTTAAAACCACTGAACACAACAAAACCTGTTTCAAACATACAAATAGTATAGGTCCATATGATAATAGAATTAAAATTTGAAGATATCTCATTGGCTATAAAGTCCAACCACCTGATTATACAGATGAGAATATTGAAGCAAACAGAGTGAAATGACTGGCCCAGGGTCACACTGCTAGTAAGTGTTTGAGGTAGAAATTGAGCCCAGGTTTATGACTTTAAGTCTAGTATCCTACCCATTATACTATCCTGGTTCCTTAACAGCATGATACAAAATGATGAAGAACCTAAATGCTTGCTCATCTGCTCTGAACCAGAAAAACAGAATCAAGTCAGGCTGTAAGGACACATCTTTAAAATAAATGCATTGTAGCTAAGCTGTCATGTCTCTTCTCTTTTTGCTTCTATTAAATACTCAAAAGAAATTCAAAAGCTTTGCCTTACTTGAGATACCAGTTCAGTAAATTAGACAGTTCAACCAAATAAGGAAAACCTGAATTCAAATCCTTCCACATACTTACTAGTTGTGTTATACCAGACTTATCATTCTTAATCTTCTCAGCATCAGTTTCCTCCTCCGTAAAATGGAATGACAACACCCACATCTCAGGGATGTTGTGAGAATCAAAATGAAATAACCAATGCAGAACCCTTTGCAAATGCATAGAACAACATAAAATGTTACCAATCACATTTTGGGGCAGCTAGGTGGCAAAGTGGATAGAACACTGGCGTTTGAATCAGGAAGAGTCATCTTTTTGAGAGCAAATCTGACCTCAGACACATACCAGCTGTGTGACCCTGGGCAAATCAACACTGTCTCACTTTCCTCATCTGTAAAAAGAGCTGGAGAAGTAAATTGCAAATCATTCCAGTATCTCTGTGAAGGACACCCCAAAATGGGTCACAAATAATTGAACATGACTGAACAAAATCACCTTTATATTATTAAATATAATATATATATAACATATATAATATTAAATATTACTAAATAATTTTTAACTAATAGTTGATTCAAAATGATTGGTATAAAAGCATTTCTTTAGAGGAAACAGGAAGATAAAGAGGGAAAAAGAAAAACAAAAAACAAAAACAGGGTTCTGCCTATTATGATTACAGAGAATGAGTTAGAGGGTGCTGCCCTGTATATACATATATATATATACAATGGGTCTCCATCGCTTATCACTTTCATTCACTGATTCTCTCTGGCATTCAATTATTTACCACAGTTCAAAGTTTAACAAATGAGGGAACTGTTTTGTTGATACTCTGATAATCAGTCTAGATCATTCCTTCATACATACCAGGGAGAGTTTCCAGAAGAAGTTTGTTTGGCAGATGTATGGGTGACATGATTTTCACTCAGAGCCGTAGATTAAGGGAATCCATTCTAACCACTGTGATCTGAGAGTTTTTTCTTTCCTGTAATTTTGTGTAAGTTCCATATGTACCCCTGATAGACTGAACCACTAAATCTGGGCTTCTAGGTATATCATATGTATACCCAGGGAGATTAAGATTTCTGTGGTCAATAGTCTGCCAATCCATGAGCATCCATAAGGGACAGAACATTAGGGATTGGGTGGGAGAGAGGAACTGGGGGAGCTTTTCAGTTTTTCACAATTGGGAGACAGGTAAAGGTGACTTTAAATTCTTATAAAGAGTATGTTCCATTCAACAATTTTTTTAACGTTCCCTAAAGTTCCTCTTCTGTATAAAAACTCAAAGAAATAAGCATTTAGTAAATTTAATCAATATGATAAACGAATTTTCATTGGAATGTGAGTTTATGCAGAAACTTTTCATGTATGTTTGCTTCGGGAATATACTTTATATTCTCTTAGCCTAGCAATTTAGGAACTATAGAACACAGCAAAATAGCAAGAACAACTAGAAAGCTAATGTTTACATAGAGCTTGAAGGTTTGCAAAGCATTTTATATACATTATCTCATCTGGTCCCCCCAATAAACCTGTGAAATCATCCCCATTTGAGAGATGAAGAAGCTGAGCCTGACAAAAGTTATGTGACTTGCCCAAGGTCACATAAAAGAGTATGTGAAGTAGGATTTTTGACTTAGGTCTTCCTGACTCCAAGTTCAATCTTCTATTTGTTAAACCACTTAGAAAAAAAGAGGGTAGATGTGGGTGTGTTACTTGTTAAATGAGAGATACAATGTAAATGAGACTATAGATTTTGCCTATCACCATACAAATTCAAAGAAATGGACCACGATACCTCAGGGGTATGAAAACCACATGACAGTAGAAACTGAATGAAACATTCCTTCCCACAGGTAACTAAAGTTATCATCTTGCAGGATACTGATGTTCAGCTGATTATGAATGGAAGGATAAGAGTTTAGGTACTAAACTTAGAATCTGGGCATTTTAGTCAAAGGAGTGGTAATTTTCTTGGTAATGCAACGTGCCTAAGAAGAATGATTACCAACCAGTAAGAACTAGCAGTCTACTTTCTTTAATTTCCATCACATTAGCTGGGTAATAATGTTTATTATGTTACTTTTATGATCCTATAAGCTTTATTATTCCCATTTCATCATATTAAATTGAAGCAATGTTTTGTATTTATATTTTCTTTAACTCATTTTTCTAGTTAGATATTATGGATGTTCCCTTTCAGTTAATAACTAGACTTTTAGGCCCTGTTTGGTGAATTTTCATGTTCCTTGGCCTAAATGGCAGGTAAGAGATGAAAGAAATCTCTCTAAAAGAGGACAACATAACTGGTGTTGTAAGGAGAAGAGAAAAAAAAAGTTCTTTTCTTTCTTTTGTCCCGCTTATTCCCTAAATGATCCTTGCCTTGCTCTTGTCTTTGCAGACTAGGCTGTTGCATGCAGTAACTGTTGAGCATGGAAAGTCTCGTCACAATAGCAGCATTCAGACTGATGATTTTTTTAAGCTATAAAAAAATACATTACTCCCAGAAAAAAATTAAAGAGTTTAATGAAGAATAAAATACTCTACTTTGCAACTCATGAGGTAGAGGGTAGATGGACTGAGCAAAAAAGAATGTAATAAATCTGTGTAATTTGCTCTGCCCTTGGAAGAATCACCCTCTATTGGAAACAGAAGCTATTAAGTCTTTAAACTCCCAGAGTCCTCTTCATTTTTCATCAAAAGCCAGCATATGTAAAGCACAAGGCAGGAAGCTTACACCATGAACTGTATCACTGGCACCTTGCTAATTGTGTTACTGATTCTATCAACATCATTAAGTACCTTCAAAAACACCGTGACATTGAAAACACTTTGGTCTCAGCACAGGACCTAAAGAAAGGCAAGCCTAGCTTGTCTGAGAGAAGGTTAGTCAGCTGGGTTAGGAAAGGGAAAGGAAATGATACTGACCTTATGCTATTCAAAAGTCTGACCTGGAAGCCAGGGGGTGTGAATAGTTATTTGGACCATGACCATGTAATTGCCCAACTTTGAAATGCACCCCCCTTTATAGTGAAACAAAGACTAAATAGTACTGTACAGAAAGCTGCAAGATATAAAAGATCATGCTTTCTATATTATCTATCTATAGCTCTTATTCGGTTATTCTCTATCTCTGTTTATCTCTATATTTCTATTTTTCTCTCTAGCCTTTACTCTATTTCAATCCATCTGTATCATTCTCTATCTCTCCTTCTGTATGTTTCTATATCTCTTTTTCTATTTCTCCAGTGTTCTATCTCTCTCTGAATATATATATATATATATATGTATATATATATATATATATATATATATATACATATATATATATATATATATATATATGTATGTATACATGGGGCAGCTAGGCGGTGCAGTGGATAAAGCACCAGTACCATATTCAGGAAGACCTGAGTTCAATTCTCACCTCAGACACTTGACACTTACTAGCTGTGTGACCTTGGGCAAGTCACTTAACCCCAATTGCCTCATTTTGGGTCATCTCCAGTCATCCTGATGAATATCTGATCACTGGATTCAGATGGCTCTGGAGGAGAAGTGAGGCTGGTGACCTGCACAGCTTTCCCTCACTTGAAAAACAAAGTTAAGTGCAAGTCATGTCATCATGTCTCTGATCAGATGGTCTTCTTCAGCAATGAAGGACGAACACACACACACATATATACATATATCTATCTATAGATATATGTATATGTTTATATATATCATTTATCTGTCTTTTTATTTCTCTTGATAACAGCAAATATATATATACATATACATATATATATATATATATATATATAATATATATATCCATAGATATCTGTCTATCTACATCTAGCTAGCTAGATAACAAACACTTGAAATACCAAGAGCAAATTATTGTTATGTTACCTTTTTCTTGGTTATAAAATAAATAAGGAATTACAGCTTAGTGGATAGCATACTGGACAGAATTGGGAATGCCATGGTTCGAATCCCATTTCAGAATTCAATTAAATGAACATTTATGAAACTCCTACTTTGTGCTAAGCACTCTTCTAGGCACCCTGAATATAAAATTTGAAATAAGAAGATAAACAGCCCCTGTGTTCAAGAAACTTACATTCTGTTGGGGTACAGGAGAACAACAGAATGCAGGCATATAAATGAATTGGAAATAAGTATGAAACAAATATAAAAATCATTTAGTGAGGGGAAACAGTAACAACTGGTTAAGAACTTGTAAAAACTGATAAGAACTGGTAAAAGAACTTGTCTGAAGTAGGTCTTGAGTTGAGTCATGAATGAAGGCAGGGATATTAAAAAAACAGAGGTGAGGAGCAAAGGACTTTCTGCATAAGGGTCATGGATAAAAACATAATAGTCAACTTGATCAGTAGGAAAAGCTCAGACATGGAAGAAATCACTTTTATGACAAGATTATTCATCTGAAAAACCTTGTTTAAAGCACTACCTACCACTCATCACTACAACTAATTGGATACTTTAGTGGAATTCATTTATTCAATACCTACTACACATAAGACATTTTGTTGGTTGCATTCATAGAGTAATATCAAGTTTTTAATGGTAAGATTTTCTTAAAGCAAGGAATTGGATATTGGCATAACATTTTAACATCTAGAAAACTCTTTGCACAGCAAAGTTGTAGAATAGAAGTCCATGAGACTCCTAGGAAATATGGGTACCCATCCCAGCTCTGTCACTAATTGGATCTGTGACCTTAGGAATCATTAGAATTAGAGCAGAAAGAGACTTTTCCTTTATAGACGAGGTTGCATGACCTACCAAAAGCCATCATAAGTAGAAACATGATTTGAATCTAAGTTCCATGATTCCAGATCTCATATTCTTTCAACTTCACCACTTCTCTGAGCTTTACTTCATCACTGGTAAAATAAAGGTGGTGAACAAGACAATTCCTAATGTTCCCTCCCACCCCATGATTCCAACAGGTATGATAGAAAACACAAAGATAAGCTCGTTGTACCACCCTCTCCATCATCATCATCATCAATATTAGATTATGACGATGGTCTTGCTACTGATGAGAATCATCAGAGACAACCCCATGTAGGTGACACAGAATATGAAAGACCTAAAGTCAGGAAACCGGAGTTCAAATTTGTTCTCAGATACTTACTAGTTGTCTTACCCTGGACAAGTCACTTAATGTCTGTTTGCCCTATTTTTTTCTCAGTGGTAGTACCACCAATCAGGAAGGGTTTTTATGAAGGTCAAAAAATGATATTTACAAAGTGCTTAATAAGCCTAGCACATAATAGCTGCTTAACAAGTGCCTATTTATTTATTTCGTCATCATTGCTAGCACTTATATAGCCCCTTCACGTTTGCAAAGTGCTTTACCTAGGTTATCTCATTTGATCCTACACACGGTCTTTCTTGATTACTCCCTTATGGCCACCAACAGCTAGCAGCCAGCCTTTTCTTTAAGGAAATAAAACTATGCAGTGTTTAATTGTTATAAACATAGGTGCATGTATTGACTCATCTAAGAGAATTTAAGTTTCATGAAAGCAGGGTTTTGTTTTTTTTTTATCTTGGATTCTTCAATGTCTATCACTTAGTAGATGCTTAATAAATAGATGACATCCCTGAAAAAGAATTGGTATCACTGCTGCCTGAAATGTCAGAAATTTAGAAGACACATCAGGAGGCCATACAGAGCATGAAAGGAGCATAACAACCATCCTTGCTATGCAATCACATGTAGGTCCAAAAGCTTTGGAAGAAGAGGCATTGAAGATTTTACCTTCAAAGAAATCCAGGTTCTGGAAAGCTCTTTTCCATCTGGCTTCATCCCCTGCATCCACAGGGAAAGGTCAGCCAGACTTGATTACCCATAATAAGTCATATCTTTATCACTAAAACATTCACAGAAACATAAGAACTTTGTAGTAAAGATCATTTCGTTCTTTGGATTTGTATCTCTGGGACCTAACATAATGCCTGGCCTACAGTAAGCATTTAATGGCTGTCTGGAACTTAAGTGATCTAAGTATTTTGCTTCCAAATGTTTAAGGACAAGAAAGATTGAATAAACATGTATATACCTAGAGGCAATGGTGCCAAGAAAAGTGGTCTTTTTGCTAAGTGGCCTTTGAATATAAGACGCAGTTGTATTTTGAAGTTCTACTCTGCCATCCCACCCCTACTCTTAGTTTGAGTGATTTGTCATTTATTATACCTACTTCCTGTCTGAGATAAAAAGGGGTGAGGTATGTAGATAAAAACTGTGTAGTCTGAAATGGATTGACTCAGAGTTAAATCCTGAGATGACTCTATCTCTTGTTAATGTGTTAACCCTAACCTTCTGGCTCTAGGAAACTTTGAGTAACTGCTGAGTTGACAGAGGTGCTTCTGGGAGGTTCAGTCTATCCAACTGACCTTACTAAAATAGTTATGTGATCCAGAACTAAAATTCAGCCTCAGACTGGAGGGCTCATGACTAAATTTTATTTCTTTCTCAAACACCTAAGACTAAAGCTATTATTTATGAGACACTGTTTATTTGTTGCAATATGTAACTTTTTATGAATTGAGTTTCTTTAGATTTTGATGTATTGATATATGGAGACAAAGAAAGAGAGAGAATGAGACAAATGGGAGAGAGAGAGAGAGAGAAGGAGAAGAGAAGAAGAAGAAGAAGGAGAAGAAGAAGAAGAAGAAGAAGAAGAAGAAGAAGAAGAAGAAGAAGAAGGAGAAGAAGAAGGAGGAGGAGGAGGAGAAGGAGAAGGAGAAGACAGTGTAGAGGGAGATGGATGGCCTCCCAGTTAGAAAGACCTGGCTGTAAGTTCTGCTTTTGACAATGTTACCTGTATTACCTTGGTCAAGTCACTTTGCTTTTTCATTACAATCCACAACCCTACCACTACCACCTCTTTAAAACTAAAAGCTGAAGAAGATTTTTTTAATCCACCAATGAAATCAAAGACCAAGATAGAACCAGACATGATACTAATGGAGACAATGTAGCATAGTAGGTAGAATGCCATATCTAATTCATCCAAGTGCACTTACGTTGAAATGCTACCTCTGATGCTTATTAACTGTGAAACAATGGACAAATCTCTTAACCTCTTTGTTTCTCAGGCAATTGTGCCATAGATGGGTTGTGATCAGCATAAGTGAAGGAAATTCCCCCACTGGGATTTCCACAGATTGATAAAGTCATAGTAGTTCCTTTGTGTACATACCCATTTTCAATATGTAACATGGTAAAGTGAACTGGGAGTTGAAAGACCCAGATTTTAGCCTTTGGTGATCTGTGTGATTTAGACCAAGTCACTTAACCCTTTTGGGCCATAGTGAATTCATCTATAAAATTATAGTGTTTGTCTGGGCTTTAAGGTTCTTATCAAGCTCTGATATTTTATAATTTAAAATAATTTGATTTATCTGTAAGCTTGTTAGTGTATTGTAACAATGTTCACTTTTTAGTCCCCTTGAACACTAAAAGAACAAACCATTCCAGGAGTACCAGATGTCTGCAAGGTAGGGAACTCTCCTTCCTTCCTGTTTTCACCTACTGGTGAGAGCGAATAAGATGGGGGTTAATTGAAAGGGCTAACTCTCAGGAAGTCTTTCTTCCCCTTTTGCTCCCAGTCACACTGGTACTCATAAGGAAAGGGGCCAGGGGAAGAGAGAAGTTGCTATCCCCCTTCTGAGTGCTAGACACCTCAGTCAGCATTGTATTAGGAATGATTGCTTAGTGATTGAGGGCAAAGGTGCTGAAGTACAAATGCCATCCTGTACTGAGCAAGTCTTAAGCAGAAGAGTTACAGGAAGGCACATCCAAACTCCAATTTTATGTGGCTTTTCTTCTCTATCTCCTGAGGCCAAATTGTGCCCTTGGATGCGCACAAACACCTCCTATCTAAATGACTCACTGTCGGAGACTTGCTCCAAGTCTATTAGATTATCATCATGTCATCTTTGTTTTTGGCAATGCTCAAGCAGCACCTCCAGAATCAGCTTTATTTGAGCTCTGTTTTCATACCTGAAAGCTTGGATCTGTAAAACAAACACCCAAACATTTATAGACATCTTTATATCACTCCAAATTGTTGTGATTAGTGTACACACTTTGAATATTATTACTTAAGCAACCTCCAGCTGACGTTAAAAAAGTAACACTTTGGAACAAGGCACTCTCCAAATGTTCTATTAAGGATGCTGTTTATTTATATCAGCGTATAGAAAAGTACAGCTGCACAAAACATAAATCAATGTCAAAAGTAAAAGGCATTAAAATTCATAAGGTTCATTTTCCAACATCCAGAGCAAACTGTAGCTGAGAGTTTGTCACAGAGGTAACATTGGCAATAAAATTATATAACTGCTGATGTCACAGTCTTAGAGGTTCACTCAAAGGCATCTAAATTTTTATGGTTTCATTTTGCTTATTTTTTTAAATGAACATATATTACTCTTAATTTTGTTCCTCACGATACCTAGAAGACTTAACTCTAAGAACATTATCAGAGAAGAAATATCCTGCACTCCATAGAGTTTTAGCCAATGTGAACAAAATCTTCATATGCATCATTTTTTTGCTCTTTATTGGGAGAACAACATAGAAATGAAGGTCGGCTTAATGCCTATTAAGGGAAACAGTACATTTTAAAGCAGTATGAGGAAGGCTTATTGCTAAGTAAGGAAGAAATAAAAAACCAGTCATGCAAATGCTAATATTCATTCATATAATTTGTCATCATGATGCTGTTTTTCTTTCATTTTTACAGGGTCTTAGATCAGCAGTCCTCTGACCAATGTGGTTGTGGAAACTGATGAACACTTGGAAATTCAGTCATTTGGGGAACATAGGCGTTATTATCTAATGTCTCCATTTCCCCTATTTAGGTTCTAAACTTATTATCCAGGCAAGGACTTTTCTCTGTGGACAACTGTTATCAGCACACCATTTGCTAACCTGTGATCTAAGTAGCTTATGGTTTAAAGTAGACATTAAGATGAGGTAGAATCCAGGAACAGGTGTGGGTTAGTTAAGGAGACAAATAGAATGGTGGCTGAAGTAAGGTTTACCCAAAGCAAAGAACTCACCAACACTTATAGTTTTTAAAATGTTAAATGTGTATTTTTCCTAGTACTAATCAAAAAATATCAAAAAGAGGCAAAAGGCTATTCTGCCCTAAAGGATTTCACAATCTAATGAGACAGTATGTAAACATATATATATATAGGAAGCAAGCTGTATACAGGATAAATATATGTAGGGGTTCAGGAAGGGTTCTAGTAAATAAAAAAGGGATTTTAGTTGGGCTAGGTACAGGCTGAGGAAGGGGTGGACTGGGAAGGGGTAATATAAAATCTCTGCCTTTAAGAAACATAATGCCAATGAGTAGTAGGATAAAACAATACAGAAAGTTATAGTCTATAGTATTGAATGAGAATACTTGAGAAGTGCAAGTGAAAGAAAAATATTAAAAAAATTAATTTCTGAGGGAATTATGGAGTGATAAATGTGGAAATAGTGAAACCAAAAGAAGAAACAGTTTAACAGAAAAAATAAGCTTATTTTACATATAATGCATTTGAGGTGCTGGTGGGATATCCAGGTAAAGGTAGTCTGAGGATAACTGGAGCCATGGATTTGGAACCTAAAAGAGATATCAGAACTTGAGCTGTGGATTGTGGAGTCAGCTGTGTGAAGATGGCATTTTGATCTGTGGAAATAAATGAGTTTACTTAAGGAGAGACTTTGTAAAGGAAAGAGAAGAAGGTCAAGAACAGAACATTGAGAAACATTCACAATAATGAGCTACAAACAAAAAGAGGAATCATTAATACTGACTAAGAAGGAATGGTTAGAGAGATCGAAATAGGTCACAACCTAAGGGAGGTGAGAGTATCCAAGACAACCTGGTAAATAATATTAAAAATTTCAGACAGGTCCAAGAGGTGAGGATGAAATAAGGGTCACTGGTTTTTAATTATTAGGACATGACTGATCACTATGGAGAACATTGTTTCAATAAAATATAGAGGTAGTCACCTGATTTATAAAGGAGTGAGAAAAAAGTGGGCAGTTCATAAGTGGGGACATGCAATGTAGAAAATTTTATCTAAAACTTCAGCCATGAAAGGAGAAAAAAAGGAGGTGAAATGACATTGTGATGGGCTACTGGATCAAGGAAACATGCCCCTTCTTTGTGAAGGGAAAGATTGAGAACACTTAAGCAGATTTGTAGGCGTCTAGGAAGAAACCAGTGATGAGCAAGAAACTAAACACTAATGAAAGGGCAGGGGTGATTTCTGAAGCAAGTTCCTGGGAGAATCAGAAAGGAAAGAAATCAAGCATCCATCATAGGATGGAAAGAATTAGAATTATTCAATTGTAGAGATACCTCTTCTACTCTGACTAAAGATAAGGCAAGGAAAGGTAATGATGCTGAGAATGTTTGAGGAATAAAGGAACAGTGAGGGAAATCATATCAGATGGCCTTAATTATCTCAGTAAAGTTAGAAAGCTAGATCATCTTCAATAACTGTATTGATTCAGCGGTAAGAAAAGAGAAGGAAAAGTTTGTGGACCTAGAGTTCCAGAAACAGCTGCTGCAGTTGCCTCTGGTGCTGCTGTGGCTACCAAGGGTTCCTCTTCCCCCTATATCACCCTGGGACTGGGGCTGGACCACTCTCACATAGGTCTAATAGATTTCTTCCACTGACCTTCTAGTTTGTACTTGGTGTTTTGGGGTGATGAAATCTGGAAACCACCACAGGGCCTATATCCCCCTATATCACCCTGGGACTGGGGCTGGACCACTCTCACATAGGTCTGATAGATTTCTTCCACTGACCTTCTAGTTTGTACTTGGTGTTTTGGGGTGATGAAATCTGGAAACCACCACAGGGCCAGTGATTCAGTGCCCTGAAGACTGCACAGGTCCCATCTCTGACAAAATGTGGCCAATACTGGTCTGCACTCTGTTCCCTGCCTGGTGCAAGAGATATTTCCCATTGACCTTCCAGTCTGTCATGCTGGAAATTTGCCTCACTCCATCATTCCATGGGCTATGCAGCTCAAGAATTTGTATAGAGTCATTTTTTACAGGTATTTGGCTGGGTTCAGAGGGAGAGTTCTAGGAAGTCACTGCTTTTACTCTGCCATCTTGGCTCTGCCCCCATAATTTCTTATATAACAATAACATTGTTAGACTCATAGGCTATAATTCATACAGACATTCTCCAAATGATGAATCTCCAATTTCAGTTCTTTACTATAACAAAGAGAACAACTATAAATTTATATATATATATGCTTCTTTTTCCTTCTTAAAAATAAATTTCTTTGGAGATATCAGGCTAAGATTTGTGTCATCAGGTCAAAGGGTATGTACAGTTTAACAATTTTTGGTGAATAGTTCCACTTTGCTTTCCAAGAATGGCTGAACCAATATCCAGCTTTACCAATGCATTATTACACATGTTTTCCTGAAACCCTTTCAAGAATTACCATTTTCTTTATTTCTGTTTGTTTTTACCATGTTTACTCACTTGAAGGACGTGAGATGGAGAAACCATTCATTTTATATGAGGAAATTAGGATACAGAGAGGTTAAGTGATATATTCAAGTTCATACAGTAAAATGAGAGCCAGAAATTGAACCCATGTAAACCTAAAGTTCTTCCAAAATCAATTCAATTTTACCATTTCTCTAGTTTTGCCAACTATTTCTGGAATATGAATAGACAACTTAGATGGGAAAATGGAGTCACAGATTAAAGAGACTAATGTTTAGAATGGAAAATCATGCTTAGGTAGTAGGTACCCAAGACAGAATAATCTCTTTAAGGATTATGTCATCTGTATTTTCCCTAGTACAATGCCTGCTACATAAAGATGCTTAACAAATGTTTGTCAATTGATTGATATCTAGTGAAACATTGAAGTGGCAAACTATGTAATTAAGCTGAGTATTGGAGGGCACTCAAAGCCAGAATGAAAGAATATGTGTCCTTCAAAGAACCAAATGCTACAGAAAAAAGCAAAAAGTAGGTTTAATGAATATCAAAACTTGGGAAAGATAGGAGAGTAAAAACCTGTGGTCAGAATTTTAAAGTTCTAGATCATGGAGGTGGCACAATTCCAAGATGACTAGCAGGAAAAAAAGGTTGTGTTCATGTTGGTGTGTTGTTGAAATGGGTGGAAGAAAGATTCCTTGCAACTGATGTACTTGAGGGACTGAGAGGTCAGGTTTAAAGATAAAGCATCAGCATAAATATCCCCACATATACACATATACAACATGATGGAATGGATGGTATCTTAGAGATGAGAACTGTTAGACACTAAATTCACTGAAATTGTTGACAGAATGACCTTGGGGTTGGAAGATGACAGTAACACAAGATGGAAAAAAGTAGCACAAATAGATTGAATAGACCTTGACAGAATAAAGGTCATTGAGGGAGGGTGGTAGAGGAATAACCTGAAAGCAACAGTAGGGAGCAAGAATTATAAACACCCCTCTTGCAGAGAAGGAACAGTACAAGGCAGTCATCAAATTGCTTTCACAGTGGACAATTGAATTAGCTCTCTCTCTTTGTGAAAAGGAGGGTCCGTTCATTGTGCTCAGTTCACCTGGGATTTAAAGAGACATTAACCCAAGAAACTGTGGGAAACCTGATAAATACCAAAAACATATCTATGGAATAACAACAGATTAAAGCGGAATGATGTCTTGTGCCTCTAATGGATGGTGAAATGTCAGAACTGGGATTGAGAGTCCTTGGTTTTTTGTTTGTTTCTGTCTTAGATTTGCTTGCTGATGTAAAAATATGTTGTATCAGATAGGACCAATAAAAATTTGTATTTGTCCATATGACTAGCCAGACCAATCATTTGGCTACATGGCAGATCATCAACTTAGGGACCCCCCCAAAAAAAGTCAAGAAATGTCCCAATTACTTTCAGTATATTACACAATTCCATAACTAAGAGGGATTGATCAAGGGAGCCTCTAATTACTTTGTTAAGATTATAAAATATGGACCTGTATCCGAAGGGTGCTACTCATAGAAGAAGTCATAGAAACAGAACACAGAAAACACCTCTGATTGGTTCCTAAGAACCAGGGCTGCCTCTGATATGATTGGTAAGGGAGCATAAGAGAGGGCAAATTTTATTTGGTCTATAAAAGTTATATGTAAATCACCTTAGACAACCCTTCCTCATCACCTCTCATCTCTTTCTTTCTCTTGTTCTTCCAGAACAGTAGCTCAGATGGGAGCATGAAAAGAACATTTCTCCCTTCTCATTCTTTAGGAGAAGATATGAAAATCTCCTGAAGAAGCACACAGTGAACTGGTTTTCTC
The DNA here is from genome assembly GCA_028658325.1 of Potorous gilbertii. Classification (NCBI taxonomy): domain Eukaryota; kingdom Metazoa; phylum Chordata; class Mammalia; order Diprotodontia; family Potoroidae; genus Potorous; species Potorous gilbertii. The sequence goes on along the minus strand of CM053774.1, from coordinate 33,888,151 downwards.
AATCTGCTTTCCTGAACACAGGTCAGAGACTAGAATAATGATAGTAGATTCCCAGTCTCTGTGATTGTCTTGTGAGTAATCCCAAATTTTATAGTTCTTTAATTAAAAAGTTCCTGAGCTCATCTACTCAAGTATCTGGATTCCTAGAAGGAAAAATATGATTGCTGGAGAAAGGCAAAAAAAAAAGAAACAGAGGATCAATCTGCTGTTGAAGCATCAAAATTATGTAGCTGGTACTTAGAGAGGAGAGGAAGGAGGAGAAATGGGTTAATAGAAAAATGTGGACTTTATCCACCTTGGTATTGAACTCAGGTGTTCAGATGATGCAGTTACAATGTAACTGACAGCTGTCATTTACATAAGTAGACATGGAGGCATCCGGGGGTGCACTGTTGCAGTGATTTACCTTCTGGTGGAAGTCTAAACAATGAATGGCTACTTCAAATCTCAAGGAGACTAAAGGACTATGGTGAAAGAGGGATTCATTAGAACAAAATCCTCCTTTTAGAAAACTCAAACTCAGATTCTTTCTGGTGACTATTTGTGTTTTATGTTCCCTATTTATAGCTTCCTCTGATTCCTTAGCATCTTATACATTTTCCATATAGTGAAATAAACATATACACTGATATTGTATATTGGGTGCATGTATAGAAGAAGTGAGCTTCTTACCTCCATTTGGGGAAATGGATGCACAAATTCTATTTAAATTCTTAAATCGCCAGGGCAGTGGCAAAAAACCAAGAGAGAAACTGATGCTTTGAGGTAAAGTACCCAAGATCAGACTGCATCTATGTAAGCCCAGAGTCCTTGGGGTGGGGGTGGGAGTATTGGATCACAGGTGACAACAATGATTCTTAGTGTCTTTTCCCTCAATTCTCCTAAAAATGATGGACTTGAGCATATTAATCTAGAACTAAGAGTACATAATGTATTCAAATAAAGTGTACCCTTTTCTGAAAGGAGATTAAAAATATTTTCACATAGAAGAAATATGTATCAGATATACTTCTGCTTTTTATAGATGCTAATATACATATATATTACATACACACACATACACACAATGACTCAAAAATCTTTGTGCAATTTTAGTTCTAAGTAGCTTAAAACTGAGACTGTTTTTTAGAACTCTGTGTGTGTGTATGTGTGTGTGTGTGTGTGTCTGTGTGTGTGTGCAAGGCTTGAATTTATGTATTGCACTGAGAATTACCTTTGGAAAATAACTGTCTCCATACAACCCATCCATACAATTTTCCCCTTTGAAAATTATGGGAGGAAATGGTAACAGTTGGGGTAGGTAGAAAGCAGAAAAGGGGCTTATCCGTTTAGCTCATGGCTTTTTCTGGATTTGCTTTGCATTCATTAACACATTATTTTTCTCCTTCTCTCAGACTATCACATAACTACAGACAAAATGGCCCCTTGGCACTAAATGCAGATTTCTTGCTTACCTGGGTATATCCTGAAACTGTAGGACACACCAGAGCAGTATGCAAAGGGAATATGAGGACATAAGGCTCAACTTGAATGCCCAGTCATTGACAGAAGAATCACAGAGGCAGTGAAGTTTATCCCTGGCTGTTTGGAGACTAGCCTGAACTGCAACAGAATGTTCTGCATACAAATGTGTTAAAAATGGCTGAATCTGTGTAAGAGTAAATAAGAATTTGCCTCAGCCTGCTTGATATCCAATCATATGATCTTCAGGTCTCCCCATGCAAGATGGAGTGGAAAATGGAAACAATTTTCTAGGTAATGGAGTCAAAAGCTAATTTAGAGAGAGAAAGAGAGAGAGACAGAGAGACACAGAGAGACAGAGACAGAGACAGAGAGAGACAGAGAGACAGAGAGAGCCAGAGCCAGAGCCAGAGAGAGAGAGAGAGAGAGAGAGAGAGAGAGAGAGACACTGTCTTTCTATACTTAAAAAAAGGAAGAAACGAACTCAGGATGCACCTCATGTTGAATATTTTATTAAGTTTGTTCCCGTTTACTTAATTACAGCCCCCTATTTTCTCTTCTCTCACATTCAAGTAAGGGTTATCTGGAAGATTATTTGGGGGCCAATTAGGTACCTGGTAACCTTGATACAACATTAATTGCTAAGTGAATAAGAATAAGAAAAAAAGCCTTGAATTAAAAGAAAAATGGGAAAAAAATATTTCCTAACTTATCCTGTGCCCTACAAATTTATTACTTTTAGTAGCATATTTCTGAATGTTTATTTATGACGTTTAAGAGAAATGTGTCAGTAAACACTGACAAAAATTCAAACTATCCCCAGTGCACAAAATTCACACAAATATGAATGCAGGTGACTGCATGTCAGTTAGCCTTGGTATTCATTGGATGACATCATTTTCACTTTCAACCAGTTCATCACTCTTCTTGGGAGGAATGGCTGGAGCTGGTTTATACTTCTTCATGCTGTTAAACACTGACATATTCATATTCTGAACATAAAGTAACACAGTGATTTATTGCAGCCTCCCTCACCATCCCACTTTTTTTTCCTCCATGCTACCCTTCCACTGTGGAGTTACAAAACCATCCCACCACCTCATTATTTGAGATGTTAATAACAATATAAACAAGTGAGCTATTTCTTTTAGAAATGCATTTTCAAATGTTGGGTCTTATTGTTTCTGAGTAATATGTCAGTGAATACTTGTAAGAGGGCTCTTTGCTTCAAAACTGAGACAAACAGTATTACTGCTATTAAGTAACCCCACTAAAAATTCAAGCCTCAAGGCATCTGTGCTTCCTACAAAGTGGGAGTAGAATTACCCAGAGGCCTATTCCCCAAACAAGACCCTGCTGGAGATTTTGTTGTAGCTCAGTTATTCAGGGTTTCCCCCCAGGATAGTACCAGGAGATAACTACTTGCACTAAAGAATTGAGCTTTCTCTGCAGCATACAAGTGAACTAACAGTTTGTTATCTGTGTGTAACGGAAACCCCCTTGGGATTCTAATCAGATAAGCTGGAAGGCACTTGGGGCCCAGGTTGGAATGAGTTAAGGGACTAAGGGCTAAAGATGGGAGCCAGAATGATATCAAATCATCCTCACAGGGAAAATGACAAAAATATTTTCAAACATGTATCTAAAAACTGCCCAACATTCTGTGTCTCTTCTTTTATATCCATAGTGCTTATCTGTAACTGCAAAAAATAATAGGCAAGTTCATTTAGTTCATATTAGAGATTGGCAGGTTGAAAACCGCTAGACTGGAAGAATGGTGAGTCTGGTCTTGGTATACATGGGACATAGAGTCGATGCGGAGGAGACTTGAACGTAGGTCACACTAGAGAAATATCATGGGCAGTTTCCCCCATCTTCCCCAAAATAGCATTTGGGGATACAACAGTTTTCTTTTTTCCCTAAGATGGTTAAGGATCTGTCTTAGCCTCAATATTAGGAAATTTCAAGAACTCTCAGCCATGGCATTCATATAAGTCAACACCCAGAAACATTTAAGTACTATTCTGGATCAAGCAGTAGTATCTTTAAGGCAAGGAAGGAGCATAATGTGGAAGGCTGACCCCTCAATAAACCAGGACGACCACAACATGTACCATGGCTAAGAAAATATAAATGACAAAACAACAACAAAACAAGCAGTATTGAATGCTGTGAAATGAAAATGACCAAACTTTGCCCCCAAAAAGAGACAGGAGATTTCACCTCGTTTTCTTCTTTGCCAAGGTGAGAGACTATGGATGTAGAATATTCCATGTAATGTTGGACTTGATTGATGTGTTATATAATTTTGTCAAACTGATTTTCTTTTTTTTTTTAATTCTTTACTGTAAAGGGTACTTCTTTGGGGGAAGGGTAATGTATTAGGAAATGTTTGTTGTTTTTCAGTCATTTTTCAGTCATGACACTATTTGATGTTTTCTTGGCAAAGACACCAGAGTCATTTGCCATTTTCTTTTCCAGCTCATCTTATGGATAAGAAAACTGAGGCAAACAGGGTTAAGTGAAGTACCAAGGGTCACACAGATAGTAAGTGCCCATGGCCAGATTTTAGCTCGGGAAGACTTATCTTCCTGCCTCCAGACCTAGCACTCTAGCCACTGCACCACTTAGCTACCCACTCAAATGTAGGTGAAATAAAAACAAAATATTTTTAAATTCAAAGGAGAAAAACAAATTCACTGATTATAAGATTGATGCTTGCTGCCTGGGGATTGGATAAACAAATTCTGGTCTAAAAATACAGTGGAATTTTTCTGTGTCCTTAGAAGCAATAAATATATTCATTTCAGAGAAGCATGGCAAGACATGAACTGATATAATGTAAGCAGAACCAAGAAAACAATATACATGGTAACGACAACAACGTGAATGGAAAGAACAGCAGTTACAAAATGATCAAAAGTGAATATTGTGAAATTACCAAGAATACACATTGACCCCAGAAAAGAAATGCCTGCTCCTCATCCTTTTGTAGTTTGGAAGTCCACAGATATAGAATACTGTACACACACATATACACACACACACACATATACTAAGATGAAAATAAAGTGAGTGGCATGGCATTATCTCTTCTTAATATGATGGTTCAAGGTAGCAACTCACCAATCAAATAGTAAGCCTCAGGGTAAAGGTATTCTCAGTGGGCTAGGCAGATGGTATAGAGGAGAGAGTGATCTTGTGAATTAACAGAGGACAGAAGAATGCCAAAGTGGAAAAAAAAAGCTTCAAAACTGGTATTTCAAATTCTTGTCCTTAGCATGACCTCATATTTAAAAATATCAGATTGGTGCTTAAATTTATTCACTCTGTAATGCAATGAGACAGAAGCAGGCTATTATCAATTATCAATTTAGCTATCACCTCCTAAATCCTAAGAAGAGAAGAGGTATTTTCATTCAATTCAATAAACATTTATTAATTCCTTCCTTCATGCTGGAAAACTGAAACTAACAAGGAAAGCATTTCTGTCCTCAAGAAGCTGATATTCTGGAGATAGAATACAACACATAACAGAGAGAAGTTAATGAAAGACATTTCTTTCAACACTAAAAATCCTTATAGTCTCTTTGGGGAAATTTCACTTCATATATGCCTCAATCTTCCTGTAAACAGAAGCGTTATTATGTGAGCAATTACTTCTTTAATACATTGCTGCAATTATTAATTGACTTTTTAGGAAATCCTTTGCTTGGGGGCATCTTCATAGGAAGCTGTCTTGGAAATATTTTCTAAATAAACACAGATATAGATTCAAGATGTATAATTGTATTTTTGTGATTAGTCAAGTCTTTAGTCTTACTGTAGTTAATAATATTAGCTGCGTGGGTCTTCTGATTGTGTGTGTGTGTGTGTGTGTGTGTGTGTGTGTGTGTGTCTGTCTCTCTCTCTCTTTTTCTTACTCTCTCCCTTTTTCTTATTACTCCGGAAAAAAATGTTCTGAAATTTCAGTGCCTCTACCCCAAAAACCTGACCATAGAATAGATACTACCAGAAAAGAAAATATCTGATTTCTATAAGGCAGCATAGCTCCAGTTAATGGAATATTGAACTAAAGGTCAAGGAGACCTGAAACAAATCCTAACTCAGAAACTTTCAAGATGTAAACTTCCAACAGTCATTTAACCACTCCATTCCTCAGTTTTCTTATCTAGAAAATGGTACTGATAAAAGCACTTTGAGCTTGAACACATTTTGAGAGGTGGTTGGTTGTTCTCCTTCATAGTCAAAGAGAATCAAAATGTCTTCACTATATTGAAGTCAAAGTACAACATGCCTCGCTATGGCTGATCAGACCAATATTAGCTGGGAAGGCTCCACCACAAGTTTGGTACAAGTAGCCCATATGAACATTTGAATTGGAGATGTCTCTAAATGTGCACATCTGACATTTCTTTTGAGCTATTGCAATTGTGTTTTACTTATAGAGCACAATGCCCTTTTTGATATGGCATGTTGGGAGATAGTGGAGGATAGAAGGATGTAACAAGCTATGGCCCATAGGGTCACAAAGAATCAGACACAAGTAAATGACTTAAACAACAACAAAGTAGCACCAACCTCATACATAGATATTGTTAAGATCCAGTGAAGTAATGTATTTAAAGCATTGTGAATATAAATTATAGAAGTAGTATTGTGCAGAGGCTAGAAAACCCTCCAGAAAACAAGGAAGATCGACTTTCAAATCCTACTCTGGCCCATCATGACTATGTAACCTTAGGCAATTGACAACACTTCGGTGCTCTAGGCAACACTTGAAAATCAAGTTATAGAGATGGGATGATTTCTATGGGTAGCGGGAGTCCCTTCAGTTTGGAGTTTCCTATGCCAATAAAATCACTATCACAGGGCCTTTGCTTTATTGTTAACCCAGAGCTATCCCACAGATACAAGTCCAGTATTATTTCATTCCATCCTTAGACTGCCTTTAAGAAACCCATCACGTAGCCTGTGTTCTTCAAATATAGTTCAGCAAATACAGTTAGAGACTGCAAAGGTATTGAATATATGATTTGTACTCTTACATATTTCTCTATTTCATCTGTTTCTAATATATTCTCTTGATAAATGTTTATCCCTTCTTACTAGTCAGGCATTTGCCTGATTTGGTGTAGAGTCCCATTGCTTCATGTTGGAATTGAAATGTATGATGTCTTATTGTTTGCCTTATATACCCAGAAGTCCAAGCATTGAGTTTACTTTGATAAATGAAATACAGAAGACAAACATGAAGCTTGTTGGGAGATGGTTATATGGGGGCATTGCTTAAATAGAAGTGGGCAGCAGGAAGTCTCTGTGACTTGATATCTCAGTTTAAATATCCCTGGATCTCTAGGCATGTCCAAAAGACCCCTCTCCTCCCTGTCCATGGGTATTCCATAGAATCCATTTTGATATCTTTAATGCAGCAACAGAGCCTACATAACCTAAGAGATCCAACTGCATCTGCCAAACAACGACAAAGGATTATTGCTATCTCCTTCATTCAGCACGAATAAGATTTGGCTTTGAGGCTCTCTGGAAAATGAACAAGGTGACCCAAAAGCCAAGGGCCACCAGAGTTTATTCCAGAAGAAGCCAGTATTGAAGAAATTGACTCAACAGAGTCTGAACCAGTCACAACAATATATCAAGTGCATGCTCAAAGCCATGAATTGAAAAGAAAACTTTTCAGTGAAAATAAAACAAAACAAACAAAAATGTCTGCATGCCTAGAAATAGCTATGTTCCAGACTCCATTGTTCTCCTGGCAAACATGAGTGAAATTCAGACATTGCTTGGAATCATACCCATTCTAGGGGAACAGTGAATCAAAAGCCAAAACAGGGTGATTTTATTATATCCCATATCTCTTTCTGTGTAGAGATACAGCCATATACGGAAAAAGACCATCTCCTCTTCTCCATTGGTGAGGATACCTATTCTAATTTATTATGCAAATTAATTTGCTGCAACCCACTGCTGAAGTTAATTCTTATTTTTGGAATTAATTAAGCTGAAAGCTGGACTCATGACAGCCCATCCTCATCATGGCCAGCACAGTAGCTCAGGACAGATGACTATTTCAACTTTACTAGCTTGATATTCTGTATAATCAATGCATGTCAGCTACGAAGGCTTGGCTGCCTGTGCTTATACTCATTTGCAAGGTTGGCTGAATTCCTGCTCAAAAATGGGATGCAAGTTCCACTAGGGCACAGGTGTCAACCAAAGATCATTTCAAACAAGAAACTTGCATCGTTTTGCAAGTACCACCATACTGATAAAAAACAAAAAAAGACCTTACATTCCTTTTTTTCAACATTGCTGATAAATGGCTATTTACATCTATCTGATTAGACCTTCAGCCTCCTAGGAACTTTTATGTAATGAGTTACTGTGAACTATTTTATCTTTTTAATGTGGCATTCCTGCTATACTTTTCAAACAGCAAAAAGAAAAGAAAGTTTATGAATCTTAGCAGCCAAAGTAAATATCCATAGCCTAGTTTCTTGTTAAATATTTTGGGGGAGGCAGGGTTAGGGAAGAATATAAAAAAATAAAATCTGGAAGTCCCCAGAAACAAAAAGTACAATATATCCTATTCTTTCAACTGAAATCCTTTAAGATAGTCTTCCTTGAGGATAGTAAAATAAATAAAGTTTTCAGAGTTAAATGTCAATGAAAATCGATGAAAATTGGCATTGATTAGATCTCTTGATTAGGAAAGAGAAAATCAGCAGGGGTTCTAAAACTGAAGCATGTGAATTTGATTTTTCTTAGTAGTTTGATAACTGAACTTCAGTATGATTGGTTTCTTTGTTAATCCTATGCATTTTATTTTATACATTTAAAAACATTGTTGTAAGAAGGGATCCATAGGCTTCACCAGCATATCAAAAGGGTCCATGACAAACAAACAAACAACTCAATAAATAAAAGAATCTGATAGAAAAAATCTGGTATTTAGAAATTCCCAGACTTATAGTCCTGTTTCTTTTCGCTATTTTGTTATTAAGGAAAGTCTTGAAAAGTGGGTAAAGGGAAACCTGTATGAAAGTTATTGTTGATGGTTACTAGTTTCCTAATCACTACAGTACATATTGTAGGCATTAACTCAGTTGATCACGGCAACAGTCTTTCAGTTAGTTCCTAGATGAATTAACCCCATTGTACAGATAAAAATAGCAAATTAAGAGAATTATTCCCATGATGATATAGGTAACAAATGCCAGAGAGCAAGATTTAAGATGAATTTTCAGAAATGGCCACCTCAGGGATGTCTGGGCTCCAAGTTGGAACCAGACGCACTTTGGGAGGAGCACATTGCACCTACTAAAGAGCTTTTTGGAAAAGATGCTTCCTGATAAGAAGAGCAGCCTGATTCCTAAAGTGGGCTTGTCATAAGACTTTCACCTAAAAAAGAATTTTCCAAATAAAAATGAAGGTTTTGCTGGTTTGTTTTTTATTTTTTTCCCCTGACTCTATGCTGAGAACTTTCCACTGAGCCATATTCTCTAAGTCAGTCAACAAGTATTTTTTAAATACCTACTATGTGCCAGACACTATGTGAAGGACTCAGGATTCAAAGAAAGTGGGGGAGAAAGTTCCTTCCTTCAAGAGGTTACAGTCTAATTCTCTCTTTTGTTAGTTATGATTATGAGAACATTCTCTTTGCCAAACCAAACACTCAGAAGCGGAAAGACTACTCCCTTAAAATTCAGTGGGCTGAATTCAGAACTACTGTATTAAAAAAAGGAAATCATGCTGCAAGCAAGAGCAGTGGGCTTCCCCAGTCTATGATAACTGACTTGAGAGAATGTGATGAAATTCATAAGATTAAGAGCTAGAAGGAGCCATGTATACCATGTGGTTCAATATCCTCATTTCACAGAAAAAGAAACCGAGTCTGACAAAGGTTTAATATTTTGCCCAAGGTGATGTAGTTAACTTGGAGAGCTAGAATTTAATCCTTTGATTTCAAGGACAAAGGTATTTGTTGTCATTTTGTTTTAATATAATACACCATGCCATTAGACTGAAATAAAAACACTTGAAATCACTAAGACTCTCCTATTCAAATTCCATGCAGTTGCTTAGGTTTTCTTTCCAAAATGAGATAATGCTAAAGATACTTTTGAGAAGTAGTGCTAAAGATGTGAATGAAATTTCTGGAAATGCCAGCAATTCACTTAGATGAGAAAGGTAATATAAAGACTGGGAAAATTCCTTAGTTTGACAGTCAAGGTCACAGTCTGATGCCACCCTATCTTTATAACCTTATTGCATTCTATATTCTTTAATTGCTCTCTTTTTCAACCAGATTGGCCTATTATCTATTTCCCAGGGTCATTCTGTCATTTCCCATGTCCACATTCACACAAATGAACCTTCATACCTGGAATACTTTCTTCATCACCATTTGATGAAATCTTTCTCTTTCTTCAAGGTTTCACTCAAGTGCTTCCAGGTGAAAGTGTCCCTTGTCTCTACAGATTTCTCTAGAATATTTTGTCCACATTAGTATAGTATAAGCTTACTGAGATTAAAGACTGTTTTTTGCCCCCCACCCCTTTTTTGAGAGAGGCAGCTAGGTGCCACAGTGGATACAGTGCTGATCCTGGGATTAGGAGGACCTGAGTTCAAATCTCTTCTCAGACACTTATGAGCTATGTGACCATGTACAAGTCATGCAACTTCAGTTTTCTCAAATGTTTTTTATAATAATAGCACCTACCTATCAGGGTTGTTGTGAGGAACAGATGAGATAATATTTATAAAGAGTTTACCACAATGCTTGACATGTAGTAGGCACTTTAATAAACGCTTAGCCCCCTCTCCTCTCTCCAGCTTCCATCTAATCTCTATATTCTTCAATACTGTACAAAAACAAGAAAATATAGGCTGGTCACATGGAAAGTGAAGAGTAATAGAAGGACCCAAAGAGCTCTAACACATTGGTTTGTCTGAGTGTACTTCCTGTGGCAAATTTAAGGGAGAACATGGACAAGAGAAGCCCAGCATGGGCAAGCATGGATGGGTAGCAATTTGTATCACTGGAGGAAACATCAAATGGATGAAATCACAGCTCCATTTTAATATTTAATTCCCAGAGTCTACACCCATGCTATTTACATGATAGGAGATTATTAAATATTCTTAGAAATTAATTTAATCTCTTCCTTGGTCATATGACATTCTACTTTACATCATCATTTTTCTTTTAGATACCACATACGTATGACATAGATGGACTGTGGAAAGAGAGTCTGAATCAGGAAGACTGTCTCAGGTTCAGATTCTGATACACATTAGCTGGGTAAGCCTTGTTAAGTCACCTAACTGCTAAATTACCTGAGGAAATTTTCTCAGACTGTTAGTCTGAACAGATAAAGGAAAATTTCTACCTTGATAAAGTCATATATCTATAGTCATATATCTATGGAGTTTTGAATGGACCTCAGAGGTATAATAATAATAAAGTATATGTATATTATAGTATATACATAATATATTTAATTTTATAGTATATGTTATATAGAATATATATTTAATATATTTTTATTTTATGTTTTAGACATATATTTATATATTTTAGATAGCATCATAGAGTACTTGATAAATGTATCATTTAATCATCACCCAAAACCATGGGAGGTAAGTGTTATTTTTTTCTCCATTTTACAGATGAAGAAACCTGCCTTTCCCCATGGTCATATGAGGAAAGTATCTGAACTGGTAAGTATCTGAGCCTGGATTTAACCTTAGATCTTCCTGACTTCAGTCAAGTGTTGTGTTCACTATGCAGCTGAGGATCAGAAGATTAAGTGACTTTCCCCAAATAAACCAAACAGTAACTGTCAGAGGTGAGATTCTAATCCAAGTCATCTATTTCCAGCTTTGGACCAAGTCGCCTTACCATTACCCCTTACATCTGTGACAACATTGTTATTGTGGTGGCGGTCATCCTATGTATTGTGTAGTTGTTCTCATTTTGGCTTCCCTGACACAAATAGATCCTAGTGCCTTGTATATAATAAATGTGCTTAAGAAATGTCTCTTAAATGGAGCTGAAATCAATGGAGGGAAGGAACCTACTAAGTGACAGATCTCATCACTTCATTAAGAGCTGCTTTTTGGAAAAAGGTGTTTCCAGAATGAGGTCAGAATTCCTTAAATGAGTGTACATCACGACAGACAACTTTGGAATCCATTTCTGCCAACTTTAAAATGTTCTCATCAGGATATCGTTTTGCCAGATGTATGCAATAAACCCCTATTGAGGCTGCCAATTTATTCTTAATATAATATGCACTGAGAATAATCAAAGGCAGTGCCTGCTGGGTCTTGAGCTGATGAGTTGGATGGTTTTGTTGGTGCTAAGTACCAGTATTGGGGCTTGCAGAGACCTTCTTGGCCAACCAGAAAAGGCCCCAAGGCATATCCTATTCTCAATCAGTTTTCTGGAAATCAGCTTCCAATCACATCTTGAAATACTCGGTTGCCTTCGGGATATGGAGAAAAAGAGAGGTTTCAAATGTCTCTAAGTCTTTCCTTAGAGGATTCTTAGGAGTAGATCCGGATGAGGAAATGGTGAGATAGAATCACATGTAGGGTCTACGAATACTACTTTGTTTTAGAGACTGGCCACTGCTTCTGTTCAATTCCTTTCAGAGATTTAGTATTATCACTGTAACCATACTTTTGGACCCTTCCTCCTTCTATCCTCTACCTCCACCCCAGGAAAACACTCAATACTGTCAGTTTTTAGAGAAAATACCTAATAGACTCTCAATCTTTTAGAAATCATTTGTGGATAGTCTACTTCCTCATGCTAGCTGGTGATTTTTCCTGCTGACAAATATATGAAATAGAACTCATAAGATCACTACTCAATCTTAAATAATTTTGCATGCACTAAATAAAAACAAAATCTCCTGATCACTGGCAAATTCCTCATCATCTGTGATGTCGTGTGTATCATCTGAAGGAGAAGCTGCTCTTTGCATTCCAAATTTAAAAAAAGAAAATCTTAATAACAGCAAGGCAACTATTAATTCCCTTTGGCCCCAAACCTTTTTCATGTGTGTATTGATTGGGTCTTACTCAGAAATTCAATTAGAAAATTCAGTCTTTTAATTTTTTTCTTGTTTTCAGATCAAATCTACTCAGTTTCTTTTTGTGCTCAAGCTTTAAAGAAGAGGCACAAACTGATAAATAATGATAATTTTAATGAACACTTTAAGCTCTTACATATCCACCATTTCATTTCATCCTCACAGCCCTTTTTAGAAATGAAGAAATTGAGACTCATATAGCTAGTAAAAATGAGACCAGGACTCAACCTAAGTGTCCTAGCTCCTTTCAGTTTAACATGCTGTCTCCCAAATACTAAAGAAGTCATGGTACAATTGGAAGAGGATTGATTCTAGACTCAAAAGAACATAGTTCAAATCTTGCCTCTTATGTTTACTACTTGGTGACCTTGGGCAAGTCACTTAAACTGTTCTTGACTTGAGTTCTCTGCTCACCATTATGAGAATGGACTCACTGATCTTTGAAGTTCCTTCCAGTTTTAGAGCTATTCCAGAACATACCTTGGTTTGATGGTAAACTAGAGATAGCAGATATAAACTGGTTATTGAAACTTGCTATACTTTTCTTAAAGTCAAAGAAATATTAAGGGGAGTGGAAGAGGAAAGGCATAATATTCAACAACTACCTCCCACTGTTCATCTATCTTCATGGATGTGTGTGTTTGTCCTTCGTTGTAGAAGAAGACCATGCCATCATCAGAGAAATAATGACATGACTTGCACTTGACTTTGGTTTGAGTGAGTGAGGGCTGTGCAGGTCACCAGCCTCGCTTCTCCAGAGTCATCTGAATCCAGTGACCAGATATTCATCAGGATGACTGCAGATGATCTGGGATGTTACCCAAGGTCACACAGTTAGTGAGTGTCAAGTGTCTGAGGTGAGATTTGAACTCAGGTCCTCTTGACTCCTACACTCTATCTACTGCACCACCTAGCTCCCCTATCTTCAGAGATAGCTATAGATAATAAAGATATGGCTATGAATATAGATATGTACATACACCCACATAAAAATACAAATAATGTGTCATGGTACATAGAACCCTAGACTTAGAGTCCAGACCACCCTAATTCAAATCCTATCTCTAACACTATTTAGAGTTGAATAAGTCACTTCACTTTCCTGTATCTCAGGCAAATCCCCAGGACTTATCTATTAAATCATAAGCAGGTCAAAATCCTTAACTGGTAGAGGGAGTTTAAGTGTACTAAGTCACAAATCCTTCCCAAATTTTCATAGAGGAGCATGAACTCTATGTAACTTGTATCAACTGCTTTCCATTTGGTTGGATCAGCCCTAATTGAAAATGATTAAATTCTTTGGAAACATGATTCTGTTGATTTGACAAATAGCTACAGTTTTCTCACATCTAATTTCACCCCCTTCTCTCTTCTTTCCCTCAAAATAAAGTTGGTGAATTCTCTTCAATTCAGATGTTCAATTTTGTACCAAAATTGTCAGGATGTTTTGCTTTGTTTGGGACTGTTGTTGCTAAGGTTTTGAAGACAGCATTTGATGATGATGCATATTTGTGAAACACATGTTGGGAGCAATAGTAGAGAACTGAGAACTTTTATTCTAACTGAGAAGTTCTAACCACCCAGATGGGTTAGTGGGACAAAGAAAGAGGATTTTAGTATGTCTTCCTATAATTTGCTTTCAGAGGGAGATGGAAAGGATTAGAAAATTAGGGATTGCACTCTTTCAAAAGACATGGGTGGGAAATTCTAATGTGAATTGTCATGAGTGAGAATCAAACCAGACAATATCCCAGGAGTAGTCTATCCTAGAAATCAGAAAGGGGGCAAGGACATTCTGTGTATTAAATTAGTTTATAAACTGAAGCCAATCATGCTGTAAAATGTAGTAAAAGTATATATTGCTTCCAGATGGCACACATCCTTCTTTGAATTGAGTGTCAACATGATGTCAGATCACAGAGCATTGGAGTCAGGTGTTCTGTCCCTTTTGCATGCATTAAAAAGCAGTAATACTTCTGCATATTACAATGGTAGATACAAGGACAAGGAAAGGACATGTAGCTCAAAATTTGAAGACACATTAAATATGATTCCAGCAAATTTTTCTTGATAGCCTGTTGTTCTCAGACATCTAAGTAAGGAATGAGTAGTATGTGAAATGCATAAGGATTTCCTTCTCCAAACTATCTGAATTTTGTAGGAGAGGATGAAAACAGTGTCAAGACTGCTAATGCTCAAAATGAACTAAGCCTGGTAAGGAAAGCTAAACATAGCCAAAAGGTCTTTTCTTAAAATTATTTTGGGTAAAAAGAATATCAAAGAAGGCATTGGGCCACAGGGTATATGTAATGATGGCAACAAATTACATAGAGAAAGATTAAATATTGAATTCTGATGCCACTTCTGTTTCCTTTATCTCAAAGTCATATATTTAGAGTAGAAATGACTGAGCATAAGTGGTTAAACGGGAGTCGAACCCTAAGCTAAAGAGGAAAAAGGTAAAATAGGACATAACTGCCCTTGACAACTCCAAGTGACAAGTCTCAGAGTGTCTATATCCCACAGCCTTGAATGAACTAACAGATATGATTAAGCCATTATTAGTGGATTTAGAGAAAGCATGGAAAATGGAAAGATGACGTAGAGGCTGGAGAAGGGGAAATGTTTCCTTATTTGGAGGAAAATTCTATAGATTTTTGGAAGTGACTTTGCTAGATATATTTATATTTCACGTTTATATTTCAGGAAGGAAGGTCATATATTATATATACATATAACATATTATGCAAGGGATGATTAGTAAAAAGGAAGCAACAATAAAATAGTCAATATAACTTGACAAAACAGATCATGACAAACTAATCACATTTCCTTTATGGACAAGATGACTAGATTGGTAAATTGGGTAAACCTTGCAGATATGGCTTCCTTAGATTTCAGCAAAGACTTGGACAGAATCTCCTATGCCAAATTTCTAGACAAGATGAATAAATGTGATTTGGAAATGATGGGGAATGGGACTTGAACTGGAATCCTAAAAAGGAAAAGCCCCAAATTTTCCCACAAATTTCAGGAACCCCACCTCCAAACCCAGATCCATGGAATTCACCTGAGGCACCGAGCCTATCTCAGTCAACAGTCCTTTTAACTGTCCTTTCATTGTGGTCTTTGTTGTCTGTATCTGACCCACCTACATGCCACTCCTTAGTCCCATCCAGATCTTCCCAAAGTCTTTCTTTCTAAAAGTAGCAATTTTAACCTCATCAAATGCACAGATTCTTAAAATCTGGTCTGCTTCTATTGGCATCACAAATACAGCAGACTCACTAGGAGTCTTGCCCACCCAACTGGTGTCTTAATAGACTCATTACTTGAACTGAAAGAATGCTTGAGAGGTTGAATTCTTTTGATGCAGACCCCTGCCCTGTACCCTTGCATTTCAGGGTTCAATGCACCCATAGACTGCAACAAAACTGATTGAATGACAGAACAAAAAAAAAGTCCCTGATAGATCAACATCAACATAGTTGTGCTGTTTATGAATAGTTTTGATGAAAGCATAAATGGCATGTTTGTCAATTTGGTGATTTTTGCATGTAGAGATATAGATAGATAGATAGAGATAGATACCCCATAAGAGTACAGAACATTGTGTTGTATCTCCTAATGTATCATTTAACAAAGACAAAAGTAAAATCTACCCAGGTAAAAAAACAAAACATATTGCAATAAAAATTCCCAGATGCTTCAGTCACTTCTGATTGACCTCCTTTGGGTACTCTCTGAATGATTAACTCTTTCAAAGGAAGGATCAAACTTGTTCTTAATAACCCATAGAGAATATCTAGGAGCCATGGATGTATCTAATCTGTACGTAAGGAAATTCTCCCTGACATTTAGAGCTATCCTAGAGTGCAATGGTAAGAGGAACTGCCTTTGGAGATAGCATTTGAGGTCTTCACTGAAGGCCAATATTGTAGAGGGAATTCTCAGGCAAGGAAGTGTTGGACTCTATAGTCTCTGATTCCTTCTGATGGAAAATTCTGTGAAATGAGTTGACAATATCATTGAAATCATGGGGAGGGGTTATGATATGAAATGGAGGGAGCAGTTAAAATTAACTGACATATAGTAGAGTCTTAGGAAAATAACAAGAAAGGATCAAGTAGAAAAGAAAAGAAGAGAAGACTGGATGTAGAGAGACACGTAGAGAATAACTGCATAATAAAAGGAATTATATTGGAAATATATTTCTCTAATGAAAAGCAACAGATGATCTAGTTGGAGGCAGTAATAGAACTGGATAGTTTTCATTATCTTCACTTGTTTTCTTTAAATAACAATTTGTTTCCCTTTTCTTTTCTACCACTTAGAGTAACTTTCCTCCCCAAATTTCCTCTTCCCCTTGTTTTGGGTAACTGCTTTTAGATTTATAATTTTTGGGACAAATATAGCCAAATAAAATAAGCTGTCCAAACTTAGAAAATATTTGCAACCAGCAACTAAGCATGCTCAAGAGCTACAAGAGAAACAACAGGGAAAGTTATAAAGTTGGAATTCCCTTTTCATTATGGTGAGTATTGCAAAATAATAAATAGTGACTAGATGCACATTGTCTTTATTCAAAATGTTATTTTTTTAGAAAATTCTGGGTTATGGATTATTTTGAAGAAATGATGTTTGCCCAGCCTACGTAACATGGAAAGTGGTCCGTTATACTTGCATTTGCCTTGCTTGCATGTTGAAAAAGGACCAAAATTTCTCACATGCTTCTAAATAATGACAAAATGTCTCATAGAACATCTGGAATCCTTGGAAAGAGGTTTAAGTAAACTATAAACTGGAAATAATTCCCCAGCCTGAAACATGAAACCCCAGTGCAATTCCTGGCTTGGGTCACAGGATTTCTCATTGAAACTAGAATAACTTGTTGTTCTTAATTGGTTTCCCTACCCAAGTTGTTAGTCTGCCTGTCTTGAAGGACCCCCACCATTTCACTGACTTACACAATAATTTTCAAGAATTTGAATCTATCTTATCCAGGTTTAAGCCCCAGTTCTGACATTGCATCCATTGCCTGGGGTAAATGACTTCATCTGAATGAGCCCATGAAATAAAAGGACTGGGCTATAACCGAATTCAAGAGTAGGAAGAGGCCTTACAGTCCATCTAGTGCGACAAATACCTGAACAAGAAATCATTCTACATGGTACTCAACATGGAGCCTCCTGACTTCTGATTGAAAATCTCCTGTTAGGGGAAGCTCCTGTCTCCCAAGGTGTAACATTCTACTTTTGAACAATTCTACTTATTAGAAAGGTTTTTATTTTGTTTTTGTTTTTTGCCTTATTTCAAACTAAAATTTTCCTTTCTTCAATTTCCAGCCATTGACCTCTGGAGCACAGCTGAAGAAATTTAATCTGTAATACTGAGAGAAATGATTATTAATAACCAATGATTATCCAGAGTCCCTCTTTTTTTTTTTCCTATAGGTCTCATTTCAAAAGTCCCTTGAAGAACTTTACTGATAATGAGATTGAATTAACTAGCCTCAACCCTGGTGAGACCCCACCCAGGAATTTAAAGTGAAACTCCTAGCCCATGGTCTTCTGTTCAGGCTTGGGTAGTGGATTTAGATTCTTTATTTAGATTGCCCAAGATTAGGGATAACTCAGAAGTAAATGACATACTCAAAGTTCATTAGAATATATCCAGACCCTCATTGTAGTATCAGTTCTCCATTAATTGTTAACCTATCAGAAGTGATTGCTACTCTCTGGAATACCTCTCTTCCTAGGGTAGGTAAGCTGTGAGTCTGCCACCATTATTGTCTTTGACATTTGAAAGTGTCACTGACCTTTTATAAAAATGCCAACATTATTAACAAAATGACTAATTACCCAGAAATTATGTCTATTGAATTTCTTAATTGGCATAATACAGAAAAGTAGCATTGCCAGTGGAAAGTGGTCTTGGAGATAGGAAGAAGTCAATTTGACCTACTATATGACATTTATAAACTATGGGACAATGGGCCAATCACAAGCTCCCATGTGTCAGAGTGGAAAGAACACAATGGATACAGAAATCAGAAGACCAGCATGGGAATCCATTCTCTTTTCCTAAATATTCACTGTGTCACCTTGTGCCAATGACTAAACTTCATCAGGCCTCAATTTCCTTGTCTTTTAAATTAGGAGTTTCAACTACATGAATTTTAAGGCCCCTTTCAGTTCAAAATCTATGACTATTTGCTCCAAAAGACAGTCCTTCAAATACTTGAAGGTTACTGTCACATTGCCCCTATGTCTTTTCTTCTCCAGATTAATTCAAGATATATGTGTGGTGGGGTAGAAATCTATATTTATTAACACCTATTATGTGCAAGGCACTATGGCAAGTGCCAAGGATATTGAGACAAAAATGGAACCGGTCCAGCCCTGAAGAACTTCCATTGTCTTGGAGGGCCATAACATGTACAGACACAAGTTACATGCAAAGTAATATGAAGGAGGAAAATGTCTACTAAGCTTCACCTTGAAGAGACAAAGAGAAATTTAAGAGGCAAAGACAAGGAAAAAGTTCATTCTAAACACAGGAAACAGAATATCCCAGTTCAGGGAACAGGTATGACCGGAACTCAGAAAAAACGGCATCAGATTTTTGCAGTTGAATGGGGCCTCTCCTAGTACCCAGTTCAAAATACCAGAAAAAAGAATTCCCACTACAACATATTCAGTAGATGATCATCTACCCTTTGCTTGAAGACCTTCAAGGAGGTGAGGTAATAACTTTTTTTGTTGTTATATTTTCTTTATATCAAGCCTAGACTTTGCCTCATTACAATTTCAAAGAGAATAAATCCAATCCTCCTTCCACCTGACATTCCTTCAAATACCTGAAGACAAATAATCATGCCGCCCTATGTTCCAATCCTAGCATATGCTTCATCTTCTCTTCTCCCAGCTTTGCATTCCTATTCCCTCCAACCTATCTTCCAATGGCATAGACTTCATAGTCTTTCTTCATCCTGGTTATCTTCTGGATCTCCAGACTAGCAGTGGTTTTCCTCAGTTATGGAACCCAGAACTAAGTCCAGTCTTGCACATGCCATCTGACTAGGACAGAATAGGATGGGCCTGCTACTTTCTTATTCTTGGAAGCACTACTTCACAACAAAGCCCAAAATGGAATTTTTTCTTTATGAAAGGATAATCGTTTCAAGCTAGAGTAGAAAGATAGGCTAGAATTAGATTGCATGGAGCCTTAAACGTTAGACTAAGGAGTTTATATGTTATTTTAAAGGCAAGAGGGATCCATAAAAGGTTTTCAAAAAGGGAAGTGACACAATCAGACCTGTGACTTATGAATATTACTTTTTCAGTTTACCTCTTAGAAAGTGGAGAGACTGAAATCAAGGAGACCAAATAAGAAGCTTTTACAGTTGTCTAGGCACGATGTGAGGAGAAAGGAACAGATATAAGGTAGGTCATAGAGGCAATCAATAAAACGATTGAATATGGAGGAGTAAGGAAAAAGGAAAAATGATTTTGTAGTTATTTTAGTTCCTTTAACTTATCCTTAGACAATCTCTAAGACCCTTCCAATACTATCTTATCATCCTTATCATCCGAAAATAAATATTGAAAGTGGCAGTGAGTTTTTTGAACTCACAATCTGAATCTGATAGGCTTACCCATATCTATATCATAAATCTAAAACTGGCCTTAAATATAAACTTAGCAGCTACTGCAAATGCACCTTAGCCTCTTATCTTGTCATCCTTACCACACTCTAAACTCCTTCGTTGTAGAAGATGATGCAGTGATGCAGGAGGTTCCAGACTGTTGTTTTACAAAGCAAAGTCATGACAAATCATCATTATAGGCTCAATTATCTGAATTGTACCCTAATCTTCTCCCCCCTCCTCCTAAATGTTCTACTAAGACAGCATCCCTGTGAGACAGATGGAAATTCAATTAAAAAGAGCCCCAGAAGGAACATTTAGGATTTGTGTAGGTAAATACAAGACAGTTCTCCCTGGCATCTTGCATCCCATCCATCACAAAAAAATTTCTTCATCAAAAATAGTCATATGGCGCTGTCTCCTTTAGAACATATGGATGATTTTTTCAAGTACCAAAGGTGATGGGTTTTTTTTTTATCATACTTAAAGTAAAACACATTCTTCCATTAGGGATTTAAAAATTATATATAATGAGACAGCAAAAGCAAATAAAGTTTGTTTAACTCAGAAACCAAGATCTCCCCTTTCCTGTCAGGAAGCCTGATTGGTCTCCTCAGATTTCTGGGGATGGGTTTTCTTTACTTTGTTTTATGGTTAAGAAGCAAAAGAGGGAAAATGCATGTATTATGAAATACATTTATCCTTGGAGGAGATTTTGAAGTAATAGAGTCCCCAAAATAGTTATAGGGCTCATAAATGTGTCAGTATCTTGGGGCAGATGGCCTTCCAGCTGTGGCTCAGCCATCTCCAACTGTAAAAATGCCCCAGAGTGATTACAGTCCCTGAGTCATATGTGTCCTGTGTGGAAATTCTGGGAAAGGAGAATATCCATGTGGGAGAAGGGGAGGGCTAGCCTGAGGTAAAATTGTGAGGAAAATTGGGGGGCCTTATGTGACTTCCTCTTGTAGAACCTCTCATAACACCATTTCTCCTATCCTCCCTGTTTTCCCTCTCCCTTGTATCATCCTCATTCACCAGCCCAGTGGTCCAGGATACCTCACTATCCTAGGGTAGTACCATGTGTTCTAAATCTGTCTGATCCCTTTCCTCCAATCACAATGGACTCTGGATAACATTTACTTCCCAATATAGTTTATGAAGTATTTCACCCTAAGAAAATCACAGAGCCAAAATGAAACTAGAGAAGGACTAGCTCAAATCCTTCCTACGAGGAAATATATCCAAGAGATGAAAGATCATATGATTTATTTAATGGAAAGTTTTGTAATCTATTTAGGGTTAGAGAATTTTGACTTTCATCCTGACTCTATTACTTTCTACCTGTGTGACTTTCAGATAATCATCACCTTTCTCATCTTCAGTATCTTCATTTATAAAATAAATGATTTAGACAAAGCAATCTCTAATGATCCTTGGAATCCTGTGAAACATGGATTTTCCTGGGTCAAAGAACTTTATGCATTTTATCTAATTTAATATCCCCCTCATAACACCATATGAAGTAGATATGATCATTTCCCCTATTTTGCACATAAACCCCCTGAAGGATTCAAAGAAATTCAGTGTTTTGCCCAAAGTCTTAAAATTAATATTATAAAACTGGAACTCAAACCGAGGTCTTCTCATTCCAATCCAAGTGTTGATTTCATCACTCTAAGCTTCTCTCCATTGCGAAACCTTAATATCTGAGTAATGAACAGCCCAAAGTGCTTCACTAATGGTGAAATTTCAAGCATGGCTCTGGAGAAGCTATTTGGGGATTGAGAAGCATTCCCAGTGTACCTTAAAATGATATCACCTAGGGGATGACTTATTCTTCCTACAAAAAAAAGTAGCTAATCACAAAAGACATGTATCTTTCTGTCCAAAAAATGTGCTCTAGAGGACAAAACTTTAATGCAAACCATACTTCTGTAATTTCTATTGCTAGATTATCTCTACCTGGAGTGCCATTTTATCTCGAAAAAATAAATCTTAGTGTAACTATGTAAGAATGTTTAAAAAAAATGTCTTTCTCAAAATTAGGTAGGAAAAAAATGCTCATCTATTGCCAGATTTTGCTTCCCATCTCAGCTGAGCCTTTCAGTTTGCACAGTGCCTATCTATCTTGAGGTTTTTACAACTGAAAAGTCTGGGTTGATCAAAGATCAGTTGCGTGACCATCTTTTTTAGTTTACAACTCCCCAGTAAAATGTATAGGTCTTTAAGACTTCTGGTAGGTTGTCATTAGCATCTCTTGAGGGCAAGCTTAGGAGCAATGGATAGCATTAAGCTTCTCTCCTATTGGCTTGGAGAGGGACTTCATGAAAACCGGACTTACCACTGCTGTTCCATACTCCTCAAATTTGCTACAAATGACTATGCAGTCTGATATTAAGTGGGATTTAATACACAGTGCATACAAGAGGGTTTATATGATCTTATGAATTATTCATAGCAGGACTGCCTCTGAGTTTCACAGTACTTCCTGGAGATTGGCATTCATGCCCCTAAGGAACCTCCTTTATATGAGCCTAAGCATTATATGCTTCATATAAAGAAAAATGGCACTGAGATACATTTCTACTGGCTTTTTGTAGACTACATGGAGTAAATGGACATTTTACCCTCATTTCAAGGAGGTAAAGACTGGGCCTGTCAAGTATTGATTAACAAGTTAACTTTCTCAGATGGAAGGCAGGATTTACCTAAACCTTCACCAGAAGAAAGAGAAAGAAAACTGTCAAAAAAACTATTTTCCACTAACTACAAACATTGCAGAAACCAATGTGATTTTATTGAAAGAGGATATGGTTATTATTAAGGATTTATATTTATAAAGTACATAGCAATCATTTTCGTTGGTATTCTTTATAGAAATTTGAGAGAATTAGCTGTGTTGATGGGAAATTTTATAAGAAACTGAGGCCTAGTGGACTAAGTATCTTGCTAAGTATAATTTGTATGGAAGTTCATATTTTTTTAGAGAGCAAATTGTGCATCTCTATTCCAATGCCTTCTTATGTGTATGTATATGTACATTATTCTCACATCAAACACTTAACAAACACGTTACCATATCTGTTTTACAAAAAGGTAGCCTGAGTCCTAGAATATTAGAACTGGGAGTAATCATAAATATCATCTACTGTAAGCCCCTCATTTTTGTAGAAGAACAAACTAAGACTCCAAGGAACATGATAAGATCTGATTTGTATCTAACACCTTGAGATCTGCAAAGTGGTTTCCATACATTACCATCTCATTTGACTCTCACTAGAATAGCATCCTAAAGTTGCCATTCCCAATTTATAGATGAGGACTCAAAGAGATGAAGTTATTTTCCCAGGGTCACATAACTAGTAAGCTTTGGAATAAGGCTTTGAACTTGTCTTACTGTTTCCAAGTCTAGTACTTTCTTCATACCGTCTCTTTTTTTGTCAGAGGTCAAAATTAGTGAGAGAATTAGCATTGAACTCAATCAAGTCTTTAGCAATAAACTATACCACACTACCTGCCAGTTTAAATAGCTTGCCTGAGTCCACAATTTGACTTCCACACCCTCTGAATTTAAAAGGATTTTCCCAGAATCCATTCTGGAGATACAGAAACTGAAGTCAAGCTACATAGGTAGTGACTGGAAAAGAAACAGATGAAATTCATCCTCCTCATTGCTTTGTTATCCTCTGCTATTTGCCCACGGGAAGCATTTCCCTATCCAGAGTCTAATTTTTTGTTTGCTTTTGTTTTGCCTCAATGGTAAAAGCAAATATAGGCAGCATTATTTTGAAGCTTTTACATGACATGGAAATTGGAAATTGGGTTGGTGATGGGGTAATGGTATGGTTTAGGATATAGCATTCAATTTGGTTCATGGTAAAACAGAAGAATGTAATACAAAGAGCATTAAATGAAGAGTGAAGAAGAACCTGCCTCTAGTCGGGCTTCTGCTGCATGATCTGGGCAAATCATAGCACCTCACAGAATCTGAAATTCTTCACATATATGATGAAGGGGTTGGGCTAGATGAATCTGTCTTCTGATAAGGAACAATTCTAAATCAACTAAGACCAAATGAGAAAGTAAATGCAAAAGATGCCATAAAAGGTAATTTTTATTTGAACTAGCTGATGATAAATTTAACAACTGCATGAGGAAACAGAGCCAAGATGGCAGAGTAAAGGCAGTGACTTGTCTGAGCTCTCTCTGAACCCCTCCAAGTACTTTTAAATAATACTAGAGTGGTACAACCCACAAAAAGTTGAAGTGACACAATTTTCCAGCCCAAGACATCTTAAAAGGTAGTTAAAAAAGGTCAAAAGGTGAGAGAGGAGCACAGTCCTGTGCAGGCCTACCCAGCACAGAGCAGGTCCCAGCAAACCAGGAACAGGCCATGGGGTGACTGAATCAGTGGCAACAGTGACAGTTTCCAGAACTCTCAACTCATAGATGGCAAGGCGGTTGGTCAAAAGGAGATTTCTAGTGGTCCCTTTCTTAGCTTCAGACACAGTCCTTCTGTTGTATTGCCTATATTTGAATCTGGGTCACAGTCCTGGGTCTTAATCCCAGTGTGAAGAGGAACAGCAGGACAGTAGAGCTTCAAGCCACAGGGGAGAAGGGACTCTGGTCTTGGTTCCTTAGGTTGAAAAGAGAGCTTGTAATCACTTACACACCAGTGCACATTATAGGAGAGTACCAAACACACCTCTCCTTAGATCATACCATCTTGGAAGAGCCAAGAACTTATAATTTCCCAGAATTACCTCTGAAAACAGCTACACACACACACACACACACACACACACACACACACAAATCTGAAACTTGGGACAGTGCCCCCTCCACTTGGGAAGCCGAGCCCTGCATTAGCATAGAGTAATATATCAAGAAATAGGCTGTAAAATGAACAAACAACAGAAAAAAAAAACAAATTCTGACCATAGAAAGTTACTCTGGTGACAAAGATCAGAACACACACTCAAAAAACAACAAAGTCAAAATTTCTGCATCCAAAGTCTCAAAGAAAAATTGTTTTCAGGCTATGGAAGAGATCAAAAGGAATTTTTATAATCAAACAAGAGAAGTAGAAGAAAAAATGGGAACAGAAATGAGAGTGATGCAAGAAAGTCATGAAATCATAAACAACAGATTGATGAAGGAGGCATAAAAAAAATGCTGAAGAAAATAACACCTTAAAAAACAGAATAAGTCAAGTGGTAAAACAGGCACAAATATTCAATGAAGAGAAGAAGTAGAATTGGGAGAGGATTCTGGGAAGATGGCAAAGTCAGAAAACTTTCAGTTCTCCAAATTTCCTCCACAAAAATAAAAAAGAAAGACAGAATATCACTTCAGAGCAGCAGAAATAAACAGAGGTTAAAGCAATTGTTCTCCTAAGACAATTTGAAAAGACCCCAGGAAAGATCCAACCTTCAGGAGTGGTGGTTAGAACCCTCCAGGCAGACTCTGTAGAATCAATAAACAACAAGCCCTAGAGAAAGCTGGATTGAGAAGCAGCCTCAGCCTTAGGATTTTTCATCTTGGAGACAGTGTAGGGATCTGATAGCTCAGTAGGAGAAAACTGAAGGACATTCCACTGTTGAAGAACACCAAGCATAGTTGTGCTGATCAGATGCATTCTGGGTTATGATTGCAAGGAAAAGCAGCTAGCACACATCTGGTAAGTGCAGTAGCAAGGAACAGGGACCATGTTGACTATGGCCACTTTCAGGATAGCAGAGTCCCTGGTTTCAGTTCTAGGGCAGAGAGGATTAATGTAATTTTTGGCCACTTACAGAACCACAGGGAGAAAGATCATTTGTTGAATGGTGTAGCTTGGAGCCCCAGATGGGATTAACTGTAAAGAGGAGAGCCTAAGGTTGGGCGCTAAGACAGACCACAGAAAATAACACTAAGAAGAACTTGAGACTTGGAGCATAATTCCCTATACCTTGAGACTACAACTTGATTATTCTTATATCTGCTAAAAACAAAACAAAACAAAATAAATAAACCTTATAAAAGAGTAAGCAAAAGGAGAAAAAACCCAATCATAGAGAGTTGCTATGGAGATAGAGAAGATCCAGGATCATATTAAGAGAAAGATAATGGAGCTTAAAAAAAGTCACTCTTTTTCAATAACACTGTCAAATAGTTTGAAGCACAAAAAAGAGTTCTTGGAAGAACTTAAAAAGAGCTTTAAAATCAAATAAGAGAGATTGAGGAAAAATTAGAAAAAAAAAGAACAATCCAAAAGAAAAATATCAAGAAGATGATAAAAGAAAGACAATCAACTTGAAGCAGAAAAATCAAAAACTTAACAAAGAAAATGATTCCTTGAAAATTAAAATTGGGCAAAGGGAACCTAACGATGTTCTAAGACATCAAGAAATCATAAGACAAAATCAAGAGCATGAAAAGATAGAAGATAAAGTGAAATATCTCATCACACAAACAATTGATCTGAAGAACATATTGAGGAGAAATAATATAATAATAGTTGGATTACATGAAAATTATTTTAAAAAACAAATCTTGATACAATATTACAAAAAAATTATTGAGGAAGATTGCCCTGAAGTCCTAGAAGAAGGCAAAGTTGAAATAGAAAAAAAAATTGGAGGAAAACTTATAGGAATATCATAGCCAAGATTCAAAGCTCCCATTTAATGAGATAATATTGGAAGAAACAAAAAGATAAATTAAATATCATGGAGCTACAGCAAGGATGACACAAGACCTAGCAACTATTACTTTGAAGGACCAAATAACACTTTATTCCATAGAGTAAAAATGCTGTGGTTATGATCAAGGGTACCTTACCTAACAAGTTTAAATATATAATCCTGAATGAGGCAAAAAATGGACATTTAATGAACTCAAAGACTTTCAGGCTTTTATGACAAAAACCCAGAACGTAATGGAAAATTCAACATATAACAACCAGGATAAATATACAGTACACATTAAAGACAAATTATAAGGGACTCAGTAAGATCAAATCATTTACTTCTTATATTTGAAAATATTAGCAACACTCCTATAACTGTCATCATTATTTGGATAGTTTGAAAGAAAGGTGTGGGCTGACCTGAGTAAGATGAAGTGATTCTAAAAAAATAAAAAATAAAACTACTTACAGAGAGATAAAAAGGAGTAATTATCTCATTCAAACGAGTTATAAAAGGAAAATGGATACAGAAGAAGCTACTAAGGGGAGGGTAGGTACTGATGGAACCTTATTCTCATCAGATATGGGTTAAAGAGGAAACAATATTATATATATATATATATATATATATATATATATACACACACACACACACACACACACACACACACACACACACACACACACATATATATACACATATGTGTGTGTGAATATAAAAGTCTTCTAAATTTAGAAAGAAATAAGAGGGCAATGGGGTTGGGATAAAGGATAAGGGAGGGACTCTTAGAGGGGTAGGTAAGTTAAGGAATAGGAGGATAAGGCTGTGGCTAGAAGTAAAGCAGAGGAGTGAGAAAGGATAGGGTAAATACAGTTAGATAATGAAGAAAACTGCAAAAGTAGAAAATACACAAGTAATTATAGCTTCAAATGTGAATGGGACAATTTAAGAGAAACAGAGAGCAGATGAAAAATTTGAATGCAATAATATGTTATTTTCAGCAAAATATAAAAACAAGAGATACACACAAGGTAACATAGAAGTAGGATTTCATATGTTAATAAAAAGCAGAGATATGATTCATGATCTCAAAGTTAAAAGAGATTTAATTAAACTTGAACAAAAGAGAAATTATACCATGTGTCAGCAATATTATTCAATATTGTTTTAGACTAAATGACATACCTAGACAGTATAAGATACCTAAATGTATATCTGCCAAAATGGAATAGGAACTATATAAACATAAATATAAAATACTTTTTAAACAAATAAATTCAGATCTAAATAAATGAAGTAATATTTATGGTGCATGGATAGGTAAAGCCAATCTTATTTTTAAATGGCAATTTTACCTAACTAATCCATTTATTCAATTAATTACTAAAATTAAATTACTAATCCCAATTAAATTACTAAAGACAATTTACTGAGTTAAGAAAAATAGTGAAAAGTTCATTTAGAAGAACAAAAGGTAAGGAATTTCAAAGAAATCAGGGAGAAAAGTCATAAAGGAGGTAGATTCAGTAGTGTCAGACCTTAAACTATACTATAAGGTGAGAGAATTGTTGAAGTGCAATAAGGATAATTTTGATTATTTTAAATTGAAAATTTCTTGTATAAATAAAACCTATGTAGACAAGAATAGAAGAGATGCAGACAATTTGAGGAAAACTTTCATAGACAATCTCTTAGAAGGGGATTGGGTTGGAATATTACTGTTTTGTAGGAAATGATGAATTGGTTGATTTAGAGAAACATGGAAAGACGAGGATTTATGAAAGAAGACACTATCCACCTTAAGAGAAACAGATGATAGGAGGAAATATGTATAGAATAGTTTTACGTATTTTGTGCATTAGTGAACATATGTATATATATATATATATATATATATATATGTGTGTGTGTGTGTGTGTGTGTGTTTAGAGTGTGGGGTGAAGGTAAAGTAAAAAGTGCCCAGCAGAGAACAAAATAAGATCCACAGCAAAGCCAAGAAAAACTGACAGCTTTTAAAACAATGTGTAGTATTTATTATATGTTTTCTTGAAATGGAAATTTATTGGGTTTTTTTTCCCATTTAAACCTCTTTTATGGTCTGCTGTGTACATGGCAATATATTTTTCTTTTTTCATTTTGTATTTGCTTGTTTAAGAAAAAAAGCACAATTGGCCAAATTGGAAAAAAAAAAAGATATAAAAAATTTCACTGAAGAAAACTCCTTAAAAAGGAGAACTGGCCAAATGGAAAAAAGGGGTATAGAAGATCACTGAATAAAATGATCCCTTAAAAGTTAGAATTGGGCAAATGAGAGGTAATGATATGATGAGACATCAACAAACAAACAAAATCACTAGAATGAAAAAATGGAAGAAAATGTGAAATATCTCAATGGAAAAAATAACTGACCTGGAAAATAGATTCAGGAGAGATCATTTAAGTATTATTGGTTTATCTGAAAATCATGATCAAAAGAAGGAAAACTCTTGATATTATACAACCTGAAAGCAAAATAGAAATTGAAAGAATCCACCAATCACCTCCTGAGGGAGACCGCAAAATGAAATTTCCTAGGATTATTATAGTCATATTCCAAATCTCCCAAATGGAGACAAAAATATTTCAAGCAGCCCTTCCCTCCACCCCCAATTCAAATATTGTGGAGCCATAGTTAGGAAAACACTAGATATAGCAACTTCTACTTTAAAGGATCAAAAGGCTAAGAATATGATATTCTGGAGAGCAAAAGAGCTTGGATTATAATTAAGAATCACCAACACAGCAAAACTGAATATAATCCTTCAGGGGGGAAATGAACATTCAATGAGACAGAACATTTTCAAATATTCCTGATGAAAAGACAAGCGCTGGACAGAAAATTTGACTTTCAAATACAAGATATAAAACAAACACAAAAAGGTAAGCAGAAAAGAGAAATCATAAGGGATTCAATAAGATTAAACTGTTTATATTCCTATATGGGAAAACTATATTTATAATTCCTGAAAACTTTATCATTATTAGAGCAGTTGGAAGGAGAATACATACATAGAACGCAGAGATATGAGTTGAATGTGATAGCATGATTGTCTAAAATATAATACGAATAATAAGAGATAAGAAAGAAGGGGAGAAGTAGCAAAATTAAAGGTAGAAGGGGATAAATTATCTGACATGAAAGAGATCTGGAGAACATTTTACAGTAGAGAGCAAAATGAGGAAGCCGGGAAGTGGATTACATAAGCCTCACTGTCATTGGAACTGGTTCAAAGAGGGTATAATACCACACTTAATTGGATTAGAAATCTATCTTACCATCCAGGTAAGTAGGATGGGCCTAAGAGAAGAGGGGGGGACTGATAGATGGGAGAACAGTTTTGGGAAGGTAAAAGTCAGAAGCAAAACATTTTAGAGAATAAACAGGGTAAAATGGGAGAGAGACAGAGACAGAGACAGAGACAGAGAGAAACAGAGACAGAGAGAAACAGAGACAGAGACAGAGACAGACAGAGAAGGATAAAGAGGGGACAATAGAAAGGAGATAAATACGTGGAAAAAATATTTACAGTGACTTTCTCTGATGAAAGACTTCATTTCTCAAATATATGGAAAGCTGAGTCAGATTTACAGAAATAAAAGACATTCTTCAATTAATAAATAGTCAAAGTATATGAACAGGCAGTTTTCAAAGTAATCAACACTATCTATATTTGCATAAAAATGCTCTAAATCACTACTGATGAGAAAAATGAAAATTAAAGCCACTCCTAGCTACTAGCTCACACCTGACAGATTGGATAATATGACAGGAAAAAATGATCAACTTTGGATGGAATGTGGGAAAATTAAAACACTAATGTGCTATTGGTGAAGTTGTATACTGATTCAGTCACTCTGGAAAGCAATTTGGAACTATGCCCAAAGGCCTATAAAATCATGCATACCTTTTCACCAAGCAATGCCACTATCAAGTTTATATCCCAAGGAGCTACAAAAAAAAAAAAAAAAGAAAAAGAAAAGAAAAGGACCTATCTGTACAAAAGTATTTATAGCAGCTCTTTTTTTTAATTTTTATTTTATTTATTTATAAATGTTCTACAATCACTTCCTTAAAATTAAGATTTTAT
>CM053774.1:33816411-33856624 GCA_028658325.1 Potorous gilbertii | reverse complement strand
GTGTGGAAGGCATTTTGCCTTAGAAAATCGACATTGGGATTTTTTTTTTCAGTAAGTTCTTGCGTTATTACAAAGTTCCAAGTCTACCAGAAAAAACTCTCGCACACTGTGGTCGTTGCTGTGCACAAAGTTTTCCTGGTTCTATAGCAGCTCTTTTAATGGTGTCAAATAACTGGAAATTGAGAGGCTGGAAGTGTCCATCAATTGGGGAATGGGAAAATATCAAGTAGATGTGATTATGACAGAATACTATTGTGCTTTAAGAAATGATGCACAGGATGCTTTCAGAAAAACCTAGAAGACTGACATGAACTCATGCAAAGTGAAATGCACAGAACCCAGAGAACATTGTGCACAGTAATAGCAAGATTCTGTGATGATCTAGTATAAATAGTTTAGATATTCTCAGCAATACCATCCAAGACAATTCTGTTGGACTTAGGATGAAAGGTGCTGGCCATCTCCTGAGAAACAACTAGTACAGACTGAATGCAGATCAAAGATACTTTTTTCTATTTTTTATTGTTTTGCCTGTGTTTTCTTCCATAGAATGACTTACATGGAAATGTATTTTGCATAATTATACATGGATAACCTATGTCAAATGGCTTGCCTTCTCAGTGGGGGAGTGAGGAAGAGATGAAATTTGGAACTCAAAATAGGAAAAACATGTTAAAATTATTTTACATGTAATTAATAAAAATGAAATATTAAATAAGATTAAAAAAAATTAAAAACTGCATGAGAATGACTTGATCTTTTATTTTCAAATTCAACATGGATGTCCCAAAGATGTAGTAGGCTACCCTCAGTAGAACATGGTGGAAATTTTTCAAAGAAAAGGGAGGTGTCTCTTTTCCTCTTTAGATAGGTCATCCAAAAATAACTCAGTCTTAGCTGACAGGCAACAATATGTGTCGATGGAGTAACATCATAGACAAAATAGTCATATAGTCATGATTGAAGCACTAAGTTCAGAAAGAATATGAAGGAATGACAATCCAATCATACTGTACCCAGGTAGTAATGGGAACGGTAGTTTTTTTAAAAAGGACATTGACAAGTAACAACCCATAAATTGGACATCAGCCAGGAGTGTTCTCTTCCTCCTCTGAATTTCCTTCATCATATGAGTATGTACCACTCATGAATCATAGTTACCTATAGGAAGTAGAGAATATCTAGTCAAGTTCTCTCACTTATGGAGAAACTGAGGATTAGAGGCTGGAGTGATTTATCTGAATGTCCCAAAGTTGAGAACTAGAAGAGCTGAGATTATTTAGAAAACTTAGTTTATTTTTCTATTGATGTGCAGTTATTTTACTCTTCTAACCCATTAGAAAGAAAAAGAAACAAGGAAATCATTGTAACTAGTTTCATAATCAAGCAAAACAATTGTTATATTGGCCGCATCCAAAAATGTATGTCTCCTTAGATATCTTGAATTAATCGGCACTTTGTCAGGAGGTAGCTAGCATGCGGGATCATAGGTCCTCTGGAATTTTGATCCCTCGTGTCACTGATCTGAATTCTTAAGACTTTCAAAGTCATTTGTCTTAAAAATGTTGTTATTATAGGAATTATTCTCTAGGTCTAATTATACTCTTCATCTGTTCATATAAATCTTTGCAGGTTTCTCTAAAGCCGTTCCATTATGGATGTCGTATGCCCACCATAGTATTCCATTACATTCATATCTCATAGAATTTTTAGCCATTCCCAGCTTACGGGTACATCCTTACTTTTGAAAATCAAGTTCTTAAGCTCTAAATCCAGTCTTCTTGCCTATACCAACTCTTAGCATACTTTCTATCTTACCAATACTTATTATAAATAATAATAAAGCTATTACTACATATCTGGTTTCCCAATCTATTTTGGTAAGTTACCTAAGGTAGTGATCATGTTGTACTGGTATGTGTATGTTTTAATTCAACAAAAATCTGTTAAACTACTATTATGGGCCAAACAGGCAAAATTCTGAGTCTACAAAGATTAAAATGAAACAGCCTTCATTCTTGTCTCCTGCTCAAATCTTTACTGAATGAATATATGTGATTTTTCATTCTTTATGAGTGGAAAACTTCCTAATATGTAGAGCTCTCCAAAAGTGGAATGGAATGCTTAATATTATAGTGAGTTTTAACTGTGTACCTTTAAGCAAAAGTTAGATATTGTAAAGAAATGCTTATCCCAATGTGGGTTAGACTGTATGACTAGCAAGGTTCCTTCCAGCTCAGAGTTTCGAAACCATATATTATAATAATTTGGTGAAGGAACTATGCACATTTATAATGGAAAAGATAAGATGGAGGAGAATGACATTATTTCTATCTTCATATATTTGATGGTGTGATATGGAAAATGGATTAGATAATTGAATGATGGATTTAGCAATGGGAGGGGCCATTGAAGCCATCTAATCTAACCCCTCATTTTATAGAGGAAGAAACTAAAGCCAAGAAAAATTGAAAAACTCTCCCAAAGTTACAAAAGTAGTATCAGAGGTAAAATTTTAACCCAGACTTTCTGATTGCAGAGGTGTTAATTTTTCTATTGTATCACACTGCTATTTTTTATTTGGATTCAGAGGAAAGAACATATATTAGTTTGTGGAAAATGCAGGAAGGCAAATTTCAACTTGATGGAAAGGATAACATTCTCTAGCACTGAAGGTGGTACAGCAATTTTTCAAGGATGTTAGAGGGAAGATTCATGTTTCAGGTATGGGTTAGAATTTAAGACATCTGGGTTTCTTCCCAACTCCAAGATTCAGTGATCTGCCTCCAAACTTTTATTCTGTGTCACATTGGAAAATGTCTTTATTTATCCATATGTTCTTCCATTCAATGCTTAAACTTGTATGCATATAATTTTTACATATATTTGTATGTATATATGTGAATATGTGTGCATATATTTATATCTGGATTTCTTTCCAAATCTGAGATTTAGGAATCTATTGAATATGTCTATGTATATGAACATATATATACACATATACACATATATACATATATTTATATATATATGTGTACTACATATTTATATGTGGGTATGTATATATATGTGTGTGTGTGTATGTGCACATATTTTCATATTATTACTATGTATATTACTAATACATATATTAATAAGATGAGGGGGAATCCCTGTACAAATATTGATATTTTGAAATGTGACATGGAAAGATTAAAGGTAAATCACTGAAACTTAGAATTTGAAAGAACCTCAGATAGAGAGAGGATAGACAACACATATATTCATGTGTGTATACATAGCATTACATATATAAATACATGTGTAAATATGCACATGTTTGTGTATATATGCACATATGAATGTGTACATAGATATTTTATATACGTGGGCAGGTAACAAAAAGAGAAAAGAATGGCAGAGAATGATATGGATAGATAATGCCAGGGAAGCAATTGTAACAGCAATTTAAATGGAAAGATTTTCTCATTCATTAAAAGGCCCGTGTGACTTGCTTAAATCACTTTGAAGTCCAAGATACACGTGGTGGGAAGAACTTGCTGAACAGGCAGAACAGGAAGGATGGAGCCCAACTGGGAGGAAGTGAGTGAGCAGCTTTGCAGTGCAGCAAGCCTCAGGCTCATGTTTGCTTGTGAGAAGGCCCAGGTTAAAGGGAAGGGAGACTTGGAAATGGCTTTGCTCCCTGCGATGATCATGCTTATTAACTTCTTGGTCACCATTACAGATTTTGCTTTCTGGTTCTGGGACTTGGTTTTCTTGTGTTTAAAGAAATGCTTTTCTTCTGCCTTCTATATAGAGAGTCTTTTATATTTTGTGATTGAGAACTACTCTGGCATATTCATAGTCACCACCAGTGCTGTGAATACGGCCATGGCGATACAGCAATGAACATGAGATTGATCAGACTTTTGGAGATAGTGGAGGGTAGTAGGGCCTGGAAAGCTGTGGTCACAACAAAGTTGGACATGACTGAATGACTGAACAACAACCAAAACAGGTTAAGGGAAACAGAGAAAAAACCAAATCATAGATACTTCAGGATGCTGGCAAATGTGTGCACATATACTTATTTCTCCCACTACCGCCCAACATTTCTAAGCTTCTATTTTTGATTACCTTTGGAGGCTCCTTCTCCCATGTTGTTGGGATTCTTTATGTTTGTTTTTGTTCTGCATCCTTAAGTGGAAAATGAAGAAGGAAAGTCATCCTGGCTTCCAGACTTCTGCCATGAAGTAGAAATAGGGAAGATATCTCCTGCTACTTCAGAAGGGGTTATGAAGTAGAACTCTTAGCTCTTGTGGAGAGATCTTGAAGGGCAGCAGACAAGAACAGATGAGTAGTGTTAACCATGACGAAAAGTCACCTGGCAGCAGTTAAAGGAAGTAGAGCATGGGTGAACCCAGGGAAGCTTTTGGGCCCTGACTGGGGCAAATCTAGCAGCTGCTTTCAGTGATGTCAAGTAGAAATCTAATCCTCTGCTTCTTTCTTCCCAAGTTGTCTCAAAAGGATCTGAGTAAGCTCCAACTATTATTTTTTAAGATCTTCCCTGGTAAGTTTTTCTTCTGTTCTTTTTTTGTGACCAACAGGAAGGAGGATACTAAGAAAGGAAGAAATCAACCCACACTTCCATGTTGTTGCAGCCTCCTATTTGAAGCATTACCTTATCATTTGTTTCAGTTCTCTACATTATCTGTGCTATTAAACCATGTAGAAATTAACAGTTAAATTATGTGAGTTCGAGGAGTCATAACTGGAGGGAGGGTTTGAGACAATCCTGTGGGAAAATAGTAGTTCAAGCCAAGAAGAGTTTAAATGGTTGGCAAATGTACCTTTCTCACATTGCATCTACCACCGCACCAATGATTATAACCTATTATATTTGAATATGGATGAAGTGATAGAAAAGTTAGCAAGGAGAAATAAGCCTTTAAAAAGAAAATGTCTGACTACTACAAATAAGAAAGAAAAGAGAGAGATAGAGAGTGCCAATAGCAGCTTATCAGTCCCAGCAGGGCTCAAAATGGATGTGCCAATAGCCCATGTCTGAAGTAGTCAATGCATAAATGTGTTTTTCTCTTTGCCTGTTTAGTTTGTTTATTTCCTTTGGATGATGGAGAGAACTCATACTGATGTTATAAGGGGGTGGAAGAAGTATACAGGGCAACAACTTAAAGGGAGTTCTGAAGGCAATCTGCACAAGGCAAAAATAAAAATTGAAGGTTCTGTGTAATTCAACTTGCTTTGAGATGCCAAGTTAGCTAGTGATAACATTGTGTCCCTTGCTCCATTTATCGGCAGGAATATATGTGGATCTCAATTCGTGCCAAAGATTTTTTTTTTTAATTAAAAGACTGCAAATAAATAAAATCACTTTAACAGCATAGGTAAGGGGATGAAGGATGACATGGTTTATGTAACCATCTCTTCTTAATTTGATTAGTTGATAGGTCCATTTCTCTTTCATTTCATGGGTTAATCAGTCCCTAAATGTGTCTGGATGTGTTTACCACATCTCCTGCACTAAGTTTAAAGGGAGCGGGACTGAAAGTGTGGCAAAGGGGATGGGGTACTAAAGAGATGTGGAAAAGCTGGATTATCAAGGAATAAGACTCTTCACTATTCAGGGTTCTCTAAAGAAGGCAGTGAATTGAACCAGCTTGTTCTGAGCTCAGCCTTTAGCTCTCCAGAATTGAGCATCATTGTTCAGCTGTCATCTCACCCTGGACCTTTTCACAGTGTGTGGAACTTTCTCAAGCAAGAACATGCCTATGTTCTTTTTCTCCATTGGTGAGAGAATTTCATTTTTGAGGAAGGGCTTGGTCTAGCCATCCTTTATATTTTATACCTTGTGACAAACAACCCCTTAGTCCTTGATTTTTATCTCCCTTTTCTGTATTAAAATGTAAGCTCCATGAGATCAAGGACTGGCTTTCATTTTTTACTTTTATTTTTATTTCCGATGTTTAGCACAGTGGCCAGAAAGCAGGAAATACTTAATTAAGGTTTGTTGCCAGCCTGCTTCCCAACTCTAATTGCAAGCTGCCTTTTAGGACATTAGAGATCATGGAAAGCCCCAAGAGGAATAAGAATTATTATAATATTAATTTAAAATAAAAATTAATTAATAGGTCCATATGACAGGCATAAGTTGCCTGGAAGCCACATGTGGTGGGAGGAGATTGCTGAAGAGGCAGAGCAGGAGGAGTGGCGCAGAACCAGGAGGAAGTGAGTGAGTGGGATCAGGTCAGAGCGGGAAACGTGCAGGCAATTGACACAGGCCAGCTGAAACATTGTGACAGTTGATGGTGAGATGGCCCTGGCTGAGGGAGGAGAGGTTTGAGATTGATACATTGTAACTGTTGATAGAGAAGGCCCTGGCTGAGGCAGGGTAAGTTTGAGATTGATACATTGTAACTGTTGATAGAGAAGGCCCTGGCTGTGGGAGAGGAGGTTTAAGAATGACTTTGTCCTCTGCTGTGATCATGTTTATTAACATCTTCGTCACCATGATGGATTTTACTTTCTGATTCTGGGATTTGGCTTTATGGTGTCTAAATAAATGTTTTTCTTCTGCCTTTTATATGGAGAGTCTTTTATATTTTGTGATTGAGAAATACACTGTCATATTCATAGTCACCATCAGTGCTGTGACTATTGCCTTGGCGAGACAATTGTTGATAATCTTTTTCTCATTTTCTTGGTTTTTTTAAGTTATAGATTACTTTAAGTTATTGTTCATTACCTATATAAAATCTAATAATTCTTTTCATAGATTGCTATGGGAACTCTGTATATTGTACAGATATCCGAGAAAAAGCAACAGAAAAGACTTTCAAACTTAAACCCAGTTCTCCATAAACACATTTTGAAGGCAAAGAATATATTTGACTTTATTTAATATGTAATTCCCTAGCAACCATTGTATACTAGGTTACACAAAGCAAGGTAGTTAATACAAAGAAGCTAGATAGCAGTAATTGAAGAGGTGAGAATTAGAAAAGAGCAGCCAAAGCACAACTAAATGAATGAAAATTTCAAGAAATGATGGGGCAGTTGGGGGAAGAGGCAGTTGAATTGGAGGAAAGAATAGATCTATACTATCTACAATTTAGGAGAAAACTTTCTTAAATGTTTAATATACCCTGTAGGCATTAAGAAATGGAGCAATATCAGAACAGCAGAGCACAAAATATTATGGGGTATTTAATGAAAAGGGAAAATTAATCCCTACTTAGATTTCTAACAATATTGTAGAGTTTACACATTAAAACCTCATTATGTGTGACTATATTCTGTAACTAAAATAACTGATCTGAGCAATGGAATCACAGCTCCCTGGCCCTTCCCCTTACATCAAATAGGCTGTACATAAATAAAATAAATTCAGGTAGAACGGGGGAAAGGAAGCTATATATGGAAGAAGGTTGGCACAAATAACCCAAATAAAAATCTATCATTCAGAATCAAGGATAATGGACACATATATGCAAGAGAACCATTAACCAATAGTTATGTGGCTTAAATATAAGCACTTTTCGCATAAAAAAGTGACAAACTTTCATGAGCCAATGAGAAAGTGATCAAATTTGTTAACCATCAATGCAATGGAAACTAAATATTTCTGAGATACTACATCCTCAAACTAGTAAATGTGGTAACTGTTGGAAAAAATATATTTGTAGGGAATGTCAGAAAATAGCAACAGTAACACATTGCTAATGTAAGTGTTACTTGGTCTAAGCTTTTGAAATACAAATTTATAATCATGGAAGAATTCCAAAATCATTCCTACTTTTGACCCTGCAATCCGTATATTTCACGGTGGTTATGAAAAATAAAAAATTAATTTATCTAAAAGAAAATATCCATAGTAATACTATTCATGATACAGAAACTTAAAAACAAATTGTGCGTGCCCAACCATTGGGAAATGATTGAACAAATTATCCCATATGAATATCATATAGTATGCCTATGTCACAAGCAATGATGAATATATGTGTGTTCATCCTTTATTGCTGAAGAAGACTATGCCATCAGAGAAATAATGACATGACTAGCACTTGACTTTTTGTTTTGAGTGAGGGAGGGCTGTGCAGGTCACCAGCCTCACTTCTCCTCCAGAGCCATTTGAATCCAGTGACCAGATATTCATCAGGATGACTGGAGATGACCCAGGATGAGGCAGTTGGGGTTAAGTGAATTGCCCCAAGAACACATGGCTAGTGAGCGTCAAGTGTCTGAGGTGAGAGTTGAACTCAGGTCCTCCTGACTCCTGCATTGGTACTCTATCCACTGCACCACCTAGCTGCCCCCAGTGATAAATATAGAATTCAAGTAAATACAGAAATCTTTTCATGAAGCAATATGCAGCGTAGAATCAGAACCAAAGGAACAACATACACAAATACAAAAAACTATGAACATAGCAATAAATTTAAATAGCAATTGAACTCAAATGAAAACCAGTGGAGAGTGCTGATACTCATCACTCATGCGCCTGACATTTCATTTAGCAGAGAAGAAGCCTGGAAATTTAAAAGAATATATTCTATTAGTCACAATCATTCTTTTACATTGTTTTACTTTTAATTTACATATATTATTCATTGTTGGGATACATTTGAGAACATCCCAGGGCTTTATATGATGAGGTAAAAAGATATTAATAAATGTAAAAAATGTTCATCTCGACTTACCTAGATGGTCCCTAAAGACAGAGACCATTATATTCTAACATAGTGACATTACAGGTATTCACAACAATGATGATGAGAGAACAAGAAAAAGTTACTATATTAAGTACGATCTGTTGACTGTGGTAGAATTTGTGGTTTAGTTCTTAGCCTTAAAGGGGCTTCACAGAAGAACTAAAGGGCAGTCAGTGTTTGGACATGACCAATATAGGAATTTGTTTTACTTGACCATGCATATTTTTTAAACAAACATCAAGTTTTTGATTCTTTAAAAAAATTATTTGGGAGGAAGAAATAAGAGAACAACCTCAAAAAAAAACTGAAAAAATGTGAAATAAAATAACAACCCATTTTTTGTTTGATACATTTAAGTCATGGCCATATGGTTTAAATGGAAACACTCAAAGTAATGTGGAAGCAAAAAGAAAGACAAAAATGGAAGGACACTAAAGCAACCTCTATCATTCCCACATTGAAACAGTAGCTAACATTCTGAAATGAGGGGAGTTTGTATTATACACTTATGCTTGCACTTATATTTTCAAAATAGGATAAGTAGGGTAATGAAAAGATATAACTTTGATTACTTTGAAAACTGTCTGTACATATACTTCAACCATTTATAAATTAATGAATGACTTTTATTTCTATAAATTTTACTCAGTTCTCTATATATTTGAGAAAAGAGATCAGAAAAACTCACCCTAAATTTTTAGTTACAAATACTATTTCCCTCCATCCTCTTTTCCCTGTCCCATTTTTCCTTTCTCTCTCTCTCTCTCTCTCTCTCTCTCTCTCTCTCTCTCTCTCTCTCTCTCTCTCTCTCTCTTTCTCTCTCTCTCCCCCTCCCTCCCTCCCTCTCTTCTTCCCTCCCTCCCTCTCTACCCCTGCCTTTCCTTCCGTCAGCCCCCATGCTTCTCTTATCTCTTACCTCCTTGCCTTCATTTTTTGTAGAGTAAGAGATTTGGATACCCAACTGAGTGTGTATGTTATTCCTTCTTTGAATAATTCTGAAGACCTGCACAGCCCTCCCTCCCTCACTCAAAACACAGTCAAATGCAAGTCTCTGATGTCATGGTCTTCTTTGGCAACGAAGGACAAACATAATCCTGTGTGTAGATGCAGCTGGCTGAATGGGGACCCAGCTAGCTGTGTAACTCAGATCCTCCTCTCCTGTCTGCCCCCACCCCTTCCTTCTCCTCTCCAA
Organism: Potorous gilbertii; assembly: GCA_028658325.1. NCBI lineage: Eukaryota > Metazoa > Chordata > Mammalia > Diprotodontia > Potoroidae > Potorous > Potorous gilbertii. Next base: position 33,846,721 of record CM053774.1, on the reverse strand, counting down.
AGGAAGGTAAATTTGGATGGCCAAAAGATGCTGAGTGGACTTAGGTTTTACTGACCAGCTTCTCTCCTCTCCTCTCCTCCCCTCCCTTCCCCTCCCCTACACTGCTCGTCCCTCCTCTCCATGGGCCCCTGCCTAAGGGCTCTCTCTTTTTCTTGTCCTCATTAAAAGGTTCATGCCCTGGCTACTGCTTAAAACAGTCAGATTCAGTGAATGGGCATTACCTCACCCGAAGTGAGTACCTGCAAAGACCTTGTCCTAAAGGGCCCAAGATCTCCCAGTGTATCCTAGATCATCTCCAGTCATCCTGATGAATATCTGGTCACTGGATTCAGATGGTTCTGGAAGAGAAGTGAGGTTGGTGACCTACACAACCCTCCCTCACTCAAAACAAAGTCAAGTGCAAGTCATGTCACCATTCTCTGATGTTATGGTCTTCTTCGGCAACAAAGGATGAACACAAACAATTCTGAAGAAAGTAACATTCCAATGCTTCCCCTCCTTTCCCTTACACTATAAAAGATATTTTGCACTTATTTTATGTCAGAAAATTTACTACATTTTGCCTCTCCCTTCCTCCTTCTCTCAGTTCATTCTTCTTTCTCAATCCTTAATTGTTTATCTTAGATAATTGTCCCATCATTTTCAATCTATACCCATGCCCCCTGTCTGTGTATGTGCCTTCCAACTGCCCTAAGAATGAGAAGGCTTTTATGAGTTACAAGTATCATTTTCCCTTGTAAGAATATAAGCAGTTTAAATTTATTGAATCCCTTAGAACTTCTCTTTTCTTTTTACCATTTTATATTACTCTTGTTTTTTATACTTGAAAGTCAAATTTCCTATTCACCTCTGGTCTTTTCATCAGGAATGCTTGAAAGTCCTCTATTTCATTGTATATCCATGTTTTTTCCCATGAAGAATTAAATTACATTTTGCTGTAGGTGGTTCTTGATTGTAAGTCTAGCTTTTATGCCCCCTGAAATACCATATTCCAAGCACTCTGATTCTTTAATGTAGAAACTGTCAAATCTTATGTTATCCTACCTGGGGCTCTATGATATTTGTTTCTTTTTGTTTTAACTGACTGCTTACATTATTTTCTTCCCTCTCTCTCTCTTGAGCTCTGGAATTTGGCTAAAATATTCCTGAGAGTTTTAATTTGGGGATCTCTTTTAGGTACTATTTGATGGATTCTTTTTCTATTTCTATTTTACTCTCTGGTAATATTAGGGCAGTTTACCTTGATAATTTCTTGAAATAGGATGCCTAAATTCTTTCTTTACCATAACTTTCAGGAAACCCAATAATTCTTAAATTATCTCTCCTACCTATTTTCTAGTTTAGTTGTTTTTCCAGTGAGATATTTCATATTTTCTTCTCTCTTTTCATTCTTTTGATTTTGTTTTATGTTTTCTGATGTCTTGTAAGTTCATTAGTTTCCATTTGCCCTATTATTATTTTTAAGTATGATTTTCTTTAATAAATTTTTATACATCCTTTTTCATTTAGTTAATTCTACTTTTTAAGGAGGTTTTTCAGGGAAATCTTCTGACCAGTTGTCTGACACTGCCCCCCGCCCCCCACTGTCTGAAGGCTGAGAGGTCTGAGAATCACCATCCCTGATTTGATTCCCGCAAAGACCTACTGCTGTTCTGTGGGAACAGGGCATGTGCTGCTTCAGAGTGTGTTCCACTTTATCTTGGTGAAACAAACCTTTCCTACCAATCCTTTCCAGACCCTCTAAGTTGTCTTGAGCTAAAAAAAATTGTTTCATCCAATTCTTCTGGGGGTTCTGCTACAGAATTTGTTTTGAGGCATTATTTAAAGTTGTTTGGAGGAGTTTGGAGAGAGCTAAGGTGAGTCCCTGTCTTTTCTCTGACATCTTAGCTCTGACCCCTCTTCACTAGAACTCTTGAGCCCATCTTTACTCTGTCTATAAGGGTATCTGTGGGATCCAGATGGTTCAGGAGTTTTAAAAATCAAGGTGGAAGTCCTGTCTGATTGGTTTCCCTGAATTGGATGTCACAACTTACAAAATGGGAAGCCTTCAGTTATAAAAGATTGTTAGGGATAGGAGGATGGTCCAGAACAAAAGTGTTAAACATGTGCTCTGGGGGGTTAGCATATAGTCAGTACCACTGCCAAATGTAGTCCAAACCAGTTTAAAATATAACTTCTTTAACAAAAGACCAAAACCATAGGTTATTTATAAAACTAAATCAAGAAATAGCTCACAGGTATTCTTATTATGGTTTTTGGGTCCCCATTTCTATTTGAGTTTACACAACTAGTCTGAAGAATAAACAGGGCAGAAGGGAGGATATGCCAGGAAGGATAAAGGAACATGTCTTGCTGAATGGACAAAAATGAAGTTCTCCATATCATAAGATTTTCTGGGCAGCAATAGCAAGGAGGTGCTTGATATACTTCAGAACAATTCCAATTAACAATGACCAAAAAAAATAGTTTTGTCTTCAAAGAATATTTACATATATGCCCCACCTTGATTTTTGGTATCTGACTAACCCTAGGCAAGCCATTTTACTTACCTCTCTGGGATCCTATTTCCACATCTAAGAAATGGGGATAAAAAGGTGCACAATACAAAACACTATTATTTTGGTAAAGGAAAGGTTTTGTAACCCCTCAAGAGCTATTGACATATTAGTATTAATATGCCCACAAAATATTTTTGTTCACACTTGTCCCTATTCCTAATATGCTTCCTCCCTTTCTTCATTCACTGATTAAGATTTAACATATCCTTTAAGATTCTGGTTTAAGGTCTCCTCTTCCAGGAGTCATTCCCTTACCCCACCAAATCAGTAGTAACTGATCAACATCTGGACATCACAAAGTATTTTGTGTATGTACTTTTCATTTATTATTTTGTACTATGATTATTTGTATGTATACCTTAGCTTCTATTAAACTATAAGATCATGAGGATAGCAATGTAAAGCCCAGAATTTCTACCACCTAGGGAATCATGCATCTCTCTCCCAAGCATCTCTCACATATAGGTCATGACATTTTTGGTATGGCTTTCATAGGTCACAGTATCTAAGTTTTGACTTAGTCTGTAAATTGTAGTTTAGTATCTAAATTATGATTTCTAACAGGTCACTGTGTTTGGACTTCCACCTTTCATGGAATTTAAGTTTTTATGGCTTTTCACTTCTTATGGCATTTTATGGCTTTTCCCATATTGAGACCCCTCAGCAACCATGTCTTATCTGAATTTTGTATCTCCCTCAGCAACCATGTCTTATCTGAATTTTGTATCTCCCTCAGTACCTAACACAGCATCCCACACACAGTAGTCACTTTATAAATGTTTATTGAATATTATTTTTAATTAGAGTCATATAATCAAATAATTCAAAGGTACCTGAAATATCATTTAGTGCAGAGATCCATAAACCTTTTAAAATATTTGAAAAAGGCATTTCAATACTATTGGTATATTTTATTTACCATATATATGTTATTTTTTGAATTTAAATATATTCAGAGAAGACATCCATTGGCTTTTCCAGACAGCCCAAGGGGCCTCTGACATATGTATGTATGTATGTATACATATGTGTGTTTCTATGTACATGTATGTATGTGAATATGTGTATATACACACATATACATACACATATGCATGTGTGTGTGTGTGCATGTACGTAAAGAACCTTAATATAGTCCAATTCCTACCCAAGGTACAAAATTCTGAAAGGTAATCATTTAGCCCTCCATTTCAACTTTCCAATGATTGGGATAAGGATTACATTTTAAAGCAATTTATTCTGATTTTAGATAAATCTAAGTATAGGAAAAATTCTTCTTTATATTGAAGTGAAATCTACCCTCCCATAACTTCTACTTATTGCTCCTAATTCTATCCTCACAGTCAATTAAAGAAGTTCTTTCCCTCTTCCACATGACATTGCTTCAGATATGTTAATAGCTATCATATTCTCCTTAAATGTCTTTTCTGTTTTTCATCTCCAAACTAAATAATCAAATTCATTGAATCAATCCTCACATGTCATAGGCTCTGGTCCTCTGAGCATTTTTCTTTTTAGACAAATTTTAGCTTTTGAAGAAACTTTCTATGACATGGTTAGGGTTAGAAGTGGGGACACAGAATAATCTATTTTGACAGAACATAGCAGGAGTATGTCAACTCTCCTGTACACTATATTTCTATTGCTACTACTACATTAACTTTAATAGCTAGCATGGCACACTATATATTCTGATTTCTAGCCTTGTCTTCACCATCCTGTACCTATCCAGTTTTTTTTACCTCATTACAATGCTTTATGTTTATGTTTATGCTTTCAGTTTCATCTTGATAGTTTTCTGTCTAGCCTATCAAGAACATTTGATTCTACAATCCAAGGTGTTAGCTATCATTTCGTGTCATCCACATGTTTATTCAGCATATGTATAACAAATTCACTGGTAAAAATGAAATATAATGAAATAACGAATGAATGAAAATAATTTAAAGATGATAAAGTAACAGGAAAAAGTTCAGCAAGTTCTCCCCTCTCCTTCTGCTTCATACAACTCCTTTAAATAAATCTTGAGACCAAATCCTGATCAAGAAATACAAGAATAAAAATCCCAGCATCATTTTTCCCCCAACCCAGGTTGGCATAAGGAGACAGACAGAGAAATCTCTGGATATTCAGGACATGATTTAGACAGGAATCATAAAGCAGATCATTTCAAACCAAAGGAGAGACTGCGAGCCAGGGCAAAAAGAGGTCCTGTATCCAGCAAAAAGGAGACGAAATTTGTATATGGTTAAGGAAAAGGTGCCAACTGGAAGCTTTGTTGCTCAGAATTAAGTACTGTGTCACAGAGCAAGGGCAGACTAAGGAGAGTTAGGGCAGACCTATGCCTAGGGGAGGCATTCCAGGAGGAGACCACCAGAGAGGTGGTCGTTGGACCTGGGCTTTGTAGTGAGAGAAGAAAATTTTCAGGAACAAACAGTGGCTGCGAGGTTCGTTGACCAGGACTAGAATGGAGTTTTAGTTCTAGCTTACAAATCAGTCTGAAATCTGGAGCAGAATAGCCAGGATAGTAATCTCAGACCAAAGGAGAAACTATAGTTATGTTACACTGAACTTGCAGAGCTTTCCAGCTGCCTGATAGTGATTGAGTTTAGCAACAATTTACTGGAAGTTCAAACCGGGCAAACCAATATGAATGTTGCTAAAACCCATGCCCAGCTCAGGAATTTGTAGAGTCCAGAATAGGAAGGCAGGAGGTCCCTTGATAAGACCACTCCGGGAGCACCACATGTTCGTGAAATGACACAACACTCAATATCCCAAGAACACAGCAGGGGGATGAGTTCCCTTCAGAAGTGCACACGATCTGCACTAACATAAAATTCAAAGTAAAAAACTAGTCTGGAAGAATGAGCAAAAAACAAATAAAAAAATCTCTCCATAAAATGCAACAATTATGACATGGAGATGAAAAATACAAACCAAGAAGAAGAGAATAAATCTAAAACATCAACAAACCAAGTCTCAAAGAAAAATAGAGCTTGAGCACAAGTTCAATTTGAATTCCTGAAAGAGATGAAGCAAGAGTTAAAAAGAGATGCAAACACATTTTTATAAATTAAGTTAGAACACTAAAGGGAAATATATTGAGAAAGAAACAAGAACTATGGAAGAAAGAATTGGAAAGTGAAGTAACATCTTGGAGTAAGAAGTACGAAACTTTGCTCAAGCAACAAATTCCTTGAAAATTAGAATGGCAAAGGTGGAGCCAAGATAGTAGAGTAAAAGCAAGGACTCACCTGAGCTCTCCCCCTAATCCCTTCAAATACTCTACATGACTCTAAAGAAATTCTAGAACAGCAGAACCCATGAAAACAGAGGGTAAAACAAATTTCCAGCCCAAGACAAGTTGGAAGGTGGGCGGGCAAGGTCTGTTGCACCAGAGTGAGAGAGAAGCACAGTCCATTACTAGCAGAAGACTGAATCACTGGCAGCAGCAGTGGTTTCCAGACTAAGCCAACAAATGTCAGAGGCAACTTAGAATGTCGGCAGGAAAGGACTGCCATACCTGAGTGAGAGTGGAACACAGTCTAGTGCAGTCAGTGCCAGCACAGCCCGAGTCCCAGCAAATCAGAAGTAGGCCTAGGGAATAATTGAATCAAAATTAGCAGTGGCAGTGATTACTTCTAGAACCCTCAGTTCATAAGCAGTAACGTGGTTGAACAACCTGTCAGAAGGAGATTACAGGGGTCATTTTGCTAATACTGAGGCAGGACTCTGTTGCTTTTCCCATACTCATATCTGGGTCCCAATTCTGGGTGGGATTCCTAGGATAAGTGAAGCATTAGTATAGGAGAGTTTGTGGTCAAAGTGGAGGAGGGACCCTCCTCACAGTTTCAAGGCAGAAAAAAGTGTTTATGGTCACTCACAGAGTAGAGCACAGGACAGGAAAGTAGTAAATAAACATCTTGTCTTACATCATACCACCTTTGAAGAACTGAAAACTTACAGGTCCCTAGAAGTATCTATGAAGACAGATGCAAAATAAACCCTCAAGCTTGGGACAGTTCACCCTACAACCTGAAAGCAGAGTCCTACTTTGAGAAACAAAAGTCAAATAATAGGCTGGGCAAATTAGCAAACAATGGGGGAAATCTGACTAGAGAAAGCTATTGTGACAAGGAAGATCAAAACATACACTCAGAAGAACATAAAGTTAAAGCTCTTACATCCAAAGACTCTAAGAAAAATATAAATAGGTCTCGAGTCAGGGAAGAGCTCAAAAAAGATTTTGAAAATCAAGAAGGAGAAGTAGAGAAAAAATAGGAAGAGAAATGAGAGTGATGCAAGAAAATCACAAGAAAAAATGGTAGAGCAGAATCAGGGACCTTCCTGAACTCTCCACCCAAACTCCTAAAAATATCTGTAAAAAATGACTGAAGAAATTCTAGAACAGTAGAAGCCAAAAATGACAGAGTGAAATAGATTTCTAGCCCAAGGCACTCTGGAAGGCTAAGAGGAAGGATCTATTGCACTGGGCTCAGAGCAATGCAGAGCCCAGAGTATTCTGCAACTGAACAAACAGGACTGGGGCAGGCCTTAGGATGCAGTTTTCAGACATCTCAACCTACAAATACAAAGACAGCTTCAAAAGTCAGTGGGAAAGCTCTGTCACCTGAGTGAGAGAGGCATGTAGTGCAGCCCCAGATACAACCCCAGTCTCAGGCTGGTGGTAGCCACTGCTACAACAGTCAGCTGCTTCTTGGAGCTTTAGGCCTACAGGTGGTAGGCTAATGAAGTGGTTGATCAGGGTCACAATCCTGGGTGGTGGTCCTGGGACAAGGAGGAGTGCTGGTGGTAGCTGTGGACAGGGAATTCTACTTGCAGATCTAGGGTAAAAGAGTGTCTGTGGCTGCTCACAGATCAGAGGTCAAGTAAGGAGAGGAATAAACACTTCTCCTTTGATCATACCACTTTGGAGGAGCTGAAAATTTACAGGCCCCTAGAATTATATCTGAAAGTAGATGCACAAAGTCCCTGAAACTTGGGACAGTACAGCCTCCACTTAATAAGGAGCTCAGAAGTCAAGTAATTGATGGGGAAAATGAGCAAGATGAGGGGAAATGAGATGATAGAAGGTTACTTTCTTGGTGAAAAGGTATTTTCTCACAACGAAGAAGATCAAAGCACACCATTAGAGGAAGATAGCAAGGTCAGGACTCCTACATCCAAAGCCTCCAAGAAAAATGTAAAATGATCTCAGGCTATGAAAGAACTTAGAAAAAATTTTGAAAATCAAGTAAAAAGAGACAAAAAATTGGGAAAAAATGAGTGATGCAGGAAAATCATGAAAAATGAGTCAACAGCTTGCTAAAGAAGACTCAACAAATGCTGATGAAAATAACTCCTTTAAAAATAGACTAACCCAAATGGCGAAAGAGGTGCTAAAAGCTAATGAGGAGAATAATGCCTGAAAAGGCAGAATTGGCCTGATGGAAAAGGAATTCCACAAGTTCACTGAAGACAATAATTTCTTAAAATTTAGGTTGGAGTAAATGGAAACTAATGACCTTCTGAGAAATCAAGAAACAATAAAATAAACCCAAAGGAATGAAAAAATAGAAGGGAAAACAACTGATCTGAAAATAGATCCAGGAGATAGAATTTAATAATTATTGGATTACCTGAGAGCTATCATCTAAAAAAGAGCATAGACATTATCTTACAAGAAATTGTTAAGGAAAACTGCCCTGACATTCTAGAACCAGAGAGTAAAATAGAAATGAACAGAATACATCTATCACCTTCTGAAAGATATCCAAAATGAAAACTCCCAGGAACATTATAGTCCAATTCCAGAGTTCTCAAGTCAAGGAGAAAATATTGCAAGCAGTCAGAAAGAAACACTTCAAGTACTATGGAATTACAGTCAAAATAACACAAGATTTAGCATTTTCCATATTAAAGGATCAGAGGGCTTAGAATGTGATAATATGAAGGACAAAGGAAGTAAGATTACAACCAAGAATCACCTATCCAGCAAAACTGAGTATAATTCTTTGAGGTGAAAAATGGATATTCAATGAGAGAGAGCACCTTCAAGCATTCTTTATGAGAAGATCAAAGCTGAATAGAAAATTTGACTTTCAAATACAAAACTCAAGAGAAGGATAAAAAAATAAATGGGAAAGGGAAATCAAAATGACTTAATAAGGTTTAACCATCTACATTCCTGCATGGGAAAATAGTGTTTGTAACTCATGGGTCCTTTCTCATTATTAGGGTAGTTAGAAGGAATACACACACACACACACACACACACACACACACAGAAAGACAGAGACAGAGACAGAGAGGTGACAGAGAGACAGAATACAGGTATTAGTTGAGTATTTAGGGATGATATCTAAAATAAATAAATAAATAAAATTAAGGGGTAAGAGAGGAATGTACTGGCGAAAGGGAAAGGGAGAGGTCGAATGGGTTAGGTGTGGGGAGGTGAATTAACCTTACTCTCATCAGAATTGGCTCAAAGAGAGTATAACATACACACTCAATTGGTTATAGAAATCTATCTTACCCTACAGGGAAATGTAAATAAGGTGAACTGGTACATAAAAAAAAAAAGAAAAAAAAAGTGGGAGAGAACATGTAACACAAACCTCATTCTCCTTTGAACTGATAAAAGAGGAAAGAATACCCACATAAAAACATATATATATATATATATATATATATATATATATATATATATATATGTGAAATATACTTCACATTACATGAGAAAGGAGAGGAAGTAATAGGAGGCAAGTAGATTTAGGAATGATTAATACTAGGCAAAACAAATTCCAACTAAAAGTGTACACAAACATCTATAGCAGTTCTTTTTGTGGTGTCAAATAAATTGAAATGGAGAGGACACATTTCACTTGGCGGGATGGCTGAACCAGTTATGGTATACAAATTTTGTGGAATACTATTGTATTATAGAAATGATGAAGGGATGCTTTCAGAGAAATCTGAGTAGACTTGTATGAACTGATGCAGAACGAAGTGAAAATCAGTGAAACAATTTATATAATAATAGCAATGTTGTTTAAAAAAAAACTTTGAAAAACTTGGGAACACTGATTATGTACTGATCAAGCAACAACATTCCAGAGTATTCATGATGAAGCATACTATCTCCTGATAGAGAGTCAAAGGACTCAGAATACCGAAAGAGTTTTTGTTTATTTGTTTGTTTTTGGACATGGCCAATGCAAGAATTTGTTTCGCTTGATTATGCATTTAATAAAAAAGATTTTCTTTTTCTTTCATTTTCAAAGGAGAGAGAGGTAGGAAGGGGAAAAGACAAATTTTTCTCAACTGAAAAGTAAAACTTAATTTAAAAAAACACTATGCTTAAATGTTGAATGGATCTAGACTAAAGACAGTTCTCTTTAACCCTTCACTATTGGATTTCTTCTTGGTCAACATTAGTTGATTTATTTTTTAGCCATTCAGAATTTTTTAACTCACCTAATGAGGAGGAAAAAGTGACTCCCCACTCAAAACAAAGTCAAGTGCAAGTCATGATATCATTTCTCTGATGCCATGATCTTCTTTGAAAATGAAAGACAAACACAACAACACAACTCACCTAACTTCACTCTTATCTAGTAAACTTTATCTCTCCATTTTGTCTAACAGAGAAATATCAAAATTGTTATATTCTTTAAATCTAGAAAGAGTATATCCATGATATTCTCCTTATCTAGTTTGTCAGAGATGAAATTAACATTTTAATTAACTCATTTTGTCATATAATGATATCTCTTCCTTTTCTCCCTCAAACACCAGAATAGATCAGTGATTTTTACAATTTGGAAATTGACTCCAGTGATATGATCTCAACTCATTCATGTCTGCCCACCTTATAGCATAACTACACATCTTAACCAAGTTCTCCCATAAAGTTTCAATAGAGGCCCATGCAATATGCTAGAGGACTAAGGATATCAGTGAATCACTTTAGCTGCCTACCTGTTATCCATCCTTGGTCATATAGCCAACTCATCTATTCTTCCTATCAAACATTTCCTTGATTATGTATTTTACTCTTGTTTATTGGAGTTCTTCATTGGCCATGTGTTGCAACTTCTTTATACCCATTATGTGCCTCTTCATTGATCTCCAATCCTTTCACAAAGACTCAAAAATTTTTTTTAATAATCTATTTTTACTTTAAGTGGATTTTGTTGTTATATTTTGTTTTTGTTTCACTTATCTTTTCCCCATACCACCTTGCTTCTCCCTCCCAGAGAGCCAACCCTTAAAACAAAGAATTTTTTTAAAGAGGAAAAGGAAGAATACAATATCAAAATCAATTTACACATTAAAACATCTGATATATGTATTTGAAACTTGTGGAATTTCTCTTCTGAAAAAGTGTAAGAAGAGATATCTTTTTATATATCTTCCTTTTGGACAATTTTATTCTTCATAATTTTGTGACATTTATTTTCAAATGTTTTATAGCAATTTTTATTTTTCTTTGAATTATTGTAGGCATTGTCTATATATTTTCCTGGCTCTACTTATTTTATTTTGCTTCAATTGATGTAAGATTTTACCTGATTCTCTGTATGTCTGCTTTCTTGCAGTACAGTAATATTAAATTGATATAGCACACTTTTTAAAAGTCATATCCCAACCAAAGAAGATTAATTCTTTCTAGTTCTTTACTACCACAAAAAGTGCTGCTATAAATAATTTCATATATGCTAGAGCCTTTCTTGTTTTTCGATGACCTCCTTATTATGTGCCTACCAGTAAAATCTCTAGTTAGTCACTTTATAAACACAATTCCAAATTGCTTTCCTTAATGATTGTACCAATCCACAGTTCCATAAACAATGCATTATTTTGTCCATATTTCCACAATTACTCCAATATTTACTATTCCTTTCTTTTATCATCTTTCCCAATATGGTGGATATACAGTGAGAATTCTCGGTTGTATTGGTTTATATTATCCCTAGTATTCATAGTTTCACTACTTCTTTCATATGGTTGTTAATAGTTTACAATTCATTATTTGAGATCAGTCTGTTTTTATCTTTTGTTCACTTCTGTATTGGAAAATGAATCCTTTTTTTAAATTGATCTGTTACCAAAATCAATCTCGTTGGTTTATAGAGTTGAAGTAATCATCTTATTCAATTTCCTGAAAACCAATATCATGTGCATCTTCTGTCCTACAGCTCTTCTCCCATTTGCCACAATTTCTTAAAAGTCAAGTTTCAGTTATATGGAAAATCCTAATTATTAAGAATATCTTACACCTACAACACTTACAACAACAACTAGTTGTTGGTTTACATGCATGCTTGCACACACAAAGATACACACACACAAACAAATACATTTGGTTTACATGCGTGCTTGCACACACAAAGATACACACAAACAAATAAATCATTTGTAACTTAAGTAAGTTTTATCAGTATACATGTTCTTTTGTCCTCAGAAACCCTGATTAAAATTGTGTTATACATTCTTTAACAGATCCTGTTTCAAATCCTTCTATTTAAGAATAATTCCCCCTTTCATTTATCTGGTTAGTAAGTCTGGATTTCTATAAGGTAATATTTCCCTTTATGAAAATGCCCCTTTTCCCCCCCAAAAAAAACCTTTGTAAAAAAGGGCTTGAGGAAGGGATGACTAGGTGGATACCAGTATATGCTAGGAGACCTCTTTGGTAAGACTCTGGAAGTAGACCCCAAATTTCTTTTTCAGGGTCTCAGAACCACTTCTGCCTTTGTTCTTCATATATTGCAGCAGTGGGCAGAGAGTAGTATCTGACTTACCCAATTCTTTTCATGCTATGTTTTTGCTGCAAAATTTTAATAGCAAAGGATAAAGAATTGAAGGCAAATTCCATATCACTCAAGCAAACTGTCTGGAAATACATATGATAAATTTCACTAATCAACCTCTGCTGTTTTCTTAGAGAAATGTGAAATTTGAAAAAGGGACAAATGGCTAAAATAATTGACTAGAAAGTCCTCTAGCCATAAGGCAAAGAAAACTGCCAGTGGAAGAGAACACAGGGCTGATTGTAAATGCCATCAACCCCCATTACTGAGGTGAAGGGAAAACATATTACCTAGGAACAGCAAAGAAAAGCTTTCTCAAATGGGGTATGTTTCACAATGCTAAGTGAAAGCTGTGCAGCTAATAGGTCACCTGAATTGAAAACAACAGCTAAATCCCCCACCAGGAGTACGCTCAATCATTCTGGAATTCATAATTAAAAAATAAATTATCCTTTTCTCTACCTTTTAATCTGACTGACTTAGAAGAAGTCTACTGAAGAAACAGTAAGATTTGCTCATTTCATTTCTTTAAAAAGAAAGACAACTGACTTTGAAACTAGCCCCTCCAACCATTAGAGAGCAAAAGACTCTCTCCATTTGCTGGGATGGCTGTGTGATGCTGGGATTGGTCCCCATTTAGTTTGTCCTTCAAAGTCCGAAGCATGATTATTCCATAATTCTCTCACCTGATTAATTCTTAACTATGAACATAATTACACTCTCCAGAAGGTAAATCGGTCTTATAAATCAGTTGTCGCTGACAGTTCATTCTTCTGCACTCAAGCACAATGAAGCAAAGTCAGCTTGGGAACAGAGGCAAAAGGGGGGATGGTGTTTTTTAAAGCATGCAGACCTCACAGAAGGCCTGTTCATTAGTGGGATACAGGTAATACAAGGCAGTCAATAGCAGCAGGCCAGAAGGAAGGGGCCACTACACCATCCATGAAGACCAGGATGTTTCCCAATGATTGGATTTTGGTTTCTTTCCATTTTATTCTTTCTTTTCTTTTCAAAGAAGGAAAGGGGGAGGAGGGGAACTGTTGCAGAGATTTCTCTGTTAACGCTGCAGTGAACTCTTTACCCTTCTGGCAAGCTCAGGCAAGCCGCCAATTTGAAGTGTGTGAGCTTTAATCTACTGCTGGTCCTGATGGCTTCACTTTTCCACAGGGAGCTGGAAGGCATCCATAAAGATTGACCATGAAGATGAAGCGTCTAGGAAATATGTTAATGTGGGAGTCCTCTAGCCCACCTCTCCTTGCTTCACTGTCCCTTGACAGACACAGGAAAGTGACGTTGCATGAGCATGTCTACTCCCATCAGGGCTGCTAAAATAAAGTCATTCCGGGTCAAACTGGAAATTAAAACCAACACAGGGGAAATAGTGGGTAGATTTTTGCCTAGAGATGTGGGGCGGTGCTCATGGGGCATATCTACCTTGCTGAAATAGCAAGTTCCATGGCACAGCACTTAAAATGCTACAGGTAACTGAATGAATCAAAATCAGTGTGGCATAGTGTATGAAGGATCAGCTTCAGGGACAAGATGACCTACGTTCATGTCCTGTTCTTGATATAGAAAAACTGCGTGACTGTAGGCAAGTCACTTAGACGTCTCAGTACCTGTAAGAGTTCTCTAAAACTGGGTGATTCTTTTCCTGACTCTCCCAGTACCTTCCCCAAGAAATTCTCTTTCTCTCTCTCTCTCTCTCTCTCTCTCTCTCTCTCTCTCTCTCTCTCTCTCTCTTTCTCCCTCCCTCCCTCCCTCTCTCTCTCTCTCTCTCTCTCTCTCTCTCTCTCTCTCTCACACACACACACACACACAAACACACATTTCATGTAGCAAGTTCATTGTTACTGAATCTCTAAGGACAAGGATTTCCACCTTTTCCCTTCAAAATTTTAGGTGTGTAAGGTGCTTTTTTTCTTGAATCCATTGGCTTGAGACATCATCATTTGTGTTTCTCAACTGTTAAGTGCCAATGACTAGCACCACAGTTTCATTTAACATCAATTAGCTTTTACAAAGGAATCTTAGTTGCAAAAATATAGCAGAAAAGAAAATTATAGCAAGTACAAATATATAATAAAATAGCAAGTCAAAAATCCAAAATCTCCCATACCATCACCAACATAAGTGCCTTAGGCTCATACCCTCCTCCCCTCCCTATCTATAGATATAGATAGATATAGACATGGATATATCTTGGTCTCTGGGGATAGTGGACTCCCTTAGCAGTTTCTTCATAACCTGATTCCACCAAGTACACATCAGATGTGGCATGGCCACCAGCTGAAGCCTCACCTCAATTTCCTGCCTGGTCAGATCCCAAAGGTCATTCTTTGTTCTTCTGGTCATAGGTGAGCAACAGCAAAACCTTGACTCTTATTTGCTGGGGCACATGGAAACAAGAACAAACACAGTGGGAAATATCTGAAGTACATTTTGTTGGGCTACTTGTTGACCTCAGAGCTCAAAAGGCTCAAGTTCTCCCATTTAATGACCTTATCTCTCACTGGATACCATCTGCAAAGGGATCAAATGAAAAGAGAATACATGAAGATCATGCACAATTTTTGGGGCACTAGAGCTTTTCAAAGGAACGTTCAATTAGGGCTACTCTACCATTTGAAAAGACTTCTACTAGCTGCTTGCTTAGGAGATCAAAATGGATTATAGAATGTCTATATATACTCAAGTCTCTCTAAGGAAGTTGAATGATTTATTTTATGGAGAAAACATATTATAGTGGCTCTGTAGTTGAGAATACAGGTTCAAATCTGACCTCTGGTGTTTATTATCTATGTGGATTTGAGCAAGTCACTTAACCTAACCTGGCTTCAATTTTCTCCTCCATAAAGTGGCTATATTAGATGGCTTTAGAAGTCTTTTCCAGGTCTAAATCTATGATCATATAAAATACATACCATGTGCAAGGCATTTCATTATGGTTTCAGCATGACTTTACTACAGTCCCCTAAAAATGTATGTGTGTGCATGTGTGTGTGTGTGTGTGTGTGTGTGTGTGTGTGTGTGTGTGTGTGGGCGCGCGCACACTGTGGCCTTTTTTTCTTTCATACATCAGGTATAATATAGCACAATATTATAAATTCTTTGTATCTTACTAAATTTGTTTCAGTTTGTTTAACAAATCTGAAAAATTGAATTTTTCTAATATCTTTCTCTGAGGCTTAGAAAAATCAAAAGGATTAAAATGGTCAGCTTACTATTAAAGATTAACAAATGGTTTAAAGCACTGACAGACTTATATTAGACTAGTAAATAATCATATGGAAAGTCAATCTGGTGGCAGAAGTATAGACTACCAAATTCTGAGTAGATATCTCAACAAATCTTCCCTTTTTTTTTTAACAAAGATAGCGGAGGCATTATTTTATAGAAGGTGGAGAACTGGCCTCCAAGCCAGGAAGACCTGAGTTCAGTTCCTGCCTCTGACATTCACTGTGTGATCCCTGGCAAGTCACTTAACCTCCTCTTTTTTTCACTAAATAACATCTAAGGCTATAAATTGCAGAGAATATCCAACCTGCCCATGTAGAAGGAATTGCTCAATGGGTGTTCTCTCAATCAATGAAATCCTTGGTTTAGTCTCTCTCCTTAATTATTTTTTTTCATTCATTTGTTACCTCTTGAACATGAAGAAAATAGAAGGTAAATTCCTTCAGAGAAAGATGATTTTTATTTTTCTGTCCACAAAAGCTGGCACTTTTGGGGTCCAGTACAGTGATTTAATTGGTATAGGGACAATCCATTAAGAAAGTCTCCATTAGCAATGCAGATCAAAATGTCTTCTGCAATTTATAGTTTTAGAGAGTTGCCTTGGGCACTGACAGATTAACTAAGGGTCATATGGTTTGTTTAGAAATAGAACCTGAGCTGAAGTTTCTTGTCTCAGAGACTGATTCTCTGTCTACTACGCAACACTGCAACACTGCCTGGCATATACTTAGTAAATGAATGTTAAATGAATGTCTTTAATTCAACAAATGGAAAGGCATAGATATCCCAACTCAACCTGTTTCCCCTACTGCTTGTAGCACCAGGTTTATGAAGGCAGAAAAAAAATTTATAAAGCTCATATTACATTGTGAATTCATTGGTGTGGTTTGTGTAGTTGAATAAGGAAAGGACACAAAGAGACAGATAGAGTCAGAGACACAGAGAAAGAAAAAGAGAATTCACATAGAGACACAGAGATAGAGACAGAGGCAGAGACAGAGACACAGAGAGGCAGAAAGACAGACAGACACAAGTGGACAGACACAGAAAGAGGATAGAGAGACAGAAACAGAAATATAAAGCAACAGGGAAACAAAGGAAGAGAAAGAGAAAAAAAAGACAGAAAGTGACAGAAACAGAGGCAGAGATAAACCAAGATGTGAAGAGCTTACTGAATGCTCATTTTGTTTTAGGCACTACATTCCTGTACTGCAAATACAAGTATAAGCCAGAAAAACAGTCCCAGGCCTCAAGGAGCTTATAGTCTAATGGATGAGGTCAACATGTAAAGTAGTTTGGAAGCCTGATCCTTGGTCTGATAAGGCAAAAACTCATCTATTCAAGTCTGTGATTCCAGGAGCAGAGTCAGAGGTTTCTGTGGGAGGGAGACAAGCATGATAACCAGAGTGAAGTTAGTATAGTGTAGAGATGACTGGGAAGTGGCATGGAGACCTGGTTCCAGGCAAGATAAGCAGAAAAGCTCATCTGTCAGAGGGTATATCATCCTAGGAAATTACAGTTCCCCTAATGTTTTAATTTTGACATATCTGATAAGAAAGGATCTATCTTCCATTAACATTAGGGGCTGAGATTCAAGACTTTCTGAGAAGAAAGGAAACCATGTGCTACAGGGGTTATAGGAACTTCCAGGCGACATGGTGCCGGTTAGCTAGAGTCATCGATGAGCACTGGAACCAAGCAGTATGTGGGACTACTGTGGTGGTACTGTGAAGAGTACATAAAATGCCAGAATAAATGAAGGCAAACCATGAGATGAGATGGACATTTCTTGTTCCAAGCCTCCAAGTCAATTCATGGTACTCAGAGGTCATCTATTAGTGGTGGATGATTTTGTTGTTGGGTTATTTTTTGTTGTTACTGGCTGGTTGGTTGACAGTTTTCTTAATGGGAGAGTGGGAATTAATTGAGATGGCAGGAAGAAACTAGGTTTAGTCCCTTTTCCCCAGGCCTAGAGGAAAATCTATTTTTTTCTTCTTCACAAGCTTTATAATAAATGTTTTACATTCAGATATTTTTTTAACAGAGGGGACTGGAATTCTTTGAGCAAAGCTAAAAATGCACCAAATCTGGACATTGCCCAAGAGAATATGGGAGAATTATTGTGTGGAAACAAGTAAGAGTCAGACAGATTATTCCCAGAGAGAATTCTGTGTGGAGGCAAACACAGACCATAGCAAGTGTGAGCTCCTAAAGGATAGGTATCGTCTTTTGCATCTTTTGTATCCCCAGTGCTTCACAGTGTCTGGAACATACTAGGCACTTAATAAATGTTCATTTTATAACTAACTGATAATTTTTAGAGATAAGAATTGAGTCTGGTTCATCTGCCAAGATTTGAAGGATTTTGGAGCCCCACTCTGGTGGTCTAGAAAACTCACTTAACACTTGGGTACATTATTTTTAATTCCTTGTTTTCCTCTCCTTTTTATCCTCCCCCACTCTTCATTATAATAGTTGTTTGTTTGTTTTTGGATTAAGCTCTGTAGATAATCACCTCAAGTCTCAATTTTAATTTAGTTCTACAAACCTAATTTTTATGGCACTTTCAGAAAGGACAGAAGGCATGAACAAAGAGGGCCTGCCAACACTCCCCTCCCTGTCACCCACCCAACCAAGGAGGATGCTTGCTAGAAAGCAAAGCAGTTGCCGTTGTGATTAAAACTTGAATCCAAACAGGGGATTTGCAACAGCTACTATTAATAATACAGTAGGGCAAAGCAGGGAAAATTATTAAGGCTACATGCAAAATAGCAAGCTAAATTTGTAAAATCTCCACATCTCTACTTCTGAAATCAAAAGCTACATCAAGGGTACCAAACTCCTTTTGGTGCAGCAGTGACTTGAATAATAGAAACTGTACCTGATGTGTTTTAAGGTCTTCTGTTACCATATGTGCCCTATTCACAGTGCCAGATGGATATCGATATTTATTCTCTACTGCACAAAAGCTAGCTGAAGCATATGCAAAATTCCTAATGACATTAAAGCTTTGCCAATTAAGAACATGTTCGAGCATTTGATACAGGACTTGATAACATGTTTCACAAGTTCCATTCTGAATTTTACATTCTGATTTTTATTGCATTGTTTGTCAAGCCAGTGTGACTTAAAACAATTATTACATAGGCTGAATTTTCACCTCCTTTATCATTCTGGCACCTGACAAAGTTAATGATGAAAAATCAGTAGACTCGTTGAGCAGTGAAAGAAAAATGGAGGAAAAAAATGAACATTAAATTAAAAGCTATACAGGGGAGAAGAGATCAAGCCATGTGTTTGCATTTTCCCTCATTCTTTATTTAGGCTGAAAAGGTTGTTTTAGGCAGAACAGAAAAAAAAAACTCCCAAGAAAGATGGAGTATTTTTTCTTGAGGATTCATTTCAAGCACTTTCAAGGTGCCAAGGTGAACTTTGAGAAATATATTATGAAAACATTATTTTTAAGGAATGAAGAATTAAAGACATTATCAGGAGTAAGATAAGAATAGAATGCTGAATGTGGATTCCAAACATTAAATATCATAAGAAATTTTAAAGGATTTTTAATCCCACCATCTTAAAAATTTTTGAAGAAAAAATAAAACTATTAAATTTTTCAGAATTTTAAATGAAATAGGTGGCAATGTTTTCTCCTCCTGCCCGAGGCACAGTTGAAGTAGTGGGAAGACATATTGGATGGAGTGCTTAAGTTAAGAACTAGATTCTTGTCAGTCTTTCTTTTGATACATGCTA
This sequence comes from Potorous gilbertii, assembly GCA_028658325.1. Lineage (NCBI taxonomy): Eukaryota > Metazoa > Chordata > Mammalia > Diprotodontia > Potoroidae > Potorous > Potorous gilbertii. The sequence goes on along the minus strand of CM053774.1, from coordinate 33,827,355 downwards.
ACCATGGGCAAAGGACTTCCTCATGGGTGGCACCACAGTCACATCATTTAACCTCACAGTGCCTTCAAGAAAAAAATAAGGCAACAGTTTCTGAATGCATTACCATTCTATATCAGAAAAGTGAGGTTCTACACCAGGATTTCCCTACACAGATAAAATTACAGATCTGAACAAAAAGACTGGGTCATTCCAGCTTCTCAAAGCCTTTTATGGCCTGCATGCATTGATACAATTTTCTGTAGTTGGTTGCTTCTTTTCCAGATTTTTATTAAAGAATTTCAATACCACCACTGATGTCTGGAGTAAAATAAAACCATATGTACAATATTTTGAGTTTTCTGGAAAGGAGGAATTATAATATCTGCCCAAATATATATTAATGTCAAAGCCACCTAGCCTATCCTGAAGCTGCTACTATGGGAGAAGATGAACCTTTTAGACAGAAAGAAGAATCAGTCAAGTTTTCGGGCATTATTGCTTTACAGGAACAATTCTGAAGCCCTGGATTGACATGGTTATTGGTACTTCCTGAATGCCATTCCCACAAGGTGAGCAAAACCTGCACAACCATTACACACACGTAAGACATAAGGATTCTCCAAGCACTGTGGCTACTTCTGCCTCACACTCAACCCATTTCTATCTTCACCTGATGATAGACAACTGATTTAACAATTACCAACAGCCTATTTAATCAATTCATCATTCATTTTTGCCACTTTGCCACTCACTTTGCCATGCTTCCTCCATTATGTTAGACATAGTGGAAAAGCATTAAGAGATGGGAATGGTGTGTATCAGGAGTATTTCTCTCCTTTTTTTCATCCATAGTGAGCAAGTAGTCTCCAAACCTGCCTGGTGAAATTGTCCATAGGTATGTCACAGTGTTGTTCCTTTTGTACTCAACATGCAAAGATACAATAACAATGCTCATTTCTGGAGCATTTTCTCCAAAATAATTTCCCAGTGATGGTAATGTAAGTATCTCTGTTTTGTGGATTAAAACTGATCCTATGAGGTCCAGAGAATTCAAGTATATCTTTGGTTCTTGGTTTTGTTTTGTTTTGTCTATGGTCAGATAGTTTGTAGGTGTCAGGGCAGGAGTTCAAGCCAGGTTTCCTGAATCCACATTCAGAGCTCATTTTGCTATAGGAATGAAATATATATGTATATATATATATATATATAGTTTTCTTCATAAACTCCATATGGTCCAGGTAAGTAATTATAAAAATATATTTAGTTAACTAATTGTGAACTTTTATTTGAGGCACACAGATGTGTTACCTAGCTTTAAAAAAAGTGATATAATTGAAATCTTTCATGTAGTTAGGGAAAATTTTTTAAAGTAATATATAAGGAAAAAAACAGAAGTAAAGTGGGGAGCTATTGATCCAACAAACTGTGCTTTTTTATACACTGGGATAGTGTTGCATTATAAGGAATGACAAATTTGAGGAATCCTGAAAAACATGAGAAGATTTGTATGAATTGATGCAAAGGGAAGCAAGCAAAACTAGGGGAAAAAATAGACCATTACAATATAGGGGCAGTTAGCTAGCAGAGTGGATAGAGTGCCAGACCTAGAGTCAAAAAGACTCCTCTCCCTGAGTTCAAATCTGGCTTCAGACTTACTAGTGATGTGACCTTGGGCAAATCACTTAACCTTGATGGCTTCAGTTTCCTCAACTGTAAAGTGAGCAGAAGAAGAAAATGTCAAACCATTCCGATATCTTTGACAAGAAAACTTCAAAGTGAGTCATGAAGAATCAGACCTGGCTGAAAAACAACCAAATAACAATGCTCCAATAATGTAAACAAAACAACAGTAAAAAGCAAATAAACTCAAATTAATCACAGTTACCAATATTGATTCCAGAAGACAGATGATAAGAAAGATTTATCTCCTGTCAATAAAGAAGAAGGAGGAATACAGGTAAAGAATATAGCATGTGTTATCAGTCTTGGTCATTTTGTTGGTTAGTTTTGCTTTACTGCTTTTATTTATTGTAAAGGAGGATTCTTTTATTAAAGGGTACACTATTGCGAAGTGACAACGGTGAACAAATAGAAAGTCTCTCAACTGAAAATATAAACAAGTGCAATGGAATCAAATGGTGGCTCTCTGCTTCCTCTGGAGCTTATTGAGTAGCCCATGGTTCTAGGACACTAGGTAACCTATGGATGGCAAGCCATCACTCCTCTCTTCCTCTACTTGGTAGGAAACAAGTGTAGGTGAGTTTACATCACTAGGCAAGTGACTGATTGCCTCCTGAGGTAGCTCAACTCTTTCAGACAGAAGAGAAAGAGGCATATGAGGTTTGAAAACAAAAGAACCATGATTTAACTGTGCTTAAAATGCCCATCAATGAATATCTCAGATGGATGACTTTTGTATATCAGATATGACTTAGTTCATTCTTTGACTCTGATGAAGTAATACTGTTCTCTGACAAATGAGTACGGTAATGGCTACAAAAGTCAGTACATTGCCCTCAACAAACCCTACTTATTCTAGTGTCTATTCTGAGCAAGTCACATCACCTCCCCAAGCTTCAGTTTCATCATTTATAAAATTAGAGGCTAGTCTTCCAACTTTCCTTCTAGCTCTGCTTGTGATTCCATAATCTTTGATAGAAGGCCAATGAGAAAGCAAATTAGAACACTTGAAATATCTGGACTCCAACTCTCACCTATGATCCAGTGATCTCATTCTCCAGTCCAAGTAATACCATTCGAGAACAATCATCCAGAAAGGGGGGGAGGTTAAGTGTTCTTTTTTCTGAGTTTCAGCGCTCTCTCCTCCCACATGGCTGGCAACATCACTACTCTATGTTCCATATCATCTGCTTGGTAGAGATGAGCCTCTGCACAAGCCAGTGAAAATCCTCATTCAGCTCCAGTTAGGGACAAGTTGCCAGAATCCTAAAGTCGAAACTCCACAGGAACAACAGAACGGTTGGCTGTGGAATCTGCCATAAGCCTTGGCAGTAGTGTTCCATGGAGCTTTGTCACATTCTGCAAAATAGAAGCCATTATCTTTAGCATATCAACCAGACAAAATTAAATTGTAATTACATGGAGACATCCAAAAGCAAGCTATTTTGCCTTCAGTTCAGTTCAAAGAAACGTAATTGAGATTACCAATTTGAAATGAAGTTTAGACAGTCAACAAATGTGGCTAGAAGAAACATGAAATTAGAAATTTAGAAACCACCAGTCTGGAATCGGAAGGCTTGGGAAGGAGTCTTTCAGAAGTGTTATCTTTCATTTTCCCTGCTCTGTGTAAAGAAACAGCTGTGAGGTACCTTCAAATGATTTATTTGTGTTTTTTCTTTATGAACTAAATTCTTTAATTGCTATTCATTTCCAGTGCTACATTACTTGAAATTGCAAATGTAAAAGGTGGTTGTATTTCTTTTCTGTACCCCAATCTGTTCCGCTAGAATAGCTCATGTTCTATCAGGAAACTATTTACCTAAGGAAATACTTGCAGACAGACAGATGGATAGATAGATAGATAGACAGACAGACATGGATGGAAGGCTAGATGGATGGGAGGATATATGAATGGACAGACAGATACATAAAAAAGGAAAATAGTGATAGGAAGATAGATAATATATGGGTATATAATATGTGACTATATATAGTATATATGAATATATAATATTATATATATCATATATATAAATGTCTCTGTGTGTATATGTGTGTACATATAGTTATAATAGTTCAGATTTGATAATAAAGTTCACTAAGACTTTGGGGACACTGTATATATAGGAAATTATGTGTGTACATTTATGGACAGTAAAGATAGATTGTGTCCAAAGTATTCTTTTTATTTTTGAATTCTTTCTTTTAAATTAAACCTTATCCTTTATTTCACCCCTACCCAATTGGAAAAAGAGGGGGGAAAACAGATAACAAATAAACAACATCAAGCAAAAAAATCCTCTATAGGCCATGTTAAAAATATGTCATAAAGATCTTTACAGCAGGTTTCTCTAATAAAGGTCTCGTTTCTCAAATATATAGAGAACTGAATCAATTTACATGAATAAGTCATTCCCTGACTGATAAATTGTCAAAGATTATAAACAGCAAATTTTCAGAGAGAAGAAATCAAAGCTATCAGTAGCCACATGCAAAAATATTCTAAATCAGTAATAACTAGAGAAATGCAAATTAAAACAAATATGATGTACAACCTCACACTCATCAGAATGGCTAAGACGGCAAAAAAGGAAAAGGGTGAATTCTAGGGGACAATGCAGGAAAATAGGCATAACTGATGTTCTATGATCCATGAACTAGTCTAATCACTCTTGAAAATGATTTGGAACTATGACTAAAAAGCTGTGCATATTCTTTGCCCTGACAATACTTCTACTAGATCTATACTCCCAAAGAGATCAAAGAAGGAGGGAAAAAAATCCAGAAATCCAAAATATTTATAGAAGCGCTTTTTAGGGTGGTAATGAATTGGAAATTGATGGCAGACCCACAACTTAGAGAATGGTTAAGTAAATTATGGAATATGAATGTGATGAAACACTATTGTGCAAGAAGTAAAGATGAAAAGGATTATTTCAGAAAAATCTGGGATTTGTCTGAACTGATTCAAAGTGAAGTGAGCAGAACCAGGAAACTGTACATAGAGCAACTCTATAAAAGCAATCAATCATGAAAGAATTAGTAACTCTGATCAACATAACAACCAACTATAATTTCAAAGCACTCATGAAGAAATATGCTGCCAAATTCCAAATAGAGAGAGAAAACTGAAGAACTCTGAGTGCAGATTGAAGCGTATTTCCTTTAATTTCTTTCTCTTTGTTTTGCTTTTTTAGGGGTATTGGGAACATGGCTAAGGCAGAAATTTGTTTTGTATGATTATACATAGTTGTATTGAGTTTTAATTTTGTTGCACCCTCACAGGGTAGGAAAGTGGGAGGGGAGAAGACAAGAATTGGAACTAAAAATAAAATAAAAATGAATTTTAAAAAGTAAAAATAATTATTAAAAATGTGTCTCATTCTTTATACTAGACTATCAGTTTTCTGTCATCAGGTGAGCAGCATTCCTCATCATTGGTTGTTTGGAATCATGGCTGATGAATGTGTTGATCAGAGTTCTTAAGAATTTCATTGTTTGCTTTAATGATATTGATATTATGGCATAAATTGTTCTCTTCATTCTAGGCATAACCTTGGTGTGATGTTGGAAATTAGTTCTACACCAAATTATAAGCTATAAGCATGACTGAGGTATTGACCAAAGTGACAAAATGTACATTGTGCCTACGCTACTAGCATCCCTCAGGAACATAGACACAACTGATACTAGCACTGCAGTAAAAAGAATAATTAGTTAAAACAAGAACTTAATAGATATTTGGACCTTCTTCCCATCACTCTACCTAGTCACCATAGCCAAGAAGAGCTCTTTCCCTACTCAGGCAAAACTTACCTCTTCCCTAGAAGCAGCCTCCCTAGCAGTGGTTTTAAAGTTGGCTGGGGCCTCAGTCTCTTCATCATGGCTTATATTAGAAGTCCACATTTCCTCCTAACAATTTCCCTCACCTCCAACTACTTCTCCTTGGGTTATTCTTGCAAGTATCACTAGTATGGCCCTCATGGCCCAGGGCTTAGCACAATGCTTGGCACATAGCAGGCACTTGAATGTTTATTGATTGATTAATTGTTTATTTCTATAAACACATCATATTATGTAATGATAATACGTAATATATAATAATATAATATATGTAATATGTAATAATTATATGTAATAGCTTATATTTATATGCCACTGTACTGTGGCTTGCAAAATATTTTACAAATATCTCATTTTATTCACATAAAACCCTCAGGGGTAGAAATAATTGTCACTATTTTATAGATGAGGGGACTGAAGCAAACAGAGATTGAATGACTTGTCCTGGGTCACCCATCTAGAACATGTCTGAGGCTAGATTTGTATTCAGGTTCTCCAAATTCCAGGTCCAGCATTCTATCCACTGTTTCTTGATATATCAAGCAATATTACAAGGGGTAATTCATGACATAAGTGCGACATACATCCATAAATGAAGGGTGAGGATCTGAACTGGATGTATAGTCATTGTTATATAGCCAGTACTTGAGCTCAGTAGAGTTGAATAGGCTGGTATAAGAAGAAGAGACAGAAAAGATAGATTTCGACTGAAGTAGATTTTGCTAATCATTGAAGGACCAATAACATTGTGAAAGATTTTGTGAGCTTAACAATAGCAGTAATACATTCATACTGTATTGCAAATTAACAATAGTTGGAACAACATTCATTTAGTGTTTGTTGAACAATGCATCTTATACATACATATTCCGTTACTGTGTGAATTATGTCCTTTTGACTCACGGTTTGTTATAGCAAGAACTTTTTTAAAAGAAATGAAAATCAAACCCATAATTACAGGGACTTTGATGGAATTGCTTGTGTCTATTTATGATGACCAGGAAGAAAAGATAAAGGAAAGGTCATGTGCTACAGAATGGCCAAATAATCGACATTCGGCTCTCGAGGGGAACTTCAGTGGCTTTCAGTTTTACAACCACTTGATGAGATTCTGATGGAGGGAGCTAATAGCTAGTTAACGTTGCAAAACGCTAGCCTCAAATTTTGACCTTCCAGACTTGAAAGTGAACTGCAAATGAGATTTTTTTTAATTCCACCTCCTTCAGCATTCTCTGTTCAAGGAGCCCTCTTAGCTAAGTTACAAAGAACATCAGCAGCTTTCCTCCAGTATAACCTTTTTGTCCTTTCAGGTTTAAAGATGCCCATCCTGGCCCCATCTCAACGTGGACTTAAACAATGGGTTATTATGTCAAAATCATAATTTTTATGGATATTTTTTCTGAAATTTAACTAATAATATATATGGGGAAGGTTGGAAAAATAGATACATGTACACAAATATGTGTATATACATATGTGTGAATGAATATATACACACATATATCTACCCATCCATCTGTCTGTCTATCTATCTTTCTATCTCTCTATCTACCTATCTCTTGTCTGAAGGGGTTCAGACCTCTACTTCCATTAATGTGGGGAATCACAGGTGTGGAAACATCCTTTGCCAATTCAGAAAAACAAATTATCTATAATTTAGTCTCAGAAAGTTGGCCGGGGCACTGAGATGATAAATGGTTTCCCATAGTCATATAACATAGCCCAGATATGTCAGTGACAGAACTTGAACTCAACTCAAATTTTTCTGACTCCAATGCAAGAATCCTTTCATGGACATACCAGTTCTTGACATAACTTGTATATAGTTAGTTATTTACATATTACCTTCACCATTAGAATATATGCTTCTGAAGGGCAAGAACAGTTTTGCCTTGCTTTTATCCCTGGTGTTTAGCACAATGCCCAGTACATTATAAACGTAATAAATGCCTAGTGAATAATAACCCCTCTGAGTACCCCAGGTAACTCTTTGAAGACAGATACTGTTTTACTTTTTTTTTTTTACCCTTTTTTGTATCCTCAGGACTTAGCACAATGTCAAACACATAGTAAGTACTTACATATTAATTGACTGAATGACCCTAAGACTATGAGTTTCAGAGCAGGTGCTGATCTAGTGATAGAGTTTTTTACTGAGCATTTCTATATAGAAGAAATCACAGACCAGGTCCCAAAAATGTAGAAATGAAGAAAATTGTATATGTTGACTACATGTATCCAAGAGAGAGATGCAATATTTTAGGGAGAAAAAATTGTTCAAATCCAGACAGACTGAAGAAAGAATACCAACATATTCTCAACCATGCTGCTTTACATTTATTGCTGACTTTGTATTCGCAGGAACAGCTAGGCCTCAATAGACTCCACTAAGTTTTTACTTGAGAACAAAAAAGATGAGACAAATAAACAAGAGACCATTCATTATATTCCATTTCCACTTTTTAATCTAGAGCGGTTATTTCTGAACTCCCATTAAATGAAATTTCCTATCTTTACTTCTTCATTCATCACTGAAAACAGTAGGAAGATGTCAGGAAACAATAGTAAAGAAATAGAAATTTAGCCTGTGAAAGAGTTAATTCAATGGTCAATGGCATCTAACTTTTGTTCAAGAAATAATTTGATCACTAGAAATATCTGATTCCATATACAGTCCCTGGGCCTACATTCTATTACTACTTAAATTGTTAGGCACCAAAAGTTAAGTGAATTTTGCAAGGTCACAGTGAAATGCAGAGTTGTGCTGAACAAGGAAGACAAAACACATATCTTTTCATTAGTTTTTTACATGGGACTAGAAGCAATTGGCTTCTTTTCCATCATTCATAAGGCCATCAAATGGCTTAGCTAACAAATACACCAACTCTTTCTCAAGCCCAGGCTTCGGTTACATTTGGCCTTGGCAAACACAGTCCAGATGTTAGCTAAATTGTATGAATTTTCAACAGAAGGTCAATAAACTGAGAAAACTGGCTTTGTATCTGCTACCCAACCCTTCATCCAAATCTGAGAAATGTAATAAAAGTCACAATGAGGACTCACCAGAGCCTGAGAAGGGGAAATAGGAACAGGAATGTTCTCTTCCTGTCACTCCCAATATCTAATTCCAGATTAGGAGAGATCCAGAGACAGGATGAAAAGTCTCAAGGGAGAGAAAAGGAAGGAAGGAATTGAGAATAGTATTTTTATATAAAAAAGGGAGAGTGTGAGGTCAAGAGAATAGGCTGAAAGGGAAGGTAGGATTATCCTTCCAGTATAATGCATACTCCACCCCTCCAAAGCTAAGTATAGGAATTAAAGAAGTTTTTGCTGAAATTTAATTTAGTTACACATGAAATGACTTGAGATAACTCTTCCCTATCTTATCTTTAAGAAAAGAGACTATAATTGACATAAACAAATCTGGAGGCAAAGTCAATGTTCCTATTTTCATCATCAGAACAGAAACCCAGAACTAAAACTACCAGGAGGCTAACACAGCTTTGCCTCAGAATGCTGGACAGAGGATAGAGAAAACAAGCGTTCTTCTTTTCAGTATTCACAGTCCCCATGATTGTGAATGGTTCTTCACACCTCCAAATAACCAGCTCTTGTACCCCTTTCCTGTGTCTCACCCTTACATCAAACCCCAAAAAGGCTGTATTTGTTAAGGGAATGAGCCAGCCTCTCTCCTGATGGGCTGCTCTTAGAATTGAATTGTCCTCTAAGTTACCATTGCTGACCTCTCCTACATTCCGATCTGTTTTATGTTTTTTGCCCCAAGGTGAAAATATTTCTCCTTAACACTTTCCTTAAGTGATAGTAAGCTCTATGAGCATTGGTAAGTTGTTTAACTTCTCTGGTCCTCAGTTTCCTCTACTGTAAAATACCAGAAACTACACTGTCTTCTAAATTTTCTTCCATAAAATGAGGAAGTAATCTAGGAATATTTGTTTAACCAATGCTGATGATGATCCTTTCCTTTCATGTAAAATGCGTAGGATAGGGGTTTTGGTGACATAACAAATAGAGAGCTAGTCTCAAGGTCAACAAGACTTGGCTTCAAGTCACACTTGACTTATCAGCTGTGTGAACCTGGGCAAATCATTTAACCTTTCAACACCTCTGGGAATTCTCTAAGACCATTAGTGGCATAGAAGGTGCTGATCTGTGTTAGTAGAGTTTCTTCACTTGGAATTCTGTAAATAAAATTCTGCTTCCAGAAAATGTTTATGATATTAACTTATAGAGATGGTAATAAAGACCAAGAAAAGTATCTTTTATTAATAACAGTATAGGATTTCAGAAGAAAAGTCCATCAGGGAGGCAAGACTTCTGGAAAATTCATAACCCAGAAAACACAATTTAAAAAATGTCTCTCAACCTCAGGAAAGTTGTGGCTCTTGAGTTGTTATTCAGTTGTGTCCAATTCTTCATGACCTCATTTCGGATTTTCTTGGTGGAGAATTTGGAGAAACTGGTTAACATTTTCTTCTCCAGCTCATTTTACAGATGAGAAAACTGAGATAAACAGGGTTAAATGACTTCCCCAGGGTCACAGAGCTATTAAGTATCTGAGTCCATATTTGAACTCAGGAACATGAGTCTTCCTGACTCAGCTTCTTCTATTCACTGTGATAAACCAGTGATCTTCAGAAAAACTAACTGTTCCCAGATTCATTGATTTTAATAACAGAAAGATTTGTCCCTACTTTCAGTAACAATACATTAGAGTTATGGGCAAAAAAGGTTTCATTTAAGAAGAAATTAAGCTAGTGAAGCTAAGATGGAAGAATAGAAGAAACACTCAGCCAAGCTCTCCCAATATTCACCTCCAAACAACTTTAAAGAAATGATTCAAATAGAATTCCAGATAAGGGGAAAACAGAGGCAAGTGTTTATTCCAGGAATGTCTTTGTCTTTCTAAAATATTGAAAGCCGCCCATAGATTTCCTGTAAAAAGAACTCCTGACAAATTCTGGAACAGTGGAAGCCGCGCAGAAACACAGTGAAGGAGATTTCCGTTGCAGAGAACCCTGAAAAACCGACCACAAAGGTACCCCGGACGGGAGCAGAGTCCTGTCCTGTGGAGCGCTCCCCACCCCCGCGCCGGCCACGCGGCACTGAGAGGAGCGAGCAGACCCAAGCAGGTGTCAGGGACCTGAATCTCCAAGCAGCGAGAAGGTCCCTCCACCCACAGACCCACAGGTCAGTGAGAGAGATGGGCTGAGAGGGGAGCGGGGGATCTTCTGGACTCGGACCCCTGGGAAGCGGCCGCTGCAGCAGAGGCTGAGGCAGCTCGGCCAGAGGCAGAGGCAGCTCAGCCAGAGACTCCCATAGCAGGCTGGAGCTCCACCCCAGCTCCACTACAAAGGATCTCTGTATAAACCCCCTGAGGGAACTGAGCCTGAGAGGCAGCCCTGCCCCCACCTGAGAACCAGC
>CM053774.1:33800370-33815911 GCA_028658325.1 Potorous gilbertii | reverse complement strand
CAAAAATAAAAATGCATACCATACAAAAATTAATGACTGGAGATCAAACGATTGCTATAACTATCAACTAAAATTAATAGGAACAACTGTGGAGTATTGTTCTTGCTATGAGGAAATAAGAAATACAGATAATGGGGAATAGGAAGTTATCTGCCCTACAGGACAAAAGAGAAGATGGGGACAAGAGAAGGGAGGGATGATTGAAGAGAGGGCAGATTGGTGATAGGGGAAATTAGAATGCTAGGTGTATTGGGGTGGGGGGAGGGGACAAATGGGGAGAAAATTTGGAACCCAAAATTTTGTGAAAATGAATGTAAAAAGTTAAATAAATAAATTTATATTAAAAAAAAAAAAAGAAACTCGGGATTAGAGATGGACAGTGACTTACCCATGATCATCCATCTAGTAAGTGTCAAGAGCTGGAATTCGAACCCATCTTCCAGACTCCAAATCCTTCTACTCCATAGTCCTACAGTATATGAAATCTAAGTTGGTCCTGAAGACTTGAAGGAAGACCTGAGTTTTGGTCTACCTTCAGACACTTACTATTTGATCATGCTGTATCAGTAAGCACCCCAACATACACAGGGGACCTGCTATCACAGGTTCTTAGATCTGTATTCATAAAAGGAAGGGCAATTTTTGAGGTGTTAAGAATCACTTTAATCAAGCACATGTATCATTCCTTTAACCAAGTACATATATCATTCACCTAATTCAGGGGAGTCAACACCCTGAACTTCAAAGAAAATACAGAAAAGTCAAAAGATCATCAGAAATGGCTTCCTCTGCTTGAGTTCAACAGATAGTTGGATCCTGACTATGTCTGATCATAGTTACCAGAGAGGGAAGCACTGACATGTGGGTTTTCAAAACTGTGTGGCCCTTAAAGCAGCTTCCCAGAGTCCTCATCTGGCCAAACAAACACTTCCAGTCAGTAAGCCCCAAAGTAATTGGTAGACATGGCTTCCTCTGCCTGATCATAATTCAACAGACAGGTATAACTGTCTGACCACAGCTGCCAGAGAGGGAAGCACTGACATCCAGGTTTCCAAAGCCAGGGGGCCTCCTTAAAGTGGCTTTGCAGAATCCTCATCTGTCACCCAAATCTTCTTACAAAAGCTAAGCCCCGAAGTAAAACCTCACCCTCAGAGGGCATAGCCTTCTGACTCAGTGCCTCAATAGAGAAGACAAAAGGTACTTGTGATCCTCCTACAGAGCAACTCTCCTAATCAAGCTACCCACAATGGGAAACCTCCTCAATGGGTGGGAAAGATCTTCAAACAGCCAAAGATACTAATCTGATTGCCATCACATGTGGCCAAGGCATTGAACCTCTCTTAGTCTTAGTTCCCAGAAATGTAAAATGGGAATAGTTATAACTTCTACTGAGGAGTAAAGGTAGCAGTCTACTTAAAATGCTTCATAAACCATTAAGCATTCTACAAATTCAAAAAAATGTTGTTGCACTACATGTCTTGTGTATGTATAGCTATCCCATAATAAATCAACAAGCATTTATTAAGCACCTATTATGTGCCTGGAACTGAACTAAGCAATGAGAAACAAAAACAAGAACAAAGTCATCCCTGTACTCAAGGAGCTCACATACTAATGGCACAGATGAGATGTACTTAAGAGATATGCTGGGGTTTTTTTTCTGTTCAGCCTTCATTCTTTGAAGAGAATCTATGACATCAGGAGGGTGATGACTTGCAAGGGAACTGGATTTCAGCAAAGCAGGGCTCACTCTCCTCTTCAGAGCCTTCAGAGTCCAGTGATAAGACCTAGGTCAGGACTAGTGATGATGGCCCCTGATGCAGTGGGATACCCTGACCTTTTTGAACTAAAGTCTTTGTAGGCCTCAGTTTGTGTGAGGCAACACCTATTCAGTGATTAAAGACATGCAAATAGCAAAGGTTTCTGCTCTACCCAGAAACTCTGAGGGTCTTCCCCTATCAGACTGATAAAATATAAACGAAGTCAACTGGAAGGAATCTTGGAGGGAGAGCACTATCCCTATGAGGAAATGGGAGAGACGTCTTGCAGAATATCAATTTTAGTGGAGACATGAAGGAAGCTAGGGAAGCCAGGAGGCAGAATTGAGAAAGAAGAGGGTCCCAGGAGTGGAGGGCGGCCGCTGAAAATGCAAAGAGTCAGGAGACAGAGTGTTCTATCCAGATGAAAACAGGGATTACAAATGCTGCAGGCAGACTCATTGCCCTGGGATAGGGTAGGTGGAGTTGGATTAATCTCATTGTGTTCCCAGACCACTGCATTATGACACATTTGGACCACGGTGAGCACGAGTGCTGAGAAAGATCACAATTTGTTATAAAAATATGTTGATTCTTATTTTGTAAAGAAAAAAAATGTGCCTGATGTTTCCTTGACTTGAGTAAGATCTCCTTGAAGGTATGTGTTTGCTTTTCTTTATATGCCCTGCACTTGATAACATGACACATAGTACTTTATAAATGCTTGTTGACTGTTGACAGCATTTGGACTATTATGCTAAGGAAGATGATCACTTCTATTCCTTAAAGTTCTAGGGATATGGTATGAAAATACCTTTAGGAAGCTAAAGCAGAATGTGATACAGAGTAATAAAAGAGGCTTCTGTACTATACACACACACACACACACACACACACACACACACACACACACTCACACACACTCTCACAGACATACACATACATACACTCACACACACATACACACACTCACACACATATATACACACACACACTCATACACACACTCATTACACACACATACACACACACACTCCATCCAGATTTAGTCCTACACACACTTTTAATGGCTAGTAGACTAACAGAACTACAATAAATTTTCCATCTGAAGGTGGTCCTCAAACAAAGAGCCATAAAATATCAATACTGTCCAGCCTTCCCTTGTATGTCTCAGATTCCACTGGGATCTGGTCACTCTTCATTTACCCCATGGAGGAGAAACTAAGAAAGGAGAGCAGATGGCAAGGGGAGGGGAATAGGGAGAGACCGAGAGATCAAAGAAACCAACCAACAAATACAAATAAAGGAAAAGTCAGGAACCAAATAAGGAAATGATAGGCTCACTAATTAAACAAATGAGAATGTGGCTGTATACAGAAATCAATTTGTCTCAAAAAGAAACTAATCTATCAAACCACTCAGTCATCTGAGCCAAACCACTGACTTTAAAAAATGTTATTACTCCAGCCTCTTTTGTCCCCAAGCTGGAGAGAGTAATGTGTGTGTGTGTGTGTGTGTGTGTGTGTGTGTGTGTAAAACCACACAGTTCCAAATTATAACAGCATTGGGCTAGTTACCTTCACATTTTTTTAAGCTAAACTTTTAAAAATATTTTCTTTTATATGGGAAAAAAAGAGACTTTTGTGCGTGTGTGTGTCTCTGTGTGTGTCTCTGTGTGTGTCTGTGTAAAGCTACACAGTTCCAAATTGCAGGAGCATTATAGTGTTAGTTACTTTCATATTTTTTTAAGCTACACTTTTAAAAATTATTTTCTCTCATAAGGGGAAATAATAGACTTCTGGTACGCCCAGACAGGAAGAATCACAGGGTTAAGTCAGAATATCTATGAAAAAGAAGTCAATTCATATCAATGTAGTTGATACAACAGAGGACTGAAAGACGTTCCCAATGTGAAACTGTATTTTACAACTGCAGGAATAAAAATTTGGGAGAGGAAAGGTAAAAATGATGAAAGTCTGTGTGATGAAGGTTGCTAAAGATTTGCCTTGTGGCTTTGTCGGTCACTGCTCACTGTGCTACTTTTAAGAGGTGAAAAAAATGTGACTCCTTTTCCCATTCATCTGTCATAGGTAATGTTCCACAAAGAGGTAGAAAGAAGTAGTGAACATATAATCAGTCTGTATACACATTCAATAGGAAGGCAGTTTGGAAACACAGCAGGCTTGGGCAATGAAGGCCTCTTATAAAGAGGACTGAGAGTCTCACTGCTGAGATGAGTGAATGTTTGGTTATAGTGAAAGGGAAGAGTCAACTGACTCTTCTTTTGTGTGTGTACTCTCCAGTGCATGGCATACACCTCCACACTTGGTGGGGTGTCACAATCAATCCTCTAGACAAGCACGACTCACTCTGCTGCCATCACAGAGAAATGAACTTAGGATGGCCCTTGCAGAGTTCAACAGAAAAGAAACTCTTGTTATGGTAGAACAGATGAAATCTGCTTCTGTATGAGATGGTAAAGGGACTTAGACCTTCTGCCACTGCAATTCTATTGAGACTAAATGCTTTAGGTAACACAAGTATATTTAGAAAAATGAAGGAAGGGTATCAGGAATTTATGATTAAGGTTCTTGATATCTTTGTTTTAAAGAATGTATTTTGTCACATGCATTTATAAGCTATCCTATAACCTATTACATCTTAGAATCTATCTGTAATCTCTCATTTTCTGTCTCCTCAATGAACCAAAATAAAACACTAAAAACAAAACAAACAAGTAATACATCTTAAACATACATTGTACAGCAAAATAAATTTCCATATTTGCCATGCCTAAAAATGTGTGTTTCTTTCTGCCTTTAAAGTTCATCATCTTTCTGGCAGGAGGTGAGTGGTATGACTTATCTTTGCCCAGGGCTTAGTAGAGTGATTAAGAATATAATAAGTGTTTAATAAAAACTTACATATCTGACTTTAATTATTTTTTCTTTGATCTTTTCTCTATGTAATAAGACATGTTGCCTGTTTAATTGTCAGGAGTTTTTCTTGGGTTAGCTTCTATAGAAACCATGAAAAGATAGTGATCTGGTTCATCCAAGAGCCTATTTGTGAATGTAAACATGTCTAAAAACATATAAGTTTTTAAATTAAGGGACTACATTGTTTTCCATAATTTTATCCATGATGACCAACACCAGTGCATTGAAGTGTTAGAAAATGTTAAGCATTCATCAAGGGTATACAATCTACTAATTAAATCATTCAGAAAGCACTAAGTAAGTGACCATGGTGAATCAGAAAGTGGGCTAGGCACTGGAAATACAAAGGCAAAAAAACTACCCTCAAGGAACATGCATTTTACTGGCTATAACTCTTCCATGATTTATGTTACTTTAATGTGTTTTTTTATGACCATAAACATTCATCAACTGGTTACCAGACTTCTTGGGATAAATTTCCCTGGATTTGAGTAGACTGTGCCTTCAATGACACACAATTGGCCAGGGGACTTTTTCAATTTGGTAGGACTTGCAAGAGCTTGTGTTTTACTTTAGCCTTTAAATAGCAAGGAATAGCCTTTAAAAAGCAAGGAATATCTCCTTACTGTAACACACTTTGGGGTAAGAAAATATTGCACACTTTAAAGATGGAAGGTGTACATTAAGTGCATATTAAACTGAATTATAAAGCTTCATATTTTGCATGTAGTGATCACATTATAAAACTCTGATTTCCTTGCTTTGGGAACTCCTGCCACCATTCCAGATTACAATGCTGCCATATGTATAACATTAAGGAGTTGCCGGAGGCTCAGAGAGGTTAAGGTTTAGATTCTTTGCACAGGCTGTCCCTCTCTTGCCCCAGCCACCATGTCTGGAACACTCTCTTTATAAACTCCTATTCCCTTCAAAGGTCAGCTCAAGTGCATTTTCTGTATGAGGCTTTTCGTGCTACTCACAGCTCCTCTCCTATGTCCTCTCCTGCAAAATTAACTTGTATTTATTTTGAATATATTTTGTATATTATTATAAACATTAGGAAGATTGGGGTTTAAATCCTGCCTCTGACAGTGTAACCACAGACAAATCATCTCTCTGAGCCTCAGTTTCCCCCTCTGTTAAACTTGTATGTGTTCACATTGTTTCTCCTGGTAAAATATAAGCTTTCTGTAGACAAGGGTTGTTTAATTTTTGGTTCTGTGTTCTTAGCACCTAAAGCTATGCCTGGCACATGATGCATACTTAAAACACTTAACCCAGTGACTGGCATATAGTATGTACTTCATGGATGTTTTTGACTTGATAATGACATTGATTAAATGACTAACCCATAGACAAATATCTAATAAATGGCAAAGGCCTCCTTCCTTTCCTCACACAAGGCATTCCATCTTGGCAGAGTCTGGACACTCACTAAATATTGCCTGTACCTGGAATTAATCTTCATTTCATGACTTCCTTCAAAATCAGCTAGCAAGTAGCCCTTCCTAATTTCCTTTCATTCTAATGTCTCTCCTCTGTTGATTATTTCCAATTTGTATTATATATATCTTGCTTGTACTTATTTTGTTTACATGTTGTCTCCCCCAACAGACTCTGAATTCCTTGAGAGCATGCATATATTTTGCCTTTCTTTTTCATTCCCAGTGCTCAGCACAGTGTCAGGAGCTTAGTAGGTGCTTAAATCCTTATTGACTATTTGACTGACTACCTTGAATCTGGCAAGGTCTAACTCTATTCACCACGTTTCAATATCCCTTCTGTATATAATAGAACTTCAAAAAACATTTATTGAATAAATTTTGTGAAATGAAAAGATTAGTCAGATGAAAATTCCATCTATTTTTTTTAAAGAAATGTACCACATTATATTGGAGAAAAGTGTGGAGGGCAATTTCTAAGAGAAACTTTAGAGACTTGATATCACTGTTTAGTCCTTCACCCTGAGAGCATCCTAGTAAAAAGGGAGAGGTTGGCTTAGAGATAAATTTTTTGATAAGGAAATAAATATGGCTTGGTAGATGAGAAGTTGAAAACTACTCCAGGCAAAAGAGAGGGTGATTCAGTGACAAAAGTGAGAGACAAAATAAAAAGGAAAGCTGAAACAAGGTTAGAGTGAATGACTTCCCTTTGCCCTAGAATAACCTTTCATTGCCTGTCTGACAAATTGAATCTATTCCATTCTCCAAATGTCTCCTTAAGGCCTAAATCTGTCCATATGGCCCAAGAATCAACCCGATAGTGCTGAATCTGATATACTGATCCACACCTCCTCCATGCTGCTGTTGCCCTATTTGTATTTCTAGCCTTTCTCTTCCTTGGCAGTGTCTTGTATTTTATGTCAAATTCAAATGATATGCTCAGTAAATAGGGGATGTATTTGCGTTATGCTCCAAAGACTGCCCAGCACATTTTAGGTTTCACCACCCATTAAATCGCAGTCATGCTAACATGAGCCCAAGGGAAAAGCAGGAATTTGAATGCAAATTAAGAACCTAAGAAATACACAGGCTAGGCTTTCTTTTCTAATCATCACATGGAAATCATAGATTTTCAGACCAATGTTATTCAACTGTTTTTCAGGCATATCCAACACTTCATGTCTTCATTTGGAGTTTTCTTGACAGAGATAGTGGAGTGATTTGCCATTTTTTTCTCCAGCTCGTTTTATACATGAGGAAATTGAGGCAAATACAATTAAGTGACTTGCTCAGGGTCACACAGTTAACAAGCATCTGAACCCAGATTTGAACTCAGGAAGAGGAGTTTTCCTAACTCCAGGCCCAGGTCTCTATTCACTGTAGGTGCCTCAGATTTACAGATAGAAGGGATCTTAGAAACTATGAAGTCCAGAACATCCTTTTACAAGAGAGGAAGGCAAGACATGGCAGTGTTACTTGACTTGCTCAGTGTCACACACATAGTAAAGGTCTACCTGAGTCCAAATCCAATATCATCACCATATGGCTTAGAAGAGTCATAGAGGTTCTCTGTGGCTTGAGCATTTGGAAACTGGATGATTTGACTTCATATATCCCCAATGAGTTTGTTAGTTACTGTTCAATGCATACAGCTCAGGGCTAAGTATCACAGCCACAGAGTATACACTAAAGGTATCAGAAATGGCTCCTATCTGTCTCTAGCACCATCTATTTGATGTTTTTGAATTATTACAATTTTATTGGCATTTGTCATCAAAAAGCATTCCTTCTTGTCAGAATAAATGTTACAGAGATGTTCATGATGAATAATCCTACAGGTCAGTATTCTCTTAACCCTCAGTGAAGTATGAGTTTGAGTTAACACCATTCAATGAAAGTTGATAAGGGAAAAGATTCAGACTGTTTGTTCTTCATGAATACAAGTTTGGCATGTTAAATCCCCAAGTGTTGTTTTACAAGCCTTCAGATTAAAAATTAATTACCACAATTATCAACAAATATAAAAAGTCAAGAAAATAATGCAAGCCCATCTGTCTGTTTGACTTTGGGAAGCACAGAACAGTGACAACAGCTGAAAATTGCCATCTTATCCTGAGAGCTCATATCAACTTGATACACAAACTCTTGATTCTGTCTGGTAACTCATTGGTTATGCCTGTCCAAATCAAGATGGAGGACAAAAACAGAGGGGCAATATTCTTTAAAATATACAAAATGGATTCTTATTGTTCAGTCTTCATCTGACTACACACAAGGAGAAATGAAAGACACGCTTCTTGCTTGGCAGTCATCAGTACCACAACATTTTCTGAAGCCAGGCAAAGCAGCAGATGCAAAGTGGAATGATCTAAGAATCCAGTTTCTGCCCTCTGTAAAGGTAGAATTGGAAGGAATTTGGCACTTCACTCTTCAGTCTTCCAAGCAACAGTGAGAGGAGTCTGAGGGAAGTACAGTCAAGGTCTGAACTGGTAGTATAATGATAAGGCTAAAAGTGATGAGTTTATCCTAGGAGGGATATCTGGTTTCATTGAGTTGAAACTAAGCAGAGTAGTAGATGTGAAATGGAGTGGTAGGTGATCAGGGTGTCCGGAATGTCAGAAGAAAGAAGGAAGATAGATAGATAAATAGATACACACATGCACACACATACATATACATATGTGTGTGGACATATGTATATGTCTATATATGTATGTATATGTATGTATATACATATATGTTTATATGTATGTGTATATATGTTAACAAAATAAATATATTTATCAACAAAACTATAATCTACAAGTGGATATAGGGTTGGCTGAAAAAGAGAATGAAGAATCAAGGATTATATCTAGATTTTGAGCATTGAGCTTAAGATGTAAATGAGCCTTCCAGATCAAGACATTAGAGCAGTTGGAGATACAAAACTGAAAGTCAAGAGAGTTTAAGACTCAAACTATACCTTCAAAGCTTCCCAAAGTAGGGGATACTGCCCCCCAGGGGGTGTGGGAACAATCCAAGGTGGTATGGTGGTATCCTTAGATGCAATTGGGAGACATTGAATAAAGATAAGGGGATGATGGAAGCATAAGGAAAAAAGAGAAGAAAATTTTGAAAAAAAAACATTCATTCATGTTTCACCTGTTTTGTAACAGAGTTAAAGTCATAGTGATTATATTATTTTTCAAATAAACACAAAATGCAAGTTATAATCAATCAGTGGTCAACTATGCTGACATGTCTTAGTAAGCAAGTGT
Organism: Potorous gilbertii; assembly: GCA_028658325.1. Lineage (NCBI taxonomy): Eukaryota > Metazoa > Chordata > Mammalia > Diprotodontia > Potoroidae > Potorous > Potorous gilbertii. The sequence goes on along the minus strand of CM053774.1, from coordinate 33,806,513 downwards.
TGGTAGATGAGTGTGTCATTGCCGGGAAGTCTATCATGCATCATCAGGAATATGTGTGTGTGTATTGACTTGCTTACAATATGATAGTACATGGTTACATGAGTCAGTAATGGTTCATCAAAATTTTAATGCAGAAAAAAACTACAAATTTACAATAAATTATTAAATTTAAGATACACAATTATTTTTAAAAAGATAATTTTTGTTTTGAAATGACACAAATTTCAAAAAAAAGTTAAAGGGTTAAAGAATTTCAGAGGGAGGGTGCTGAGTATTTTTTTTAGAAAAAGGGGTGGTAGGCCAAATAAGTTTGAGAACTTCTTTATTTTTAATTTAGACTTTAAATTTATGATTAAATGACTTTCTGTTAACCATAGAGAAAAAAATACTTAATATGTCCATCCCAGGGTGGCTTATAAAACTGGACTGAGTGAATGCAGAATCTTCTGGTCAGTAGCCACTAATGTCACTTGATGAATACTTAGAATATTTATTTGTTGTTCTACAGCACAGTATAGTCAGTAGTGTTGGGTCTAGAATCCTAAAGACCAAGATTCAGACCCCATTTCTGCCACTTACCTAGCTATATGAACATGAGCCTGGCTTTTAACCTTTCTGAGTCTCAGACAACTCTCTAATACCATAAATTAAAGGTGTGTTGTGATTTACCAGTATTGCAAGTTTCCATCCCAATGAAATTACCACTTGTTGATGCACTCACGTATGTATTTGAAGATAAAAGTATTTTAAAAAAAAGATTCTCTGAAACTTATCAATTCTGTCAAATCTTTTATTTACATCTCATAATCCATTGAAACACATCTTCAACAAATTCTATCTAAGATACGAAGCTCATGAAGATTTCATTTTGTTGACATTTAAATAAAAATAAGCTACTGCAAACCATGGAACCAGAGTTGATGAGTTAAAACTTTATTGCCATTTGAGGAAAAAAGAAAACTTTGCAGCATACTAGTTACACACATTAAGTTTTTTCTGCTAAAGTTATTCTACCCCTGAACATTGAATCTCTTGAATACTAAGTAGATGTAATTAATGAAGAGGACAGCTAGTAAATATGTCAGAAACAATCGAGCTATCTGTTTAGATGTATGCCAAATGTACCCACTAGAATGCAAATGAGTGTTCAGAAACAGGTTGATTAAGTTCGCCAAAGAACATGTTTAGTTATAGAAAGAATTATCTCTAGTAGAGAATACTTAGAATTTTAATAGGTTTTCTTTGTGAGGAAACTTAAATTGTGAGGTAGGTGACACTCAATTACCAACTAAGGATACAATTCAAAACCATTGCATAGTGTTCAGGTCCTACATCCACACTTTTGAAGTAAATGTGTTCTCACCTTAGTTTTAAAAGCTCAGTAGTAAACAACCTCAGGAAGCCAAAGTCATCAACATGCCTTTCCAGTAAGACACATGGTTGGAATTACGGTTAAGACCATTGTAGAGAGAAACTCCTAAGCTTGATTTATTGTGAGAACTTTAAGATGTAGCTGAATTTCATTGGGTTCCATTTCTTCCTTGAGTGAGGAAAAGTTAGATTGTAGAAGAATTTTTAAAGTTTTAAATATTCACTCAACTAATATACAGTAAAGGTAGACGATCAGATGTTTTAAATAGATTTTTCTCTTAGTGGTGAGCCCAATATGCTTTCGGTGTTTTCTTTTTAATAGGTATCTCTCATTGGATCATAAATTTTCTCATTTGTAAATGGGGAGAAATTTAGCATAACAAATCTACTGCTCCAAACAAAGAGTGTGGAATAGTGGAATGAACAGGGTATGGAAAGCAAAAGGATTTGTGTTCCAGTTCTGGGAAAGAGTGAGTAGAGCAGGGAAGTCCAGGAGTCACTTCAGGAAGAAGAGAAAATAGAAAATTAAAGAGAACCATACCAATAAATGGATTTTTGCTTGAGGCTCATGCAGAAAATCAGTCTGGAGCTAAATTTATTTTCACTGGACATTGGCAAGAACTTGCTAGAGATTTCTTCATGTTCTAAAAAAAAAGAGAGAGAATTTCATACACTACAAAACTACGCTAATTAACTCCTACTTACTGGGTCTCCAGTGCTAAATAATTGTGGTGAATAGGCAGTTTGCTAAGGTAGTTAACCTTAAGGGATATCCAGTTGTGATGGGCTGACCTCACTCAAGGCAATATTCTGTTAATTCTAACAAACAATCAGTTACCCCAAGATATAGTATCAATCAAAGTATTTGAGGCATCTCTCCCCCACCACCACCACATATGCAAAAAATGTGCAAAACTGTCTTCAGCAAAAAATGGTAAAGTGAAAGGACTGAAATAATGTTTCTTTGTTCTTCAAATTGTCATGGAGAATAAAACAATATCTAAAGAGAGTTAGAGGAAATGCTACCCTATTGGATAGAGGGCCTAATGATGGGATAGAGGAGGGATGAAAGATCACTAATGAATTTGAATGAAGGAGGCATGAGGCGCTTTCTAGAAGGAGAAAGGGAGATAGATTTGAGCACTTTAGGAAGAAGTATTTTCATAAACTACATGGAGTGATAATGTATAGTCACAGATGCCATCAGGAGAGAGATAATTGACTAATAGTTAAATGAAGTTGAGAAAAGTAATGGTTGTTGGTGACTTCCTATTGAGGGTTATCAAGTGAGCTATTTGTTGACCTGTCATAAGAAATATAAAATACTCTGAGGTTTTCCCAGGGGTTATGTATGGCATGTGATGAAAAGCCTCCTGAGATCTGTCAGACTTGACAACCATTACCTGCTCCTGATGGATTCAGGCACAAATAATGCCTCCCAAAGGAGTCCAGAAAATGCTGTGAAAGATTGTGTAGATCTGGGCAAAAATCTGAAGAGCTTAGGAGTAGGAAGTAATGTTTTCATCTCTGCTGCTATTTGAGGATAGAGGCTTCTGTTGGGGGGAACTATTAGAAAAGTAAACTATTTAAGATTGTTTTAGAACATTTGAATTTCTAAAGCATGACTTAAAATACAGTAATAAGCTCTTGATTAGGGATTAGGGATAAAGTATTCCCAAGAATAAGATATATATTTCCTGAATTTTTGTGAAGCAAGAGGATTTTAAATTTGATCCTGAAGGAGAAAGTACAAAATATCCATTTTCCACAAAGTCAGATAATACAGATAGCAAAAGAAAAAAATGTGGGTAGAACACTGGCAAAAATAATTCACAAGAAATAGGAAAGGTGTCAATATTCAGGTCCATGTCCTTGGGCAACTCTATAAAAGTACACATAGTATGCGTAATCAACAGGAAGAAGTAGAGATCCTAATGACAAAAAACAAAATAATTTGACTTCATAGACATCACAAAAAACTTAGTTGAATTGAATTCATAGAGTATCTCTGAAAAAGGAAACTTCATCTAAAAGGAAGAGAATATGTAAATATAGTACCTTAATAGCACTGTATGTTAAAAGGTATAGATAGGTCCCAATTTGCACAAATAATGAATCATATGAAGCAGTTGCATTATTTGAGTTTGCCATATTTGGAGTTATAATTATATTTAAAATATGGTCATTGGTTTCAGAACCAATGGAAATATGCAATGAGAATTCAAATAATGTGATCATTTCACGGGATTTATTGTTCACAATAATTGGGACCTAGCTATGGATAAATTTAGACACCCAGATGGGGAAACATGGTAGAAGATATTTGCGTAAGGATCAGTGAAGGAATAAAATTTTTACAATAAAACACTGTAGTCAACCTATACAGAAGAAGGAAGTAAAGTTGCCGAAACATATGATTTTCCTGGCACACAGTTATGATCCCAGGAATCTCATGAACAGTCTCTCTCTCTCTCTCTGTCTCTCTCTGTCTCTGTCTCTCTCTTTCTCTCTCTCTCTCTTTCACACACACACACACACACACACGCACATACACAGAGAAGAAGCTAATACATTTTTCCCCACAGAAATTATTTTTTTGAAGTCATGCGATATATTTGCATATTAGTCATGTTGGAAAAGAAACCATATGCACAAAAAATAGTATTTTTAAAGATATGCTTCTTTAGACACTCATAGTTTGTTAGTTCTCTCTGGAAGGGAGAGTGTATTTCATCATGGGTCCTTTGGAATTTTCTTGGATCATTGTCTTGGTCAGAATAGCTAAGTCTTTCACAGTTGATCATTTTACAATATTGCTCTTATTATATACAATGTTCTTCTGGTTCTGCTCACTGTATTTTGCATGAATTCATGTAAGTCTTCCCAGGTTTTTCTAAAAATATCCTGCTCATCATTTCTTACAGCACGATAGTATTCCATAACAATCGTATGCCACAATTTATCCAGTCCTTCCCCAGTTGATGGGCATCCATTCAATTTCAAACTCTCTTCTTCCACAAAAAGAGCTGCTATAAATGTTTTTGTACAAATAGGTTCTTTTCCCTTTTTAATTAAAAATTTCTTCTGATTTGATAAAGTACTGCTATTGCTGGGTCAGGGAGTCTGCAGAGTTTTAGAGCATGTTGGGCCTAGTAACAAACTGTTCTCCAGAATGGTTGGAACAGTTCACAACTCTATCAGTGGTAGTAGTATCAATTGTCCCACATCCTCTCCAGCATTTGTCATTTTACTTTTCTGTCATGCTAGCCAATATGATATGTGTGAGATGGTATCTTAGCATTGTTTTAATTCACATTTCTTTAATCAATAGATATTTAGAGCATTTGTTCATGTGACTATTGAGAGCTTTGATTTTTTTCTACTGAAAACCACCTATTCACATGCGTTGACTATTATCAATTAGGGAATGACTTGTGGGACATGTGATGCATTCTTTCTTGAAGAATGATAATTTCATCCTCCAAGAAAGAGGAAAAAAACTGCAAGACAGAGCAGAGGATGAGAAGCTGCTTCTCTGGACTCAATTTTGATCAAAAAGGAAAAACTTATTGCTGAAGTAGAAATCATGAGAACATTTATGAAAATAGACTTTCATCTTAAAATTATGACAGAAGAGAAAAATAAAAATGTACTTTAATATGTATTCTATATTTTAATTAAGCTGATTTCAACAAGTTGTGGAGATATGACAGGCAGGTTGTCTTCACCTATAATTCAACAAAGAAAGTTGGCACATATGGGATTGGCACTCAAGAATTAAATTATAAAGATAAAAATCAAGACAATTCCAATAAGAAGGGTGAAAGGTATCTGTCTAGAAAGACAAATGTAGGTACACATTGAGGGATCAACTCAGGTTTTTAAAATATATATACTGAAAAGGAAAGTGCAGGCAAGTAACAGAGGATAAACACAAAAGAGTAATATTTTTCCTTTGACAGTACCACTAAAGTTCTAGATGATCTAAAGTTGGAAATAAATGCTAAAGACAAAAAAAGGAGGATTTAAAAAAATACTTAGGGTAGGGCCAAATGGAAGTTTAAAGAATGAATCAAAGGGCGGAGCCAAGATGGCAGAGTAGAAAGACTCACATATGCTACCTCTGAACCCACAACCCATGGACTTCCTCTAAAAAGAACTCCCAACAAATTCTGGAACAGTGGAAGCCACACAGCAACATAGTGAAGGAGACTTTCGTTCAAGAGAGCGCTGAAAAAACGATCCCAAAGGTCCGTCGCACACCAAACGGGAGCAGAGCACAGTGCCCTGGCTGCCTGGCACTGAGAGGAGCGAGCAGATCCAAGCAGGCTTCAGGGATGAAATCTCCAGAGGCTGTGAAGGTCCGTCCACCCACAGACTCACAGGTCAGTGAGAGAGACGTCTGGACAGGCTGAGAGGGGAGCAGGGTGTTTCCATAACTTGGGCCCCCTCGGGAGGCAGCAGCAGAGGCAGCAGGTGGCCAGAGACTCCTGGAGCAGGCAGGAGCTCTGCAGGAGCTCCATTACAGAATGTCTCTGCATAAATACCCTGAGGGAACTGAGCTTGGGAGGTGGTCCTGTCCCCAACTGAGAACCTGATTTAATCTTATCCTGAATAGCAAGCAGCTGGCGAGCCTCCAAAAGCCCTGAGGCTGGGGAGCAGCATTTGAATCTCAGACCCCAAGCACTAGCTGGGTAGACCTAGGCAGGGGTGGAGAGGACTCTCAGAAGTCAAGTAACTGGCTGAGAAAATGCCCAGAAAAGGGAAAAAAA
>CM053774.1:33771972-33799870 GCA_028658325.1 Potorous gilbertii | reverse complement strand
GAATAAAATGCACACTCATTTTGGTATGAAAACCTATCTTGCAATACAGGAAAATGGGGCTGAAGGAGATAAGCAGGGTGAGGGGGTAATGATGGAAGGGGGGGCATTGGGAGGAGGGAGTTATTTGAAGTCAACACTTGGGGTGGGACAGGATCAAAAGAGAGAATAGCAACAATGGGGGGGCAGGATAGAATGGAGGGAAATATAGTTATTCTTACACAACACGACTATTATGGAAGTCACTTGCAAAACTACACAGATATGGCCTATATTGAATTGCCTGCCTTCCCAAAGGGAATGGGTGGCGAGGGAGGGATGGGGAGAAGTTGGAACTCAAAGTTTTAGGAACAACTGTTGAGTATTGTTCTTGCTACTAGGAAATAAGAAATACAGGTAATGGGGAATAGAAAGTTATCTGGCCCTACAGGACAAAAGATGGGGACAAGAGAAGGGAGGGATGATAGAAGAGAGGGCAGATTGGTGATATTGGAAATTAGAATGCACAGTGCACTGTGGTGCGGGGTGGGGACAAATGGGGAGAAAATTTTGGAACCCAAAATCTTGTGAAAATGAATATAAAAAGTTAAATAAATAAATTTATAAAATGAAAAAAAAAGAATGAATCAAAAGTGGATGAGGTAAAAGAGATGATGATGGATGATGGTGAGAATGCAGAATTATTTAGTAGTGTGCTTCTCTTTTCTTTTACAATGAGGAAACTCTTTCCACTGGATGAGAGGAGGAGAGAAAACCTGGAGCCTATGGTTGCTTCTTATTATGGAGTCTCAGTGGGTTACTTCCTAATTTGAGAGAACTGGTTAGTGTGATTGCTCAGCTGCCAGTGGTTATTGTAAAGGGGTCATGTTGAGCAGAAGAGGTACCCCAGGGATAGAGAGAGATGAATGTTTTCTTGATATTCAAGAGGGAAAAGGAGAGCCTACACACTGCAGTCTGAATTTGTTTCCCAGCACAATTATATAACTTATTTTGAAAAGAATGGTTTGTGAACATGTAGAAAGGGAGACTAGAGTCACTAAAAAAACAATATAGATTAATCAAAAGAAAGTCCTTCCCAATTATCTCCATTTCCTTTTTCAATGTGGTAATAAGGCTAATAGGGGGCAGTGAGGAACAGTAGTAAATAGAGATTTCCTTGAAGCCAGGAGAACCTGGGTTCAAATCTTGTCTCTGTCACAAACTGGCTATAACTCTGGGTTCAATCACTTAATCACTCAGTACTCTAAGGAACTGCTATAAATTGCAAGTACCAACATGTATTGGTAAAAAGAATCACAGTTCTAGTCTATAGGTCTCTCCTTAACTCTTCTTAAACAGAGGAGTAATGCCGTAGAAAAAATAGTTTCTGTACTTCATGAAGGGATTTGATAAATTTGACTTTCTGCTATTGAACAATTTTATCATTGACTTATTAATGACTTATTAATGTTTATCAAGTTTTCAAAAAGCTAGGAAGATTAGCTAGCAGCATGGAGGACATAATTGGGGTGTATACCCATGCAAAAAAAGATGTTAGATTAAATGTTGTTTCGAATCTAATAGGATGAAGTTTAGCGGGAGTATGTGTTTTAAAGTTCTGTACTCAGTTCATAAATTTAACATCACAGTATAATGTAAAGAATGCATGAATAGACAATAATTTTTGTAAAGGAGTTCTGGGGCAGGTAAATGCAAGATCGATTCAGTGTATATGCTATGACTATTCTGAGTATTACAAAAGAATACAGGAATCATCTGAACTATTTTACTCTGCCCCAGTCAGAAGCATTCTGTTTCATCCTGGGCACCATATTTTTGGATAATACCTTAAGAGAAGTGAGGAGGAGATGAGAAAATGTAAGAAGGAGTAGTAGCTAACCTTTTGTGTTTGGTTGTAAAGGAAAGTAGGGATTAAGGACAATATCTTAAGGGGTTGGTATTTTGTTATGGTTTGTTTTATCTTTTGGATGGTGAAGCCTGGCTACTGGAGGTAGAACCAGAAGTACGTAAGAAGAAAAAAAAGATAGAAGGGCAGGAAATAATCAGAGAGACTATCTCAGAGAAGGTGATTAAAGAAATGTTATAAAAGATACAAATTGGGGGCAGGGGGTCCAAATAGTTTAGTGAATAGAAAATAGACCTGTGATTTCATTGATATTGGAAATTCCCATACAAGGAAACGCCTCACAAGAGAAGTCCTTCTTTGTAAATTATCATCAAAGAGAATTGCATAGAGCACTGAGATAATTAAATGTCTTGCCCAGAGTAGTCACACAGCTCAGATATGCCAGAGACCAGGTTTGGACCTAGGTTCGTGAACACCTATCTTTCAACACTCCCTCTCCAAGTACTTACCTGAAGGAGAATTAATAGGAAATAAACTATATGTCATGAAAATTTAAACAATTAAACTCTACATTTTAATGTTGTTTTCTAGAATGCAAAGTATCAAATAAAATAAATCAGTCTTACCATACCAAACTCATTTAGGAGGAAAAAATCGATAATTCCTATAAAATGCAATCTCTACTTTATTCAGGCATATTCTGGAGCCCTCTGTCTAATGCTTCTGTCTTATTCACAGATTTTAATAAATCCGTATGGTCTACTTTTGTTTTAATAACTCACCCCAAACCATGCTTGTTCTACCTCACAAAAGATTCCAGCCAATTCCCTTCTGCTCCAGTTGACTTCAATCATTTCTTTTTATTTTTTCTTGGTCTCATCAACAGATACATTCTGCAGCTGGCTTTCCTTTAGCTCTTGCCAGTTTTAGTGTCTAAGTGAAAGGGATAGCCTTCTTCCCTCATTCCACCGGTTTCTCCTTTGCTTGTCCTGTCCTAAGGACTGTTTAATTCCCACCACCCCCACATTAGCTTTTAGCAAATGGAAGCAATTCATGCAATTGTCTATTTCAACATTCATAAGGAAGATACAACATCAACAAATTATAACCTTGGTTTTTGTTTGTTTGGTTTTTGTCACAGCAACCACTCCAATGATGTGCTGTAATGGAAAAGAAAGCCTTGGAGAAGAAGTCAGGAGACTTTGAACTCTCTAACTGCCCTTATTCACAGAATGTGACTAATCCATCTTTTTTTTTATATTCCCCAGATACATAAACTTGGACCACTCCCTTTTGTCCTCTGAGCTTGAATATTTTCATTCATAAAAGAAGTGGGTTGAATTAGATGATTTCTTAAGTGCCTTCTAGATCAAAAATGCTATGAGAATTTACTTGACTCTTGTCTGTGTGCTCAGAACTATGAGGCTTTTTGGTTCATTCTGTGGGAGAAAATAAAACTGTTTAGTTTCTAGTCCCTTTATCAAGAACTGTATAGTCTTGTTGCCAAACAAGTTACCACCAATTAATAATATTTTGACAATACAATATAAGATTTTGTTAATCTGTATATTACAGACTCTATAAATGTTGTATCATAGGAAGTCATTTAAAGCTAAAGTCAACAGAGGAGGCTTTATAACAGACCTTGAAGCTTGAAGGATAATGAATATTTGGAAAATAAAGGGAATGAGGAAGTTCCAAATGTGAAGGTCAATATAGGCAATAAGAGATGTGGGCTGAGGAATGAGGAGTCTTAGGTTTTTAAATTGGAAGGTTCATATCTAGGATCATATGAAATAAGACTGGACAAATAGGGTCAAGTGAGGCATATAATAAAGGATGTTGACCATTCAGGTAGTCTGTGTCATATATTTTTGAGCAGAATGGCACAATGAAATTCATATTTTAAAAGATTGGTATGATATCTGATAGTAGTAGGTAGGATAGCTTGGTGCACAGAAATAGAGTCAGAAACAGACTGTCCTATACTTATTCAGATGATCTTGTCTAGGGAAGAAGAAGAGGAGGAGAAGGAGAAGGAGGAAGAAGAAAATTACCATGGAGAATCTCTTGAGGCTTTCAAGTGAAAGAGAGAAATAAGGAAAGGGTAGTCACTTTCAGTATATTAAGATACAGGAGAATGAGGATCTGGTTTGGATCACCAGCAATGCAAAAATGGCTTAAAAAAGCAATCAAAATCTTGTTGAGAATGAGGATGATGATATTTCAGCATTCAAGTCCTATCCTATACTCCAATGATTTTAAAAGCTCTGCAATGTGGGTTTTCTTTCCAGTGATGCAGACAAAACTTGACCATGCCAAACCATCTTATGTGATATTTGGCCTTCCATAAATCTGATGTATGATCTCCTCCTAATACTTTAAAGGATTTTTTCACTTTCCTTGACATTGCATTACAAACATTGTCTTTTCATACTAAATGAATGTTTTTTTTTCCAGTCATTCTCATAGACTGAATGGAAACAGTAGAGATTATTAAAGGCATGAGACAAATGAAAATTCAGCTTATAACTTTATAAGGATTAATATTGATGATAATGTTGATATTTTATGTTATATAACATTTTTTCCCTTGTAAAGAAAATTAAAGACTTTTTCCCTCAGATATATATCTGGGAGAATACTTAATTTGGAGTATTACAGACATGCTATGGGGTCCTGAATCTTAAGACAATCATGGGTCTCCCTCTAATTTGACCTATCATGAGGGAAATTTGATGTACCTGAAAGAAGCAGAGAGAGAAAAACAGATGGTAATTTTGTCCTTTCAGCAGGAAGTAGTGACAAAATGCAATAAGAAGCAAGATGGCAGCTCTATCCCTGTATAACTTGAAGGAGACTATAAAAAACTACATGGTCAGTCTTTGATCTAAGAGAAAAATGACCATCCTTTCATTAATAACCTGCTGTCCTAATTAATAAAATGATTAAATAACCCATAAATTATGTGTCTTGAAACATTTTAATTGTCACAATTATGGGTATCCAGGAAGCCTTTTCACTCTAGATTCTTAACAAAGAGCTCCCCTCAACTGACCCTCATGTAAAGAGTTCCTTCACAAGGAGAATTGTCTGTTCCGACTCTGACCATGATCTGACTCTCCCTTTTCAAAAAGAACACAAAATTAAAGGCCAGCACCAATGGTGGCAGCTTCATTCCTTTCTGAAGAACTTCCAGTTTAACAACACTGCTAGTGACCAGGTGTTTTTAGATGACCCCAGAAGTTCTGAGTCTCAGTATGACATCATGAACTATTTGTTATTCAAAAATAAGACTGAAGCTCTGGTGAAAGTGGGACAGTTTATCCCCAGTGATCCACTAGGTTGAGATTTCACCATTCATAAGGAGGCAATTGTGTGGGACTTGTTTCAGTCAAAGACTCCCCATGCTCTGTGCAATGAGAGCTATGACCCTGGATTCAGAAAAACCCCACAGGATGGAGAGTTCATGGGCTGCTTTGACTGTTTTCAATGCCCAGAGTGGGAGATATCTGAACAAATGACATAATCTAACTGTTTCTATAAGCATGGAGCTGGTCCAAGTAGAGAGAATATAAGTTGATGGGGGAGTCAACTGCAGGAAAATTTCATTGAGCTGAGTGAATGGGCTAAAACAGAAAATGAGTTCCATCAGGACAAGTGGAAATTAAAAAAAAACCCTGCATTCATCAGATAATGAACTCTATCATAATTTAATGTTCTCATTTTCTGAGAATGTACTTTTAGCCAAAATCCCCACCTCATAAGATTGGTATCTCAAGATGACTGTTAGAAAACAGAAATGAAATCTTTGTCCAAAACCACATAACAACCAAACCTCTTTGACTATGTACTCCTGTCTTTTTTTCATCATACTATGGTTCAAAATAGATCATGACTAGAACTATCAGAGAATTTCAGTTTCTAATCCATTATTAGTAAATGGAAAGATTATTTCCCCCATGTAGTTGATATTAATGTGAGATCAAGCTGTATTCCTCTATTAACAAGGAATTCACACCAAATGTTCCCCTGAAAAAGTGTGACTACTCTTTTTTTCTGCTAAAATGGAACAATTCATGATATTTACTGACTGATATGATATGATTGCAAAAAATAGTTTGACAGTCATTCCTAGGGCAGGTCTAGTAGGAACAAACAGTTAAAAGAAGAACTTGTCCCATGAGAAGGAATTACCCGTGCAAGAAAGGAAAGAGTTTCTATCTCATCCCTCTTTCCTATCTAAGCCTACTATGGACTCAAGAAAAGTAGTCCTTACAATAAAGATTTGGGTTGCAAAGAGAACTATATGAAGAGAGAAACCAGTTTGAGGCCTCCTAGAACTAGAGAAGCAAGGAGATTCAGCCATATTCCTTGCTTATTGGACACATTCTTATTATAGTCTGAGATTGTCTAAGAATAGTCTTATTCTATGAGTGCTGTGGGGATTTGTGGGAAAGTGGGACAGTTTTCTGAGAGGAATGATTTGTAAAAACTATTTGTTTTCGTATTCTATTTTAGTAAAAACAAAACACACACACATACAAGCAAAACCTTGCTATGAAAATAAAACAAAGGAAAACTAAGTAGTCTGCTGGATATCAACAAAGTCTTCTCTCCCTACAGCCACTCATTTGGATTTTTCCTAGGAGAAAAAAAGTTCTTTTTCAAATAACAGGGAGAAATGTAGTCATTTCTTGTAGAACATTCAAGGCACATTTTATTTAAAAATTTGTAGTGGACTATTTTAACTTGATCCCTATAGGATGAGTCCTTACCTATAGATATAGGGCAGTGAGTAGTTTTCCTCTAAAGAACCTCACCATAACCCTGTCTGGAATATTTTAGAAAAAAATGTTAAGGGTCACTTAAAGCAGGAATGTATATGACCTTTTTTACCATTTAATTTTGGGGAAAATACTACCTATAGATCAAATTGTTATGAGTTTTGTGAATAAAATCATAAAGAAATGAACAGGACTAAAGAAGAGAATTCAGTCTATTGGTAAAATTCCATGAAGTTATAATGAACTTTCATACAATAAAGGAGCAGGGGTAGGAAGACAATCTTAACTAATAGAAAGAGTGGGTAATGGATTTCCCTTAATGCTAAACTCTAATCTCTTACTCTCTTCAGATGCATCCTTCAGCAAATAATCTACAAAAAGACTCCAAATGATATTGGGACTGGGAATTACAAATCAATCAGTTATTGCCATCAACACTTAAACTTAGACCCTGATGATAGAAAGAGCAATTCTTATGGACTATGAGTGAAATGTTGATCTTTAGAAACCAGGTTGCTATTACAGTTTATCCCTTCATTCTCTGACATGATATTTCTGGAGCCCAACATGATTTGCATGTGAAATTTCAGGCAGAAGCTACACAATATTCAAAAATAAGTTTGACTGTTGTTGGAGCATTTTTCCCTTGAATTGACTGATTACTTTGGTGTCAAGTAGATTCATACTTAAAAACCCTCAGACTTTCAACAAAGTCACTGATATTTAAAGTTATACTTGATATCTAAATCTCTGTTTAGAATAAATAACTCCACTAAATAACTATATGTGTAATTGAAGTATACCTCTTTGACATGTACGTGATGCTACCCTTATGGTTTGAGATATGATACAGGATAAATTGAAATCACTAAATTTTAAAATTGAAAGGAATCTCCAAAGTTATCAACCTAAATTTAATTATCAAAAGAATTGTCATACATAATCTTTATGACTCATCCAGCTTCTATTTGAAGATTTCCATTGACGAGGAACTCATTACCTCTAAGGGTAGTAGTACATTTACTTCTGGACAATCCCAAATTTTATGAAGTTTTCATTATACGTTAAGCCTAAATTCTACCATATCAAAACTTCCTATTTCTTTTAAATCTAACCTCTTGGATGGGTGTATATAGTCAGCAAGAACTCTCTTTTTCTAGTTTAAATATTCCAAGTTCCTTCAACAGGTTCTTTTACAGAAGTTTTTAGCCCTCTTGATCACCTGATTTTGAATATATAATACACTATCTCCTCCTAGATCAGGGTTTTTTTATTTAGGTTGCATAGGTTTGGAATGTTTTAAAATATAAATTTGTAACTATAGTTCAATATAGTCGATTTCTTTTGTAATCCTGTATATTTTATTTTATGCATTTACACTCTTACTCTAAGAAGAGATTCATAGACTTTACCAGACAACCAAAGGAATCCTTCACACACACACACACACACACACACACACACACACACACACACACACATACACGCATACACACAAAAGGTTAAGAATCCCTATTCTAGACCTATAATAATGAAGTCTAAGATTGCATTATATTTTTTCAGCTATCATATCTATTATTCATTCACATAGATACATAACACCCATTAAATAACACACACACACATAATTATTTAGCCACACAATCCTCATCCTCTAGTTATGCAACTGTGGTTTTTTAACCGAAGGGTAAGAAAACACATTTAAAATGTTTCCACATTTTGCCTTATTAAACTCATTGTTTTAGTCTGTCAAGTTCTATATGAATCCTGATTCTATTGTCTAACATGTCCCACCTAGCTTTGTGTTATCTGAAAATTTGAGAAGCATGCATTTTAATATTCCTTCATACGAAATAGTGATTACATAAAGAACACAAATATCGACCAAATTTGGGGGCACCTCACTATAGAACTCTCTCCTAGTAATCACTACACTTTGAAACCATTTATTCAACTCCTCCGACCTCTGATCTATCAGTTTAGTAACTGTCAATATAGAAAGTGAAGTCAATTTGACAAGAGGTGTTCATAATGGGTATGTTCTAGCTTCTAGTAATCACCAATGTTTATAAACAAATCCTTTTATAATTCATTTTACCAGTCAAATTTAATTGCATTTCATTAGAAAAATCTATTTTCTTCTCTTTTTTTCTGTCTGGAACTTTTGTCTTGCCCTAGTACAAAAACTCTCCAATTCTCCATGATTTTTCAAACATTCCAGTGACACAGCTATAATTACTGCCAGCTGTTTTATCAAGGCCTAGCGGCTTTAATACATTGAACAGAGTGATGTAATCTCTTACTATCACCTCACATATCTTAGGTTTTACATGTAACTCCTTGTTAGTCATTTTGGTTCTATACTTCCTAGGTTGAAGGTCAGTCTGCTTGACGGAAATGTTTAAATAGTCAAAAAAAATGCAGGCTTATCAGTATTGTTATTTCCAATGAGGAAGTTTGTAACTCATGTGCCCCTACCCATCCAGTGCAACTCTTGTCCCTATTATCCCAAATTTTTCCACAGAGACCCAACATTCTTGAGGCTTTCCTTAATTTCTCCTGAATGGGAGATACCAATGGAGTACTCTCAGTTATCACTTGACTTTACCATGTGACCATCTCGATCTCCTTTTACAATCATGTATTTCCCCATTGACATTCTTTTCCTCTACTCCCATTGAAGTTGCTTATTTGAGACATTCTGTAGCCTGAATACCCTTTTCATGCTTCTCTACATTGCCCTTTATATAGCATTCCTTGAAGATTTTTAGTGTTCTGTGACTTATAGGCATATAACAATATTTGCATCATATTCATATTAAAAAAGAGGGTCTGGGAAAAGTCTGGGGTTCTGTTTAATTCTGGACTCAAGTTATTGTCCATATTTAATGTCTCATAGCTTTGCTACTTCCCTGTATTTCCTTTTAAACTTCCTTCTGTTTTCTTCTGTGCACTTTTAAAATATTTTAATTCTTTTTCTTCATCTTCTTCTTCCTCCTTCTTCCCCTTCCTTCTTCTTATTGTTCTTGTACATGTTCTTCTTCTAGTTGAAGTTGTCATTGTCCTCTTTCTTCTCCTTCTCCTCATTTTCACTAGCTTCTCCCTCCTCACTCTCAAATTTTTCCCCAGAGTAAAATTTTGGGAAAAAAAACTTTGTAGTAAATAGTGATGGTCAAGCAAAATAAACCAATGGATTGGCAACATCCAAAAATGCGTGTCTCATTCTGTGCCATGAATATAGCACTTGTCAAGAGATAGGTAGTAGCATAGTTCTTCATTATCAGTCCTCTGTATTTATGGGTGTTCCTTGTATTGTTCAGAGTTCTTAACGATTTCAAATGTAGTTCTCTTTTTCAATGTCTTTGTTACTATATAAATTATTCTCCTGATCCTACTATGCTACTTTTTAAAAAATATTTTCTTTTCTCCTACCTTGTGCTTGTACTCTCATCTTTTGCATATGTACCTTGGACATTTCCTTTGGTAGTAACAAAAGTGTTTTGTTTGTTTTGACTTTTGCTCTTTAAGGAGTCCCACCTTCTGTCATTGGTGAGTTGTTCCTGGAACTGCCATTTTTGAGGAAAAGTCCACGCCAGTCATCCTTTATTTTATTCACCAGACTTTGCTACCTTCCCCACTCCCTTATTTTTTAGTTCCTTTAACATCTTATCTTCCCTCTAGTAAAATGTAAGCTCATTGAAACTAGATACTATTTTTTTTACTTGCGTCTGTAGCTACAGCAGTCAGAACTACCATGTTGAAACAGAAAACAGAAACACCTTACAAGCCCATAATTCAGCTATGTTATACTGAATACAACCCAAACTTAGAGCTTTTGTTCACTGCTTATTCCATACTGATATATTAGTTGGTTAATAAACATTTGCTAAGGGTTAGGGTAACCATACTAAGTACTAGAAGAAAAAAGGTAAAAGATAGTTCTTGCTCTTGAGGAATGGCTGAAGGGTATTTAATAACCAGGACACAGTCCCACCACCATCCATAATTTCTATTCTCATTACGCTCTCCCTCTCAGACCATTTGCAAAACTTACCATATCTACTCAAGTTTTCAACTCTATTTAGACTCATGCTTGGTTATCACCCTCCCCTTACTTTAATGCATTGTCAAAGGTATATCTTCAAATTTACCCCTGTTGCCCCCTTCACTCACCAATCTCAAATTTTCATGTAAGTTACTGACTGTTCTTCCTTACTACTATGCTCACAGCGATCAGGAAGGTCTGTCTAACCACGAAACAATATATATTATTGCTGATATCACTTTGTGACACTTCTAATTGTTCACCAGTTGAATTGCAGAGATTTTCTTCCCCTTGGAACTGTGCCTCCAGTGACTTGACAGTAAAGTTCTCTGAACCTGGGCAACCTATGTCCCTCATTGTTCATCTTGGCCCTACAGTATCTCAAACTCCTGACAATAATATGCAGATTGTGGTTGGTGTCTGTCCTTCATTCTTGAAAAGGACCATGACATCAGGAAGATGACACCATAACTTGCAAGTGAATTGGGCTGAAGTGAGGGAGGGCTATGCAAAGTCACCAGCTTCACTTTCTCCTCGGGAGCCATTTGGGTCCAGTGGCCAGATATTCATCAGGATAACTGGGGATGACCCTGGATGCAGGGGGAGACCTTGCTGATGATGAAGACTAAAAAAAGGTAAGGAGTGGTGAATAAGAACATGGAGTTAGGTGAGATTTTAAAGCTCTAATCTCACACCTCAGGCAGTAGAATTATCAATTATTCAGTTTTATAGAAATATATTTATTGGGCAGCTAGGTGGTGCAGTGGATAAAGCGCCAGTACAGGAGTCAGGAGGACCTGAGTTCAAATCTCACCTCAGACATTTGACACTCACTAACTGTGTAACCTTGAGCAAGTCATTTAACCCCAATTGCCTCATCCTGGGTCATCTTCAGTCATCCTGATGAATATCTGGTCACTGGATTCAGATGGCTCTGGAGGAGAAGAGAGGCTGATGACCTGTACAGCCTTCCCTCACTCAAAACAAAGTCAAGTGCAAGTCATTTCATTATTTCTCTGATGGCATGGTCTTCTTTGGCAACAAAGGATGAGTAAAAATATATTTATATAAATATTTAAGTAAATATAAATAAACAAGCATTTATTAAACATCTGCTGTGTGGGACAAAATTTCCTAAAAACCTAGCCATTTTTGTTTCTATTTTTGCTCTTTGGTTTGGAGAAGTAGAAGACACAACTTTGACTGTGATGTTAGTTGGGGAAATCAAATCCCTGACCCTCCAACTCACTGTGAACTCTCTAAAGTGAGCCTAAAATGATTTTTATTGCAGTTACCTTCTGAGGAAACACAGTGGAAAGAATGCAATAAAACTTCAGAATGGTCTTTGAGTTCCTATTCATACAATCAATCAATCAATCAATCAACAAGTATTATTAACTGAAAGAATAGGTACCCTAGCTCTTGCATGGTTGATTGACTAATGCCATCTGTGACTGAAGTACCTAATGGTCCAGCAAAAGTTTATGTTATTAATATTTGAGACTTTCAATCAAGTAATAAATATTTATGAAATTTCTAGTAATTATTAAAGCACCATGTTTGGCACTGGTGATACAACCATAAGCATAAGACCATTCCTACCCTGAAGGATCTCATATTCTACATAGCAAAACCATTAAGTATGACTGTTTTCTGTCACTTACATCATAGCTGTTCACTGGGCTAGAGAAAATTGTCAAGATATTTTGGATAACAGAAACCCTGGTAAATAGGTAGCTTATCCATATGTCCTGCTTTACTACCCAGCAGAATGTCTGTATTCTCAGATAAGAATACTGAAATGAGAATTTATCATGGAGTTTCAATTTCAACAGACATGCAAAGATAACCTGAATAAACTAGGATTAAAAAAAAAAACCAAGAGGACATTTCGACATCTGACAATCACCTTAGTAAGGATATACTAGGAATTATTATAAAACAGGGTTGGCCATTCCCTGGCAAGGTTATTCCTATTTGGTTATGACTGCATTCACATAACACAACATGAAATGAGGCCTCAACTGCCTCCCTTCTGTATCTCTATCCTTACTACAGTACCTGACATATAAGAAGAAGCTTAAGAATTAGGCCTGTGGATAAAGTCAAGATAGCAGAGTAGAAAGACAGACCTGTAGAATTTCTCCCCCTGCAGGCCATAAAATACCTGTAAAAATGACTCTAAACAAGTTCTAGAGCAGTAGAAGCCACAAAAAGACAGAGTGAAAGATATTTTCAGACCAAGACAGCCTGGAAGGCAGAAAGGAAAGGTCTATCACACCAGGTTCTGGGTAGAGTGCAGCCCATGGAGCACATCCTAGCCTTGGGCACTCGGTGTAACTTAGACAGGACCAGAGAAGGCTTCAGGGCCCCACTGGCAGCAGATGCAGTTCCCAGATTGCTCAACCCACAAATGTCAAAGAAAGCTTCAAAGATCAGTGAGAAAGCTTTTTCACCTGAGTGAGAAGGGATCAGGGTCCTCTACCCTTGGCAGCAGCAGTATCCCTTTTTTGGAGCCCTTTAAAAAGCAGAATTATAAAATGGAAGGGAGGTTCAAAAGCTCACTGAAGAAAATCACTCTTTAAAAATTAGAATGAAGCAGATGGAAGCTAATGACTTTATGAGAAACCCAGAAATCACAAAACAAAACCAAAAGAATGAAAAAATAGAAGACAATGTGGAATATCTCATTGGAAAAACAACTGATCTGGAAAATAGATCCAGGAGACACTATTTAGAAATTATGGAACTACCTGAAAGCCATGATCAAAAAAGAGCCTAGACATCATCTTTCATGAAATCAAGGAAAATTGTCCTGATATTCTAGAACAAGATGGTAAAATAAGTATTGAAAGAATCCACCAATCACCTCTTGAAAGAGATCCAAAAAGAGAAACTCCTATGAATATTGTAACCAAATTCCAGAGACCCCAGGTCAAGGAGAACATATTGCAAGCAGCCAGAAATTGTGGAAATACAATCAGGATAACACAACATCTAGAATCACCTACCCAGCAAAACTGAATATAACACTTCAGGGGAAAAATGGTCATTTAATGAAATAGAGGACTTTCAAGCATTCTTGATGAAAAGATCAGAGCTCAATAGCAAATCTGACTTTCAAACATAAGAATCAAGAGAAGCATGAAAAAGTAAACAGGAAAGAGAAATCATAAAGGACAAGATAAAAAAGAGAGAATAGAGTAAATGGAGAGCAGAAAAGGATGGAAGGAAATATAGTTAGTCTTTCACAGCATGTATATTATGGAAGTCTTTTGCAAAACTAGACATATATAGCCTATATTGAATTGCTTTCTGTCTCAGTGGGAATGGGTGGAAGGGAGAGAAGTTGGAACTCAAAGAATTAGGAACTAATGTTGAGAAATGTTTCTACATGCAACTGGGAAATAAGAAATACATGTAATGGGGTATAGAAATCTATCTTGCCCTACAAGAAAAAAGAGAAGATGGGGATATGGGGAGGAGTGTGATAGAAGGGAGGGTAGATTAGGGAAGGGCTAATCAGAATGTTTTGGGGGGGAGAAGAGAGATGGGGAAAACATTTGGAACTCAAAATCTTGTGGAAATGAATGTTGAAAACCAAACATAAATAAATAAATTTTTTTAAAAAAAGAATTGGACCTGTGATTTCATTGGTGTAGAGAACTATCAGGTGAGGAAACATCCTCTACCAATGGAGACCAGGACCTGGCATATAGTAGCATCTTGATTGATGATTGACAATTGTCCATCAAAATGGCTCAATGTAGGCATCCAAACCACATAATTCCAGAAAGAATGACTACTTTGACTACCTACAATTATCAACAATCCCTCTGACCCCTTGGAGAATGGCTCAGATATTTGGAATCCCTAAAAGGAGTGTTTGTGGTACTCACAGTTGGAAGGCTTTTAGACATAGGCAGATTTACTTGGCCTGGGTTGACTGACTAACCATTATCACTTGTCACTGATAGTCAAAACTAAGAATTAGCATTAAAAATATTTCAAATAGTAATGGTAGGTTTAATGGAACAGAGCCTGTTGATAATGAAGGAGTAAAAAGAGCTTATTCAGAAATAAGCTTATTTTTTTCAGTTGGTTAATCAACCAGTGAATGAAAGGGTGCATCTCTCAGTTTGGTAACATCTCTCAAGGTTGGGTCCTATGGTGCCTACCTACTTTGTCAACAATGGATGGATGGCTTGGCAGTATAATATGACCAAAATTTGATCATATATTTTAATCACATCTATAAATAAATTAACCTAGAAAATTATCCACGACCATGTCCTCTTTTTGTTTTCATATTTCAGAAAGAGCATTTGCTTTCAAAATTAATGAGAAGCTGGGATAAAAAAGATTGCTGAATTCATAATATACTACTGCTAAGGTTGTAGATGGGGGGAGTAGGGTTAGATAGTAAAAATTAACTGACTGGAAGAACTCAAGGAAGTGAATTAAATGAGCATATTATCAAGGATACTATCAAGGACAGTTCATTCTGGCACTCCACCTCAAAACCAGACTGGCCCAAACTAAGACTATTCTAGGCAGGTGAGGAATGTGATAGCATAATCTCAGACAATGGGCTAATTCTCTAAATCCTAAGAAACCCAAATCAGTTTTTCTCAATTTTTTTTTCACTTCGTCATTATACCATCAAACTAATACCACTTCTAAATCTACCCCACAAAGCAAAAACCAATCAATAGCTTTAGGTCATCTGAATTATATGAGTTTGAGCTAGTCCTTCCAGGACTCCTGATCATTCTATTCCACTCAATTCAATTTAGCTAATTTTTATTAAGTAACTTGGAATATGGGAAAGGGTGCTAGACTTGCATTCTGAAAGCCTGGGTTTAAATCCTGACTCAATTACTTGCTACCTATATGACCTCAATTGAACTACATATGGTCTTATTGTGGGACAAAACTTCCTAAAACCTAGCCAATTTTGTTTCTATTTTTGGTCTCTGGTTGGGAGAAGTAGAAGACACAGCTATGATGGTGATGTTCGTTAGTATTCCATTCTCACAATTACCCTGTGAGGTGGTTGCTATTATCGTTCCCATTTTAAAGAAAAATTGAAATTGAGAGAGGGTAAGTGATCTTCCCAGGGTGATATTGCTAAGTATCTGAGGTAGAATTTGAACTCATGTTTATAAAATGCTGAACATAATGATGAGGAGGAGGAGGAGGAGGAAGAGGAGGAGGAAGACGATAACGACAATCATGATATATTCCTGAATGCAAATCAATATCATTGGTCCAGACAGTTGGTATTATGGGAGATGAGATTGCAAAGTTTGGGACTGGATTGTGGAAGATCCTGAAAGTCAAAATAAAATGTTTTGACTTAATCCTGTAAATAATGGAAAATCAGTAACGGGGATTTTTTTGGTTGTTGATAATATTCTAATTGTTTTTTGTTTTTTTTTAATCAGAAAGCAGCATGAAGAAATCAGGGCTCTAGGTTGTCAGTATATAGGAAGGATTGCACGATAAAGAGCCTGGGTGCAAGGAGACCAAAATAAGCATCCATTAAAATATTTTGGTCTAATTGAATTAAGCTCTTCAGATAAGAATTTTCAAAGTGCTTTAACTGACCCAATTATTCCCTCGACTAATACAAATCACAACCCCTTGCTCCTTGGAAGACTATTTTTCATGGCTGCCTGGCCAAAAAAGCATAAATTATTTGGTGGCCAATAGTCTAATCATTAGCCTTTCTAAACTTAACTCTTTATAGAGTTCATAGAGATGAAAAAAGCTGTCTATAGACACAAGTCATATAGTCCATAATCACTGGGCCCATATTTGAAGACATCCAGCTTGAGAAAACTTTCCAGAACTTAGGTATCACTAATGTTATCTTTGAGAACCCGCATTCACCTGTGGGATGTCATAGTATTATATTATTGGAGAAAAGGATCAAAGAATCCATCAGAGTAGAGTAGCAGAAGAATAGGACTAGAAGGGTCCATAATATGGGGAATCTTCTTTTGGAAAGCAACATTTCAATTAGGACATTTCAGTTTTACCAAGAGGTCACTGAATTTTATTAGTATTATGAAGAAAAGAGATATCTATAATGAGAGGGATGAAAGGGCTCAATGAGGACAGAATAAAGCAGCTAAATTCATAGAGTTCTGCTAAGTGATGCTCAGGGGAGGCAATACAAGAGCTTGAAAGGTGTAAACACCAAAGGAGAAGAGGAATCATTTAGCCTTAGAGGAGAAGAAGAGAAGGAAATAAAAGAATGAGACATGAAGACTATAGGGAATATTCTTTGATAGAGAGGGCTGTTGGATGGTGGAATAGACTCCCAAGAGGAACTGTGAAAATTCTATCAGTCAAGACTTTTAAGATGAGCTTGAATAAAGCACTAAAAGTCTGCTGTGAAGAGCAATTCAGCTCTTGGCAAGGAAAGGACATGATAGCCAGGTAGGTCAACCCTATCTCCAATATTTATGATTCATACTAAATTCAAATTTAAGTATCATAATTGCATTTGGCTCAGGGTTACTATTGTCACATACTATTGTCACACCACACCATAAGCAGTGTGGTAGTTGGCACTATACCCAACTGCTTCCTGGAGCCTTTATGGCTTGCCCTATCTCCCCATGAAATATGTATGTATGTGTGTGTGTGTGTGTGTGTGTGTGTGTGTGTGTGTGTGTGTGTGTGTGTGTATATATATATATATATATATATATATATATATATATATATATATACTTAAATTTTCTGCACTAAATGTTCCTCTCAGCTCTATAAAGAGCTTAGCACAATGCTAGGCACAGAGTAAATACTCTACAAGTTAGAGCTAACTGGATTGATTGGGATTTCCTGAAGATAAAATTATTTTATTATTTACTATTACCTTTGAGATATGAGATGATAAGATCATAAGTTGAAAGCTAAAATTAACCTTTGGGATCACAGAAGGGATGAAAATGGACAATCAACAAACATACAAGGCCATAGATCTAGAAATGAAAGGTATCTTGAATTCCATCTAGTTCAACTCTCTGATTGCTCAGAGGGTTAAACTGAGGTCCACAAACATTGTGATTTGACAAAGTTTCCATGAGGAATAAATCCAATATTAATATCTAGGTCTCCAACTAAGATCCCATTTTCTTGTCTACTGTGCCCCACTGCTTCTATATAGACAGACACCTACAGGGATCCACCTGAGTGGAAAAACTTACTTAGAGTCAGGAAAATCTGAGATCCTCACAAATCCAGGCTCAGTCATTTACTAGCTATTCAACTCTGACTAGGCAAGTCAATTAACCTCTGCCTGCCTCAGTTTTCTGTTGGATAAAATGGAAATAATAGCAGGAGTTACTTCCCAAGGTTATGATGATCATTTTGATAATATTTACAAAGTAATTTTTAAAAATTAACTTACTTTGATAAATAGTGTTTTGCAGATATCTTACTTTGATAATATTTAGAGTGTTCAAATGTTAAGTGTTGCAGGTGTTCTCCCAGCATTGATCCTTATGCTATATATATCCATGTATATATCCATATAGGTATGTATCTGAAAAAATGGGACAAATACTGGTCTCATTTTATAGATGGAAAAACTGAGGGATGAAGCAATTAAATGACTTGTAAGACCAAAGAATATATGGAGGCAGAAAGAATTTAGAGAAGTCCTAACCCAACTGAAACCTTCTGTAACATAAAGAGTAAGAAAGAGTCAAGATTAAAACCCATGCTCTCAAACTCCAAATCCAGTTCTTTTGCAACTTGCTCAGAGAGGCACATTGAGGACTAGAGCATGGGGATCCTCGTACCTTCCCATGATGCTTCCTGGGGGAGGAGGGCAGGGTGACACACAGTCCTGGGAGCCTCATCAGCCTGCCAAAAGGAGCACGGCATTTTCCTGACTGATGATGCCAGAATACAGAAAGGCATCACATCAAGTAGCAGAAAAAGTCAATGGCTAAGTCATGTCCAGGACTCCTGATCTCCTGACTCCTGCCTTTCTACTTTATCCACTGGACCATGCGACTTCTCTTATAGATGTTTAATCCTCCGATACGGTGCCTTGTTCTCATTTATCTATGTGATTCCAGTGGATTTTCCTGGTTTCAGAGTCCCAACAAATACTGAATGTCAGAAGCTCTTTCCTTTAAAAGCTCTCTGTGTTGTCATTCTAGTACAGAGATGGACAAACCGTGACTTGGGCATAAAGCACCGCTTAGGAATGATTACTGATGGCCTGACTCCCACATCCCCAGTCAATAACTGGTATTTGATGATTTCATGTTTTTGAGGAACTTTACATATCAACAAACCAACCAACCAACAAGCATTTGTTAAACATCACTGTATCAAGCACAGGACCAGGTGCTAGAAATACAAAGAAATAGCCTCTGCCCTCAAAGAGCTAACATTCTGATAGGGAAGGGAGGGAGACCGACAGCAGTGTATATTAGTGGACTAGTTGGTTGTTGCCCTTCGTTTTTGAAGAGGACCAAAATGACATCACCATGATAAAGTGAAGTTTTGGTGTGTCTGACTGTGGCTGATCAGACCTATACAAGTTCAGAATGCTCTGCCACAGGTTGGGCACAGATAGTCCGTATGAATTTTGGGGGTGGATAAACCAAATTTGCACATCGCACATTTACTTTGTGCTGTCTTAATACTGCTTTGCTCAAATAGCACCTTTTCTGATGTGGGCACGCCATGCTGGGCAGTCCTGTGCCAGTGTCTCCCATATTGCACAGGGAAATCCAAAGTTCTTGAGAGAAATCTTGAGAGTATATATCCACAGATAAGGAAAAAGACTAAGCATTTATATAGTACCTACTATGTGTTAGACATTACACTGAGCACTTCTTCCAAATATACAAATGTCATCTCATTTGATGTTCACAAAATAGTTGTGTAAGTGAGATGTTATTGTTAACATCCCATTTCACAGAAGATATAACTGAGATTGAGAGGGATTAAGGTACTTCCCCAAGTTTAAGCACCTAGACAGTTTAGATCTTCCTGATTCCAACTCTATCACTCTATCTACTGCACCCCCTAAACGCCCCAGTGAATATATGATCCTATGAACCCTCTGAGGCAGGTACTTCAAGTATCATTATCAACAATTTAGAGATGAGGGATGCTTTCCATAAAAGCACTCATAGCTGGGAGAAATCAGGAAAGGCTTTAAGCTGAGTTACTTGAGCCTCCCGACTGGAGCTCAGAACTGACATATCTTAGAGAGGTTAAGTCAAACACCTTTGGCAATCCAGGTAACAAACATCAGAGCTGGAACATGAACCCTAGTCCCCCTATTTTCTGGTCAGCACTCTCCCCCATCCCATTCCATATCCCTTGCCTCCCTCATAGGTGGAGCCTCTGTTTCTGCGAAGAAAAGCTTGCGTTCTGCCTCACTCTTTGAGAGATCACTTAAGACTGAGAATAGTTGGGCTCCAAAGGCAGTGTGCACTCCTCCTGTCAGTAATATCCTTAGCTATTAGCACAATGTGTATAGCACTTTAGGGGGTAACCCACTGATACAGTCAAACTAGACTTGAAAACGTGCAGTAATGAACTGTAGCAGCTCTGCACTCTAAATCAAAGATCCCTAAAGCAGACAAAAGAATGGGAAGGGAAGGGCATCCTCTCCAGAGGCAGATTCTTTGCCAGTCAGCCTATCTGCTACCTTAAAAGTGAAGTGCTATTATATCTGAGAAGCCCCATGGTGAAGGCATAAAGTAAGGGAACCAACACAGAGCTTGCTGGGCAGGTTTGTAGGATTCCAGGTTACCAAGAAGAACTTCTGTTCCTAGGTCACACCCTACTAGAAGGGCAAACAAAGCACAGGTCACCACACATAGACTCCTCAGAAAAAAATCCCAATTATCTCCAAGGCAGTCGCAGAGATCCAGTCAGTATAATACTCAGAGGAATATGAAAACTTGACCTGTATATCCCAACCCCAGGTATGTGAGGACTGGCAAAAAATATCTCCACTCGACACTGAATTTATAAAGCATCTGTGACTTTATCAGCATGGATCACTCCATATGCTGCAATTCCCTGCACAAATATAGATTGCTATTTATTTGTGATATCCAAAGCCCATTCAAGTTAAGGGACTTGACCAGAATCCCACTGATTGTATAAGTTTAAAAGGGAGGATCTGAACCCTTGATGTCCTTATTCTAAGCCCATATTCTGTCCATTTCAACATACTGCTTCTATCTCAAGAAAGAGCACAGAAAAATGTTATGATGAATAGGAATTCAATTCCTGAATAGGGATGGAGTGGACCCCCTAGCAAGCAAAGGAAATGAAATCTACTGTGATCACTTGGAACATTTTTTCTGTATTCATCTTGACTAGTTTAGAGGGGTGTTAACTGATCCAAAGATTTTCAAGGTGAATGCAGCTCTCTCCTTT
Organism: Potorous gilbertii; assembly: GCA_028658325.1. Taxonomy (NCBI): domain Eukaryota; kingdom Metazoa; phylum Chordata; class Mammalia; order Diprotodontia; family Potoroidae; genus Potorous; species Potorous gilbertii. The sequence continues at coordinate 33,778,764 of CM053774.1, read as the reverse complement.
CCCAACCTGATTTCCCCTGGGCTTTCTCAACTTTACAGGAATAAAGAGGAGAAAATTGGCCCAAGTCTTCTTTCCACAGGAAGCCTACCATTATCTCATCTGTAGACTGACAGTTGAAATAAGAAGGCAGACAGGCTTTGAAGGAGGGGAACAAAGGGAAGTAGCATGGCTATATTCTTCTGTCTAGATGATGTCAGCATGGAAAAATAAAATAAGCCCTGGATTTGGAATCTGAGGACCTAGAGTCAAGTCATCACTTGGTCATTTACCAACTGTGACATTAGTGAAGTCAGTTGACATCCTTGATCTTTCATTTCTCAAGAGAAGGAGAGAACAGGAGAAGAGAAGAAAGGAGAAGAGAGGAGAATAGAGGAGGAAAGGAGAGGAGAGAAGAGGAAGGGCAGGGAGGGGAGGGGAGGAGAAGACTGGTTACTTTAGAAAAGAACAGGAATGCCTTTTCACCCAGTTTCATTTTACCATATGTCCTAGAGGGGGAAAGAATATGTCAGGTGTGGGGATGGTGACAGAACTAGTGACTGCTTTCTTTCAGTAATTTCCTTCTTCATATTTCTTTCTAACACTTTCCCTCTCACTCTTGCTGTTTCTATCTATTTGCAGTCTGTCACCAGGTCTCCACAAGCATAGAGCAATGGAAATCCAAGACAATGATCCATACAATTCAGAAAAAAAAAAGGAACCAAAAGAAAATGTCCTAACGTTTTCATGAATTTCCACATAATTCAGACACAACACAAACAACTTTCGTACATCACTTTTCTTTACAAGATACCTCAGTTCTCTGATCAATTTGCCATTCTCTATTGTCTCCGCATCCTTCCTAACCACTGGATGAGTCAATGAGCATTTCCCCATTTCAAAATGATCAGTCAAACCACATTCAGAACCATGAGATTCTGAAAGGGATCTTAAAAATATCATTTATACCAAATTCTTTATTTTATAAGATAAAGAAACTAGGGCCCAGTGCAGTCACTGGCTCATCCATAAGCAGGAAAGGCAGGATTCTAGCCCTGATTACATTTCCAGTATTCTTTCCCCCATATTATGTAGCCTAAACAGATGTATGGATGTTGTTACTGATACTTCTGATACTGGATTGTTTCTTCATGTACCAGTACCCTGGATGTTTCCCATATGATAACTGGTGTCACCTTCTAGGATTTACATTGTTCTTAAATCTACTATGAGCAACATCCAGACTGGAAAGACTGAGAGGAGAGGAGAACACAGGACAGGACAGGAGAGAAGGGGAGAAGAAGAGGGGAGAGAAGATGGAAGAAGGAAACTATAGACTATCTACCTACATGATTTTGAGTGTCACAACCTCTCTGAGCTTCAATTTCTTCCTCTATAAAATGTAAGTTGTCCTAGGTGGTATCTAAAGTCCCTTTAAATCTATGAACATACTCTCTATCAAGGAAAAGATATTCAACAAGAACACCAAGTTGATTCAGGCTAGCTCAGCTTCCCAATGTCCATCATTCTGCCAGTCTACATCCAAAGCCTCAGTGCCTGTCTGGAGTTCTTCAGAGTTTTGGGGCATGGCAATGACTAGAACCCTAGACCACTCAGACAATCAAGACTCAAAAACAATTTCAGTACTTTTTAAGGAAAAGAACTCATACTTCGGGGGATCTTGGTAGATACCCCCTACCGCAGTATTGAAAGAGATGTTAGAGATCCCCTAGTTCAGGCGAACCCTCAGTTTTGGAGATAAGAATACTGAAACCAATGAAGGAAAACAAGCATTTATTGAGCACTTAACATTTTCCATTTTATAAATGGTACCTCTTTTGATCCTCATAACACCCTTGTGAGGTTTGTGTTCTTAATTATTTTACAGCTAAGGAAACTGAGGCAGATAGAGATTAAGTGAATCATCCAGGGTCACACAGTTGGGAATGTTCGAGGTCAAATTTGAACTCAGAATTTCCTGACTCCAGGCACAGCACACTATCTCCTGTTCTACCTAGATGCATTGAGTGAGAAAAAGACACAGGTGTGTGACTCATTAAATACAAAGCCAGATTGAAACTGGAAGACCCAGGGATAAAAATCTCAAAGGTAAATAGTAAGGAAAAACCATAATGTCCAGGGAGATTCCCTTCCAGATTAGAGAGCAGAAGAAATTTCAGTTGGAAAAAGATAAAGGAGGCTACAATACTTGAAGACTTAAGACACATGCACTGGTAAATCAGAGAACTGGTTATTGTATTCTGTTCTTTTTCTTCTCAAGACTATAATGGACCAAGGAGGAAACATAATATAGTAGAATGAACATTGGGATGAGGAGACCTGGGTACTAAGCCTTGGTTCTGACAGGAACTAGTTGTGTGACAAAGAAATTTCTCTCTAAACGTCAGTTTCTTTCCCTGCAAATTGACAGTATTAGAATAGGAATCTCTGAAAATCCTCCCAGCTCTAACATGCTGTGAAAGCAAGATGCAAAAGGAAATACTAATGATGGGAATTGGGCCGCTAAGAGGCACAGTGGAGAGAGCACTAGATCTGGAGTTAAAAAGACTCATCTTCATCAGTTCAAATCCTGTCTCAGACACTTAACTAGCTGTATGACCCTAAGCAAGTTACTTACCCTCAGTCCATAAAACGAGCTGGAGAAAAAATGGCCAACCACTCCACTGTCTTTGCTAATAAACCCCAAATGATATCAAAAAGAGTTGGCCATGACAATCTACTGAAAATCAACAAAATCAACAATGGCAATTAGACTGTAAGGATGCTACCAAAGCATTGGCAGCAAGTGCATTAAACCAAATTTTTTCAATGAATGAGTTATTTCTAGAGAACAATTGAGATACTCTTATAATTCTGTATCAATTCTTGGAGGTCACTATGGCGCTCTTCTATAAACTCAAACACAAATGCCCTAAATTATTTTGGGAAGATCTGATAACATTGAGGAAGTTTCCTATTCTAGGCTTTAACAAGCCTGTCATGAAATTCTCCCTTCTCCCTAACTTGGATTTCTAAATTCCTCAGGTTGCTTTTCCTTTGACTGGTGAAGGCCAGGTAAGGATACCTTCCTTTATGACAGCGGGAGCTTGACATTAAAATGTTCATATGCTATCAATTCATTTATTGTTGTTTGTGAGGATATTGTAAGTCCTTCATTCTCAAAGAGGATCAATGACTTCACAAGGTGATATCTTGGCTTGTGCAGTAATCTGCTCCACAGTCATCAGCCTCACTCTCTCCTTCAGTCACTGAAGTCAAGATGACTGATGATGACCCAGGATTCAGTGAGTGACCTTGGCCTTTTAAAATTGAAGTCTTTCTCAGTCCTCAGTTTGTCTGATTGCTCATTAAATGACTAAAGACTAAATAAGTAGATAAAAGATAGCCTAGTTTACCATCATAAAATATCAATCTTGAAGGGGAAGACCTTCAGGACTCATTTACACTCTTAAAAATTAATGAGGACCCCAAAGAGCTTTTGTTTATATGGGTCATATCTATTAGAATTTACCACATCAGAAATGAAAAAATTTAGTATTATTATGAATATAGTTTTGACCTCCCAGACCTCCCTATAGGGATAAAGGGGAATCTAGGTGCTCCCTGAACCACAGTTTGGAAACTTGCATTTGTATTGAAATTGAACAGTTTTCTGAGATGACTACATGTCCTTTGGGAGCAATGGACTGTATTACAGTATTCTGATACAATCACCACTTTGGATCACAAGTTTAAAGCTGGAAGGGACCTCCAAAGTTATCTAGATTGAGTCCCTTCATCTTTCCCAGGAAGAAACAAAGATTCAGAAAGGCTATCTGATTTGCCTGCCCATTGCTAATAAATATCAGAGGCAAAATTTGATCTGACTCCAAATTAAACATTATTTTTTTAATGTTTCACATAGGGAAAAAAAGCAATATTTGATGCTAGTCAAGTGCATCATCATCATCTAAAGGTCACCATACTCTCTCCTGAATATGAATTAATCTGTATTTGTTGAGCACATATATGGTAAATAAAATTGATATGCAAGGTGGGAACTAGAGGAGGAACTGATAGGAAGCTACTGAATTTGGAGAGATGTCTGGATTCTAATTTCCAATTGGGTACTTGCTGCATGACCATAAGCAAGTCACTTGAACTTTCAAATGCATGCTTTTATCTATACAGTGAATAAATTGAACAGTATATGAATATGAATTATTAGTATTATTAAATGAAATTTAAGAAAGATTTATTAAGCTCCTACTATAATTAGTGCTAGGCATATAAAAGGAAAAGTAAAACAAATCACTAATTGCTTTTCCTCGTGGAACTTACATTCTTCTGGGAGGTCATGACACATACAAGTAAATGAAATGTATAAGTATAAACAATGTAATATGAAGTCATTTCAAGAAGGAGTTCTTGTAACTGGGGTGAATCAGCAAAAGTTACAACCCAGCTGAGCTGTGTTTTGAAGGAAGCTGTATTCTCTGGAAGGAGGATATAAGGAGGAGTGTATTCTAGACATGGAGAATAACTTATCCAGAGGCCTGGAGGCAAGAGATGAAATGTCATATATAGGGAAAAACCAGAATGCCAATATGCCTGTAATGGAGGCTGGGTGAAAGAAAATAATACAGAAAAAGAATTGTTATTGTTATTTTATGGCATAATACCAAGCATGGAATTTGACTTCCATAAGTCTTTGTGGTTTAAGGTTATAGAAACAAAGATACCAAAATTTCCTAAAAGACTTTCAGTGAAATCAGTGGCTCTATCTAGAGACAGAACCAAATGATGTCTCAGTGTCCCTTACTGCCCAATAATTCTATCAGATTTCACACAAATCTCAAATAAAATCAGAGGGTTTTACAGTTATTTCACTCAATGCACACCCCTTCTTCCCTGGAAACATAAAAGACTCTTTCCTCATAGAAACTAACAGACTAGTAGCCAAGCTGGGGACTGATTCTGAGAAATTGATTTCTGAGGGATGGGGGAACATTTCCTTTTAACTGGACTCCCTGGAAGGTTAGCTTCAGAAACGTAAGCTAAACCTCTCAAGAAGGTGATGGACACTAAGTACTGTGGTCATGTCCCCCTGTGCGTCCTGGTAGTCTCCATAAGGAGAGGGATGACTTTTTCCCTTATCTGGTTCTCTTCTTGGCATGCTCCCTCTGTCTGCTTAGCTGCCAAAGAGCACACATACTTTTTCTACCCTTTAATTTGTACCCAGTGAGGGGAAAAGGTGATGGGTGACTTGTGATGTAGGTGGTGACAGTCCCTGTGAAGAATCAGTGATACCTTACCTCCTTTATTTCTCCCCAAAGCACCTGGTATGTTCAAGTTATCAGACCATATCAGGCTTAAGGGACATTAAATGTCAGGAGAGCATACCTCCTATAGAAAGCTGATGGGAGCTCCGGGAACCTTTAGTATCAAATGTTCTTCTGTATAATAATAGGCGGCAGCATCAATCTCAGAAATGCTACTACAAATGTCAAAGAAAACCTTACCCCGCCTGCAGATTAAAGTTGCAGATAAAAACAGAGGACCAAATCAAAGGCCCAGTGTTCCTGCCCTGAAACATCCCTGCCAAAAATGCAATTTCTGGGTTATCAAAAAATAGAATCTCTCCAACAGCATTCATAAAGTTTCGCATTTGGGTGTTATCACGGAGACTTATACTGAGAAAATGCTATTTCTTCCTTGCCTTCCCTTCAAGGTTGTTGCAGTATCCTATCTCTTCTGTCTAAAAAATAATGTGGATTTCAGAACCTTTGGCTTTAAGACAAAGAGCAGGTTGCTCCACATATACAAGGAATAGATACTTCACTGCTTATTTCCCATTCCCTTGAAAACCCTTAATTAAAAAAATGTATGGATGCTTTTCGTTCTTTTGCCACACTTATTTCCCAGTGTACCTTCACTCTGTATCATCCATTAAAAAATAGAAAAGAAACAGTCAAGCAAAACCAATTGACATAAAAGCTGTATTTGATAGTGCATATGACATCTTCCACCCATATTTGCCTATCTCTCTCCCAAGAGGAAGGAGATATGAAAAACTTTTTTTGAAAAAGAGGGGAACAGAAAATAAATATAAATTAAGGTTTGCTTGTGTGTGTGTGTGGATGTCCATGCATTTGTGTATGTTTCTGTGTGTCAGTGTAGCACCCAAGATTGTCCATGAATTAAAGTCTATCCACTGGAAAAATTTAGATACCATAACTAGGGTTAGGAGAAGCAATATGACATAAAGAGAATTCATGTACTGGTTATGTCTGACACATACTCACTGTGACCTGGGTGTCTCAGTTGACATTTTAGAGCCTCAGATAACTCTCTAAGAGACTGTAAATCACAGAACAATTGCACATTTCCATGGACAAGGAGAGCTTTCTTCCTCATGTGTATACCCTTACATCAGTGAAATCATAGATCTGAATTCCTGTCTCCCCAAAATACATTCATAAATTCAGAAGTGAAAGGGGATCTTAGAGATAATTCAATCCAGAGGTTCACAAACTCATTTATATTCATATACATATAATGCATGTATGTATATATATAGATATATGTATATACAGATAGATATTGATATTTATATATATATATATAAAAATCCTGTCTGGTTCTCTGAATTCTGGCTTCTATTGCTTTGACTTCCACATATATTACATAGATATACTACATATATCTATTACAATATACTATATACATTTATACTTATGTACTCTATATTAGAGTATATACTTATAAATATATAATAGTATATTCCTATATTCTACATGTATCATTTTATTCTTC
>CM053774.1:33730616-33771472 GCA_028658325.1 Potorous gilbertii | reverse complement strand
ATAGTACTAAATAATATTACATTTGGGACTACAAGTTTATGTGTATGTGTGTATACACATGTACTCATATGTACATGTATAAATGTATGCATATATCTATAAATACAGTTTTATAGCTATATAATGCAGTCCCAGAGATAGCTAAGTGGCTCAATGGAAAAGGTGCTAGGCCTGAAGACAGGAAAATCTGAGCTCAAATCTAGCTACAGACACTACCTGGGTAACTCTGGGCAAGGCACTTAAATTCTGTTTGCCTAAATCTATTGGAGAAGGATATAGCAAACCACTCCAGTGTTTTTGCCAAGAAAACTCCATGTACAGTGTTGGTGTTACATGTCCATGGAGTCACAAAGAGTCAGACATGCCTGAACAGTAACAATGTGGTCATATAGTATATAACTACATATCAGTATAAATGATTTCCTTGGTAATTTCATATATTTCATTTTATACATTTCAAAATACTACTCTGAGAATGGGGCCATAGGACTCACCAGACTGCCAAAGAGATACATGACACCAAAAAGTTTAAGAACCCTAACTTCCTCATTTTACAGATTATGAAACTGACATCCAGGAAGGGGAATTGATTTGCCTGAGGTCTCCTAGGTACCAAATAGTAGAGCTATGGTACAGTGAAAATTCAACTGAGGATTCCTAGGGTGAAAATATATCCACATGTGCACATGTATGTGAAAAGAGACAGAGACAGGGAAATAGACAGAAAGATAAAGAATAATATAGAGAAGCAGATAGACAGATGGAGACAGAGAGAAACAGAGACAGAGGCACTTGGGGAAAAAGACAAAGACAAAAACAGACAATCAGAAAGAGGTAGGAACAAAAAGAGAATGATAGAAACAGAGAGACAGCAAGACAGAGAGAGTAAAAGGATGGGTTTGGATTTATAAGACATGAATTGGATATTGCTCTCTAGACTTTAAAAATTAATAGTTTGATCTATCAAGCCTAGAGGTCAGGCTAAGAGAATTTCTTTAGTTTGGGGATATTTTTCCTCTTCCTATGTGATTTCAGTGTCAAAATGACAGGAAGAAGGGATTTTCATCAACATTCCCCTATTCCTTACATTAACACACACACACACACACACACACACACACACACACATACACACATACACACACACACCACAGCCTTCAAAAATAGGCTGATAAAAGAGTTCACTATGGGGATCCCTGCTGTGCTTAATTTGGCAAGTTTCTGTAGCTCTAAGTACAAAAGAGTCTAAAAGAGTAGAGGAAGAAACCTGGAGAACATTGTTCTGGGAGTAATATAATTTGCCTCTCCATCTCTGCCACCCATTTGTTAAGGGACACAAAATTATCAATAACTACACAAGAACCTGATCTAATTTAGATTGGAATTGGTAAAAGGTGACCTCATCTTGGGCTCCACACAAATGCCAGTTACAAGGCAGTCACATCTCTAAGGAGCCTTTTATTATATGACTTACATCTAAGTTTCTGTACATCTCTTTAAGAATCTTTTGTTCCTATGGCTCCTATAAGCCACTAAAAAGCACATTCCATAAGGGGTAAAGAGTACTGTTTTGTAGGGGATTAGAAAAATGTTTTCTCTCTCAAGTCTGCTATTGATTTCCTATGCAAATCCAGAAAATTCCTTTAACTATTCAGTACTAAAATTCTCTATTTCTGTTCAAGGATGAGTTCATGAAAGAAAACATTAATGGCATGAGAGCTGAAATCATGCCACTTTAATTTTTTTAAAAAATGAGTAACAATCGATTTTAACTATGAATATGAGTCAATTGTTTACTCTCAACTGAAGTAGAAATAAATTGGCAAGATATGTTATCTACATAATTCCTCTTAGATAGCTTTTATATACTGTCCCAGATTGGCTACAAAGTATCTATTAGGATGTTATCAACCCTATTATTAGGATTACTCCAGGCATAAATAACACAACTTAAAGCAGTAAAGTATTTAGCAATGTAATCAAATGTGCTACGCAATTATATGTGAAAATGAGAAGGAAATGCTACCTGGAGCCAAATTTAAAGAAATGTAGCATCTACAGAGTAGTGAATTCATTCTCTTACTTCAACATGTTTCAAATACTACAGCAATGTAGCCCTACGTTTACTTTCTGAAAGTTTTTTGTATTCAAGGTACTTTGCTACTCACAGTTCTGCTCCCTTGTAAAAATTTTGCCTTGCTCTCTGAATCTTGTCTTGTGTTGCTTTAATGTCTGTGTACTTTCCCTGAGTCACTCTTATTCCTGAGGCTCCAGATACCTCATATATCTAACCTCTCTATAAATGGACTCAGAAGAAGATGAATTGATTGCTTCTTACCACATTCTAATTTCCTAACCAGTCCGTGGGAAGGGGGGAAAAGCTCAAACCACAGATTACTTCTTTAAAAAAAAATTGATTTATTTTTCAACTAAAAATTATCTTCTCACTCCCCAGTATAAAAAAAAATAAAACTCTGCAAAACTCTCTCTTTCTCTTTCTCTCTCTCTCTCCCTCTCTCTCTCACTCTCCCCCTCTCTTTTTGTGTATATGTGTACACACACACACACACACACGCACACACACACATATATATATATGTGTGTGTGTGCGTGTGTGTGTGTATGCTTCTAGAGACGTATATGCATTTTTCATTACCTCTGTCAGTCAGTGGTGGGTAGTATGCCACAGATTATTTTTTTACTGTGTCATTTCTAAAATATTCCTTTTGATACATTCTTAATTTTCTAGATTAGAAAAAGAAACAATGGAGAAAAGATTGTGATTCTTCTTTATATGGCAGTTCCAAAACCTAATTATTTTTTTCCTTTCAATCTAAGTATGGTTACTTCAGAAATTCAATACTTCCTGCACATTTCTCTCCAACTGTACATTGTCCTTGCTTTCTTTCTTTCTTTCTACTAAATAGGTCAAATGCTCCAGGAGGATTTTCTTTACTAGAGTAAGCCTTCCCATGATTTCAACAGCATTATCTGCAAACCTTAGACCAACCTTATTTTGCTTGTTTTCATTCTACACCTGGTTCCTTAAATATGATTTCCCTTTTCCACTTTTGAACTTTCTAAACATGAAGAAACATTTGAAAATATATGGATAGAATGTCTTGATTACTTAATTTAGTGTTTCTTCCCAAGAGACATAGTGGGAAAAAAACCATGGTATTGGAAAGCAAGAGACCTGAGTTTCAATATTGGCTGCCACTTTCCAGCCATGTGATCATTGGCAAGTCTCTCACCCTCTTGGACCTTCTTTATTTGTATGTTGAAGTAGTGAGACTATATGAGGTCTATGATACCTACCATCTCTCAGAGTCTATGATCTCATAATTCAACAATGGTGATGTGGTAAGTGGATGAAGATTAGCTTAGTCAGATATTCTGAGAGAGAAAAATTTCTTTCCCAGTGAGGCAATCTAGGGAACCGTAAAAACAAAGCTTTCCATTTCATGTTTAGGAAGCCCACTAGCTCATAACTGTTACTGTGATAACTTACTCCCACTTATTAAGTAAGATTAATGGTAAAGACATGTTGACACAAAATGGAATATGCAACAGGACATAGCATGCACATGAGCAACTGAATACTACCTAAAGATTTAGCCATTCTAATCTTAGATGGTTCATTTGAGTTATTAACTAACTGCAGGACAATTAGGATGTAAATTGACTTAAAATGAAGTCACATGAATCTCTTTTGACTTCCAGCTCCAAGAGCCACATATTAAAAGTATATTGACAATTTACAATGGGATGGCAAGAGGGAATGGTGTATCAGGATAATAGAACTAGAAACCATACCAAAGAAAGTTTTTTTTTTAAATAAATTGTGTATGTTTGGAGAACAGATGATTTATGGGGCATAAGATAGTTGTCTTCAAGTATTTCAAGGATTGTCATGTGAAAGAAGGATTAAATTTGTTCTGCCCTACCATGCCCTGAAGCTATATTTCTCTATTTCATGGTCAAACTCCTAGAAAAACCTATGTACATTTCTTGCCTCTACTTTCTCTTGTCTCACTCTCATTCCCTTCTCAGCTTCTTGAAATTTGGTTTCCAAGATCATCACTCAACTGCTCTTTCCAAAGATATCAATAATCTAATTGGCAAAACCAAAGACCTTTTTATCATTCCTCATCCTTCTTCATATCTCTGCAGCATTTGGCACTGATAACTAATAACTGACCACTGTTTCCTTAGATGCTCTCTTTTCTCTAGGTTTTCTTGACAGTAATTTCTTTTGGTTCTCTCCCCCTTTTTTCTCCATCTATGTTCTCAGGTTCTCTTACTAGCATGTGCTGCTCTCTGATTATGAATGTATCCCCCACAAGGTTGTCTTTTGATCCCTCTGCCCTCTTCCCAGCTGTCTCTACACTCTTACAAAATATATATACACATACGTATATATACACATACACACATATGTACACACACATAGGAATATGTGTATATGCCTTTGTTTGTTTGTTTATCCAAACTCTGGATTGTCTTTTGAGCTCTAGTCTTACATCATCAACTTCATATTAGACATTTTAAACTAGATATCCTGTAGTCATCCAGACACCAATATGTCTAAAACAGAACTAATTACTTTCCCAAAGAAACTACTCCTCTTCTTAATTTTCCTATTTCTGTCAAAGCAACCACCATCCTGCTAGTCACACAACTGGCAATCTTGCAGTCATCCTCAGCTACTCAGTCTCCTCATTCATGTGAATTGCCAAGATATTAACACTACCTCCACATCATCTTTTACACACTTCCCTTTATCTTTACTACCATGACCACCACTCTACTTCAGACCCTGTAATCTTAATGAGAGTAGATCTTCCCTGACCATTAATAGGCCTCAGGTGGAGCCCACTGAGGGAATCTTGATTAGGGGACATTTGTTTTGGTGGAAGGCCCACATCTTTTGTTAGTTGCTAACAAGGCACTAGGTTTTATATATATATATATATATATATATGTATATACACCATCATCACTATGCGTGTATATATATATACACACACATACACACACAAACATGCACACACATATATACATATATATATGTGTGTATATATATATATTATATATATATATATATATATATATATATATATATATATAATATATACACAATGAGGTGAGATTTTACTTTGGGGACTTCTTTGGAAGAAAGTTCATGTGCCACATGAGACTCTAAGTAGCCATGCTCCCCTCACCCCCTTTGAAAACCCAGATGTTGGTGTTTCTCTCTCCTGTAACCATGTATGCATGTAATAGACAGACAGTTGGATCTGTCTGTTGATCTGTGATGTATGTATTGCTTATGGTCAGACAGTTAGAAGCCCTGTCTATTGGTCTTTATTTCTTTGCTTGTATTTTCTCTGTGGGTATATGTAATTAAAGAAGATTGTTGACCCCTCCAAAGTTGCTTTCCTTTTAGAAAAGCAGATCTAAGAACCCATGCTAGCAGGTCACCCTGGATGCATCAGGGTGCTTGCTACTACCAACCCTCATTACATATTGCTTGGAAAATTGCAATAGGTTCTTCTTCTTCATCATCATCAACAAATCTTGTCTTTTCCTTCTTTAATCTATCCTTCACATATGGGCAAAGGTGACATTCCTAAAGCACAGATCTGACCACATCATTCCCCTATACTAATAAACTCTACCATTTCCCCTTTAGCTCTAAAACAGAAGTTGTGAGACTTATGTGGCTTACCACCCCCTTTTCAAAAAAAAAAATTACTCAGCAACCCCCTGGAAATCTACTTTCGCTAATATTTTAACTTTTTTTTGAGGCATCTCATTTCAAAAAAATAATATATTTAAAAGTATTCATTTTGAATAATTTATTACAAATTTGTGTTTTCCAATCCCTGTGCCTTTTCACAGATTATTCCCCAACACCTAGAATGTGCTCCCTCTTTACTTTCACCTTTGTGAATTCCTCATTTCCTTCAAAGATTGACTCAAAATCTATATCCTACATGAGACTTTCTTGTATCTTCAGCTGCCTCCTTCCCAGAATTACCTTGTATGTATTTTATATGGCATTGTATCTACTGATATGTGTATATGTCCCACATATCCCCCAAATAGAATGTGAGCTCCTTGAAGATCAAAAATGTTTTAGCTGTGTCTTTGTATATCTAGTGCCTAAGGGGGTGGGGAAACTGCAACCTCAAGGTCATATGCCACCTTTGGGTCAGGTCTGCACAATTTCGTGTCAAGGGGGCAACTTACAGCCCTTGTGTTGCCTTCCCCATGCTACAGGATTTCAAATGGCATGCAAAAAATGTAGAAGAAATCATCTTTTGTATGTAGAGGAGAACCTTTGGCATGGGGCAAGCAGTCAAAGGGTTAAAACTTTTGAGTTGTAAATTGTGCAGACCTGCTTTAGGTCCTGAAGTGTAGCTTTGACTGAATCCAAACTTTATAGAATGAATCCTTTTATTAAGATTTGTTCTGTGAAATTTGGATTCAGTCAAAGGGCCACACTTGAGGACCTAGAGGGCCACAGGTTCCCCGCCCCAGGTAGAATATAATAGGTGCTTATGTTTGCTATTGACTAATTGAATGGTCTTTCCTGGACCCAGAAATTAGAAGTGGCAACATATATAGAAGTTATACAGTCAAATATTAGCTGAAGCACAATGCCTTCCCCATTGTAGGTTCCTAGTTAATAACTGTGGAATTGAATTGATTTAGAGCTGTTATTTAAAAAAAAAAAGGAATGATTTGTCCTATATGTCATAGTAAGGTTTCTCCTACTAGATATCTTCAAGAACAAAATGTGCACCCAATATTTACAACCAGGGATCCCTTCTCTAAGGGGTAAACTTGTCCTCTATAATCCACATAAGTAGGCCTAGGTTGGATCTAACCACTGCTTTCATCACTGCTTACTAAACCAGTCTGGTTGCCAAATCCACCCAAGAGAGGATTAACACATGCAAATGATTTGAAAAATTCACTGTTATGGGAAGGGCAATCCCTGCTGGGAGGCAACATCTGAGTTAAGAAGAGTATAGGAATAAACCAAAATTTCTCAACCAATTCTTAGTATGGTGTTTTCATGGCACCAAGAACCAAGAGTTGAGGCAGGAAGGAAGAATACTTCTCATGCAGAGAGAGGAATCGGGAAGACATGAGTTCTCTTCCTACCTCAGGCACACCATGCCTGAGCAAGTCCATTAACCTCTTTTTGACTCAGTTTCTTCATTTGTATGATGGGGAAAATAATACCACCTACCTCTCAACACTGTTGTGAGGATGGAATGAGATACTATTTGTAGTCACTACAAAACTTAAAGCGTTCCAAAAATGATACCTGTTATTGTTAAAGAAGAAATTCCATAAGGAATTAGGAAGTAAAAAAAATATAATAGCTAACATTTATGTAGTGCTTTGTAAAATGTGTTTGTGCCCACATGCACACACATATAATATGTATTTATATGTATATAAGTATTACTTGATTCTTATGAAACCTATATAAAGATGATGCTATTGTATTCCCATTTTACAGATGTAGATGAAGCAGACAGAGGTTAAACTATTAGCCCAGGGTCACACAGCTAGTCCCTGTTTGAGAGCGACTAGAACTCATGTCACCCTATCTCTAAATCCAGCACTCAAACCAACATGCCATCTAGCTGCCAATGAATATCAAGAAGTTCAACATTTGCGTGAGTCAATCTTTTTCTCTAAGTTATTTTTTTTATTCCAGTAGCATTTGCTACCTGTCCGTCAATGCTCATGAATGCTTTTTGCAATCCTTCTCAGACATTCCCTAGTGTGTTGTGCATATAGGCACTAATACATGCTTTGAATAGTTTGCTGAATCATGAACCTCAATCTTGAACCAGCACAAGGACATGTCACTACCATGACAACACTAAGAGGAAAAAATCCAGGAATGAACATTAAGATTCCTGCAGCTATACTGTGTTTATTAAACTCAATCATTCTCCCTCCTCTACTTCCTTGATTCATTTTTTCTACATTCCTCTCTTTGATCCACATGATAAATCTACCATGAGGTGATTGAAGGTATCTTCCTCTCATCACTAAACATCTGGCAGAAGTGCCAAGGCTCCATTTGATTAAACTAGCCAATGTAATGCCAATGCCTTACGACCATCCAAGAGAAATCTTCTATATGCTGATAGGAGCATCCTTTCCTCATTTAACTCTGGATTTGACTGGTCTCCCTATTGTACTGAAGATAAAATCTCCTGTTTGGAATGTTGTAGAAAAAAAATATTTCATGATTCCAATAAGGGCTGAACTAGATAATCTTCTGCATTCCTTCTGATTGTTAAAGTCTAGAGAAATCATTCCAACTTTAGACAAATTTAGTTTAAATCTTCCCCTATATTTACCTGAAATCATCACCAGGGAGGGGATTAGGTCATTGTATTTGAATTGTGAAGTTCTGCTTGGCATTTGAGGGCAGGGCAAAGACTAAAAATAGAATCTACAAGGAGGCTTACTGCACCTCAAAATAAGGAAGAATTTTCTAACATGTAAATCTCTTTAAAAATAGAATGAACTCATTATGGGACATCAGGTAGAGGCTGAATAAATGAATATAAAAACATTTATTAAGCATTTACTATGTTCACAACACTGCCAATCACCAGGAATACAAATAGAAAAGTGGAACATTGCCTGATGTCAAGGAGCTTACATTCTACAAGAAGAGGCAATGCATAAAGGCGGTTTCAGTTATAAACTAGAAGAAAAGACCCTGTGATCACTAGAGTGCTGACCAAAAAAGATGGCAATAGCCATGAATCTTCTTTAATGTTATTTTCACTGATAATCAGCCATTTCTGATATTGAACCATTTGACAGTGCCAAAAACTTTGGTAGTGAGAAATTCCTATTGTGGCTCTTTAAAAGGTATTCCTGCTGATGAAACTGAGGCTGTAGCACCTAGAGAGAAGCAGTTGCTACGTTCAGTCTCTATGAGAGTAGCTAAGGGGGCTGACCTGGAATCAGGACCAGTGGTCTGGCAGTGGGGGAGGAAGGGAAGAGGTTGACTACACCCATTATTCCTATTGTTCCCTATGTTGGAATGGTCTCCATTGTGGTCCAGTGGTAGTGGTAAGATAGTTGTGGGTTGAATCATCTAGAAAGTAGTACCTCTTATATTTCCTCCCTCATGATGTCTTGATGCTTCAAATAATCTGGCTTACTCTCTGCAGGTACCAATTTGTTAGCAGATGCTGGGGAGGGCTGGCCTCTTCTATGCAGAGCTAATACTCTATGCAATGACTACAGGAGCTGGTCTGGAAACCTAGTGGTCTGGGAGGCACTGCTACTTCCAGGGATCCTGCCTTTACCTGCCAAATCATTGGCGGTGGCAGTGATGAGAATAGTAGGTCCTTTCCCTACAGATGTTACTCCCCTCCACAATGACTACAAGGAACAGACTGTACACATTGCTGTCCCTAGAGCTCTTAGATTTTAGGTCCTGGGCCATCATCATCACCACTGAGCCTTCATCAGTCAGGAAGAAATTTCTAAACTGGACAAGGAATAGGAAAAATAAGCTCTTAGGGTCCTTCCACCATTCTATAATTAAGAGAGTCCATCTTGGAAAGGGTGTATAGGGACCCCTAGTCCATCTATATGCCATTCCTAAACATAGCCAAAAAGAACTGAGAGATATAGACTTCGATGTGACTCTATTAGTGAAAACTGTCTAATGCACAGGGGCAGGATTGGAATGCCCAGTGGATATTTAGGAGTATACCCAAAAGCCTTTGTGATAGCATCTTTCCTTTTTATTTATCTGAATGAAGGGACAGGAAACAGTCAAGACCTTCCACCCAGGAAATTTTTGCCTAGGGACTTATTATCATGGCAATTAGGCTGAGCCACTCTGAGGAGATCAATGGATCTTGTTCAGAAAAGATTAGCCATCCATCAAAATAAGAGGATCTCTTTCTCAAATCCAAATTTAAAGAGCTTATAAGGAAACCAAGAGATTCAAGGGTGGTCTAAGGACAGTACTTAAGGTTTTATGGGGTTTTTTTTCAGTTTTTATCACCATATTTATATGAATATGAAATGGAATTTTGAGCAAAGACCCTGGTAAAAAGGGATAGCTTTGTTTTATTTTTATTTAGTTTAGGGCAAACTTAAGTTATCAAAAGGTGGAATAACCTCTACCAAAGTAAGGTCTATTGGATATCAGTGCTGATCATGGACTCACTAACAGGTCAAGGAGTTAAATTCTCCAATGTATGTGAAGTTTTAAGTTTCTCTCAATTGCCAAGCACAACTCAGTCTACTCAGGTCACAGGCTCTATAGTTTTTAATACTGCCAACTCTAATCCCTTTCTCTTAAATACATTCTCTCCTTTGGTTTATGTGGCACTGCTCTTTCTTGCTTCTCCTAGCTGTTTGACTGGTATTTCTCTATCCCCTTGACTGGTTTATCAGCCTGCTTTCCACATGTGGGCATCCTACTCCTATATTTTCTCTTCTTTTTTTGACATTATTTTTCTATGTCATGAATTTCATGACTTTGCTACTACTCCTCAGTTGTCTACTCACTCTGGAGTTTCCCTCATCCCCTATGACCTTCTCACTTTGGAACACCCTCTCCTCTACAGTCCCCATTCCTCATTGGTTCCTAATTTCTCAAGGAGACACCTAGTACTTCCCTTTAGAGGTAGGTTCCAGATCTGCCATCCTTCATTCCTCTCCTGAATCTTCCTTTGCATCACCAGATTTTGTCACCATATTCTTGTATTTTTCTCACTTTCCAGTTCCTTTTATATATTTTCTTTCCCCGTTAGAATGCAAACTCTTTGAGAGCAAATAGTGTTTTTCTTTTGGCTTGTATTTGTATCCTCAGGGCTTAGCACAGTGGCTGGGGAAATGGACCTCTCCATACTAAGTAAGATAAGCTGATCCCCCCCAAAAAGACACTGTGTTGCTAGGACCACAGTCAAAAATTTTCTAACAAGTTTGTGCTCTACTGATAAAGACTTTAAGAATAAAAAAAAAATCTATGCCTCAATAAAGTAGCAGAATGGGACTTATATGTGTATAGATAATAGTTCACGAAAATAATAAACTAATAAAGTATCTTGTACTGTTCTTATGGAAGAAAATATATAGATATGTAATTAGATGAATTTGAATTATTTGAGTGGTGGAATGCAAAGAGTAAGCATTAATCATTCAGAGTTGAAAGGAATTCTCCAGTAGAGTGTCCCAAAATCTACATTTGTTACTTAATAATTTTGTCACTGTTTTGTCCAGGAGAATGGTCACTTAATTTGAGACCAGAATGAAGGAAAACATAATGGGGGGAGATGTCCAAGTAATTAGAGATGAATAGAAGGGGAAAAGAGGGAATGCTAGGCAAATATTTTCCATATTTTAAAGTGAAATATGAAACAAGGTCCTTGACCAAGACTGTAGGAAGAAGAAATATGACAGGAGGCTTGAAGAGAAATGAAGTGGAATGGCCTTTGTGAAGAGCTTAATAGCAAATCAATTAAGAAGGAATATATTGTTTGTTTTTTACAATGAAGGGCTGTGGGGTCAGTTAGGTGGTGAAGTAGATACAGTACTGGGCTTGAAGTTAGGGAGACTTGAGTTTAAATCTGGTCTCAGATACTTACTAGTTTTGTTATCCTGGGCAAGTCTCTTAATTCAGTATGCCTCAGTTTTCTTATTTGGAAAATGAACTAGAAAAGAAAATGGTAAACCATTCCAGTATCTTTGCCAAGAATACCCCCAAAGGGATAAAGAGTCAGACTTGACTGAAAATTACCAAACAACAACATAAATTCATAGTATATCTGAAGTACACTCTCTTCTTACCCCTGCCTAGGAGAATCCCTTCTGTCCTTCAAAGGAAAATTTTTGTCTACCTCTAATTATTCTGATTTCCCATGATCAGTTTTTGTATGCAGTTTATTGTGTACTCCACACAACATCTGAAGCTGAGATATAACAAGGTATGGATTAATTCTCCACTGCTTGTGCTAATTTTGGCCTAATAATCAACCCCAAGAAAACACAGATGCTCCACTGGCCAAGAACATACCATCCATACCTGGAACCACTGGTTACAGAAAATACAAAACAGAGGTTTTGAGTACTGTGGATAAATTCACTTACTTTGGCAGTATACTTCACAGGATATTGTGATTGATAATACATTGTTAATTACAATTAATATTGATTGATATGGTGATGTAGTGATAATGTGATTGATACACACATTACCAGAGTTAGCTCAGTTTTGGGGAATCTCTGAAAGTGTGGGAGAGAAGAGTTATTAGACTGATTACCAAATTGAAGGTGTACAGAACTGCTGTGCTCTCCTCATTGTAGCATGCCTATGAAACCTAGACAGTCTACCAGTGTCATGGCAAGAAACTGAAGTGCTTCCATTTGAATTGTCTTAGGAAGACTCTGAAGATCATCAGGAAAGATAACGTATCTTTCTCAAGCTAAGTTGCTAAGCATTCAAACTCTTCTACAGAGAATGCAGTTCTGATGGCCAATCTGTTGTTTGAATACTAAAGGTATGCCTGCCTCAAAGACAATTTTGTGGATTACTCACGAAAGGAAGGATCCCATGTACTGGTGAGTAGAAGTGATACAGCAGTACTCTTAAGGTCTCTCCGAGCAACTTTAGACTTGATTGTGTGACATGGGAGATGTTGCAAAGGACCATCCAACATGGAATGCCCGCATCAAAGAAGACACTGTGCTCTATAAGCAAAGCAGAATCAGAGTAACACAAAAGAAATGTGAGATGAGCACATTTAAAGACTCCACCCCAAATGTTCACATGGACAATTTGTGACCAAAGTCGAGTAGAGTATTGTGAACTCAAAACAGTCTGATTAGCCATAGTCAGACACAGTGTAACCTGATTCTAACATAGTGACATCATCTTGGTCCTCTTCAAGAACAAAAGACAACAACCAACCAACCATCAGTACGTTCTGCCTCTTAAATTACATTGTATTACTTGAGATTGTATTACATTGCATCATTCTACAATGTATGTAAAACACCTTGCCAGTGTTAAAATGCTATATAATTCTTATTATGACTTTGTACACAACTTTTTTTACTTATATGTGTACATGCTTTTTCCAGCCAATAGAATATAAGCTTCTTAATGACAGGGATTTTTTTTTCATTTTTTAATGTAGCCCTAGCATTTATTACAAAGATTTGTACATAGAATAAGCATAATAAATGTGTGTTAAAGAGATGAATGAATATGGTCTTTTGGATGTTCCAAAATACAATCCTGGTACAAGTCAGACATTATACTATGATTGGAACATAATGTGTAAAATTGTTGCCTAGTAGAAGGAAAGTGTTCCTTGGGTTGTCATACAAGCTGAGTCCCTAAGGAGCCTCTCACAAAGACTAAGAACATGAAAAAGAGGCAGATGATGTCTCACTAGCTTAATTGTTTTTCACTTGGGACCTAGCAAGAGGAGAATGTCTGCTTGTTACTGAACATTGTAAAAACTATACTACTTTTACTGAGTCCTGACAGTTAATGAGCCAGAAGCTGAAGACATCTGACTCATTTAACATGTTTCAGAATAACTTCGTAAATGCACCTGCTTCCTACTATCCCATTCTTGGAGATCATAGGGCAAAAGGAGGGGAAAGAAAAAGGTAGTGATCTAGTGATATGAGAGTTTCTCACCTTGAATACATTTGTGGTAATATGAATCTTAAACCACAAGGTTTTCTGAGACAATCATCATTTCAATACCAGCATTTTTTCCTACTATTTTTGTAGGGCTGCTAGACATGGAACAATATAGTCTCTAAAGAAATAAATGTCACTGAGAAAGCAATGAAAAATATGTAATAAGTGTCAGCAGGTTACCACATATTACAAAGAAGTAGTGCAAAGGATACTAGCAAAGAAATACACGAGTAAAAAGTAAAAGTGAGATGGCCATGTATCAAGAGCAAAAAGGTAGACCCATTTAGAAACCCAGTGTTTCTCTGATTTCCCTTGGTTTTTCTTACCTTCTTTGGTTTCATGTTTCCTTTGAAAGAGGGAAAGACATCCATCAAACTGAATGGACTTTTGTGGCAAAATTACAGGAAGAAATGGACAGATTTTTATGATGTCTCTCCCATTAGATTGTGAGCTCCTTGAGAGCAGGAATTGTTTTTTGCCTTTCTTTGTACCTTCAGTGCTTAGCATAGTACCTGACATTTGATAAATTCTAGTTGATTGAGACTGAGTAGAGTCATACATAATGGACAAGCATGGATGAGTCACAGTCTTCGTTGAAGGGACAAACAATCATGTCAATTACATCAAAAAGATACTGAGTCTTGAAGTATTAGAAACTTCAGTATCACTGCACCATTGACAGATGAATTGTTGCACAGCTGAAAAAAAAACTGGGTAAGTATGAGATGCAAAGAGAAGGTCTGAAGCTAAGCTGAGTTTACCTTTACAATCTTAGAATTAGGAAAGATATTTCTTTCTTTATTATACTTTTTCCGACAACTTTAAACGTCTAAATCAAGATGAGATCTACTTGCTAATTCTGCTACCCCATTCAGGTTCAGATTGCAAATTCTCAAGTGTTGCTTGATGCTCTGACCTCAAGCTGGAGCCACTTCTCTAGTGGAATCTCTCAGGGCTTTGTCTTTGTTCTTTCAACATTTTAAATAATAACCTAGATGAAGACAGATTCAGCATGTTTATTAAATTTTCAGATATCATGAGTCTGAGAATAGCTAGTGCAATTTATGACACAGTTAGAATGACATTTACTTAGGTTCAAACCATAAATGAAAAAAGTACAAAATATGAGAGATGACTAAGCGGCAGTTCCCATAAAAGTAAAGCAAAAGTAAAGGTCTCAGGATTTTGTTGGACTTCAAGCCAATACACATACACATACATATGTTCTACATACATAAATACATAATATGTACACACGAGAGAGAGAGACAGAGACAGAGAGAGAGACAAAGAGAAAGAAACAAAGAGAGCTATATATAAGATAAATAAGAAACAACTAACAGAGGTTAGGCACTGGAATGAAGAAATGTTGGGGGAAGCTTCCCACAGAAGGCTGGATTTTAGTTGGGACTGAAATCCACAGAGATCCACAAAGGAAGGAGAATATTCCTGGCATGGAAGACATCCAGAGAAAATGCCCAGAACCAAGAAATGGAATGTCTTATTCAAGTAATGCCAGGAAGATAGTGTCACTGGTTTGAAGGGTAGGACAGTAAGGTGGAAGAAGACCGGCAAGGCAGGAGTGGACTGGGTCATGAAAGATTTTGAATGCTGAACAGAGAATTTTGTACTAACCCCTAGAAGCAATAGGAAGCCACTGGAGTTCATTGGATAGTGGAATGACATGATCATTTCTGCACATAGCAAAAGTATATTGATTAAATGAACAAGAAAAATTAAAGCCAGAAGAAGACAAAAGAAAGATGGTAGTTTTCAAATATTTGAAGAGTTATGTGTAAAAATTCAAGTCAAGTCAATTAAACAAAGTGTACTAAGTATTTACTATGTTCAAGACAACTGCATTAAGTTCTGGAAATGTAAAATGGAAATTAAATTTAAAATACTCTCTGCACTTCAAGGAGGCTATATTCTTTGGGAAAGAGAATATAACTAGAATGAGATATAAATACAAAATAATTGAGGAAGAAGAGAGAACTGAAACTGGTGATTTCATCGGTCAAGGGGAAAAGGGGACGGATTCAACATATTCTACCTGGCCTCAAAGGAAAGAACTATTACCAACAAAATGAAATGAAATATAGGCAGATTTAAGCTTAATATAAAGGAAAATTTCCCAATAATTAGAGCTATCCAAAAATGAAAGTGAGCTTCCTTAGGGTGAGTGAGTTGCCTGACACTGGGACTACTCAAATGAAGGCTGGGTGACTACTTTGATCAGGGGTGATATAAAGAGAATTTCTGCTTCAGGTAAGAGTTGGACAAGAAGATGACTAAAGTCTCTTTCGACTGTGTGATTAAACCTGCCCATCTAAGAAGCGAACCTGAAGTAGGATATGTTTTGTGTTTTTTTTTTCCATACCAAAGGACTTAGAAAGAAATTAGAATTTCAGTGATTACAACGGGAAATGTTTTAACAGTAGTCTTGGGCACAGATAGGCAAATAAGAAAAATTAAAGGTTTAGAAAGTACTGCATAGATAAAGAATGTTACAGTCTACACACACCAGGGTCCGCTAGGGTTGCTGATTTGCTCAAAATTTATACACAGCAGGCTGTTTAGAGAGTCCACAGACCAATGTAAATATTTCTCCAAAACAGAAATAATCAAAGTTCAACGTGAGCTTAAATACCAAGCTCAGGCAAATGTCAATTTCCCCCTTCTTTGCTCTGACTAAATAATCAAAGGGAACTAATTCTCTGAGTGTAAAAATCTTTCTGCCCTCCTTAATAACCCCATGCAACTGTGACAAAATCAAATACTATGTTTTATTCTTACATCAAAACAAAGTGAACTTTTATAAATCAAGTTTATGTATTCCATAGTGTAAAGAACCAATGAGAGAGATTTATCTCAAAATCCATAAATTGAACACAAACTCACATAATAAATTAAATCAAGTATGAAAGAAAATCAGCATCAGGTTTGTGGAAGGATAAATATGTGAAAGGTTGAAAAACAGCATAACCAGGCCAAAAGAACTTTAAATGAGAATGTGGACATATATTGGGTGTGGGGAGGCTTGTTGGAGAAGGGAGAAGAGTGAAGAAGTCAGAGGACTAGGAAGTAGAGAAAGACAAAAAAACAGAAAGAATCATAAAGGCATGAATAAAATTGGGAAATATACAGTGGATCTGAGATTTCATTGATATTTTCATCTGGTAATGCAAATTCACACTTGTCTTAGAGCAACAATCCTCTTTCCAAGTGTGGCCCATGGGGTCCCTGAGGTGCCCCAAATCCTTTCAAGGGACATTCAAAGTCAAAATAATTTTCTTAATAATATTAAGTCATCACTATATATCTCCCTTTTTTTAGCTATATATTAACATGGGGCAAGATTTTCTTGATATAATTCAACCAAAACAACTATCACAACAGATTGAATGTAGAAGCAATTATGAGAATTCAACTGTCTTTTATTAAGCCAGACCTTAGAGAAATCTGCAAAAATAATATGTAAAATAGTCACTCTTTTTATTATTTTGTTTTGGAAAATACAATTACTTTTCATAGCAACATGCTGTTGTGTTAACATGATAGTTTGTTGTTATTTCAATGAATTGATACACATTTTAGCTTATAATTTGATTTCTAATATAAAGAGTGCTAATGGATATAACCAACATAAACAAAAACGCTTTGGAATTCTATTTTTTTTTGGTAAGTTGCATCTGTTTTTATTTCTCTCAAAGTGGCATCATGCATGCATTGGTGCATTGGAACCAGCCTGAAACTGAGCTCACTTTGGGATTAAGCTGCACAGTTCACATACCCTTTCAACAGGGGCTGTCATTCCATCATCACTTCACCTCTGGACAGATGAATACCTCTTTTATCAGACCACCCCTTGCATTTGGGCTATCTAGACAAAAGAATCTGTCTCCACAAAAGCTTGAGTAGAACACAATGGGTTTCCCATCTTAGACTAAATTACTTAGAAGCTTGGGTGAAGGCTAGCATGATAAGGAGAATCAATGCTATCTCATTATCAGTAATGTCTTTCTGAAGAAAAACTGAACTTAAATGTCAGGACTTTGAAAGTCAGGTGGGCCCGTGGGAATTTCTGAATCTTCAAGATATTGGTTCCTAATCATCATTTTTCATATTTCCCCCATCTGATTCCAATGAGAGGCATAGCATCATCAATGAATCAATAACTAATATGGCTTCAAAGATTTTGGGACTTATGATGGATAAAAATGTGGGGGAAGGAGGGAGAAATTCATCAACATATTGACAAAACCAAAGGGGACAGTCCATTTTAGTAACTAGACCTTACAGATACAAGACCCAAAGGGAGAAAGTAAACAGTGAATAAAATTGTCCTTTTAAGACTCAGAAGTTTCATTTCAAACAGCTATTAGGTTCTCTGGATATCATTTGATGAAGTTCTCTCGTCTGAGTGTGGTCTAAGCAGTTTCCTGATGACTATCTTCTTAGACTTGGGTCACTTGTGGAGATCCTCTTTCTTTGTTAAAAATGTCCCACAAATTGTTATTAATACAATTTTAAATTTCATTGCCAATAAACAGGTCAAATAATGAAAATTAACCCTTATGTCTCTATAAAATCAAATTTGGAAACTTTTAGACCAAGGAACTTCATATTTTTAGGTTGACTAATTATAATGTTGATATATCTAAGGAACTCAAATAAAACCAGAAAAATTAGATCCGAGGTTTTATATTTTGCATTATTCATTCTCTCCTCAGAAGGATGAGATGGAATCCTAATAATTTTTAAAAGTGGAAAGGGGTAGTTGAAACAAAAAAATATTAAGTACCTTTCTCTTAGAGAGTTGCTTAGAACACTGGAAGAGTAGTGCCTTACCTAAGGATACATTCAGTGTTTGTCAGAGGCCATACTCAAACATGAGACTCTCTGACTTGAAGACCAGCTTTTCTATCCTCTACACTATGCTGCCATTATAAAGAGAATTTACATGCGGAAAATAGAAAGTTTATAATAATATATACAAGACGGTGTTTCAGAGTGCCTCCTTTAAGCCAGAGTCAGGAGCTCTTACGTTTCCCTAGATGAAGCTCAGTGTAAAAAGATTCTAAATATTCTTTTGTAGGAAAAAAAAGAATATGTCTTGCAAAAGCACTAAAGTTCAAAAAAAGTGAGACTTTTACTGAAGGGTATGGAAGTCAACACAAGCTGTCTGTCTATTATTAAAGAATTTAAGGAGTACACGGTTACTCTGATAGTCTCAGCAAGTGTGGATGAGGAATCACAGTTCCTAAAGTAGATAGATGTTGGACACACTTGGTTACTTTGTGCCTTTAACAGACTTGGAATGATTATGTCACTGGAGGTGGTCACCAACTTTGAAAACCAAAAGAAGAACATGTCCTTGTTTCATAGAAACAAAGAGAGAGAATTCTCTACTCATCTTCAATGCTGAAGGAGTTCTTACTCACATTTGGGCTAAGGTAGATGGCCTCTGAGGTTCTTTCTAACTGTAGGATTCTATGACAAAGAAAATAGTAAAGAAGGATAGAGCGTAGGGATAAAGTAGAAATTTTCCCCACTGTCTTTCCATCTTCCAAATTCCCATAAAAGTAATCCATTTGGAGAGGCACCATAGTATAAAGAAAAAAGATGTCAGAGGTAGTCTTGGAAAGTGTGGGTTCAAGTTCAAGTTCAAGGTCTGTCATTTATATTAATAGTGTCCAGCTCACTGCTACACACCAGAGGAGGCCAATGGATAAATACTTGTTGAATGAATAAATGAATCTATCCAAAAATTTCCTTTCTAAGGGAAGAGTGTGGAATTGTATCAGTAAGCTGGGGATATGTCCCTTCTTTTTTAAAGTGATAGAAAACATTAAAAAAATGAAAATAGTGTCAACTGTTTTTCTTATTAAAACAATTGCATACATGGCATATTTTGAGCAGATGTATATTTATTTCCTTTCAAATTATAATATTATTTAGCTTCTTTACATCTGGTTCTCTTTACATAAACTGGATAACTAGATTCCTCTGCAAAAACTTATTTCCTGCCTCTATTCTCTGCAATATCCTTAAGATTGAAGGCTTAGGGGTGGGGGATAAGTGATTAGCACCAATAATCGTCCAAAAAAAACCACTTCAATTCCTACATTGACTTCCCTCTTTTGTATTCTGAAATATTTGCAAATTCAAATCTTTTTCCTTTAGAATGATCCCTAAAACTATATTGAAATAAAAATTGTTATCTATTTTCTAAGCTTGATGCAAGTATAAGCCATTTTTACATGCCATAGCAAACTAACGGCACTATATCCCTCAACAATGGACATAGGAAATCATTTTATTCATAAACCAAATCTTCAAAAATTCTTAGAAATTTAATCTAATTTGGAAACTCAATAACAAGAATTTGCTGTATAAATAACTTACTAGTTGGTTTTGGGCTTTATTTTTGACAATTAGAAAAGTCTACTGTTGCATGAAAATTAAAAAAAAATCCATTATGGTACATGGTCAACTGTTCAGTGTTTAGTTTGGTAGAACAACATGAGTGTTTCAAAACTATATAGTTTTGTTCATTGCACAGTATTTCTCCCCATCTTTCTTATTTGGCCTCACTGACCTAAAGATAGATATATGCTCCACTCTTCACTTCCATCTTCTCATTGGTGAATCAGTAGCCCAGATCACCATCTCATGAGGTTTCACAAGGTTTCTGGATCCATTCTGCTCCAAACTTCCCTTCTTTACTTCCAACAGCCTTACTCCTGACTTCA
Source organism: Potorous gilbertii (assembly GCA_028658325.1). Classification (NCBI taxonomy): domain Eukaryota; kingdom Metazoa; phylum Chordata; class Mammalia; order Diprotodontia; family Potoroidae; genus Potorous; species Potorous gilbertii. The sequence continues at coordinate 33,750,988 of CM053774.1, read as the reverse complement.
GAAGCTTCTCTTCCTTTCCATCCCCCCCTTTAAGTGCTATCTTTCCCGTTAGAATATTAAGTCCCTTGAGGGTAAGGACTCTCTTTATATAGTATTTATATCCCCAGAGACTAGCACAGTTCCTGGCTCAAGTTGATTATTAGTCTTCATTCTTGAAATGACATCACTATGTTAGAATCAAGTTATAGTATGTCTAACCCTGATGGCTCAGAACAACACAAGCTCAGAATGTCTCCCACAGGTCAGACACAAATACTCCATGTGAACGTTTAGAGTGGATTCTCTAAATTTGAGCATCTCTCATTTCTTTTGAACTACTTCAATTCTGCTTTGTTCATAGAGCACAGTACTTTCTCTGATGAGGTCATGCCATGCTAGATAGTCCTGTGCCAGTTCCTCTCATTTCATGCAATTAATTCTAAAAGTCTTAAGGGAGACTTTAAGAGTGTCCTTGAATCACTTCTTCTGACCACCATGTGAACACTTGGTAAGTGTTTACTAAAAGCTTTATCTACTTATCTAACAACCTGAAATAGGCACTCATTGACAGGTTCTCAAAAGGCTTTTGCCTATATAAAACCTCATTTAATGAGCCAAAAGAAAATACTTGGAACCATGGTTTTAATAAAGAGCTTCCCCTATTAAAAAAAAAACCAGTCAATACCCTGGGGGATGAGCAAGCCCCTCAGGGAAGGAATCATGGAGCCAATGATGCCAGAGATGAAGGGGAAATCAACAGGGCCCAACAAAAACAAATGCACAGTAAAAGAACAAGTGGGACCAAATTGTCACAAGAGAATAGAGCAGAAAATGTGCCAGAAATCATTAGAATGCCAAATCCAATGAGTAAGGTAGATGAGATTTCCAAATTTAGGGAATCAGAATAGAATGTTAGGGCAAACACCACAAATAGTGTTGAGCTGAATATTTCACTAATAGGCTTATAGCCTAAGAAACAAACAAATTTATCTAAATAAATTGTGGCACATGAATGTCTTGACATATTACTATGCTGCAAGAAATAAGAATATGATGAACACAGAGAAATCTAGAAAGATTTACTACCTTAGATGAAAAGTTAAGTAAGCAGAGCAAAGAAAGCAAAATAAATTATGATATCACAATATAAATGGAAAGAGTGACCACAAAACTATGAGAAGTGAATGTTGCAAAGTTCAAGTAAAACTCCAAAGAGGAGAGCCATGTCTAACTGCCATGTATTTGCGGAGATGGGATGTCCACAAATGTGGTAGGTTGCACATATTTTCAGATTTTTCAAAATATATTGGATCAATGGTGCTAATTTTTTCTCTTTTTTCTCTAAAAATATTCTTTGCTATATAGGATGGCTCTCTGGGAAGATTAGTAGGAAAACTGGGAAAAATTTAAGTGATCTAAAAAGTCAATACAAATTAATTATTAAAAGTTTTATATCTATATTTAAACTATCAATTATAACAACAAAAAAAACTAGTTGACTATTTGCATTGCTGATCTGTATGTATTATTGCTGAAATGGTATTGGGAGTAAGAAAATAGGGAAGGTCCAGGTAAGGATGAGAGAGAGATTGAAAATTTCAATATCTTCCCAGAGCAAAATTTCTGACTGAGGGCTCAGAGCTATAGAAGACAGTCACTGGTTCAATTTTGCAACCTTTCCTTTTGGAGATAATGGTTATACTGGTTTTCTTGAAGGTATTTGAATATGTTAATAAAAGAGCTGAGACAGTTACTAAGCAGGCACTAAGGGAAGACCTTTCCTATTTTTTCCAAACTTAGTTCAAAAGGAAAGCCACTCCCCTGAAGTGCAGTCTGGGAAGAATCATACCCAAGCGAAAGAGTAGTTCAGTCCACAAGAAATTGGCAGGGGGAAGGCATTAAGGGACCCACCTTGGCTCTTTAGCCACTCAGCAACCACGATCACTATTAGTCCGTCAAAATAGAGGCCATCTTCTCCTCTATTTTATATTTCAAAATCTCTCCCCAATATCACGAGTCTTCCTTTTCGCCTTTCTCTAAAAGAAGAGCTGTCTATTCTTTTTTACCAAGGCTAACCCCTTTCTTTACTCACCTCCTTTCTCCTTTCAAAACTTGCTAATTTATTCATCTCCTCTGTCTCTTTTACCTTCAACCTCTCTGTGTCTATTGACTCCATCCCTGTAGTTTACAAACATTCTCAGGTCTTCTAATTCTTAAAAAAAAAGTACAAAATCCTCTTTACTTAACCATAACCTCCCTTAAGCTACCATCTTATATCTTGGCATACTTGAGTGCAATTGTCATCTCTATGGGTATGCCTTCTAAATCTACATCCAGTCCTAAACTCTTTCCCTACTGTATATCTCTATTTAGGTATGCCATAAGAACTCAAACTCAACTTGTCCAAATTATTATATTTCACCCCCCAAAAATTCTCCTTCCAACTCCATCTCTGTTCTGAAGGACAATATCACAATCCTTCTGGTCATTCAGGTTCCCAACCTTGAAATCATCCTTGCCTCATAACCCCCATATCCATTCAGCTTCTAAGTATTGTCAATCTTACCTATACAATAATCTCATGAACCCATGCTCCTACTTCTTCTGCTCACTCTCCACTCTATTTTAGGAACCTATCACCTCTTTCCTGGAATATTACAATAACTGCTGAATTGTTCTCCCTCCTACAGACTCTTTCCACTCCAATCTATCATCCAGCACCTGTCAAATTGAGTCCATAAAATATAGACATGACCACAAATGAACCAGTTAGAGACCACTCTATGTTTTTATTGTAGTCTACAGTTTCCCTAAAAGGGGAAAAAGTAAAAGAAGTACTCAAAGAAAAATGAATCTAGTGTAGAATAGGTCATTTTATTAACATATAAAATGCAATGATTAGCATGAGAAACACCGAACACGTTAACAGAGAAATTTAAGCAGAATTCAACTTCTTAATTTGATGCCAATATGATTGATTTGGTGGCTAATATTTTAAGCCTCATCAGAACACTTAATAGTAGGTTCCCATCACTAAAAGTCTTCAATCAAAGGTTGAATTACCATTTGTCAAGCAAGTTGGTGCAGGAGTTCTTTTCAGGTATGGCCTTGATGGTCACTAAGGTCTTTTCCAACTTTGAAAAGCTACAACCACTAAAGGTTATAGAGCATATATTCTGTGACTACTTGTTAAAGTTGTTTAAATGAATTAAGGATTTGTGTGCAAGTTGGACTGAAAAGCTTCTGAATTTCCAACAACACTAAGTAAATAATTCTATAATCATGATAGGTTATTTTTATTTAACAATTTACTCTTATAAATGGGTACCCTGAAAGTGAAAGCATTTTGAACACAGTGGATGCAATTGGATCCTCTCATCAATAAAAAACATTGTTAGATTTTCTGTAAAAAAAAAATCTTTTCCCCTAAGAGTCCCTTCTGTCTCTGATTATCTACTATTTATGATTCCATGCTTGAAGGCTAGAGAAAACCAAATAGTCATCCTAGATGAGAAATTAATAAAGGAGTGGCAGTGTCAGAGAAAAGCATTGTACTGTGCCTTGGATAAAAAATGAAAATGCTTTGATCCAAGGCCAACAGCATCTACAATGTCTGCATAAGAGTATCAGCATGCGAGAAGACCATTCCTAGAAGTGGGAACTTCATGTGCAAAATTCATTCCTGACCTGAACTATCAGAAAAAACTTTCAACATTCAGGAGTTCTCCTGAAGGAGGGAATAGTAAAGGCTTTAAAGCTGAACTACTCTAAGAACAGAGGATTTCTTACTTATCACCAGAATGGTTTTCACTAGTAGAGTCAACCTGTACCAACTTGCTTGTCTGTATACTGGGCTTCTCTTAATAGATTAAGCAAAATGGCATAGAGCAAAATAGGAGGGGTAAGATGACTAGCTTTGGAATCAGAATCATTTAATTTCAACTTGGCCTCTGTAATTTATTACCTGTTTAACCTTTGAAAAATAACTTTATTTCCATAAAATGAAGAAGTTATACCCAAGGTCTATTTCAACTGTACATCATTAAGTCAATCTATCAAATAGAATTTACCAAGTGCCTACTATGTTCCTGGCATTGGGCTAAGTGATAAGGATATAAAGGAAGTCAAAACCTAGCTCCTACTCTCGAGGAGCTTGCCTATTAATGGGGGAGACAACATGAGAACAATCATGTACAAACAAGATAAATAGGATAAACTGAGGGGGGAGGGGAGGTAGAATCAGGGGAAAGGAGATAAGATTAAGGTAGCCTAGAGAAGGTGTACTGCAGAAAGTGAAACTGATTGAGACTTGAAAAAAGGCAAAACAGCTACAATGTGGAAAAAAGGAGGGAGAGAATTCCAGGAATGGAAGGCAACCAGTGAAAAATAGCCAGGAGAGAGTGTTGTATATGAAGAACAGCAAAGAGAGAGATAAAATTGAACTCAGAGTAAGTGATACAGTATAGTGTGTGTGTGTGTGTGTGTGTGTGTGTGTGTGTGTGTGTGTGTGTGTGTGTGTAGTGGGGGGTGGGATAAGCAGGTATGTGCTTGTAAATATTCACCAACCAGCTCTCCAATATATATTATTGTACATGTCTATTTACATATATGCTGAACATACTTTTAAGTTTAATCTTAATAGCAGCACAGTATCTATCACTTTCTTAAGTCGTCTAGATAATAGAGAAAATTATAAACCAATTCGTGATTTGTACTTTTTGTGCTCACAATAAAAATTTAACAATTGGGTCTATAAGCTGGCTCCAGCAAACCCCTGGGTTTAAGGAATAAGAAGACTATAAAGGTAGGAAGGGGCTTCAGGAGTGGGAAATCTGCAACCTCAAGGTCACATGGCACCTTCTAGGTCCTTGGGTATAGTTTTTCAACTAAGTCCAATTTTTATAGAAATATAAATATCTATTTTATATGTAATATAAATATATATGATATTTTATAGAAATATACTTTTATTAAAGAGATTTGTTCTGTGAAGTTTAGATTCGGTCAAAGGGCCTGCAATGGTAATTTAAATGGGGAGAGCTTTCATATTCATTAATAGGCCCATGTGGCCCACCTGGGTCACATGGAAGACTGAGTCACATAAGTCTGAGTCACATGGAACCTGTGGTGAAAGGAGCTTGCTGAAAGGGTGGAACAGGAAGAAAAGGAGCTAGAGCAGAGCTGAGAGGAAGTTAGTCATGAGAGCAGTCAAAACAGAAGGATGCAGATGAGTCAACAGCTATCTGTGAGTGTGAGAGGTAGATTTTGTTTAAGGGAGACTGATTGTGATTTGTTTAAAGAGCTGGTTTGTGGAAAGCCTAGAAGAGAGAAGGCTTCAGGATGATGTTGTCCTCTGCTTTGTTATTATGTATAGATTTTTGTTACTATGATGGATTTGGCTTTCTGGTGAGTGAATAAACATTTTGGTTCTGTCTTCCATGCAGAGAGTCTGTGATATTTCACAATTCAGAATTACACCAGGCTTGGATATTCATGGCCACTGTGGGCATGGTGAATATCTCATTGCTGCTACAGGGCCTCACTTGAGGACTTAGAGGGCCACATGTGACCTCAAGGCTACAGGTTCCCCATCCCTCACTAGGTTATAAAAGGCCTTAATTCTATGGTATCTGGGAAATTCAAAGAACACCCTTTTGTGGCACTCTCTACTCACTGTTTTTCTAACTTCATTATATCTACAGTGAAACTGATATGATATTATTCTACTTGGTTCAAACAAAGCTTTTAGAATTTATCACTGGGAAGTAGGAGCAGGATGGCATAAGTTTATGCATGATGATAGTATGTTTTCCAATTTATTAGCAAGGCTAGACCATATTGTAATTGATTTATCAATAAATATCAATAAATTCAGAATGGTTATGTAAAAAAAAATTAAAGGCATCTGAGTAGACTGGGTGATCTCTAGGGACCAATGATCTGTGGTTCTCTGATACCTAGAGGCATAGCCTCTACTTGATTTTACCTTCTTGGGAAATGTCTGATAATCAGATTAGACAGCCAGACCTGCTTTTGCTCAGCTATCATCAGCAGGCCCAGCTGTCTTACATAATCTCTCTGATAACATGTGCAGCTATAACACTCCAGGACTTGAATAGTTTTTGAGGAAAGTTTGTTGAAGTTAGGCCAGTGAGACCAATAAGCTGACACTGACTGGAGTGAAGTTAAAGGCTTTATTAACCTTGTACTCCAAAAGGCTTCTGACACCCTTAGACAAACTTGTAGGGTGGTTAATTGGCACTGAGAAGTTGGAACTGCCAGGCAAGGACCATGCAAATGATCCAGCACCTTTTCCTGAATTTCTAGCCCAGCCCATGACTGATTCATTGTTATGTTTAAGCTGAGTTATTTCATTTCTTGAAACCTGTTCCCCAGGGAGCCTGTTCCCCAAGTCATTTTCTTAGAAATATGCCTGTATTTTGAAAGGAAATCTTTAGGGATGAGAGTTAAGAAAATGAAATATAAGGCAGGGGATCAGAAAGTAAGGGAATGTGTGTGAAAATAAAGTATAGAGAACAGTCTCAGATAAACAAAACAGTTGCAGTCGAGAAAACAAGAAAGCCCAAGTTGAAAGAAAATCTCTTTGCCAAATCAAGAGTAAAATTCCCAAGACTGACTCCAAGATTCAAGCAGAAATATTACATTTGAGGCAAAGAATAGAAAATTATCAAAATTTTAATATTCTAACACATAGGCTTTTTCTCTTTTTTCCAAGCTTCCCCAATCCAATTTCCCTTAATACCTACATTTGAGAAATGTTTTTTTTCAAACTCCATTTACATGTTTATAAAAAAGATCTAAAACATCCTTTAAAAATTATTTTTTCAAACTAAGTTTCATAACACTTAAAGATATCAGAACAAAGCAATGACTGGACTTGACCCCATAAAACTGATGGTGAAACATCACACTCTTCCCCCACTTCTCTTTCTCTCAATATAAGTGTAAAATGAAGCATATGTGTCAGACATGCCCAAAATGTTTGTTTAAATTTTCTATACTTTGTTACAAGGAAGGGTTGTGGAGAGAAGTTATTGACAAATGATCAGGACATCCCAAATATTTATCAAAAAAATTTTTTAAAGATAGTTTCAAAGATCAGTGAAATCCTGAAGACATTAAACTGCTTTGAACAATTATTTTAAAAATTATTTCTAATAAAAGATGACATCAATTAGATTTTGGTGTCTTGCCTTAATTGCCCCAAATCTGGCATAATTTCCAAGGAAAATTATAAATGACAATTTATTGACTAAATAAATCACAGATAAAACTTATGCAAATTAACATTAACTTACTGGCTGTGGAGATTAGTGTGAAAGAAATGGGCATTTGGATTGCCACCATGTAGGGAGTTAGAATACCTTGCCCAGAATCTTCCAATTATAACCCAACAAACAACTTCCATGTGCATTACTTATTTACTTATTGGTGTCCAGGTAGGATAAGGCTGGCTGAAACTCAGTGGAGGCTACATCTTCCTCAATGATCTATTACTGTGGGTCTAACACATATGCCCAGACTGTTGTGGATTTGCAACGATGAATTGGTTTCTGAAATTCAGAATAAGTCTTAGCACTTTTGCAATATCAAGTTTGGACCAAAAAATAAATCAGCTTTGACAATTGTTTACTTTTTATTAGTCATACAGTTTTCTCTATTAGGAATTTTCATCTACTTCTAGCCTGAAAATGCTGCCATTGTGCAAATGAAGTACTGCCCTTCACCTGCATTTATAGAACGACGGCCGGTAATTTTGTATTTAATTTGAGCAATTTTATTTCCTGAGGGTTTGCTGCTTGAGTTGTTTTCTTAAAAAAAAAAATACGTCTTGAACTTTGAAAGGAAATCCACTGTGATAAGAAATAGGAAAATAAAATACAGAGCAGAGGGATGATAGAGATAAAATACGTGCGAGAATAAAGGCAGAAAAGTAGAGTGTGATAAATAAAACAGTTGGTGCCAGAACAACAAGGAAGCACAAGGCCCCAAGATAAAAAAGAAATTTCTTTCCTGATTCAATACAAGCCGCTTGGGTTGATGGGAAAATTCTGACCATATTATGTATGCATATCACAGAGAAGGGAAGAATGCTAGATGTTTCCAATCAATGTTACTTCCAAATATACCTAGGTCTATGCCTGAGTTCTAGATGCCAATTTCAGATGGATTTTTAACAACTGCTGTCACCTCTAACAAAAACAAAACAAATGAAAAACAACAATCTGCTAAGAGCCTTCTATCCTGTGGTATCCATTTAAAACAGTTTGTTTTTTTTAAATAACTTCTTGGAAAACACATAAACAAAAAGAACAGCTGGATGAGGGGGAAAAAAAACACAGCTGCATAAATACAACCATTCCTGCAGCTCGTGCTTCTTCCATCTTTGCTCTCCCAGAGGCCACTACCTGCTACTGACGCCTAAGATCACTCCCATCTCTAAAATGTAATCATTCCATGAAGTGACTGCCAGGAAGTATTGGGGAAAACAGGAAGATTCTATTTTCTAAAAAATCTATTGTGTTATAGTGTGCAGAAAATGAAATCTCTGCTTACCTATCCAAAGTATCTGAGGGAAACCTTTATGACTCACAATTGTGCTACCTTCTTTAGACCTGTAAAAATGATCAATAGGATGAAGTAGGTTAAAACATAGAAAAAGGGGTATTTTCTAGGAAAGGAAATATGTAAATTTCAAATTAATTAATCAATAGGACTAAGTACATTCTGTATGCTAAATTCAAAGTATTGCTTGAGTATTGACTAAATAAGATAAAGTTCCTGCCTTCTAACCTGGAAAGATAAAATAGGAACAAAAATGTAGAGAATTCTAATTAGAATGGGGCAAAGACAGAAGGAAAAGGAACAAATTTGGAGGAAGGAGAAATCACTTCTGAGGAGGGGCATCAGGGAAAGGTTCATGGAATGGGCAATGCTTCAGTGGAGAGGATTTCAAGTAGCAGAAGTAGTAGGGAGCCTGAATTCAATTCAGTAGAACAAAGAAATATTTTGCACTATTATTGCAAAGTGCTGGGTGGTTGAAATACGAAAACAAGACAATAGTTCCTGACCTCAAGGAACTTGTAATCTACAGGTAAATGAATGGTGGGAGCAAGTAAAAGCTAAGAAAGAGATCATTGATATAGAGTTGGCAAAGACCTTCGAGGTCATTCATCCTAGCTTCCTCATTTGGCAGAAGTCCACAGAGTTTAAATGACTTGCCAAAGGCCACTCATATAAAAAGCAGAAGCAGGCTTTAAGCTTACATCCTCTCACTCCAAACTCAGCACTCTTTGCCCTCTATCATGTTGAATAGTTCTGCCTGGTTAGAAAGTAAGAATATGTGCATGGAAAGAGAGATCAGGTTGCAAAGGTAGGCTGGATCTAGATAGCAGAGGGAAATGCCAGGCTAATTAGTCTGAACTTTTTTTTTCCACAGGTAATAGAGAATATTGAAAGTTTGGGGACAGGAAAATGACATAATCAGAGCTATGTAGGGTGATTTGTCAAGTCAATGACACATATGGGAAGAAATGCCATTGCCAAGGTCCCACATAAAAGACCTTGTGCTTTCTTGCTGTTCTGAAACCATTTTATTAAAACAAAGAATATGAGATGCCCCAAGATTGTGTAAGATTGCCCTGGCAATTTCTAGAACTCAGTTTGACTCTAGGTAGAGAATGAATATGTTGTAGGTTCTTAATTTTTCAGTGGGTTAATTATGTGACTCGTGTCTTACTCAGGACCTTTTTTTTAAAGCATGTTTTCCTTCTCTACTCATTAGTGTATTCACTAGCATCTGAGACAAGGAAGATAAAAATGAAATAAATCTTACCTTGGAAGTGCTGTGGAAAGAGGGGTTAATTCAGTGTTAATTCAAATCTCTGCTGTGATACTCACTAGTTGGATGACCTAAGATAAGTCCATTAAACTCTAAGTCCTATTTCCTCACTGCTAAAATGGGTATAATAATGCTAAGAATTTGAACTAGTATGAGGCAGATGGGGTTTTGTACCATGGCACTGATATATACAAGGCTACGTTTCTTCCACAGTAGCCATCATCATTGTGCCTTCCTCAAATTTCCCTACTTGATGGTGGGTCACCACTACCAGGGGCTCATGACTGTGGTACCCCTTTTCCAGGGCTCACTTGCTCACCTACTCCTGCTATGGATTAAGATTAACTCTCTGGAAGGTGAACTAAACCTCTTCCAGATAATCTACCTTTGATTATGTTTTGCGCCACCACTGTATAATACCACTCTCTCAAATGAATTTGTACTAAGCATAAAAATTCCATTAAAATTATGATAATACTCATATAGATTACTGTCCTCACAGGGATGTTGTAAGGAAAGTGCTTTGAAAAGCTTGCAGTATTATATAAATGGAAAATATTAAGTTTTTTAGTAGCACTGGTGAGAAAAACTGGGTAAGGAAGTTGATACAAGTAATTAAAAAATTACATTAACTATGGAGTTAATTAATACATTTTCATCCTTCTTGACTTCTTTACAATTTTATAGTTTTGACCACAATCTCTTCCTGAATATTATATCCTCTCTGGAATATCTCAGTTTCCCAGTACTGATTATTTTCCTTCCCATATGGTCACTCTTTATGACTCTGCTTTGTTGGATCATCATCATCCATGTCCTTCTCCCTAATGGTGGACATACCCAGAGGCTTTATCTTAAGTCTTCTCATCTTTCTCTCTACACACTTCTTTCAGTGATCTTTTTTTTCTTTTGTTGATCTTATCAGCCCCGATGGCTTCAGTACAAACAACTCTTGTATCTATAAACCAAGTCATCATCTCATTGCTGAGTTCCGATTCTTCAGTTGCAGTCGACTCTTGGACGTTTTCAACTAGACTACTCCTTAATATGCTCAATAAACTCAATATGCCTAAACTAGAACTCATTGTCTTTTCTTCCCAAACTACTCTTCTTAGATACACCACTTCTGTTCAAGCAGCACTACTCTTTCATTCACTCAGGTTTGCATCTTAGAGCCATCCGTAACTTCTGACTTCCTTATCTTCCCATTCACATAGCCACCATCCTAGTTCAATCTCTTGTTATCTGTTGACTACTTACTGCAGTTAGTACAATGGCCTCCTAATTGTTCTTCTTGCTTCTGGCATCTTCCCCATCCCACAAACCTGTCAAACTGATACTCCTAAAGCACATCTGACTGTATTTTTCCCAAGTTCAAAAAGTTCCAATGTCTTTCTATTACTAAGAGAATCAAATGTGAACTCTTTTATTTAGCATTTAATGTCTCCCTAATCTGGCTCCAAGCTATATTTCCAGGCATATCAAACATGACTCCTTTCCTTGCATTCTCCATTCCAACCAAACTGTATTCTTTGCTATTTCTCAAACATGACATTCCCTCTCTAGGCTCTACATTTGTGCATATGATCTCTCATGTAAAATGATCTCCTTACCTCCACCCTTAAGTAACTAGACCCTTCAAAGCTCCAAGTGCCCTCTTCTACATGAAGACTTGCCTGGTCCTATCAGTGGCTAATTTGGCCCCACCTCATCCTTAACCAAATGAACTTTTGTATATGGTTTGCATTTACTTATATGGCTGTTATTTCCTAGGTAGAATGGAAGTTTTTTGAAAACAGAAGCTATTTAATTTTGATTTTTGTAACCCCAGTGCCTAGAATAGTACTTGGTATGTAGAAAGAATAGTAATAAACAAATAATACATTGTTGTTTATTAATTGATTGACTGCTTACCATTACTAAGGGTAATTAAGAATCTGGATGATAGTACATGCCATTTGGGTTATGATACAAACAAAGTTTGATCAGAACTTCTGCTTGTGACTAATGCGAATATGTTGTTTCAGGATCAAAAAGTATTTCTGCAACACCAACAAAAAGCCAAACCTGCAAAATGGAAAATACCCCTCAGTGATTTAATCTAATAGCATTTCTGAGTTGTTCTTGAGAAACTCGGAGAAGATGATCATTCTGAGTAATTTCCAGCAGTATTTTTGTACCTGTGAGCTGTTTTCAGGAACAAAGAAAAAATGCAGAGTTAGTCTATGGATATCACTGTGGATTAGCCCTGTGTAGGAGGGCCAATGAACCATGAAATAAAGTTTGACTCCAGGAAAAAAGAACAGAAAACCCCAGGGGTGTGACCTAGAACAGTACCTAAGCTTCAAGAACCCTTTTGGAAAATGCAGAAATCCATGCTTGGAACAGGGCTAGGTTTTGATAAATTAAAACTGAAATACAAGTCATGTATACTGAGGTTGGCAGCCATTGTAAGACACTAGCATCCCTAAGCAGTTAATGTGAGGATGAAGAAGATGCTGAAAGGGAGAAGCAATATGGGAAGTAGTTTATTCTAACATTATACTTTCTTCTGTACTAATACTGGCTGCTAAAGGCATTTCTCCTGGTGAAAGTGTCTTTGTTTGCCCTTGAATTCTACTAACTAATCAGTCAATGAACAAATATTTAAGCACTTACTATGTGCCGGTCACTGTTTTAAGCGATGATGAATATAAAAAAGGCAAAAGAATCTCTCTACACTTAGGAAGTTTATGTTCTAATAAGGGAGATAGCCATTCCTGCTAATATATCATAGATTACTGACCAATAGCTAGGAAAGAAATGATGGAACTGAAAAAAAATAAAAATAATTTTTGTGAAGCATTGTGAAGTTTGTGGCATAATGGAGATCACTGGACTTGAGTCAGAGGGAGATCTGTTTTTAAATTCTAGCTTTGATGTTTATTACTCAATTTTTTATCTGTAAAATAGAAACAATAATACATGCTGAATAAATGCTAGTACCATTTTCAAGGGTATTAGAGATGGAAAAGAGCATAATTTGAATAAACAGGGAATTATCCAGATTAATATAATATCTAATATTTCTCCTAAATATATCCCAAGAAAAGTAAAAACAATCCAGAATTTTCCCAATGAATGCTCAAACAAATTTATGCTTCTATTGATGTGACTATTTCCTTCAGTAATATAGACTGCATTCACATACATCTGTCTATCCTATACCATGTCTTCCCTTAAGTCAACCATAATGGATTCATCCAACATGTTGAGGAACACGAATACCGACAGTGTATATGTGCTGTTCCTTGGTTGTCCCTCTTTCTCATCATGTCACCAGCTCATCTTTTTACTCTTATTTCCTTGATAACATCCTTCAAGTCAAGGCAACAGGCATATATTAAGAACTTACTAAGTACCATACACTCTACTAAGTGCTTGGAATATAGCTACCAGTGAAAAGAAAGATAGTCTCTGTCTTCCATTCTAATGGGAGAAGAAAAAATATAAAAAGAAACTACAAAACAGGATGAGGGAATATAGAGTTGAGCATGGTTGGCCTGAGAACTTCTTTAAAATGGAGCTTCTTGGAGGGACTGATCAATCCGAGAAGAGGCAAAAGTATCTTCCCAGATAAGAAGACCTAAGATATTATAGGATTCAGGAGAGAGAAGGATCTTCTTTGAAATCATTTGCATAATATTTTACAGCTTATTCACAACTACCATATGCTTCTCTACTGTCCTTTGGGTGAACCTCAGTTTCAGTCCTTTGGAGATGTAGTGTTCTATGACTTGTTGTCATCCAAAACACTGGAATAATACTGGTAAGAATTTGGCAACCCAGTCCAGTGAGTAAATCAAATATATTTTGACTTGAATTCCCCCATCATGCTTCCAAAAAGGATTTGTGAAGTAGTTTACCATCTCAAGATCAGTAATTGCTTAAGGAAGTCTTGCATGATTTTTAACCTTTTTTTAAAAAACATCCTAGCATAGTGGAAAAAGAGGTGGCCTTGAGTTAGAAAGGTCAACATAAAACTTGCACCTTTGACACAAAGCGACTGCATGTTACAGAGCAAGCCACTTAAAGTCTTGTTGCTCTTACAGTCTAAGACTATATGTTGTGTAGAGACAGGTGATTTCCTATACCAATGAAATCAAAAGTCTAGTCAAAAGGGGAGAAAAACATCAGCTGTGATCAATGATGCAATTATTGTGCCTGAAGTCTATTTAGCCCATATGCTTATGAATTAGAATTGGTAATGCTGGCCCATTAGATAAAAATGTAACTGAATATCCCCCTAGACTTACACAAGAGGCTGTCATTTAACATTATTCAATTGTAATGATAAATAAATTTGGCCAAATATTTTCCAATTTGATTTTTGAAGATTCTATTCCAGAGATATGGTCCATAGGGAAGCAATTTTCCCAATCCAGATTTCTTACTGAAGAATTTTTGGCCTTGAAATTTCTAATCTTGGAGATCATTTCTCCTAAAAATAATGGTTGCTAATGGAAACTTGGAAAAGCTAAGGACACCAAGGCCAAGGAATACATGGAAACAACACTGAATCTCCCTCCTACTTAACCTATCATTTCCTGACAATCTATTAGTATTTCTCTAGTGAATCATTTCCCCTGTTTATCCTACCTATTTCCTTCCCCTTGGGTACATTCTTCATCCTCAAAACCTCTACTATGAAAATTCATGTGTGTCAAACTTAAGCCAGTTGTTTCTGAGTCTTTTGCCTAGAACTCCACAAAATTGGGAAACAGACTGGAACAGATTTCTTCCAGCACCAATAGAGATGGATGTGTGGGTCTAACTCATCTCAGCTAAGGGGCAATATTTTCATTCATTTCCCTGGAGTGAGGAAATTTATAGGTTTTTCTACTGTAGTCCATCCAAAGTGGAGAGTGAAGACAACTTTGAAACTGACATGTTGAATTTATTAGATGCTCTTCAGAGCAGAGATTCAATTTTCTATTCAGTCTTCTTTTTCAGTGCTTTGTTTAGAGAAATGTTCATGATAATTAGTGTTTGTTAAGTTCAGAATAACAAAAAAAGTGTTTGAAGAGGAAAATGATTCAATAATGACTCTATCAGATGCACAGGATGATTAAAATTAGCCCATGAGATAATTACAGGGAGAAGAAGATTAATTAGATGAAGTAATCCTGAAGGCAGGATCAGTTGCTGAGAGAAGAATTAAAAGAAGATGATCTCACCAAGAGATGGGCTGCTAATTGATGAAAGTGTCTGTAAGTCTTCAAAAAACAGAAAAAGATTCTCATTCAAGAGGGTACTCAGGGAAAATCTGGACAGAGGGACCTATCATTGGGGAAGGTAGGTTGGAAAATCAGATAAAGTTCTTCTTGTTGTTTCAGTCATGTCCAACTCTTTGTAACCCCTTTTGGGAGATTTTCTTGGTAAAGATGCTGAAGCAATTTGTCATTTCCTTCTCCAGCTCATTTAACAGATGGGAAAACTGAGGCAAACTGTGCTATGTGACTTTTCTAGGGGTCACACAGCTAATAAATGTATGATGCCAGATTTGAACTCAGTAAGATGAGTCTTCCTGACTCCAGGTCCAGCATTCTATAAATTGAATCACCTAACTGCCAACTCGAATGTTGGGGAAGATGTTTGGGGTGTATTTGAACATTTGTTTATCTTTTTGTAAGGATGAAAAACACGTTGTCCTGAGTTGATTTGAGATACTTCAAGACCTTCTCATGAATAGGCAGACCTAAGTCTTAGCTCCAATTTTCCTCATATGGATCTTCTCTGGGTCAGCTAAGTGGCTTTGAAGTGAGTCAAATCAACCCAAGACAACTTCTTGTTCATCTTTATGAAAATATGAATATATGTTCAAATGCACCCCCAAATTATTTCTCTATATTCACAAAGCTTTCATGGAATTTTGTATCTGCATGCCTAGAATTAGATGTTTTCCTACTGTACCCCACGTAGTGTAGAGTCAACAGTCCATCCAGTCTCAGAAAGAATCTAGCAAATGAAAATGTAACCATGTCTGGGCTTCCTTTGTAACTACTTAACTTACATATCCAAAGATAGCTAGGATAAAACTTCAACTTTAATTCAATTTTAATAGAGCATTCTTTCTTGTTCTAATTAAGTCAATTGTAGATGTCCTTTGGCACACACAAGGTTTTTCCTTTGATACTTAATTAGAAACTGCCAATTTATACCTGTGGCTAGCTGAGCACTATGGGGAGGAGTACAGATAAATTATATTGGAAGTGCCTTAAATTACAGGAAAGATTACAAATGCTATTAAAGATTTAACAGTAGGAGGGGGATGATAGAATGCTAACTTTGAAAACTTTTAGACGAGTCATGCATCACTCTTAACGTAATTGGAAATATGGTGAAAAGACAGGAACCACAAGAAAATTTGAATAGTGATGTTTCACTTTGTTGTATGTTAACATCACACAATCCTCTCTTTGTTATTCATGCTTCCAACATAGGCAAAATAATATTCTTTGTAAGACTTTAGAATCTTTCACAATCCTCAAATCTGTCTAGGCTTTCTACTTCCTAATGTTCTTTTGATAGCTTTATTAGAATCTTGGTTATTCATTATTCTCCATATCTGTCCTTCCATATTTGGTGCATATTATTTTTAAAATATCCATATTTTTAATATTCATATCATATCAAAATAGCACATCCAATATCCATAGTGGCACTTTTTTGTGGCAGCAAAGAACTAGAAATAAGGTAGACACTTATGATTTGGAGAATGGCAAAAGCAATCGTGATGGGCTATATTCATGTAATGGAATGTTATTGCACCAGATGAACATAAAGAATGCAGAGAAACGTGAGAAAACTTGTATGAACTAATGCAGAGTCAGCAGAGCCATGAAAATAATGGACAGAATGAGTACAACAATGTAAATGGAAAAAACAGTAACAAGAAAACTTGAACCTGAAGAGGAGAAAATGCACCTCACTCCTCTCTGGAGAAGTAGAATATTAAGGCTGTATAACATTACATGCATTGTCAGAAACAACTGATATGCTGATTGATTTTTTCTGAGGTTTCATTTTTTTCTTTTTTATTTTTAAATCTGCCATAAAATCTTACTGTCTGAGAAGGAATGTATATTCAGAAATGAAAGTGAGGTCAAAACTAAAGATATCAATGAAAATAAGGTTGAAAACAATTTTGGTTCATTAGAGTTTCCTCTATGAAGACACTAATTTCTTTATCTGATTTCCTCTTCCTTATTTGTATGCTTCATGGTCATATTATGAAAATAACATTTTTAGATATTTTCCTTCTCTTTAGGACATATTCCCTTTTAGAATCTCAAGTCATGAAAACATATGATTTGCCTTTAAGCTTTTTTGAAATAGCATTCTCAAAATAAAGGATACTTACCTGACTGTGAATAACATTCTCTTCTTTGACTCTAACAACTGAAATAACATTGTCATTTTCTCTTCAAATTCCTATAACTTTCCCTTCACCTGCCTGTTTTTGCTTATTGGTAGTATTTCTCCCTCATTGTGATCTCAAAATTTCGAGATGAAATTGTCCACAAGGCAAGGCAAAAACTATCTGGTTGTCTGCTAGAAGTAGAGCAAAACTTTTGAGAGATGTCTAGATAGTTGGAGGTTTGCACCATTACAACTTGCTCTCCTCCTAGTTCTTTAATTATATTATAGTCTATATCCCAAAGTCCTACTTGGGTGGAAGTGACTCTCAATTCCCAAAGGCTATGTAAGACAGCAGATTTTAAGCTCTGGCAGGTTCCACAATACTAAAAGGGGAGGGAGAAAAAGAAACAAGTAATTACATAGTACCTACTATGTGCCAGATAGTGTGCTAAGCACATTATGAGTTTTGTTTCATTTGATTCTTATGATGATCCTGTGAGAATGGTGTTGCTATTATACCCAAATTACCGTTGAGGAAATTGAGGCAGTAGTTAAGTGTATTGCCCAGGGTTACGCAGCTAGTATGTGTCTGAGACTACATTTGAATTTAGGTTTTCCTAAATTTTTCTAATGGATTTCTTTCTTTTGAACCTAGTCTGCTCTTTATTGCCATATTCTAGTCATGAATAATATCCAACAAAAATATCAATTATAACTATGAAATTATATTTACTTCTTTGTGTCAAATTTTGAAATTTATTTTGTTTCTATTTGGTTTTGAGATGCAATGTGGCATAAATTCATGGAGCTTGGAGTTGGGAGACCCATGTTCAGATCCTACTCTAGACACTGTATGATCATGAGGAAAATTACTTAGCTTCTACTCTCATCCATAAAGTAGAAATCTATAATACTTGCACTACCTGTCTTACAGGGTTATTATAAGGGAAATACTCTGAAAGATGTTAAGTACTATATAAAGATGAGTTGTTACTATTTCTAATTCAAGTTTTTTCTAATATTATGCTGAGTATTGGTCAGTGGACTTAAAATGTACAGTGAAACTGGATAACAGTGTGATGGAAACTGGGCATAGACCAAAGCCTGACACCATGCACAAGAATAAAATCCAAATGGATACATTATTTACATGTAGAGACTGATACTATAAACAAATTAGGGGAGCAAGGGATAGTGTACTTGTCAGATTTATGAAGAATGAAGAAATTTTTGACCAAACAAGAGACAGAGAACATTATGAAGTGCAAAATGGATGATTTTGATTACATTAAATTGAAAAGCTTTTTCACAAATAAACCCAATGCAACCAAGATTAGGAGGAAAGAAGAAAACTGGGAAAGAATTTTTGCAACTAATATCTATGATAAAGGCCTCATTTCTAAAATATATAGAGAACTGAGTCAAATGTACAAGAATGCAAGTTATTCCCCAATTGATAAGTGATCAAAGGATATGAACAGGAAGTTTTCAGAGGAAGAAATTAAAGCTATCTACAGTTACATGAAAACATGCTCTAAAATCACTATGGTTAGAGAGATATAGATCAAAACAACTCTCAAGTTCTACATGACACCTGTCACATTGGCTAACATGACAAAACAGGAACATGATAAACACTGGAGAAGATGCAGAAGAGCAGGAACACTAATTCAGTGCTGGTGGAGCTGTGAGCTGATCTAACTATTCTAGAGAGCAATTTGAAACTATGCCCAAAGGGTTACAAAAAATGTGCATGCTCTTTGACCCAGCAGTATGACTTGTAGGACTGTATCCCAAAGAGATCAGGAAAATCAGAAAGGATCTCACATGTACAAAAATATTTATAGCTGCTCTCTTTGTGTTGGCCAAGAACTGGAAATCAAGGGGATGTCCATCAATTGGAGAATGGCTGTAATATGCATTACATATGAATGTAATGGAATACTATTATGCTATAAGAAATGATGAACAGAGGGACTTCAGAGAGGCCTGGAAGGATTTATATGAGTTGAAGCTGAGTGAAATGAGTAGAACCAGGAGAACTTTGTACACAGCAACAACCACAATGTGCAAGGAATTCTTCTGGTAGACTTAGTCCTTCACAGCAATTCAAGGACCCAAAAAATTCCCAATGGACTCTTGAGGTGAAATACCTTTCACATTCAGAGAAAAAACTATGGAATTGGATCATAGAATGAAGCAGACCATTTTCTCTTGTGTTATGTTTTGTTTTCTTTTGTGGTTTCTCCCATTCATTTTATTCTTCTATGCAACATGACTAAGGTAAAAATGTATTTAAGAGGAATGTATGTGTAGAGCTTATATAAAATTGCATGCTGTCTTAAGGAGAGATAGGGAAGAGAGGGGGAGGGAGGGGGAAAATCTAAGATATATGGAAGTGATTGTAGAAAACTGAAAACAAATAAAATAATTTAAAAAATAAAATAAAATGTACAATGAAAAGAATACCAGATTCGAAGTCAATCCAATTCTGAATTTGAATTTGAATTCTGATATTTACTAGTTGTACAATCCCTGAGTTAGTTGCTTAACTATTCAACCTCATTTCCTATTTTTAAAATGAAGAAAATAATATTTATATTATACTTATTTTCTGCCAGGTGTTACTGTAAACACTTTGCAATTATGTATTGCATTAGTTTTCTAGGCAGAAGGGTATCATATGGCCCATGTAAGATAAAGGATATAAAGTACGTTGCAAACCTTAATGTTCTATATAAATGCCAGTTATCATCATCATCATCATCACCATCATCACCATCATCACCATCATCATCACCATCATCACCATCACCATCACCATCATCATCACCATCACCATCATCATCATCATTACCATCGTCATTATCACCATCACCATCACCATCACCATCACCATCACCATCATCACCATCATCACCATCATCACCATCATCACCATCATCACCATCATCATCATCATCATCATCATCACCATCATCACCATCATCACCATCATCACCATCATCACCATCATCATCATCATCACCATCATCATCACCATCATCACCATCATCACCATCATCACCATCATCACCATCATCACCATCATCACCATCATCACCATCATCACCATCATCATCATCATCAC
>CM053774.1:33710617-33730116 GCA_028658325.1 Potorous gilbertii | reverse complement strand
CCTCTAGGTTGCAGTAAGAGCAATCTTCTTAATTAATACACAGTATCCAAGTAAAGTCCTCTCCCATCTTGACTTGAGACTGACTTCCAAATCCTATGGTTTCTCCTCCACTGACCAACCACTTCCATCTCCTGCGTGGGTTGACATGCAGGAAGCTCTCTGCTCCTGCACCTTGTCTCAACTCATGGTCCCTTCTCTCTCAGTTCTGCTTCTGATGCTCTCTCTCTACTATATATATATCTATATATACATATAGATATATATATTATATATATATATATACTGTTTCTAATCAAAAACTCTTGATTGATTTAAAGGTAAGATTCAATCAAAGGCACTTGATTGGCTAAAACTCAAACAGCAAAAGACTCTACTTTGCTTCCTATTATAAGTAGCCACTCGTAGACAAAACCCAATATTTATCAACAGAGAAATTTTAACTGCTCTATTTTTTTCTATTCTGGATCAATTTCTCTCTCCTCAGGCAGCCTTCTGGCTCTTTATTCCCAAGGTCTCACGATATTTGAACCAGACTTAGTGTGCACACCCAATCGACTTTAATTCTATTGAAGCTCAGAGCTTTCAAATTAAAGAGATTCAATAGCTTCAGCTTCCTTCATTAGCAGGTATATACCAGTACCCATACCAATAGGTATATATCACCTCACTCAGCTGATTTTTTTTTCTTTATTTCAATGTTGGGGTTAAGGAGAGGAAGAAAAAAAATAGTTCATTAAAAATGGTAAAACAATAGAATAGAGTGGAATGGAATGGGATAGAATGAAATGAAATGGAAGACACAATTTATTTAGAATACATTTTGAAGAACACACTCTTCATTTTCAGACACTGCCACACAGTAGGAATCCTTTTATGAAAAAAGTGCCTAAAGAATTGAATCTTTGCAACTTCTGGACAACGATCACATCTGCAAAACATATTTGTTTGATTGACAGGAAAGAACTATTTCGGATGCCAGTGGGTCATCACCCAGCAAACATGGCTACATCAGGAGGGTGCTGCTCCCCCACTGTTACTGGCTAATCCTGGCACTGAGACTTCTTCTGCTATTTCCTATCCTGGGTGTCTCTTTCAAATATGTGCATGCCCCAGCTGGCCTCATGCTGATACAGTGTTATAATGCAGAGAAAAGAAATGAGTTTAAGCACTAGGCAACTGTGTACCATGTTAGCATAGAGATGGGCTTAACACTCAGGGTATATTCAGCTCAAAGTACCAGCATGCTCCTGACAAAATCCAAAGCTAACTTATTTACAGACATAGTCCACTGGCTTCTGAGGGAATGGAAAAGAGCAATGATTTTGGAGCTAGAGCACTTTAGTTGGAATTTAGGTCCTGCACTTGGCCTAGGAAAAGGTCCTCCCTGAATACCACCCTTCTTCCCCACATCTGTAGAAAGAGCCAGTTTAAGAATCCCTCTAGCTCTAAATTCCATGAAAAATTGTGGCAGCCTCACCACCACAATCCAGATAAGGGGACAAAAGCTAGATCTGGAATTTGACATGTATGGAGGTGTGGAGGGAGAGGGAAATTAGGGGAAATTAGGGAAAGCATTTCTGAAGAGGAGATACCTAAACTGATCATTGATGGGAGACCATAATGGCACAGGTTTAAGACTGGATGCAGTCTTAGAGGTCATATAGTACTGGTGCAACGTCAACAGTATTGTTCGTTCTCACTTTATTCAGAAGGTCAATATATATATATAATGTTATATAATATAATATAAAACCCACAGAGGTTAATTGAGTTGCCCAAGGTCACACTGGCAGCAAGTAATGGAGGCGAAGTTAAAACACACACTCTGACTTCAAATCTAATGATTTTTCCATTAAAATTTTTGTAAGGTGGAAATGAGAAAGAAGTTCATTCTGGCATGAGAGGCCCCTTTCATAAAGTCACAGAGGAAGAGGACAAAGAATCATGAAGATCTGCAGACAGTATAGCTAGAGCTTAGAATGAGTGGAGAAATTTAAAGTGCAAAATGCTGAAAATGTGCAAAGGGTATGAAAAGGTTATGAAAAGTTTTAAATGCCAAGGTTTTATATTTGATTGTGTAGATAATAGAGGAGCTGTTGGAGTTCACTGAACTGAGTTATGGCATGATCAGATTTACACTTTAGAAAAACCACTTTGGCATTTGAGTGAAGGATGGGCTAGCGCGCAGAAAGCCAGGAGGTGGGGGGACCTGTTTGAAAACTATTACAACAGTGAGGGTGAGAAGTTATAAGAATCTGAACAATGACAGCAGTTCTGATTAAAATAGATTTTAGTCAGATGGTGGAGTGTTTTAAATGGCAAACTAAATGATTGACATTTTAACTCTGAGGCAATGGGGAGTAACACAAGACTTTTGAACAGGGAGGTGACTCATTCAAATCCATACTTTAGGAACATTACTTGGGCTGCATCCCAAGTGTGGAGTCTGGATAGGAGAGGGGAAGAATCTGGAGTCAAAGAAAACAAGTGTGAAGCTACTACATTAATTTAGGTGAGAGGTAATGAAAACTTAAACTAGGGTTCAGGCTCTGGGAAACTGTGAGATGTTTGGGAGGTAGAAACATGCAGAACTAAAAAAAATATTTAAATGTCCCAGCTAAAAATTCCAACTTCTACAAGAAACATTTTCCTCCCCACCTCTACCCCTCAAAAAATCTATCTCAAAGTAGTGATCTTCAACACAATCTGGTATTGGCTAAGAATTAATGTTGAATCAGTGAAATAGATTAGGTAAACAAGATATAATAGTAAATGACCATAGTAATCTAATGTTTGATAAATCCAAAGATACAAGCTTTTGGAGTAAGAATCCAAAATTTGACAAAAATTAAGGGGAAAACTCAAAATCAGTTTGGCAGAAACTAGGCATACACCCACATCTCACACCATATACCAAGATAAGGTCAAAATAGATAAATGATTTAGACATAAAGGGTGAATATATAAGTAAACTGGGGCAGTTTGGGAATTTTTGCCTTTCAAATATGGATGAGGGAAGACTTTATGACCAAACAAGACATAGAGAAAATCTTGGGAAATCAAATATATAACTTTGATTACATGAAATTAAAAAGCTGTTGCCCAAACAAAAACTAACGCTGCCAAATTTAGAAGAAAAAGAGGAAAGTGGGGAAATTTTTTTCTGTGATAAAGGCCACATTTCTCACATACATAATTTATAGCATTTATAAAAATAAGATAGATGGTCAAAGAATATGAACAGGCAGTTTTGAGAAGGAGAAATCAAAACTAGCAATAATCATGTAAAAAATTGCTTTAAATCACTTGATTCCAGAAATGCAGATTAAAACAATTCTGAGATACCACCTCATACCTTTCAAATTAGCTAACATGAAAGAAAAGGCAAATGAGAAATACTTAAAGGAGATATTGAAAAATTGGGACACTAGTGCATTGTTGGTGGAGTTGTGAACTGGTCTAACCACTCTAGAGAATAATTTGGAATTGTGCCAAAAGGGCTACAAAATGGTTCATACCTCTTAACCCAGCAATACCATTACTAGATCTATATCCCAAAGAGATAAAAAAATAAACATATTTATATAAAAATGTTTAGAGTAGCTCCTTTTGTGGTGGCAAAGAACTGGAAGTCAAAGAAATTCCCATCAATTAGGGAATAGCTGAATAAGTTGTGGCATATGATTGTGATCAAGTGCTATTGTGCTGTAAGAAATGACATGCAAAATGGTTTCAGAAAAACTTAGGAAGACTTATATGAACTCATGCAAAGATATTGATCCAAGGTAATCCCAAAGGACCCATAATGAAAAATGCTATCCTCCTCCCAAGAGAGAATAATAAATTCTGAGTGCACATTGAAGCATCCTCTAGCGTCTTTTTTTTTTGCTCTATTTTCTTTTGCAACATGGCTAACATGGAAATGTTTTGCATGACTCCACATGTATAAGTGAGATCAAATTGCTTGCCTTCTGAAGAAAGGTGGAAGGGCAGGAGGAAGGGAGATAATTTAGAAGTCAAAAAATATTTTAACAAATGTTGAAAAATTTTTACACATAACTAGATGATATTTAATGAAATTTATATATATATATATATATATATATATATGGTAATTCTCTCAAAATAGTTTAGGAGGAGGGAGAAATGATGAGATTTGTTTTGCGCAAGTTAATAGTGAAGTAGAGAAATTTATTAGGGATTTGTTGATGCAGACTGGAGTTTAGGACAAAGAATATGGATGCACATACATTCACACACTTACATTATGCATATGTTCATATACACACATATCTATGTTCTCTCTCCTGAACATATATGTGTTTAAATACATATATAGCCACTCACAAATCCCTGTTATCTCTTTTGAATATATCTGTATGTATGTTTGTGTGTGTGTGTGTATAGATATTTGTATATTTGTCTTATTAAGCTACATTAAAACAAGAACCTTCATGGGATCCTGTTTCCAAACTTACAAGCTAAGTGATTGTAGCCAAATGACTCAACCCCTCTGAATAAATCTATAGTGTGTGTGTGTGCGTGCGTGCGCATGTGTGTGTTTGTGTGTATTTGGGGGAGTCATTTACATAGATATGATAACTAAACACATGGGAGCTGATGGGATCTCCAAGAGAAAGACTGTAGAGTAAAAAGAAGAGGATTCAGGAGGACAGAGCCTTCATAGGATATTAATGCTTGGGAACTGGGTGGAAGAATGATAGAGCTAATATAACTGAGTTTTTTAAAAAAAGTATTAAAGGTAGCACATAGAAGTATCTCTCTTCTAAGCAGGTTTGATATTGTGTGCTGAAAAGGATTCTTGATAAAGCAATAAGAAACGAGACCAATCTTGGCTCTGACACTAATTTTTATAGGTACCTTTCATCAAGTCATTTAAACCTTTTCTGTGGTTGTTTCACTGACTATAAAATAAGTAATTGATCCAAGTGCTCTCTAAAGTCCAAATTCCACTATTTATCTGATTAGATCACATCTTGTTTCCACACTTACAAGCTGAGTAATTACAAGCAAGTTACTTAACCACTCTGAGTCTGCGCTTCTTCATTAGTTAAATAAAGGTGACAATATTTGTATTATAAACTTCATAGAGTCCTTTTATCAGGAAAACTCTCTAATAAAGTACAATATAAGCATAAGGTATTATTTCTGTCACCATCATCATCATTCTTATTTATTCTCTAAAAAATTTCTTAGATATCAAGTGTTTAAATGAAATTAAACTTCATCTATTAAAAAATAGGTAGCATATATTCATCACTTCAAAGGAGGTCAATGATAGAATGAAATGTCCCCCCCCTACATATACATATATATATATATATATTAGAATATTCATAGTGGCACTTTTTTGGTAGAAAAGAATTGTAAATAAAATAGATACCTATTAAATGGGAACGAGATCAACAAATTGGGTACATGGATGATTGGAATACAGAAGAAATGATAAATATGGAGAATGAAGAGAACAAAGGAAGACATATGAAATTATGCACTGAAATAAGCAAAACCAGAAGACCAACATGCAAAGTGATTACAGTATAAACAGAAAGGACAAAAAAAGGAAAATCACATTTGCATTACAATGAGCAAGACTGACCCTAGAGAAGTTTTGAGAAAATGCTTCTTTCTTCATTCTTTGTATTGATGGGATTACTGTCTGCATAGAATATTGCATAGAAAATTTTTTTTTATTTTATTTTAGACTCAAACACCAGAACACAAATACAGAATAGAAAAAAAGAAAGAAAAATCTATCATAAATTTAAATATTGGAAGTCAGATACAAAGTAAGAAAGAAAACAAAGTATGTCAGGTGCATAGCAGAACAAAAGAGAAGATTCAAAATATGTAACAATAAATTTTCATTTCAAGAGAGCTTGTATGATAAATAACACATGTTGTGTTGAGAACTATCCATCTTTACTTCCTTGTAAGTTTTCTTTTGAACTCTGCCGTGTACTATTTTTACTTTGCTTTTCTCCCACCCACTCACCCAGAAGCTTAAAATTAAGTTTGGATATATTTCTCTATAGCTATAGATATATACCGATATATACCCACACGTATACATATATACATACATGTAGAGACATATTATTTCCCCAATATACTCCTGGTCTTTGTTTCTTTTTCTGTTGTTGTGGCATATCTCTTTTTTCCTATCATTCTTGCCTCTTCTACTTTACTTCTCTCTGCTATCTTACCCCCTTTAAGGATCCCTCATCTGTTTTCCACATTCCATAAATCTAAACATTCTTCTACACTCCCTTTCATCTATCCCCTCACATTTCCATCTAAAGATCCCTCCATTGTCTCTCTGGCCTATGTATGTCCCTACCATTTTATTTCTTCTGAATTTATAAGACTTATATGCTCTTCTAAATATATATGTATTGTTCCTTCTTAAACACATTCCCTATGAAAATAGGTTAGCAGAACTGCTAGCCCTTCTCCCCCATTTAATTCCTCGGTATCAATTCTTCCTCTTGCACTTGATTTGTATAAAATAATTACTCTTTCTAGATGGTTTTACTAAATGGTTCCTAAATGGTTTTACTTTTAAATTCATATCATACTCAGGTTTTTCCCACTGTTTCTTATGAGCTACCCAATTATTAATAATAATCTTAGACATGTATTTTACATTTTCTATATATAAAAAATTAATGGTCTGTCCTTATTGAATCCCTTATAATTAGTCTTTGGTAAGTGCTTTATATTT
Source organism: Potorous gilbertii (assembly GCA_028658325.1). Taxonomy (NCBI): domain Eukaryota; kingdom Metazoa; phylum Chordata; class Mammalia; order Diprotodontia; family Potoroidae; genus Potorous; species Potorous gilbertii. Next base: position 33,723,371 of record CM053774.1, on the reverse strand, counting down.
CTCTTAGCCCTTATATGTCAAATCTTCCATTAAGTTCAGGTTTGGGGGTTTTTTTGTTTTTTTTTAACACAATCTTGAAAATCTGACAGTTGATCAAATGTCCACTTTTTTTCCATTCAGGATTATGCTTAACTTTGCTGGATATGATATTTTCATCTGGACCCCTAGTTTTTTGCTCTTTCAAATATAGTATTCCAATATCTGCAGTCCTTTAATGTCTCTGCTGCTACTCTTGTGTGATTCTAATTATGGCACCAACATATTTGCATTGTTTTATTCTTATTTTTTCAATATTTTACCCTTGAGTTGGGAGTTTCACTGTGATATTCCTATGAGTTTTCCTCATAAGCTCTCTTTAAAATGGTAATCAGTGTTTTATTTTGCTTTTTACATTTCTACCTCCCTACCCCTTATTCTAATGCTTCAGGATAATTTTCTTTAATTGTTTCTTGTATTTTTGTATCAAGATTATTTTTTTGATCATAACTTTCAGCTAGTCCAATTATTTTTATATTTTTTTCTTCTTGATCTATTCTCCAAATCTGTTTTCGTGTGAGGTGTTTCACTTTCTCTTCTATTTTTTCATTACTCATATTTTATTTGATTATTTTTTGATCTCTTGTAATTTCACTAACTTCTCTTTGCCCAATTAACATTTTTAAGGTGTCATTTTCTTCCTTAAGGTTTTGGATCTCCTTTCCTAATCAGTTGACTTTCCTTTCATAACCTTGTTTTTTATGGATTATTCTTTCTTTCTTTCCTTTATTTTTAGTTTTTCCTCCATCTATGTCATTTTTTTTTAAATCTTTTTTTGAATATCTTCTATAAATTCTTTTTGGGGCAGTCGACCAATTGAGGTTATTCTTTAGGGGTTTCTTTACTTCAATATCCTCTGAAGATGAACCCCACTCTTCTCTATTCCCATGACAGTTTTCTCTGGTTGGATTCTTTCTCCTTGCCTGTGCAATTTTTGTGGTAATAGTTTATTTTTTGCAATCACCTCTAGCCCTAGGATATGGCGGATAGTGTCTCTTGTCCCAGATATTCAGTTCTCCTCTCTAGCCTGGAATCAAAACCAAACTTTCAGCCTCCTGCTAGTGCTCATAGCCAGAGGCTTTCTACCTTACTGCTTCTGCACTCACTCAGCATGTTCTGGTTCCTTCTTACCCCTGTCACTCTTCACAGCACAGCTGGATCTGGCGTTCCTTGTCCATAGAAGTTCCCTCAGTCTTTCTGGGTTCAGACACACAACTCATCTCACTATCGCAGGGGCAAAAGTTCCTGTGGCTGGGACCAAGGCTGCCTCTCAAACCATGGAACGTCAGCAGCTTGTTAAAGTGAACCTTGGCCTAGAGGTGTTTACTCTACACCAGGACCAAACCTTGTTCTGGGGTTTTTCTTCTGAGTTTCTCAAATTGTCCCAAGAAAACGCCTTTTGTGCTCCTATTCTTATTTTATTTTTACTCACACTTTGTTTGTCCTAAGGTGTTATTTTATCTTTTTTGTGGGGAAAAATCTTGACAACTTGGAATTTTCTGACCTACTCTGCCATCTTCCCAGAATTCTCTCTGCATAGACAGTCTGTAATAGCTGATGTGATGTTTGGTTTATTTGCCTTTTTTTCTTTCATTATCATTCTTTGCTACAATGGTTGACTCTTTTGGTGGAGAAAGGGGCATATTTTGAAATGAAGGTGATATAAAAACAAATGTCATTCAAAAAGTAAGATAAAAATGAAATCAAGCAGTAAGAAATGTATAATTTCATAAAAATAAAAAATAGTATGTAGGTTTGGAACCATATCTCTTCTGGATTAATATCTGTATATCTATATAAGAGGATGAAGTAAAGATTGGTTAAGAAACATAGCTTTCTGAATGTGTGTGTGCTTGTAATGTATGTGATTATGTGTATACAAGTTTAAGTATATATGTATATACACACACATTCAGGTTGTTTTGTTTTTTATATACCATTTATACATATGTGTATTTTTATATAATATTACACATATTTAATATATACACACATGCACACCTAACAGATGAATACTTTATATGTGTATACTCTATGTATAAACATTCATATATGCAGATGTTTATTATATGCATTACACTTTATGCATATATGTATGTATAAATATACCCAATTACATAAATATGTATTACATATGTATATAAATACATATATTCAAGCTGCTATATCATATATACTTTATACACATGTATTTCATATAATACTATGCCTATTCAATATATACATATGTATATGCATAATAGAGATATCTTATATGTGTATATTATATATGCAAGCATGTTATGTGTATATATTTATTATATACACATATTTTTGCATGTATATATGTCAACATGTAGATATCTGGATCTCTAATATATATCTCTCCATGTGTATAGAAATTTTTGCATACAAATTCATGCTGCTATGGTTTATATACATTTTATACATATATTACATAAAATATACATTTAGTATGCATACATAATAAATTTGTACATGTATATCATATATGCAAACATGTTTGTGTCATGTACTTAAGAAATTTGTGTACATGTATGGTATGCATGTATAGACACACATGTGTATATGTACTTTTGTGTGTATGTATTTATGCCAGACCAAGAAAAAAGTTAGTTTACTAGTTTATTATGACACTGTTCAAAATGACAATTTCTTCATATAAAGAAACTGATATCTTCAGACCAAATCAGGAAAGAAAATAGTTAATATAAATTCTTCCCTGTAGCTATTAAGTGATTGTGACCTTCTGCCCAATGCCTTATTATAGCCTATCAACTTAGAAGACTCACCTTACCCTGATCTGGTCAATTTCATTTCCATGAATTAATCCCTCCTTGAACTTCGCTTTCTCTAAATGAGAACTGCTTGAGCTCTTTCTTTATTCCCCAGGGGTTATATTAGCTTTATTTTTTACTTATAAGTGATTTTGCTATTTCTGTTTTACAGGCAAAACTGAAACAATGAAAGACTAAAAGCCACATGTAAACTTAGGTTGGTCAGTGGCACATTTCTATGTAGGAGGATAGGTTTAGGACTTGCAGGAACTATATAAAGTATCATACCCAACCTCATCTTACAGATACTGAAGATCACATGGTGGAAAGTGAAAGAACTAAGGCAAACTCATGGCCTCTGACTTCAGAACCAGTTCTTTCTAATGTCCTCACAAACTCTTGGCACAACTAGAAAGCAGAGATACCATAGTGTAGGAGGAAAAGCACCATGATAGGACAGTTAGGTGACACAGTAGATATAGTGTCAGGCCTGCAGTCAGGAAGAATCATCTTGAACTCAAACCCAGCCTCAGATATTTACTTACCTGGCCAAGTCACTTAATCCTATGTGCTTCAGTTTCCTCATCTGTAAAATGAGCTGGAGAAGGAAATGGTGAACCATTGTGGTACCTTCGGTAAAAAAAAAAACAAACCCAAACAGGGTCACAAAGAATCAGACACAACTGGATCACTGAACAATGAGACTTGAAACACCTGATCTGAGTCCCAGCATGGTCAGTCATGTGATCAGTTTTCTCTGAGCCTCCGTTTCTTCTATGTAAAATGAGGAAAATAATGCTTCTGTGACCTATCTCACTAAAACATTGTGAAGTAAGCTCTTTGTTTTGAGCTTTAAATTTTCCCAGTTTAAAAGTAGGCCACCCTAATATGTAGCTATCATGTCACAAAGATTTACTATTTCAAAAAACAAATGAAAGACTGAAAGAAAAAAAAGAAAGAGAGTATGACTATGACATTTTTAAAAAATGGCTTTCAAAAGCTCGAAAATCACTGGGACAGCTTTAGGAAGAGAAATACCAGCACTCAAAAATAGTTTTGCTTTTTTATTAAAAAGAGAAGACCAAGAAATATAGAAAATATCATTTATTAAGCACTTATTATGTTCCAGGCATTGTGCTAAGCACTAAGGATTCAAAGAAAATAGAAAAAGTCCTGGCCCTAAAAAGGCAAGACAACAAATAAGGAACAAGATGCATAGAAAGTATGTGGAAGGCAGTCTGAGAAGGGAAGGCAGTAGCAGCTCTCTCTGCTGGGAAGCTATAAAATTAAATCAACATTTGTCTTCTGTATCTCTGAGCTCTCAGCCACAGATCACGCATTAATAGCTGAAGGGATAAGGAAAGGCTTCCAGGAGTAGGAGAGTTTTGAAGGAATTCAGGGAAATTAAGAGGTGGCACAGTCAGGTGACACAGTGGATAGACAGTTGGGTCTATGGTGAGGATTTTGTTTAGAGATGAAAGATAATAACTTCTATTTTTAATATGCTGAGTTAAAGATGTCTACAGGTAACCCAGCTCAAGATGTCTGGGAGGTAATTGGTAACTATAGCTCAAGAGAGAGACCAGATTTCTATGTATAGAACTGGGAATCATCTAGATAGAAACTGTACCCATGGAAGCTTGTGAGATGACCAAGTGGAGTAATCTAGTGCAAACAGAGAAGGGGGACCAGGAAAGAGCCTTCAAGGACAATCATAGGTAATGGGCATGGCACAAATGAAGAACCAGTAAAGGAGACTAAGAAGGAAAAGTTAGGGAAAGAAGGAGAATTGGAAGAGATTAGTATCAAAAACCCTAGAGAGTAGGAAATATCCAGGAGGAGAGGAAGGTAAGTGTCAAATGCTTCAGAGAGGTTCAAGAAGATCAACCCCAAGAAAAAGCCATTATATTTAGGAATGTGATGCTGATACTTTTGCTAAAGTCAAGTAACTGCTATCTGGGTTCTAGGTGGTTGCTCTCCCATCTAGAAGAAAAAATGAAAGGCTTTGGCAATACTTCACCATATTCAAGATTATGAGGAACAGTGTTCATAAAAATACAGACTCAGGACTTCAATGGGAGGAAGGAAGCAGTGGGAAATGGAATGAAAGGGAGGATCTGAAATGGCAGGAAAAACAACTCACGAAAGAATGTCACACAAACAAAGAAGCTAATAAAACAAAAAAAGCTTTAAAAATTCCTATAGAGGAAGCTGCTGGGTGTTCTGAGGAAGAAATGGTTTATTGTCCCCCCCTCCATCCCACAAGGAGTGACAAAACAGAGACCCAGGTTTCAGATGAGATATTATCCAGTAAGGATCATGGGAGGGAGGCACAGAGAACAGTGGAATAGTGTTGAATGGTGATTACAGACTAAGGGGTAATGAGGCAGCTATTTGTTAACCTGATATTGACAATAGCCAAGTCCAAAGCATAACATAACATAACATAAAACTTGTCTTGTCCACTTCTGGTGAATGTGGGCAACAAGGGTACTATTAGAAGAACCAAAACTAGTCTTCCCAAAAATTTAGGAGATTTGGTCAAGAAAATGAAAATTATAGAGGTATAAGTAGCATTCTCCTCATTGCTGCTTACTGATGGCAAGGAATGCAAAAGAAATAAATTTCTTTCAGAAGAGAATAGCTGGCTAAGAAAATGATCTCTTGAAATCAGATTTAGATTTCTGTTGGAGCTCCTGAATTAAAATGTAAGGATGACAGACTCCTGAGAGAGTAGAGCACTTACCAATGGCTGTTAAGAATGTTATTTCCCAGATGTCTCAAAAATCTGTTCAAAAGGGCTTTAAAAATACAAAGGATAGGGGAGGAAGAAAACTGACTATGTATAGGAACCTTGGAGAGTCACTACAATGAAGGAAGAATACAGATGAGATATTTAGAAGTTCCTAAGAGATGAGAGAGAGAGAGGGAGGGAGGGAAGAAGGAAAGGAGGGAAGAAGGGAGGGAGGAAAGGAGAAAGGAAGGAAGGAAGGAAAAAAGGATGAAAGGAAGGATGAAAGGAAGGATAAAAGAAAGATAAAGAGAGACAAGGAAAAACCAGGGGTAAAGGCCTCAACTCTCAGTACACAAAATTACCAAAGTTTGGAAAACAGAAGTAGAGCTATTAAGTTCTTATTTTCCTCTGGTTTTCTCTGTAAACTAGAATGTTCTTTGCAAAAGGAAATGACAGAACAAAATGATGATCAGAAAGTTGATATCCATAAAAAATGAGATAAGAGAAATGTGAGGCTGCCTTTAATGAATACAAGTTAAGCTTGGCTTCTGTGATATGTGAAAGATAACTAAGAATGGGAAGTGCCACCATCACATTGTAGAAAGAAAACTGGCTTCCAACCCATGAAGGCTTTGGTTTAAATCCTTCCTCTGATACCTACTGGCTATGTGACACTGGGAAATTCATTTAACCTTTCAGTGCTCTAAACAACTCTCTATGTCTTTAAGTTACAGAGAAGGTGTTGACCTGAATTGGTAAAGGGTATTTCTTTTTTTTTTATTTTAATTTATTTAAGTTTTCAACATTCATTTCCACAAAATTTTGGGTTCCAAATTTTGTCCCCATTTCTCCCCTCCACCCACCCCCTAAACATTGAGAGAATTGTCTCTCCTGGATCAATTTTCCAGGTCAGTTGTTTTTCCAATGAGATATTTCACATTCTCTTCCATTTTTTCATTCTTTTGGTTTGGTTTTGTGATTTCTTGGTTTCACATAAAGTCATTAGCTTCCATCTGTTCCATTCTAATTTTGAAAGAACTATTTTCTTCAGTGAGCTTTTGCACCTCTTTTTCCACTTGGCTAATTCTGCTTTTGAGAGTATTCTTCTCCTCCTTGGCTTTTTGAACCTCTTTTGCCAATTGAGTTAGCCTATTTTTCAAGGTGTTATTTTCTTCAGCATTTTTTTGGGTCTCCTTTAGGAAGGTGTTGACCTGCTTTTCATGCTTTTCTTGCATCTCTCTCATTTCTCTTCCCAATTTTTCCTTCACCTGTCTAACTTGATTTTCAAAAGCCTTTTTGAGCTCTTCCATGACCTGAGCCCACTGAATATTTTTTTGGATGTTTGGGATATAGAAGCCTTGACTTTTATGTCTTTCCCTGATGGTAAGCATTCTTCTTCCTCATCTGAAAGGATGGGAGCAGATATCTGTCCACCAAGAAAGTAACCTTCTATAGTCTTATTTTTTTTTCCCTTTTTTGGGCATTTTTCCCAACCGGTTACTTGACTTTTGGGTCCTTTGTCAAGAGTAGGGTATATTTTGGGGACCTGTAAGATCTCAGTTCCTCCAAGGCAGCACAATCAAGACAGTACTGGTCTGGGCACAGAGAGGAATTTTTGTGCCCAGAAACTTAGCAGAGTTTCCTCTCCATAGTCACCTGGCTTCCAGTTCTACCACGTCAGTACTGGAGGCTGATTTTCAGATAAGCTGAATGGGCAGGGCCACCACTCAGTGTGAGACAAAGACTAACTGCCCCAGGGCCTCCACACAGGGCAGAGGCAAGAATCAGCTCTTCAGTGCCCCCAGGGTTTTTACACTCCAACAATGGATCCTGATGCTGCACCTGCCTGATGTGGCCTCTGAGGTGGCTGCCTGCTGCCAGAGCTATGGGAAGGCACTTCTCCCTTCCTGGCCAGCTGAAAAAACCCCGTCACTGATCTTTGGCACCTTTGGTTTGAGTGATCTGGAAACCACTGCTATTGGGACTGAGGATTCCTCAACTGGAGATTCTGCCCCTGAGGGCTATTCATGGGCCACACATGTGGCCAAGGCTGGGCTGGGCTCCACTCCACATCCTGTGCAACAGATGTTTCCTATGGGCATTTCAGGTAACCCTGGGCTGGAAATCTCCTCCACTGTTGTTCTCCCCTACTGCTGCTCCAGAATTTGTTGAGAGTCCGTCTCTACAGGTTTTTCATCAGCTGTGTGGGGAAAGCCTCCATACCTGTGTCTTTCTACCCCACCATCTTGGCTTCGCCCCCCCAAGGGTATTTCTTTATCTGAGGATTCTAAGTAATTAAAGAGTTGCATTAATGATTATCTAGAAATGGACATGGTTATTAGAATTAACCAATGTGGCTTCATCAAGATCTAGTCGTGCTTGATTAACCTTATTTCCTCTTCTGACAGGGTTACTACACCTATAAATCAGAGGAATTCTATAGATAGAGTTCCCCTAGATTTTTAGCAAAATATTTGATAAAGTAAGAGAGATGTGAGAGAGGTGAGACTAATTGATAAAGCAATCAGATAAATTCAGGACTGTTTGGATGATCAGACTCAAATAACATTTTTCAGTGGTTTAATGTCAACTTAGGAGAAAGTCTCCAATGCAGTGCCCCAGGGACCTGTACTTAACCTTGTACTGTTTAAATATTTTATCAATAACTTAGATAAAGACATAAATGATAAACTTGCTTATCAAATTTAAGGTGACACAAAACTAACATCAGGGATGATAGTTGAGATCCAAAAAGATCCAAAAAGATCTAGTTATCAGCACTGGGATGAATCTAATAAGATAAAATTCAATAGAAAGAAATGTGGGGTGTCCTTAAAATATCTGGAAATAGCTTTCTACTGTTCTTGCTCAATTTTTTCCGTCATGTCCAACCCTCTGTGACCCCATTTGGGGTTTTCTTGGCAATGATACCGGAATGGTTTGCCATTTTTTTCTCCAGTTCATTTTACAGATGAGGAAACTGAGACAACCAGGGTTAAGTGACTTGCCCAGGGTTGCACAGCTAATAAGTATCTGAAGCCAGATTTGAACTCTGGAAGATGAGTCTTCCTGACTCCAGGCCTGAAGCTCTATCCATTGTACCATCTAACTACCCACTGGAAACATTTATTATGCCCAAAATAAATCTCTTCCAGAAGAAAACTACCCAATTCTTTATTGTCCCTCTATTAATAAGGTTTTTGGATCCTTCACCATTCCAACAGCTTATCCACAGGGCATGCTTAGCTTTTCAACATCCCTTCTAAAATGCAGCACTGAGATCCAGATTTCCAACTCAAGATGGACCTACTCAATGCAGAATGCAAAAGGCCACCATCTCTTTTATTCCAGATGCTATATTTTTATTTGTGTAGCCTAAGGTTGGAGGCCCCCTTTAAAGTCTTACTCTGATGACTCAGCACCTCCAAATTTGCCCCCAAATTCTAAAGGATATGCCAAAAGGGTACAGCCTCTGGCATGTTCTATCTAGAAAGGCTTACAGTACAGACAGGCTTACTGACAAACTATATCTTATCAGGGAACCAGCCTGCTTATCTAGAGAGGTTCATTGTCAGACTGGTCTAGGGCTATGAATTTTTCAACCACAGCAACTCATGAAAACCAGTTACTAAGTTGAGAAGGGGTTGTGACCTGCATCAGTGGAGGGAGCACCTACACCAATGAAATCACAAGTCCTTGAAGTATTGAATTATTGAAGAAGAAGATTGCATTAGCTTTTGTGGCTGCTGTGTCACCCTGATAACTAATATAGTCAGCAAAACATGTGGACTTGAATTTCAATTCCAGCAAAAGAAAATTCTACATTTGTAAGAAACTTAATAGAAAATAGTAACTCAAACTGTAGGGTCATCTAAAACTCGGTCTTTTCTCATTTAAATTCCTACTAAGTCCAACAGAATTCTCACCCTCTGCTTCCTATCTGATGCTTTTGCAATGGATTTTGTGAACCTGAACATATGATTTACATGTGTTTCTACTCAATTTTATCTTCTTGCTTTCAGTCCATTATTCCAGTCTCACAAAATCTTTTGAAATTTGTATTATCACAAATGTATTAACTAGATGATGGCCATGACTATGATAAGCACACTTTATATTTCTTCATTCATGTCATCAATAATGTGTTGAACAATACAGAGCCCACAAAGAGTTCCATGTATATCAATACAGAGCCTACAATAAAGTTCCATGTGTATCAATAGAAAATTTAGTCTATATTGAGATTTATCACCACTTCTAAGACACAATTGGTTATTTCACAACACAGAGCTATCATTTAGTACATTTCTCAACTTTGTTGGATCTTAGATATATTTTTCCTATGGAATGTCCCTAATCTAGCAATTGAAGAACTCTATTCAAAACGAAAGTGACTTTTGTCCAAAATCGTTTCTTTTGCAATCTTATAATGACCGCTTCTTTCTTATCTAAGGACTCTAACCCCATCTGTATAATGAGCTGTTCTAGAATTTTCTAAGGCTCTACATCAAGGCCCTGAATCTCATTTTTTTGATCTTTTTGAAAAGGAAAATAACACTAACCTTTCCCACAGTTTTCTAATACCACTCATCATCTCTTAATGGTCAGTAATAAGGTTTTCCTTGATCAAATACACAAATTCTTTCAGAACCTTGAGAAGCAATCATTTGGTTCTAGAGATGTGAATAAATTTAACCATCTAGGCACTCTCTTCCATTAGCTTACAGAGCTCAAGCTGCAATTCATTTGTTATTCAAATTGAAGCCTTTGTTGATCTTTCTGCCTATTAGTATCTATATTTTAAACTTACCCTGTATTTATTTTGTTTCTGTTTTTCTATAGAGTTATGTAATAAATCCTCTAAAGTGTTCCCTCAACTCACATTCATGTGTGTGTGTGTGTGTGTGTGTGTGTGTGTGTGTGTATGTGTGTGTGCGTGTATGGTTTGTCCTTTGTTGCTGAAGAAGACCAGAGAAATGATGACATGACTTGCACTTGACTTGGTTTTGAGTGAGGGAGGGCTGTGCAGGTCACCAGCCTCACTTCTCCTCCAGAGTCATCTGAATCCAGTGACCAGATATTCATCAGGATGACTGGAGATGACCCAGGATGAGGCAATTAAGTGACTTGCCCAAGGTCACAGAGCTAGTGAGTGTCAAGTGTCTGAGGTGAGATTTGAACTCAGGTCCTCCTGACTCCTGCACTGGTGCTCTATTGACTGTAGAACCTAGCTACCCCACTCACATTCATATCCACTGCTTAGATACCGAGAAGATGACAGCTATCTCAGGTTCTACAGGTAATCCTATTATTGTAGTATATGAACTTTCACCTAGATGTGTCTCCTTAGCAAATCAGTAAAGTTAGTTAGCTTTTACTAATTACTATAATTTTAAGCCTTCCCTTCAAAAACTTGGAGTACAGTGTTCCACAAATATTTCACAGAATCCATGAGAGTGTGGGCTCAAACTTAGAGAACAATGGGAAAGAGACATGTGTGTAACATGTTCTACGCTCTATAACCACATAAAATGATGTGGAAGGGAAACTGTAATTAAATATGCACATGTTATACGCTTATATAAACTCCATGAGAACAGAAACTTTCACGTTTATCGTCACATTCCTAGTACCTAGAACAGTGCTTGCCATATAGGAGGCACCTATATTGACTCAATATGTTATACATGTCCTTTCTAAAAGTGAGTTATCTAACATGTCCCTTAGCAGCTCTATTACTTCCTTTAAAAAACTCTCTTTTTTCCTCATTGAGATGATATGTGATTGCTTCACTTTAATTCTCTTTTTAGACCCTCTCATCATGCTTCATAAGCTTGTTGATTGATTAATGTTCTGGATATAGCAAAAAACTTTCTGCCATTCTTCAGAAATATTAGAAATGAAATTCATTCATTTTTAGGATTTTAATTTATTTACTTTTAGTTTTCAACATTTATTTTCACAAGATTTTCAGCTCCAAATTTTCTCCCCATCTTTCCTCTCCCCCACCCCAACATGGCATGCACTGTGATTAGCCCCCCACTCCTCATGCCACATCTGCCCTCTTTTTTTATCATCTCCTCCTCTTATAATGGTAATTTAAATGGGGAGATCTTTCCCATTCATTAATAGGTCTTGTGACTTGCCTGAGTCACATGGAAGTCTGAGTCATATGGAGGAGGTGGTAGTAGGAGGAGTTTGCTGAATGGGTAGTATAGGAAGGGTGGAAGAGAAAGAGGCAGAGCTAGGGTAAATCTGAGAGGACCTGAACGAGAGAACATTCAGAGGTAGGAAGGATGCAGGTTGCTGGTTACCATGAGTGAAAGAGCTTGTCTGTGATTTGTTTAATGGAGCTGGTTCATAAGAAGCCTAGCAGGGGGAAGACTTGGGGATGGTGCTATCCTCTGCACTATCATTGTGCATAGATTTCTGTCATTGTGACAGATTTGGCTTTCTGGTGTACAAATAAATATTTTGGTTCTGTATTCCATGTTGAGAGTCTGTGATATTTTGTGATACGGAATTGCGCCAGAATATTCATGGCTACTGTAGGTGCTGTGAACATCACATTGGCACATCACTCCTTCCCCTTTACTTTCTTGAAGAACACAATAAATTTCTATACTTCATCGCCTCTATATCTTATTTCCCAGTTGCATATAAAAACAATTCTTAACATTTGTTTTTAAAACTTTGAGTTCCAAATTCTTTCCCTTCTTCCCTCCCCACCAAACCCTCTAAGAAGGCAAGCAATTCTACATAGACCATACATGTGTAGTTAGTTATGTAAAACCATTCCATAATTGTCATGTTGTAAAAGACCAAAGTACAGGAGCCTTGGTGCATGATTTTCTGTTTGCAGATGATTGTGCACTCAATGCAACCTCTGAAGCTGAGATGCAACAAAGTATGGATCAATTCTCTGTTGCCTGTGCTAATTTTGGCCAAGTAATTAACACCAAAAAAACTCGGGTGCTCCATCAGTCACCACCACACCATCCATAGCACTTTTCTAATCACACCTGAAAAAGTGGGGTCCTCCTACTTTTCTTTTTTTTTCTTTTAAATAGATTTATTTAACTTTTTACATTCATTTTCACAAGATTTTGGATTCCAAAATTTTCTCCCCATTTGTCCCCTCCACCCTCCCCAATACACTGGACATTCTAATTATCCATATCACCAATCTGCCCTCTCTTCTGTCATC
>CM053774.1:33692174-33710117 GCA_028658325.1 Potorous gilbertii | reverse complement strand
CCTTTTCTGGGCATTTTCCCAGCCAGTTACTTGATTTCTGAGAGTCCTCTCCACCCCATGGCCTAGATCCGCCCGCTAGTGCTTGGGGTCTGAGATTCAAATGGTGCTCCCCAGCCTCAGGGCTTTTGGCGGCAGGCCTGACTGCTCTTCAATGGGAGCTTATCTGCTGGTTCTCAGGTGGGGGCAGGGCCGCCTCTCAGGCTCAGTTCCCTCGGGGATTTATACAGAGATAATTTGTAGTGGAGCTGGGGTGGAGCTCCAGCCCACTCTGGGAGTCTCTGGCTGAGCTGCCTCTGCCTCTGGGAGAGCTGCCTCAGCCTCTGCCGCAGCAGCCATTTCCCAGGGGGTCCGAGTCCCGGAGATCCCCCGCTTCCCTCTCAGCCCGTCTCTCTCACTGACCTGTGCGTCTGTGGGTGGAGGGACCTTTGCGGCCGCCCGGAGATTCAGGTCCCTGACACCTGCTGGGCTCTGCTCGCTCCTCTCAGTGCCGCATGGCCGGGGCGAGGGAGGGGAGCGCTCGGCAGGATAGGACTCCGCTCCCGTCCCGGGGTACCTTTGCGGTCGGTTTTTCAGGGCTCTCTGCAGCAGAAATCTCCTTCACTGTGTTGCTGCGCGGCTTCCACTGTTCCAGAATTTGTCAGGAGTTCTTTTTACAGGAAATCTATGGGCTGTGGGTTTGGACCTAGGAAATGTGAGTCTTTCTACTCCGCCATCTTGGCTCTGCCCCCCGGTCCTCCTACTTTTCAATGCAACGTTATCTATAATAACAAAAAAAAACTTGAAGCAAAATAAAATGTGCAGTGATTTATGAACAAATTTGACTGAACAAATTGTGGCTCATGGATGTGATATAAGAATACTATACCCATAAGGAAATGATAAATATAAAGAAGCAATACAAGGACACTCTCAAGGTCTCTCAAGAACTTTGGAATTGACCATGCAACATGGGAGACACTGGCACAGGACTGCTCAACATGATGTGCCCACTTGAGAGAGCACAAAGTAAATGCAGGATGCGCAAATTTGGGATATCCCCACAAATATTCATGCGGACTATCTGTGGCCAACCTGTGCTAGAGTATTCCAAGCTTGTATTGGTCTGATCAGCCACAGTCAGGACACACTGAAATTTCACTTTACAATGGTGATGTCATTTTGGTCCTCTTCAAAAAGGAAGGACAACAACCAACCAATAATTTCTTGATTTCTCATAAAGTCATTAGCTTCAGTTTGCTCCATTCTAATTTGGAAGGAATTATTTTCTTCAGTGAGCTTTTGTACTTCCTTTTCCATTTGGAAAATTCTGCTTTTTAAGGCATTCTTCTCATTGGCTTTTTGGCTTCTTTTGCCTTTTTGGTTAGTCTATTTTTAAAGTGTTATTTTCCAGAGATCTATCATATCTACATTATACAGAGTTTTATTCACTTCTTCAATTTATTTTTTGTTTATTTTGAGGTTAAATTTATCAAGTTCATAGAGGGGGAGGTTGAGGTCAACCACTAGTATAGTTTTGATTTCTATTTCTTTCTGTAACTCCCTTAACTTCTCCTCTAAGAACTTAGGAGCTATACTACTTGGAGCATATATGTTTAGGAATGATATTGCTTCATTATCTATGGTGCCTTTTAGCAGGATATAGATTCCTTCTTTATCTCTTTTGATTTGATCTATTTCTGCTTGTGCTTTGTCTGAGATTAGGATTGCTAGTCCTGTTGTTTTGTTTGTTTTGTTTTTTTACATCAGCTGAAGCACAATATATCCTGCTCCAACCTTTTACTTTTACTCTGTGTGTATCCCCCCATATCAAATGTGTTTCTTGTAAACAACATATTGTTGGATTATGGTTTTTAATTCATTCTGACATTTAATCCAATTTTCCTTTTAAATTCTTCAGTGATTTCTTTTTTCACATTTTTATAATCATTGGCCAGTTTTACTTCTACTTCCCTAATTTAAAATCATTCTTGAGCTCTTCCAAGAATGCCCTTTGTGTCTGAGACCAGTTCATATTCCCTTCTAAAGATTCAGATGTACTGTTCTCAATGCTGCCCTCTTTGGTATTGTGTGGATCGTTGTCTCCATAGAAAGATTCTATGATCTGATCTTTTCTGGTTTGCTTCTTGCTCATGACAATCACCCATTTCCTGACTTTTAAAGTGGATCAAGGCTTCTGGGGCACAGAGGGCTCTGTCTTACCATTCTTGTGCTTAGAACTTTAAGCTTTGCGTATTATGGCCTCTGGTTCTTTCAGCTAGAGGCTAGAATGCTGTAGCTTATCTGGTGCTGAGCTTCCTTGATGTGCCAAAGCAGAGTTCAGGTGAAGTCTTTCTGAATTTCCCCACAGTTACCCTGGAGTTAGCTGCCTTAAGTGTGGAGGAGGGGTGGTATGGCCACAGGAGGTCTCCTCCCCCAAGCACAGGCAGGCTCAGTGGTTAGTGAACTAGCGTTTCTACTATTGTCTTCCCTATTCCCCTGTTTGGGCTGAGGCATGCCTGGGGACCTGTTGTTGACAATTACAGACTCCGCTTCCCTGGAGCTCAGGATCTCCTCCTGGTTTGCCGAGGTGGGGCTGCCTGGGACAGCTCTGGTTCTGTACTGTTTCCCTTCAACCACAGAAAGAAGGACCCCTTTTTGTGATTTTCCTAGCCTCACAGGTTAAGAAACTGTTTACCCCTTTAATGGATTCCAGTGTTCCAGGATTTTTCCTGGGGAAACACTCTCTGGGTTTTTCAAGGTCAGCAAGGGGAGGAAGTAGAGAATCTACTGATCTCTCTGCCTCTTGCTTCCCAGAAGTTCAAGCAGGTAACTTACAGACATTTAATCTGCTGGCTGACAGTCTCAGGAGTGACTGCTGCATTTACCTGGGGTTCCATTGTTCTCTCTCGCTCACTTCCACTGAACCCCTGTCCTGAGCTAATATATTTGAGAATCCACAGAACTGCAGCTTCAGATCACCCAGGCTTCCTGCTTGTCTTTGCCATGGTAGGGTCCACCATGGTGTTATTTTCTTCAGTATTTGGGGGCAGAGGGGAGTCTCCTTTAGCAAGCTATTGACTTGATTTTCTTGTATCACTCTCATTTCTCTTCTCAGTTTTTTGTCTACCTCTCTTACTCAATTATCAAAATCCTTTTTGCACTCCTCCCTGGCATGCAACGAATTCATATTCCTTTTGGAGACTTTTGATAAGGAACATTGACTCTGCTGTCCTCCTCTGGTTGTATGCCTTTACCTTCCTTGTCACTAAAGTAAGATCCTATAGTCTTGAGTTCTTTGATGGTGTTTACTCATCTTCCAAGCCAAACATTTGACTTTATAACTCTTTGTCAAGATAGAACTCTGCTTCCAGTGGGGATGGGTGTTGGGGTACTGTCCCAGGCTTTGGAGTTTTTTATTAGCTGCTTGATCCCTCACTGTCTTTGGGCTCAAAGCTCCGGAAGGAGCCTCTGCCACTGCTGCTGCTGCCATCACTTCCTCAGCAGCTACCAATACCATCTATAACCATCACCATTGCCCTGGGCTGAGGTCAAACACACAAAACCCTATTCTCCTCTTTCACTCATCCCACAGAGTTTTCCCACTGACCTTTTTGGCATTTGTGGGTTGAGAAGTTTGGAAATTGCCACAACTGCCAGTGATTCGGTCCCCTAAAGCGTGTTCTGGTAGGTCTGTGATGGTGCTGCCCATGCCAGATTGAGCTCTATTCCTTGCCCTGTGTGAAAGACCCTACCTGTTGACTTTCCAGGTTGTCTTAGGCTGGGGATTTGTTTCACTCTGTCATTTTGTGAGTTCTGTAGCTCTAGAATTTGTTAGTCATTTTTGCAGGTACTTGGAGGGCATTGGAAAGCTCAGGGAAGTCTCTGCTTTTACTCAATCATTCTGGCTCCACTCCCTCAAAGCAGTTCATTCTTGTTTTAAACAGATTTTTTTTTGAGGGAGGAAGGCCAGGTAATTGCAGTTATGTGATGTACCCAACGTCACACAGCTAATATGATATTTTTCTAATAAATAATCACCCTAATATTTATTCTGAGCCACATGTTCCACTTCCACTTCTTATACATGATGTTTCTAAATGTGAGTTATTCAAAAATCTATCAGGAGTTACATTAATTCCTTTAGAAGACTCCTTTCTTTTTTCATTGGGACATTTTATGAAAATTTTCTCTTAATTTCAATTTGTATAGCATTTCACTCTGCCTCATTAACTACTTTTTAAGAATCTCAGATAATATTAATAAAAATAACTAACATTTCTATAACGCTTAGTAAGTGTCAGGTCTGGAGCTAATCACTTTACAATTCTTATCTCATTTGATCCTCACAAAAATCCTGGGAGAGAAGTTCTACAATTACCCCCATTTTAAAGACGAGGAAACTGAGGTAAAAAGACATGAAAAGATTTGAACAGGGGCATGCAGGTAGTAAGTGTCTCAGGCCAGATCAGACATCAGATTTTCTTGGCACCAAGTCCACTGGCTCCAGCTAGCTACAAGACTATTATATTCTTTTAAACTTTTTAGAATATACTTCACTATAGCTAAAGATACCATATGAGTATAAACTCTAAAGTTACAAGCTCAGTTTCTTGCAAATTCCCCTACTGCTTAATCATCTTGTGGGTCAGAATTAGTCTTAGAATGTTTTTCTTCTATTACTTCCTCGAATTTATGAAAAACAAAATTATCATCAGATCTGTGCTAAGATGGGTCATACTCTCTGATGTCAGCAGTCAAATTCCTAGATTATGTCAAGATTGCTGAATCTTCCCATCCATATTTTGTCTGGCTTCTGTACAAGTTTGGTAATTAGTATTAGAAAAGTATCATCGGGGGGAGGAGCCAAGATGGCAGAGTAGAAAGACTCACATATGCTAGCTCTCAACCCACAGCCCATGGATTTCCTGTAAAAAGAACTCCCAACAAATTCTGGAGCAGTGGAAGCCACGCCACAAGGCAGGGAAGGAGATTTCTGTTCCAGAGAGCCCTAAAAAAATTGATCCCAAAGGTCCATCGTGCACTGGACGGGAGTGGAGCACAGCCCTACCCTGGCCACATGGCACCGAGAGGAGGGAGCAGATCCGAGCAGGCTTCAGGGACGGAATCTCCAGCAGCCACAAAGGTCCCTCCACCCACAGATGCACAGGTCAGGGATAGAGATGTCTGGATGGGCTAGGAGGGGAGCGGGTTGTCTCCATGACTCAGGCCCCCCAGAAGGCAATGGCAGAGGCAGCAGGCAGCCAGAGGCTCCTGGAGCAGGCAAGAGCTCAGCAGCAGCTCTATTACAGAAAGTCTCTGCATAAACCCCCTGAGGAATTGAGCCTGGGAGGGGGCCCTGCCCCCACCTGAGAACCTGATTTAATTTTACCCTGAATAGCAGCTGGGCCCCTGTTGCTGAAAGCCCTGAGACTGAGGAGCAGCATTTGAATCTCAGACGCCCAAGGATTAGCTGGGTGGATCTAGGCAGGTGTGGAGAGGAATCTCAGAACACAAGTAACTGGCTGGGAAAATGTCCAGAAAAGGGAAAAAAAAAAAAGACCATGGAAGGTTACTCTCTTGGTGACCAGATGTTTCCGCCCTTCCTTTCTGATGAGGAAGAACGATGTTTACCATCAGGGAAAGACATAGGAGTCAAGGTCTCTGTATCCCAAACATCTGAAATAGATATCCAATGGGCTCAGTCAATGGAAGAGCTCAAAAAGGATTTTGAAAATCAAGTTAGACAGGTGGAGGAAAAACTGGGAAGAGAAATGAGAGAGATGTCAGAAAAGCATGAAAAACAGGTCAATACCTTGATAAAGGAGACCCCCAAAAAAAATGCTGAAGAAAATAACACCTTGAAAAATAGGCTAACTCAATTGGCAAAAGAGGTTCAAAAAGCCAATGAAGAGAAGAATGCTTTCAAAAGCTGAATTAGTCAAGTGGAAAAAGAGGTGCAAAAGCTCACTGAAGAAAACAGTTCTCTCAAAATTAGAATGGAACATATGGAGGCTAATGACTTTATAAGAAACTAAGAAATCACAAAATAAAACTAAAAGAATGAAAAATGAAAGAGAATGTGAAATATCTCATGGGAAAAACAACTGACCTGGAAAACATATCCAGGAGAGACAATTTAAAAATTATGGGACTACCTGAAAGTCATGATCAAAAAAAGGATCTAGACACCATCTTTCATGAAATTATCAAGGAAAACTTCCCTGATATTCTAGAATCAGAGGGCAAAATGAGTATTCAAGGAATCTACGAATCATCGCCTGAAAGAGATCCAAAAAGAGAAACTCCTTGGAACATTGTGGCCAAATTGCAGAGTTCCCAGGTGAAGGAGAAAATATTGCAAGCAGCTAGAAAGAAACAATTCCAATATTGTGGAAATACAATCAGGATAACACAAGATCTAGCAGCTTCTACATTAAGGGATCGAGGGCGTAGAACAGGATATTCCAGAAGTCAAAGGAACTAGGTCTAAAACCAAGAATCACCTACCCAGCAAAATTGAGTATAATAGTTCAGGGGAAAATCTGGTCTTTCAATGAAATACAAGACTTTCAAGCATTCTTGATGAAAAGACTGGAGTTGAAAAGAAAATTTGACTTTCAAACACAAGAATGAGAAGAAGCATGAAAAAGTAAACAGCACAGAGAAGTCATAAGGGACTTACCAACGTTGAACTGTTTACATTTCTACATGGAAAGACAATATTTGTAACTCTTGAAACTTTTGAGTATCTGGGTAGTTGGTGGGATTACACACACACATACACTCACACATGCACACACACATGTACACTTGTGCGCGCACACACATACACACATGCACGCACACAGAGAGAGAGAGAGAGTTCAGTGTGAATTGAATAGGATGGAATCATATCTTAAAAGAAATCAAGGTAAACGGTGAGAGAGAAATGTAGTGGGAGGAGAGAAGGTGAAATGGAATGGGGTAAATTTTCTCTCATACAAGAGGCAAGCAGGAGACTTTTTAGTGGAGGGAAAAAGAGGAGAGCTGAGAAAAAAAACATGAAATTTACTCTCATCACATTCGATTAAAGGAAGGAATAAAATGCACACTCCATTTGGTATGAAAACCTCTATTACAATACAGGAAAGTGAGGGAGAAGGAGATAAGCAGGGTGGGGTGGATGATGGAAGGGAGGGCAATGTGAGGAGGGAGCAATTTGAAGTCAACACTCGGGGAGGGACAGGATTAAAAGAGAGAATAGAAACAATGCAGGGCAGGATTGGATGGAGGGAAAAATACAGTTAGTCTTACACAACACGACTACTATAGAAGTCATTTGCAAAACTACACAGATATGGCCTATATTGAATTGCCTGCCTTCCCAAAGGGAATGGGTGGGAAGGGAGGGATGGGAAGAAGTTGGAACTCAAAGTTTTAGGAACAACTGTTTAGTATTTTTCTTGCTGCTAGGAAATAAGAAATACAGGTAGTGGGGAATAGAAAGTTATCTGGCCCTACAGGACAAAAGAGAAGATGGGGACAAGAGAAGGGAGGGATGATAGAAGAGAGGGCAGATTGGTGATAGGGGAAATTAGAATGCTTGGTGTATAGGAGTGGAGGGAGGGGACAAATGGGGAGAAAATTTGGAACCCAAAATTTTGTGGGAATGTATGTAGAAAGTTAAATAAATAAATTTACATATAAAAAAAGAAAAGTATCATCCATATCTTCCATCTTTCTAGGTGGCAAATAATATATTCACACATATTTTTCTTTATTTTATTCCATATTAAATTGTTTCTTACAATGTTTTATTGAATCACCACTTGACAATGAGAACCATTTCATTTTTAATCACACAGCATTCCTTTGTACAAGTTTTACATGTGAAAAATTGTAAATGTGTGTTGTATACAAATCTCAATTCCTTTGAATTGATGCTATCACATCAGTGATCTCTACCTATAGGAAACTACCAAACAACTAAACCTTTATGTAGTAATTCAACTGGTAGATGGGACCAGATGTGGGAAAAAAATATCTCATAGTTTTTGCATTGTTCTTTGAACAGAGTTAGAACTTATTACATGCTTATTGAATTGATTTGATCTAATTGCATGGATTCGGCATAGAGCTAAAAAGAAAATAGTTTAAGACTGACCTTCTGTTGGAAAGAACCTGAGATTTTTTCACATTCCCAAATACTTTATGATATTCAATTGGGAATTCCAAGAATTTTCATAAAACACTAAAATCGGCATTATATTGCATAAACATTAATTGAAAGACAAGCCAAGGAAAATGCTTTGGATCATTCTGGCTTCAATTTGGGGGATTTTCAGAGGATTTTATAGTTTTCGTGAATCTAACAAGAATCATGTGGTAAACCAGTGTTTAACCATTATAAAAATTAAGTCCACTGAAATTGGTTATGTTTAAGGTGGGTTTATTGGATGAGGGCCTGGAACCCCAGCTATCTGACTCTTCAGAGGCAGTATGTGGACCAGGACTTACATTTCTATGGCTTAGCCCACAAAAAAAGTTACAACCTAATTTGTATATCCCAGTCTTTTAACTGCTATTTGGCTTGGTGCTTGAAAGAATAATGTATTTCCTATTCAACAGATATTAAGTGGTAGCTATGCAAGGAGCTATGCTGAGCAGAGGGATAAACACATTGTGTGTAAAATGTAATGATAATACAGAATGTTGTAATAAAAGCATGCAAACAATACTGGAGCTAAAATATATAGTTATATTATCAAATTATAAAATATAAAAATGATGTATGCAAAATTTTATTTACATATTTTTATATATTCATCCTTCCTACTTAACACAGTACATTTACAAATTATTCTAATTATATAAGTATATATAAATATATATAAACAATATAATATACTTACATACATAGTGAGATACACAGTAGATAGAGCACTGGGAATCAGGAAGATTCATCTTCATGAGTTCAGATTTGACCTCAGGTACTTAGTGGCTGTGTGACTCTGGGCAAGTCACTTAACCTCCTTGGCTTCAGTTCCTCATCTATAAAATGAGTTGGAAGAAGAAAGGATAAACCACTTCATTATATTTGCTAAGAAAACCCAAAACAAGGCAACGAAGAATTGAACATAACTGAAATAAGTGAACAAAAGATGTACACAGAAATATAAGTAATATGATAACATAATTATATCATAGTATAAAAATTATAAACATTTCCTTCAAAAACTTGGAGTGTAATCTTCTACATTTGAACAGAGAATCCAGGAAAGAGTAGGCTCAAAATAAAGACGCAAGGGGAATGAGACACATGTCTACCTTGAATTCCAGGCTTTGTTACCACTTAAGGGGGCAGTTCTATCATCTATAAAAAATAATGGAATTGAACTGAATAGTATTTAAGGTTCATTCCAGGACTAAACATGTGAATCTAATCATAAATCACAATCCATATTTTAATTTGTTTTGCAATTTAATATTATCTCATTCAATCTTGAAAAAATTCTATGAAAGAAATAAAACAATTACAGTATATCTCAATCTTAGTGCAACTTTAAGTCTTAGTATCTAAAGTATTAGCTTTAGTAGTTTAAGCTTTAGTAGTTTATAAGTGCACTGACATTTTTGAGAAATATTACTAATCTGCTACAAATGAGTGAATTGAGTCAAAGACAAGTTAGTTAACTTGACCAGGCTTGGCATAAGGACACACATTTTTAATTTCTGCTACTGGGGAGTCTGTGATTAATAAATCTCTTGGAGTCCAGAGTTCTAAGATGCAGACTAAGCCAATTGGGCACATGCACCAACAGGACAAGTTTCCAGGAGTAGGGGACCATCAGACTGACTAAGGATTAGAAAACCCAGGGGTAGGTCAAAGATCCAATGGCAATCAATAGTGGAGGGACTGTGAGTGGTTAATGCCCTTTCAAACTAGACTAAATAGATCACTCTCAAAAGGAAATTAACACAAAAAGTAAAATGAAAACAGAGAGATACATGAATAAATGAAAACTGGATTGATTAATTGATTAATTAACTTACCCAGGATGCGAATGTTTGTCTTTTGAGTCCAAGTGCCATTCTCTAGTTATTATATTTTGCTACTACATTTCCAAAGATAGCAGACTTCCTCAGTAAGTACTTCCTGTTTTGATTAGCCTAGGCGACAGTAACAAGTGAATTAAAAAGTAACCAGTGATGGCAGTAAGCAAATATCGCAATTTAGAGCTAGAAGGGATCCTAAAAGCCATCCAGTTTAACTCTCTCAATTTACAGCTGAGGAAATTGAAGCACAAAGAGGATAAATGACTTCCATTTCACACAGTTAGAAAGTGTGTGAGGTAGGATTTGAACCTGGCTCTTGTAGCAATCTATCCACTATGCCACCTAGCTACCACCCTAGGCAGGAGCAATATTTTAACTAATCACAAAAAGGTTATAGTCTCTCCAAAAATAAAAATTCCACTTGGAAACACAGAATATTATGTGACTATGAAATATGTACTATAAAGTTTTGACAAGGATTTGTGATTTCAGCATCTTATAGGCTTAGAAATTTACCTCAGAGTACTGAAAGGTTAAGTGACTACTTGCCCATGGTCATAATATGACTAGAACTCAGGTTTTCCTGACTGCAAGATCACTACATCACACTGCATCAGGCAACTCTTCAGGGGATAACAATAAGGTTTTAAATAATTTAATAAGAAAATTGATCTTTTTTCTTAGGCAAAAAGCAAGATGGTATGAAGTACAGTAAGTCTTATATTCTAGTTGGACAGAGATGGGAAGGGGAAATGGAGGACATCTGGTAACCCAACCCCTGACAAACCAATGTTTCCCAAAGATGTCTTTCCTCTAGATAATTTCCTTCTTCTCAGACCTAATTCATCATGGACAAGACTTCTTGCTATGCCAAGAGCAGTAATTAATTACAACTCCCTTATCTATAATAGTTTTGCCTTCTGGTGCCATCAGCAAATCTCTATGCCAGCCTTGCTAGTAAATCTGGAAAAGCTTAACAGCCCACACAGAGATTGGGATGTATATGTTCCTAGGCTGCCCTACTTCCAGAAGGTACAGGAAGCTAAACACATGAAATCATCAATATTTCCTGATATTCCAAATGTAGAAACTATACTTTGCCTGAGGCAAGCACATATTCTCAAAAATGCAACGTTAGAATCAACAGTTACATAGCACCTACTATGTGCTAGGTAGTGTATTAAGTATTAAATATTTTACAAATATTATCTCATTTCATCCTCATAACAACCCTGGAAGGCAGGCACCATAATTATTCCCATTTTACAATGAAAGAAACTGAGGTAAATAGAAGTTATATAATTTACTAATTTATACCTCATAAGTATCTGAGGCCAGATTTGTTGTCAGGTCTTCCTGATTCCAGGCTCAGAACTCAGTCTGCATCACCTGCTTTAAAATTGACTTAGAGCCAGAAGAAACCCTAGAAATCAATTAGCTTAGTCCCTCATTTTACAGATAAGGAAACTGAGGCTTAGGTTGGCTAACTGCTCAGGTAATAAATGTCTACAGTCGGATTCAAATTCAAGTCTTTCTACTCCAAGTACTATAGTACTATGTTTAAGAGGTAGTCTAGACAGATAGGACCAAGATGGCAGAGTGAGAGCAACTACTCACCTAAGCTCTTAGACAAATTCTTTCAGATACCACTGAAAGAGAATCTGACCAAATTTTGGAGGTGTAGAATCCAATAGGAGACAGATTGTGGCAGTTTCACAGTTCAGGACAGACTGGAAGATCGATGGGAAGAATTCATTCCATGAAGATGGAGGAGTATACAGCCCACAAAACAGCATCCCAGCTGAGTCATGGCTCGACAGGAAAGCCTGGGAGTGGTCTGAGGAAGAGGCAGCATGGTGGGATAGCAGCTCAGGGCCAGAGTCAAATGGAGCTGAGCAAGTGAGAGCCTTGGAAGGAGGCCCAGGTATCTGCAGCAAATACACAGAGACTTTCAGCCCGCGGATTAAATGTCTGCAAGTCACCTACTTGAACTTTCAGGAGCCAAAATGGCAGAGTGATCAGTAAATGCTCTCTCCCCCTCCCCTTGCTGACCTTGAAAGAACCACAAAATCTTTCCCCAGAAAAATCCTGGATCATTGGAGTCAATAGAAGGGGCAAACAATTTCATAGCACCTGAAGCTAGGAAAATAGGAAAGGAATATTCCCTTTACTGTTACTGAGGAGTAGCTCCCAGACAGCCAGAGCTCCAGGGGTGTGGAGCCTCACACTAGGACCCAGGTATGCCTCAGCACTCCAGAGGAAACAGGAAGACAGCCCAAATCACCAAGCACTGAATTTGACTTTGCTCTAGCTCAGCTGAGGAAATCTCCTGCAACCAGACCACCCCTCCCCTACACTTAACAAGCTAGCTCCAGGGCTAATCCAGGGAAATGCAAACAGATCTCACCAGCCTTTGCTTTCTGACACCAGCCAGTTCAATACCAAGTTCTTTAGAGTCTACCTAATAGAACCAGAGGCTACAACACACAAAGCTTCACCATCATGAGCAAGAAGCAAAGGTGGAAGGAAAGGACCATATAATCTTTCTAAAGACCAAAACACAAATACCTAAGAGGTCAATATTGAGACTGTACTCCCATCTGAAACTTCATTAACTTCTCAAATGCACAGAGAGCATGCCTGGAATACCTGAAGAAGGAAACAATGGAAAAAATGGCCAATGATTTTAAAAGTATGAAAAAAGAATTAGCTGAAGAGAACAGCTCTTTAAAAAGGAAAATTGAACAAATGGAAAACGAAGCACAAAACCTAACTGGGAAAACTGGGCAAATGGAAGAGGAAGTATAAAAACTAATTGGAGAAAATAATTACTTAAAAGGAATAATTGGACAGATGAAAAAGGAGATGCAAAAGTTAACTGAAGAAGACAATTTGATGAAAATTAGAATTGGAAAAGTAGAAGCTAGTGACTCAATGAGACATCAAGAATCTCTCAAACAAAATCTAAAGAATAAAAATATAGAAGAAAATGTAAAATATCTAATTAGAAAAACAACCAACCTGGAAAACAGATAAAGGAGAGAAAATTTAAGAATTATTGGCCTGAAAGAAAGCCACGATGAAGAAAAAGAGTCTGGACAATATGTACCAAGAAATCATCAGGGAAAACTGCCCAGAAATGCTAGATCCAGAGGGCAAAATAGTCATCGAAAGAATCCACCATTCACCTTCAAAAAGGGACCCCAAACTAAAAACACCAAGAAATATCGTTGCCAAATTCCAGACCTATCAAGTGAAGGAGAAAATACTACAGGCAGCTAGAAAGAAACCATTCATATACCAAGGAGTTACAGTTAGGATCACACAAGACCTTGCAACTTTAAAAGATCGAAGGAATTGGAATATTACTTCTTAGGGGAAGCTTTATATCTGTGAATGCCTACATGAATAAAATAGAAAAAGAAGAGATCAATGACTTGGCATGCAGCTGAAAAAGCTTGAAAAAGAACAAATTGAAAATCCCCAAGTAAATACCAAATTAGAAATACTGAATACCAAAGGAGAGACTGATAAAATTGAAATTAAGATAACCATTGAACTAATAAATAAAAGAATTGGTTTTATGAAAAAAAAAAACCAAAAAATTGATATACCTTTGGTCAGCTTAAGAAAAAGTAAGAAGAAAACCAAATGCCAATATCAAAAATGAAAAGAGTGAACTCACCTCCAACGAGGAGGAAATTAAAACAATAATTAGAAATTACTTGGCCCAACTTTATGCCCATAAATTCGACAATCTAAATGAGATGAATGATTATTTTAAAAAAAATATAAATTGCCAAAATTAACAGAAGAGGAAGTTGAATACTTAAACAAACCCATCTTGAAAAAAGAAATTGAATAAGCCATCAATGAACTCCCTATGAAAAATCTCCAGAGCCAGATGGATTTACAAGTGAATTTTTTCAAACATTTAAAGAACAGTTAATTCCAAAACTATATAGACTGTTTTGTAAAATTAGGGAAGAAGGAGTCCTCCCAGATTCTTTTTATGATACAAATATGACTTTGATACCTAAATCAGGGAGACACAAAAGAGAGAAAGAAAATTGTAGACCAATTTCTCTAATGAATATAGATGCAAAAATTTTAAATAAGATTTTTAACAAAAAGAACACATCAACTTATCATGAGAATAAGACATTATGATCAGGTAGGATTTATACCAGGAATGCAGGGCTGGTTCAATATTAGGAAAACTATTAGCATTATTGATCATATCATAAACAAACCTAACAGAAACCACATGATTATCTCAATAGATGCAGAAAAAGCTTTCAACAAAATACAACACCCATTCCTATTAAAAACACTGGAGAACATAGGAATAAAGGGAACTTTCCATAAAATAATAAGCAGTATCTATCTAAACCCCTCAACAAGCATTATATGCAATGCAGATAAACTAGATGCATTTCCAATAAGATCAAGAGTGAAACAAGGATGTCCATTATCACTGCTTTTATTCAATATGGTACTAGAAATGTGAGCTGTAGCAATTAGAGAAGATAAAGACATTGAAGGAATTAGAATAGGCAAAGGAGAAACTAAGTTATCACTCTTTGAATATGTTATCATGATATACTTAGAAAATCCCAGAGATTCAAGTAAAAAATTATTTGAAATAATAAACAACTTTGGCAAAGTTGCAGGTTACAAAATAAACCCACACAAATCTGCATTTTTATATATATATATATATATATATATATATAATCCCATTTAAAATCTAGAAATCTAAATTTCTAAAATATAGAAATCCCATTTAAAGCTAGGGTAGACACTATAAAATATTTGGGAGTCTACCTGCCAAAACAAATCCAGGGACTATATGAACACAATTACAAGACACTTTTCACACAAATAAAGTCAGATTTAAGTAAGTGGAAAAACATCAGTTGCTTGTGGATAGGCTGAGCCAATATAATCAAAATGACAATTCCATGGTAATTAATTTATTTATTTAGCAATATACCAATCAAACTCTCTGATAATTATTTTCTAGAGCTAGAAAAAATAATATCAAAATTCATCTGGAAGAGCAAAACATTCAGAATAGCAAGGGAACTAATGAAAAGGAATATTAGGGAAGGTGGCCTAGCTCTACCAGATCTCACATTGTATTATAAAGCAATAATTATCAAAACCATTTGGTACTGACTGAGAAACAGAAGGGTAGACTAGTGAAGAAGTTAGGTACTCAAGACACAGTAGTCAATGAATATAGCAATCTATTGTTTGATAAACCCAAGGACCCCAACTTCTGGGATAAGAATTCACTGTGGGGAGGGAGAGGAGAAGCAATCTAAGTTATATGGTAGAACACTGAAAACAGATAAAATTAATATTAAAAGAAAGAGTTGGTTTAGCTTATAGATCAATGACCTGCCTTGTGATCTCTCATAATTCTTGGCTGTTCAAACCCAAGTTGTCCTGTGCTTTCCTCCTCATCGTGGTTGCGGTTTCAGTAAAGACTTGTCAGTCAGATCACTTCTAAATCTCAAGAGAAAGGAGTCAGATATAGAAAATGACTGAATCCTAGAGAGAAGACTGAAAAGGAAAGATGGAGCTTAAAGTTAGATTCTGATTGCAATTATATAATTTCTAAAGGGGAAAGTAGGCAGCCATCAGGAGGAGTAAGAGAAAGGTAGAAAAGAGGTCCAAGTGGAAAGGTTTCCCTAAATTTATCTTCAGTGACCCTGTTCTAGTCCATTTATGCCTAGCCATCCTAGGTCATTTTAGAAACTGAAGGAAATAATTCATAGGAACTCCTCTTTCCTATGGATCTAAGACATTGTACAGAAAACAGATCAAAATCAGTGACTCCTCATTGTTCCTAGCAGCAATTTCCCAAACGTCATCATGACCCCTTAAAAATCATAGCCATCCTACCCAAAATGATCAGAGAACAGTAAACTGACAACACAGAAAAAGAGACTCAGGAAGGACTCCTTGAAGAGAAATGATCAATAATTTTAAAAAGATACACACACACACACACACACACACACACACACACACACACACACACACACACACATATATATGTGAAAGACGGAAAAAAAACAGCAGAAAAACTGATAGAAACAAGAATTTATTAAGCAGAAATAAATGAAAATTTGAAGAACAAAACCAAGTGAATATTCTTGAACAAGAAAATGAAATCAAAATTTTCAAGGCACCCTAAAACAACAATAGAAAATCCAAAATAATCTGTTGTCATTGTTATGCTGGCTGCTCAGTCATCTCATTCAGAGTCAACTCTTTATGATCTCACTTTGGGGTATTCTTGGCAAAGATGCTAGAGTATTTGTCATGTCCTTCTCCAGATCAATTTTACAGATGAGGAACTGAATCAAAGAGGGTTAAATGACTTGCCCACGGTAACACAGTCAGTAGGTACCTGGGACCAGATTTAAACACAATAACCTATAGGAGTGTTCAAAAAAGCCACAAAAATTAATTGAAAAGGAAGATAAAACAAAAGGAAGAAATCAGCCAATCTAATGAGAGAAGTGTTTCAATATAAAAGAGAAGCACTAAAATAGTAGAGCCTTTGAAGCGTGGGAAGTACAGAAATGCAACATAAAAATAAAGAAGCAAAAGAAAAAAAGAATCAAACAAGCTCAAAAGGAAATGACTGAAAAAAAAACTGAAAAACAAGAACATTGTACTTGATGAAAGAATGTCATGCTTCCATAAATTATACAAAAATACCTAAAAATATTGGAAGTAATGAGGAAAGGTGAGGATTAAGAAAATTCATAGAGCATTAACAGTAACAAATTTTAGCCTTAAGTAGACAAAAAGAATACCAGTCAAACTGGAGAATTACAGCCTTGAAGAATAATATTTTCAAGCAGCAAGAAAAGTATATTTCATTCCATGAAGAATCAAGCAGAACAGAATAGAATTATTCCCTATTAGTAAGAAATGAAAGGGAAAAAGATCAGTTGACACTCCAAAATAAAGCAGTATAGCTGAATAGGCAGCAAAAAAAATTAGAAGTAGGAAGGGGGAAGGAAAGAAGTCCATCCACCCACAGACTTCAGAGGTTAGTGAGAGAGCCTGTCTGGCTTGCCAAAAAGGGAGCGGGGTGTCCCCATGACTCGGGCAACCTCGGGAGGCAGCAGTGGAGGCAGTGGTGGACAGTAGCTCCCCGGCCAGCAGGAGCTTGGATTCGTTGTTGAAAGTCTCTACATAAACTCCCTGAGGGAACTGAGCTCCATGTGGCGGCCCTGCCTCCACCTGAGCACTAGAACTTGATCTCACATTGAATAGCAGCCCTGCCCCTGTGGAAAGCCCTGAGGCTGGAAAGCAGCATTTGAATCTCAGACCCCAAGCACTAGCCAGGCAGTTCTGAAAGCGAGGTGGGTGAGGAAAGAAATCTCAGAAGTCAAGTAACTGGCTAGGCAAATGCCCAGAAAAGGGAAAAAATAAGACCATAGAAGGTTACTTTCTTGGTGAACAGATATTTTCTCCCTTTCTGAGGAGGAAGAACAATGATTACCATCAGGGAAAGACATAAAAGTCAAAGCTTCTGTATCTGAAACATCCAAAATAGATATTCAATGGGCTCAGGTCATGGAAGAGCTCAAAAAGGATTTTGAAAATCAAGTTAGACAGGTGGAGGAAAAACTGGGAAGAGAAATGAGAGAGATGCAAGAAAAGCATGAAAAGCAGGACAACACCTTGCTAAAGGAGATCCAAAAAAATGCTGAAGAAAATAACACCTTGAAAAATAGGCTAACTCAATTGGCAAAAGAGGTTCAATAAGCCAATGAGAAGAAGAATATTTTCACAAGCAGAATTAGCCAAATGGAAAAGGAGGTTCAAAAGCTCACTGAAGAAAATAGTTCTTTCAAAATTAGAATGGAACAGATGGAAGTTAATGACTTTCTGAGAAAC